>JAJPGS010002213.1:465000-1065000 GCA_028654335.1 Alnus rubra
CTTCCGTCCTGTTCTAGGATGATATGCCTTTAACTAGCAAGTGTAGATATATCCTTCTCACTTTCTTAGGTTTCCGATATAATCCATCATCTTCTTGTACTTGTTTTTAATGATGTATACATTTATTGGTTACATATTCATGCATAAAGCTGGAATTTTCACTTTTTTGGTTTCAGACTATAAAGAGTAGCCTGTGGGAAAGTTCAGGCCGTGTGAAATCTTTCATAGCAAGTTTGGTATGGTATCTGCTTCCCCCTCTTTTGGCTTCTTGAGAGTAAAGAATTGTTAAATTATGTTGATTGGAGTTCTGGAACTTTGCAGAATCTTGTGGACCTTGCTAGAAGTGAACGTGCCTCCCAAACAAATGCGGATGGTACAAGATTGAAGGAAGGCAATCACATCAACCGTAGCTTGTTGACACTCACAACAGTGATCAGGAAATTAAGGTAAGCAAGTGCAAATGTCGAAGCACCACGGTTCAATACATTTGGAACTTCAGATTCATGAGTTTGTTTTAGCGCTATATTATGGCATTCACGAAACAAACTGAACTATTGAGACCTCGATATAGTTTTGTTAGAAACAAAAAAAAAAGCCTCAGTTTTGTTAATGCCAGCTGTATCAAGTTGCTTGCTATCGAGTGAAATCTGCTAACTTTATTAGAAACATAAAAGGCCTCCAGAAAAAAAAAATCCCTCAATTCTTGTTAACAACTGTATCAAGGTGCTTGCTTTTAAGTGCAAACTATTAAAACACCAGTACCATAAACCTATAAAAAACAATTTTTAATTGAACTGGATAGTTGAACATATGAGTTTTTGAAAAATCAGTTCAGTTGAAGAATAACTAGAAGTTTCTGATGAATGGATCTCTAGAAAGGTTACATGTAGATATTCCAAACTTTAGTTGCAATATATGAATTGAAAGAAAACACAATAGGATGGAAAACTAAAGAGAAAATAGTAGAAATAATAGAAAAGAGACGATAAATTTTACGTAAGAGAGAGAGAGGAAGAGAGAAAGCGGAAACATATAATGGACTACATTGTGCTTCTTTATTGCTTGATTGTCTATAATACAAAGGTCCCTATTTATAGGGTTTAAGTGAATACAAATATGGTAATCAAATCCTCATCAAATATGGTAATTAAATCCCCATGATTTGATTACGACACACCATAAATAGAAAATATTATAATATCAACCAAATATGAAATATATGGAAAGTACATTATATTTTCCATATATTCTAACCCTTCATATCTTCTAACATGAATGACTTCCATTTTGACTCATGGAGATGATCACAGAAAATAATTCTAGGTTTTTTTTTTTTTTTTTTCTTGGTAATGATCTCAAATGTTGCTTTAAGGAAATCTGTGATGCGGCACACTTCACAGCATAGAAATTTTCAGGTTCAAGAGTTGATTGAACTGAATTTCAATTGTACCCAGTTTCATTATATGGGGTAGTGAGATATGCATATATTTTTATTGAACACTTCATTGATGAGTAAAAAATTATTGAATATTTTGCAACTTATTAACCTTGAGTAAGCTTAATTATTTCGCTTTTGGTTTGATTTATTGATTTTTGTACTAATTGAATTCTTTTGAGATGAAATGCATGGGCAGTTACCTGTGATATAAGACAAGGGGAACTCGCACCAGTGGCAGTTCTTTTCTCTGGTGGATTGGATTCTATGATACTTGCAGCATTACTGGATGAATGCCTTGATCCCAGCTGTGTGTTGTACTGAAAGCTATGTTTACATTTTTTTCCCTCTTTATGTTCTGTGTTATTTTTGTACATATCTCAATGGGCTCCAATTTATTGGAGTTGAAACTGGAAAGCTAAGATAATCGCATGTATTATAAAATCCTTCTGTCAAGCCTGTTGCTAAGCTCATGTCCTATCAAATTTCATTGACAGATGAGATCGACCTACTTAATGTGAGCTTCGATGGTCAGTCTGCTCTCGATAGAATCTCTGCCAAGGCAGGGGTAAAGGAGTTGAGAAGAATTGCACCCTTGAGAAGGTATGGACTATGGCATTTAAATTTTGTCTTGGTCTCTGGTTTTCCGTACTAACAAGCTTTTTGTGTTATATGTTGTATAAAGTACCCTAGCTTTCACACCTGTCTTAATGTCACATCCTCTATAATTGTCTTGCCTAGTGCTATTTCTAACCAATTCAGATTATATTGGACTGCAGGTGGAAACTTGTGGAGACTGATGCTGATTTATCGAAATTGGATTTTGAAACAAAGCACGTCATGTCACTAATAAATCCTGCAAATACTTACATGGTAGCCCGTCTCTTTCTTTAGAGTAGAGCAGCTTGCGTTAGTCTATGATATGCCCTGCTTTTAGCGTCCAATGAATTACATAAATTACCATAAATTCTTATGTCGTTCTAACTGATAAAAAGCTCCTGATATTGTGGGATAACATCATAGATACACATAATTATCTCATTAGCGTGCTTTGATGTTCCTTAAGTGTAGGCTTAAGTCGTAATCTCACCTTTAGATCTCATAAGGTACCTTATGATCTTTAAACTTATTTTGTCCTATAGTTGTTTTGTCCCATGAAATAACTAAATAACAGAGTAAATTGAATCAATTCAAGATCTCTCTTCTTTTGTCATTGATACAAAATGTCTGCTATTATGTTTTTCTGAATGTATAGTATATTATATCTCAAGTGAAAAAAAATTGCAGGACCTTAACATAGGAATAGCTTTATGGCTGGCAATATAGTCCACTTATTAATTAACTTATGCAATATAGTTTTGCTTATGCATAGGATTTATTTCTTTTAGAATTTTGCTCTCATTTAGAATTTCTACATTATAATGTGCATGTAAAGATTTAATTCATAAGTGAGGATGGGTGGATCTGATTTTTTTTTTTTTTTTTTTTAGTAATAGTGCCCACAAATGTGGCCGCTAATAGTTAAAATACTCGGATATTATTAGCGGCCACACATGTGGCCGCTAATACTAGACTATTAGTGTGGCCGCTAATAATACCCGAGTATTTTAACTATTAGCGGCCACATACGTGTCGCCGCTAATAGTCTAGTATTAGCGGTGACTTTAGACTCAGTTAACAATTATTAGCGGCGGATAAAATTAGTTTTAGCGGCCACTAAGTTCGCCGCTATAAAATAATTATTAGCGGCGAGAAAAAAAGTGGCCGCTAATAGTCTTCAGCGTCGGACTATTGATAATTAGCAGCCAAAATAACATCATTAGCGGCCAAATTTGCTGGCCGCTAATGAGCAATTTTTTTGTAGTGAAGTCCTTGCTGATGTGCTTTTATTTTATTTTTCTATTTATCAGCAACGATCCTCTGGATAGTTGTTGATGATTGGGCATCGCTGACGACTACAGGTCGTTGCCAATATGCTTCTATATTTATTAATTTTAATAATCCGCATAGCAATAGAATGGACCTCGATCGTAGTTGCTGATAATCAATTAGCAACGACCTTATAGTTTATTCATTGACGACTACTCAGCAACGACATTTATATCGTCTCTGGCCTAAATATAATCTCTAAATAATGGGTTAAACTAATGAATGTATTCCCAGTTCAGTAAATCCTATTAAGAAATTAACGACATAAATTTTTATTCCACAACCGAAGTTGATGATGTAAACATGCAACATATAGAATGGAAGAGATTCTGCATCCTTCCAAAAGTGAAAATGATCATACACGTGTTCTTACAAAGACTTTATATTTGTTTAGAATGTATAGACGATTCTAAACTCTAGAACACTAATTCATGAAAAGACGAAACTGCAGAACACTTGGAATCTAAGCAGTGACGAAGGGGTAAATCTCGTATCTTATGTTGCAACTCCCACCAACAACTCTTCCTCCTTCTTTCCCATCACAGCAACGAGGAAGCTCACCAATTATACCGTCAAGACACTTGAAACAGTTACGTGTAGAAAGGTCCCTTGTGCATTGGGCCAAACCATAGAGCTTCCTTGATTCTTCGAGCTCTGCCTCTCCAACTGCATACAGTTTTGGAGTCGCAGATGCTTCTTTGGCTAGTAGGCTCAACAACTCCCTTGTCTTTTGGTTAAAGGTTGTGGGCTCGCTAACATCTCTCCAGTTCCACAGATAGAATTTGTTCTGATTATCAATTTTGCCAAAGAAATCAGTGTTGACGTACTTCAAAAGACAATTGTCGTACCATATAATCGCACCTTTATTATACGGGCAGCGTTGGTGAATTTCGCGGGTGGCCTCATTAACGCAAGTCCTGCAGTCTGTGGCTTTAACGTCACCACGACAAAGAGCAAGCCCATAAGTTTTGTAGCGATCCCGACCCACTGAACCAAGACCAAAGCCCTGTGCAGGGGTTCGGTAGTAAAGATTGCCCAAGAGCTTTCTGAGGTTTGAATCATAAGGGTCTTTGGTGGTGAAGTTCGCAGAGCTTGAACAGAAATGGAAGAGAGGGCTGGCTCCATAAATGGCTTGGAGAAGGAGAGTAAATGTTAGCAGATAGATAGAGAAGGAAGACATTTTTGGTAGGAAATGAGGATGTTCTTCGGATGAAGCTATGGAGAAGTACTATGTACGCAGCACTTATTTATAGTAGACCGATCAGCTTCACGCTTCAGCACTAAAATACATGGGAATATTGAAAAGACAATATTATTGTTGGCTGAAAGCTCTACAATCCAACTACCTCAGCCTGGTTTTGTTAATAGGGTTTCGGCCAGTAAAATACTAGGGATCGACCGGAATAGTGTAAAGATAAATATTGTTTGGCAGAAAGCTCTACAATCCAAACTACCTCAGCCTGGTTTTGTTGATAGGGTTTCGCATGTAATTTTCTCCCCAAGCATAGATGTAGAAATTGATGAACATGCTTATAGAGGAAATATATCAGCCAGCTGTGCCTTGGAGTTAGGCGCAAATGAGTTAATAAATTGTTATTTCTGAAAGACCGATCTGAGTGTTTGGAATCATTCAACTCAAATATTTCATCCAATGGTTTTAGATAATGTATACCAAGGACTAACAATGTTGAGGTGGCATTTTCAATAACCATTGAATCTTTTTTTCTTTTTTTAATTATTATTTAACAAAGACTAATCTAGCTAGATATTAGTTGAGAGTGACATGTCAGTATTAATGATGAATAATTGCATGACAAAAATATAGCATCTAGTATTGATACTATATTTTTTGTTGACAAAAAAAATGATATGAATTACCCGATGGTAATCTTCATAGTGATAAACTAAAGAAATTAACCTTCCAATCTACTGGACATAATTTATGCTCTTTTTTGTCATTATTTCATTATTATTTACTCCAAAAACAAAAAGAGGTAAGAAAGAAAAAATAATTACCTGTTAGGCTCTTTGGTGAATAATAGTAAAAGTTGTTTGGATTTGTTTGATAAATAGTTTTGCGAGGACAAAGGAGGAATGCAATTATTTGATGTGATATAAAGTAAAAAGGAGTTTTGATTTTTTTGTTAGAGAAAAGTGAACAAAGTTGTTTGTTAATATGTAGAAATAAGGTCGACAATTTTTGAGAAAAATAAGAAGAAATGGTTACCAAACTGCATTTCCCTATATATCATAGCAATCCCATTACTGCTGTGACCTTGAAGTTTACGACTTGAACACTACAAAAAATTTGGTTATTAGCGTCGACAAAAAGTTGACCCTGAAATTTCAAATGTTGTTGCTATTGGTCTTTAGAGGAAACACATCGACGCAAATGATGATCATTCTCACTAAAAAAAAAAAAATCCTCATTTTTGGCGTTTTTAATGCTAGCGTTTACCAAAAACGCCACCATAAGTAATATTTGTCGGCATAATTGTTGCTCTATCTCTCTTTCTCTCACACAACTTTCCTCCGGGAAACCGCCACTTCACCGCCGTTGATTGATGCCGCCAGCCCGCTCAGCTCACCAGCTCGCCTCTCTCTAATCATTCAGTGTGTTTTTATATTTTCACTCTTCTTGGTTCATGGATTCATGTTTTTATCTTTGAGTGAATGTGGTGGATTTCAATTTCGGGTTTGAATTTGTTAAGTCATTGTGGTGGATTTCGATTAGTAAAAATAATTGCTGAAGTCTCATTTGTGAAAAACTCTAAATTTTCGCTCAGATTGGATTTGTTTGTTCTAGCTATTTTTCGTTGTATATAAACATGTGATGAACAAAAACTATCGAAAAAAGCGAGGTAGCCGTAGAATGGGTTGTAGTCCCTGTTGCATGGAATTTGTTCATGATTTGATTCTATAGTCTGTTGGGTGTTTACGTAGATTGGATGTTTGCTCTCTGTACGTGGGTGTGATTGGGAAGTTGAATAAAATCTTGCCCATCACATGTTTGATGATTAGCCCCCATTGGTTGGTAAATGCTCACAACAGGGTATCTCAAATATGCATTCTGTTTTTGTTTCACTAGTATTGGAATTTTACGTGTCATGCATATGGGATCCTACATCAAATAATAAAAACAAAAGTGAGTGCTTAATATAACATTATTGTAGCCAAAACCAAAGGTTTAAAACAATTGGGTTAAGATTATTATATCAAGGCCTCAATTGGAGACTCTTATATATAGAGCTTTTAATTTGGCGTATAATACGTACGACCCATGATTTTGCCGCTGTAGTATACATAAATGCACTCCGGCTTGGCTTTTGATTGTTTAGTTAAAAGTGAAATCCATTTTGCTCGGCGAATCATACATTTTATATACACCAAAACCTAAAATAACGTAGAGTTCTGACACTCTGGTGAGAGGCATCATATATATCACAACAAAAAACACTGCAAATCGCCGCGTGTCTACAGTACCGGTTACTGTAGACACGCGGCCAGATGGCTGCGTGTATTATTATACACGCGGCCAGATGCGGCGTGGAAACAATTGGCCGCGTGTAATTTATACACGCGGCCAATTGGCTGCGTGTAATTTATACACGCGGCCAATTGGCCGTGTGTAATTTCTACACGCGGTCAACTGGCCGCGTGTACTTATACACGCTGCCAATTAACCGCGTGTATAAATTACACGTGGCATTCTGTTGGACACGTGTATAAAAATACACGTGGCCAACTGGTGTTTTTTGAAAAAATATTTTTGAAATTCTTTTTTAAAAAAAAAAAAAAAAAACAAACAAATAGTATGTACATGATAATATTACTATGTACCCTATACCAAATTAGAGTTTATAAACTAATTAGTTTTGTTCAATACTTGTATTTAAATTTTTTTGAATTTATTTTTATAAAAAATTCTTCTTATATACCCCAACAATAAATTTGTGCTATATTTAATTATGGTTTATAATTATATATAGTATGTATTGTACTTATGGTTATGTTTTAGTGTTTACATGCAGGTTGAGTTTCGTGAATGCGTTAGGACTTAATTTATGGTATATGTATTTTAATACTCTCAGGGTTAGGGTTCGTAGAACATCCATCTGAATGTGTTGCCCTTGTGGTCCCGATCATTATAGCATACCTTACACAAGTATAAAATTGCATGCCTCTATCATTTGATCCAGTTCAATGTTCAAAACTTTGTCGAACTATCATTTGATCCTAGAGTTAGGGTTTATAGCTATATATATAGTACATACACTTAAGATTAGGGTTAAGGTTAGGGTTTATGGCTTACCTATAGTACATACACTTAAGATTAGGGTTAAGATTATGGGTTTTAGGGTTCAATTTTATGGTTAGGGTTTAGTATAGTATATATATATATATATACTTAGTGGTAGGGTTTAAATTTAGGGTTAAGATTTAGTTTTAATTTATAGTTTACGGTTTAGTTTTATGGCTTAGGGTTTATCAATGTGTACAGTACATACACTTAGGGTTGCATGTGTTTGTTTTGTGTTTGTGTTTGTATTTGTATTTCAAAACGATCTTGTCATATTTGTATATACATATATATAATATATGCATGCATGCATGTAAACGGCGTGTCGAAACTATATACATTTATAGTTACTTGTATATACCCTAACATTGGGGTTTATGGCTATATATATATATATATATATATATATATATAGTATACTTATATAGCTATATATAGTATATACACTTAGGGTTAGGGTTTATAGATATATATAATATGTATATACACTTAGTGTTAAGGTTTATGTTTATATAGAGTACTATATGCATAATTATACGGCAAGGAACAAAAAAAAAAATGCAACATAACAAAGTACATACACTTAGGGTTAGAGTTTATGGCTATATATAGTATATAGACATAGGGTTAGGGTTTATGGTATATATAGTATATAGACATAGGGTTAGGGGTTATGGGCTACGTGCAATATGTTTATAGTATATTTACGTTTTATGTGTTGAGTACTTTACATATATATGGCATACTTATAAGTAAACCCTAACTCTAATTAGGATTTGCGTTAATGGAATACTAATCTAATAAAACCCTAACCCTAAGTGTTTAGGGTTTAGTTTTATGGGATACTAATCTAATATTATACAGTATTCACGTCATGAATTTTATATACACATACTTAGGGTTTAAGAATTAGTTTTAGGGTTATCGTTTAGGGTTTAGTTTTATGGGTTAGAGTTTACGTAAACCTTAACACCATATATATTACAAATACAAATATATATTTATATATATATATATATATATATATATATATATATATTTATAGATATATATTTGTATTTGTAGATATATATTACTATTTGTAATATATATTTATATATATATATTACAAATACAAATATATATATATATATATATTACAAATACATATATATCACTCTCTCACTCAGCTCTCTCACTCCACGCTCTCGATCAAATCTCTCACTCAACTCTCTTACTCTCTCTCTCTCCCTCTCCGTCTCCGTCACGCACGTCCGCACCGACCACCGGCCTCCGCTGTCTTCTTCGGCCAGCTCTCTCTCCGGCCGTCACTGCACCACGCGTGCACCAACCCAAGGTTTTATATGCTCTCTCTCTCTCTGTCTCTCTCTCTCTATCTCTTT
Source organism: Alnus rubra (assembly GCA_028654335.1). Lineage (NCBI taxonomy): Eukaryota > Viridiplantae > Streptophyta > Magnoliopsida > Fagales > Betulaceae > Alnus > Alnus rubra. The sequence goes on from JAJPGS010002213.1 coordinate 474,047, forward strand.
CTCTCTCTCTCTCTCTCTCTCTCTCTCTCTCTCTATCTCTCTCTCTCTCTCTCTCTCTCTCTCTCTAACCGAACCACAGTAGGAACCCTAACCCTAAGTCCGGACCTGTCTCTCTCTACATCCGTCTCTCTGTCTCTCTCTCTAGCTCTCTCTCTCTCTCTCTCTCTCTCTATCTCTCTCTCTCTCTAACCGAACCACAGTAGGAACCCTAACCCTAAGTCCGGACCTCTCTCTCTCTACATCCGTCTCTCTGTCTCTATCTCTCTCTACATCTCTCTCTCTCTCCGAAACCGGTGACCACCCCTCTCCCGGTCTCTCTCTCTCTCTCTCTCTCTCTCTCTGCCTTGTACATGATTGCTAATTTGGGACTTTTTTTGGGATATTATTTTGGGACTAATATGTTTTAATGCAGGTACATTTTGGCTAAGGAGCATAAAATACACCCCAAAAAAATATTTGTGAGTAATTTTGGCCTTAATTTTTTTTTGGGAAAAGTACACATACCCCCCTCAAACTACCACCTATTGTCAATGTCCCCCCCCAAACTACCAATTTGATCAATTTCCCCCCTCCAACTACCAAAAATTGTCAATTTCCCCCCTCAGTTAAATAAAACCGTTAATTCCTAACAGCAGGGGTATAATAGTCATTTTGTTACACTCTAAATGTCTAAAATAACCTTTTGAATTTAAGCAATTCCCTTAAAAATCTCAAAACCCCCCATCTGATTAAAAGAGCATCCAAGCCCTAACTTTCTTTACACTGCTACTGCTCGAAATCCACAAAATTCAAACCTGTTGCTGCTCAACATCAAACTGTGCTCGTGCAAGACGAGGTAAACACAAGACCGCACTCTTATTTCGTCTCCCTATCTCTGTGATGCCCTGCAACTTCTCTTCCTATCTTGTCTTTTCTTCTCCCATTTGGTATAAATATAGCTGAACCACGTACTCACATTAAGAGAATGAGACAAACCAATTGAGACAAAAAGATGAGACAATGAGAGGTGGGACTGTTCCTTGCTATGAAAAGGCTGAAAATAGTTCAAAAAGATGAAACATAAGCACATGGCTACCATCTCATCCAAATAATATACTTTATTGTTTTTAATTTCCAACCACTCATACAATACAAAAGAGATAGATAATCTATTATTCTTAATTTACTTTGTTTGCAAGTCCATATAGCTAACACATTTTTTTTTTCTCTAAGCATTATATGCATTTTTCAATTTATTTAGAAGGGGACCACTTGTTGGGTCTTGCAAGACCAGGCATGGGTTGTGCGGTCTTGTGTTGTCCAACGCTAAACAACACAATAAATTACATTTGTTGTTGTAATGTAAATTCTGTTGTAGTAATGTTAGTTAGTTCTACTTGCTTTTGTTTATATCTTGTCTTTTAAAATGAGGTCATCATCCACCAAACTTTGGACAACATCTTTTACAGACCAAGAAATCACATATTTCTTAGGGCCCAACTTCTCAAGCTCCTTAAGCTGAAATCATTAAAAAGAGGGGGGGGGGGGGGGGGGGGGTGTGCGGGTTGTATTCTTTGTGGGGGGTTGTATTCTTTTTTTTTTTCTTTTTTCTTTTTTTTTTCCTGATAAGTAGATGATCGTTTATAAGGTTGTAAATTAGTAATTTTTGTTTCTCTGTCCTAATAGGAACGTCTATTTTACCTTTGTTGTAGGTCACATCATGGCTGAACATAAATTACAATTTAAAGTGTACCATGGGGGTAAATTTAATCGACAATCTGGTTGTGTGTATGTGGGGGGAGACATGCATGTATATCATGAAGCATATGACTTTGATTGCTTGTCATACTTTGAAATTGAAGGCATAGTCAAGAAGTATGGGTACAAATATGGTGACCACATATACTATAAAGAACCTTACAAGAGCCTTGTTGATGGGTTAAGGCTCTTGTCGTCTGACCATGACGTACTCCAAATGGTTCAGCATCATGCATGCCACCATGTAGTTGTGTTGTATTTGCTAGCTTTTGAAGATTCTGAAAATGAAGAGGCATTGAATGATGATGGTGGCAGGCAACATGTTAATAGGAATGATCCTTTTTGGTCTGAAGTACTTAGTAGTGATGATGATGCTTTTGATGATGGAGAAGATGATGAGGATGGAGGTGATGGATTGCATGGGGTAGAAATTGATGCGGAGGGGGGAGAGGATGGAAGTGATGGATGTTATGAGGTAGAAGTTGAAGCGGTGGGGCGTGATAAAAGTGATGTGGGCAATGGGTCACACATGGTTGTGTACAATGCCTCGAATGTTGATGAAAACTCAAATGTTGGCACATCTAGAGGTAAGGAGGTTCACTCATTGTCAGATGGTGATGATGATAAGTCATATGATTATCCGAGTGATATATTAGAGTCCCCTCGTGGTGGTGATGAAGATGTGTCATCTCTACCTAAATGTGTGACTAGGTGCCATACATTCCAAAGAGTTGACTTGTCTAATCCCCAATTTCAAAATGGGGAGAAATTTTCAGATGTGTACACCTTCAGAGAAGCTATTAGACAATACAATGTATTGAAGGGAAAGGATATACTTTTCAAGAAAAATGACAAGGATAGGGTGTGTGTGGTGTGCAAAGATAAGAATTGTGAGTATAGAGTATATGGGCGTCAAATGAAGGGTGAAGAAACATTCCAAGTAAGATCTTTGAATCCGAAACATTCATGCACAAGGCAATATAAGAATAATATTATCACTTCTACTTGGATAGCCGATAAATTATTGGGTAAGTTTAGAATCCAACCCGACATGCCAATAAAAGCCCTCCACGAAAATGTGAAAGATAACTGGAATGTTGATGTGACCACTAGCAAGCTTTATAGGGCTAGAAGAAAGGCAAATTTTAAAATAAATGGAAAGTTAGATGAACAGTACCATCGATTGTGGGACTATGCTGCAACTATTAAGAAAACAAATATTGGTAGTTGTGTCTTATTGAGGATTGAAAGACCAATCCTTCAATTGCCACCAAGATTCCAAAGGATGTATATCTCTTTCGCAGCCATGAAAGAAGGATTTATAGCAGGTTGCAGGCCTGTAATTGGGGTGGATGCTTGTTTCCTCAAGGGCCCTCATAAGGGACAACTTATGAGTGCAGTTAGTAGGGATGCCAATAACAACATATACCCTATAGCAATGGCGGTTGTAGAAGCTGAGACGAAAGACAGTTGGTCATGGTTCTTGGAGACACTTGTGGGTGATCTTGGACAATGTGGCTCGACACGTGGGTGGACTTTCATCTCGGATCGCCAAAAGGTCAGTTGGTTGTAATTTGTTGCAATTCTTTGAGGTTTTTGTATTGATTTTTTTTTTTTTTCATATAGAATATATAAATATTTTTTTGTTTGATGTTTAGGGACTTATTCCAAGCTTTGCGCAAGTATTGCCTATGTCTGACCATCGAACATGTGTCAAGCATTTGTACGAAAATTTTAAAAATGCAGGTAATCGGGGAGTGTTACTAAAGGATAAACTTTGGAAGATAGCTGCGTCATACACAGAGGTTGAATGTCTTGCACATATGGAAGAATTGAAGCATATGAGTGAAGATGCGTATGATTATGTTGCAAAGATTGATCCACGTACGTGGTGTAGAGCATACTTCGATACCTACTCAAAGTGTGACATGTTGGTCAACAACCCTTGTGAAAGTTGGAATGCCTACATTGTAAAATTAAGGGACAAGCCAATCTTGACAATGTTGGAGGGAATTAGGAAGAAATTAATGAGGAGGTATCAAGTGAAACGGGAGGGCATTAAAGCTATGAAAGGAAAATTTGGCCCAGGATACTGGAGAAGATTGAGGCTGCGGGGGATGAGGCAGCTCATTGTACTTCAACATTTGCTGGGAATGGATTGTTTGAGGTAGATTGTAAGGGTAAGCAATTTGTGGTTAACTTGGAGAAGAAAACGTGTAACTGTAGGCAATGGGATATGACTGGTATCCCATGCGCTCATGCAGTTTCAGCTATATTATTTCACGAAGGGAATATTGAGGACTTTGTTGACCACTATTATAGCAAGGAGATGTATTTAAACGCATATGAGCCAATAGTGTATCCTGTGCCTAGTGAAGAGCACTGGGTTAAGACCAACATGGAAAAGATAGAACCACCTAAGTATAGAGTACCACCTGGTAGGCCTAAGAAAGTAAGGACGAGAGGAACTGATGAACCAAAGAATCAAAATAGGATTAGAAAAGGTGGTATTACTATGCAATGTTCAAGATGTAGGAATGTGGGGCACAATACAAGAACTTGTCCTGTTCAGAAGAGGCAAGATGCCATAAGGAAGGCTCAGAGAAATTGGCATACAGAACATGCTAGAACAGACTGGAGTTTGGATGATGTAAGTTAAGCCTGCTTTGTAATTGTTCCTAGAATGCATGATGTAAGTTAAGCTTCCTACAATGCATATATGTAATTGTTCCTTTTTGGTGCAGATCACAGTAATGCCACATTGGGACTCGAATACTAATCCATCAGTGCAGTCAGAGCATGAGATCGGGTCCTCAGGTGCTGGAAGACTAGAAAGGAGACCAAAAAAAGTACTAGGGGTATGTTTACAAACACATCAGTCTTTAAAGGTCTTAAGTAACTTTACTAAAAACAAGCTATGTACAGACCAAGTGCATAAATTGTGCTCTTAATCTGTACACTTCAAAATATTGTTGCAATTGTAGTTAGATGTTCACATATTCTAAGTAAATTTAAATGAAATAATTTTCTTGCACAACAGGCTCCTACAAAGAAGTCTCTAGCTCCAGCTCTAGGACCAAAAACCTCCAAGAAGCCTCCAGCTCCAACTCTAGGACCAAAAGGCAAACGAGTTGTCAATGATGCAGTGAACGAGACACATGCAAAGAAGAATAAGCCCAATTGGAGGTTGTGATGATTTTTTGTAACTTAGTGGTTGAATGCATATGCCTTTTTGGATTTTAGTATGCATATGCCCTTTTGAATGGAACTTTTGGAAACATTGGACAAAGGTTGGCAAGTTTCAGGATTTGTTGAGAAGTCTATGGAACTTTGAGAAGGTTGAAATTGGTGGAGATTTGGCTTTTGGCTTAAAAGATCTTTTTTTCTAAAGTCAAATATTAGAATTCCTTACACATTTTTAAGTATGCAGTATGTTGTTGGTCAAGTGCAGAAGATTTTTCCTTTTTTTTTTTTTTTTTTTGAGATCTTCATGTTTGGCCACTCTAAGGGATCTTAATGTTTGGTCCCATGAAGACATATTCTCATATGTTACAAACTAAATAAAAGAAAGTTACAGTGAAAGGGTTGATCAAGATGATTCAACCGTGTGTTGTATTGATTTATTTATAGATGTACAATTGAGAGTTTGAGATGGACTCAAATACATTTCAAGAGGATAAACTAAAGCTAATCTATACAAGCAGAAAACCAATAATACATTTGAACTGAACACAGTAAGTCTTCTTTATTTACGCCCAAGATCAATAAAGCCTATAATGCCATAATGGTCCCATGCAAAATGCATCATGATTTAACATCTTTTCCTCCGGTCATTAGTTGTTAGTGGATACTATTGCTCGTCATTCTATGGTAGTTTCTCAGTAGTCTTCTTTATCTCCAATTATAAACTTTGCATTCTTGTATTATTGTTATTACAGTGTCAGATGTTCCAAAGTTGATGGAAATGGAGTTCCAGCAAAGCGAACAGTTCTTCATGATCTCTATGAGAAGGAAGGGCAGAGTCCATGGTATGATAACCTCTGCCGACCTGTTACGGATCTTTTTCCTCTGATTGCAAGTGGCGTTAGAGGTGTAACAAGCAACCCAGCGGTAATTATGCATATATTATTCTTATCACTATTATGACCTTTCAAAAAAAAAAATACTGAAATCAAATGAGTATTTTTTTCCTCCTTTATTTATTTATTTATTATTTTTTTTTGGGGGGGGGGGGGAGTTGTGGAGATGAAATCAACAAGACCAGTTGTACTTATGGAATTGTGTTTCTGTTGAAGTGTCCCCCAGACTTGCTGAATTGTGTTTCTTTGTCAGTCGGGTAGACACTCTCGTTGACAAGAAGCTTGAGAAGATTGGAAGCCCAGAGGCCCTTGATCTTCGAGGAAAGGTAAGTAGGTTGCGATTACTTTTCTTCCTGTGGAGGAGCTAAAAATCCTGAAAGGTAGAGATTTGCTAATGTCATGGCAAATTACTACTTTTCAGGCTGCAGTCGCTCAAGCTGCATTGGCATACAAGCTCTACCAGAAGAAATTCTCTGGTCCAAGATGGGAAGCTCTGGTGAAAAAGGGTGCCAAGAAGCAGAGGTTGCTGTGGGCCTCAACCAGTGTTACCCTGACACCTTATATGTGGCTCCTCTCATTGGACCTGATATGGTGAGCCAACTCATCTTTCATATATCATAATTCTGGTTTTACAAAAGCTAAGATGTATCATATGCTTAAGCCTTAGATGTATCATATGCTTAATGATGGTATTTCACCAAAATCAAAACACCCACATTCTGCAATCACAAACAGCCCAGAAATTCGGTCACACGATTCTGCAATCACCAAAATGAAAACACCCACATTCTGCAATCACAAACAGCCCAGAAATTCGGTCACACGATTCTGCAATCACCAAAATGAAAACACCCACATTCTGCAATCACAAACAGCCCAGAAATTCGGTCACACGATTCTGCAATCACCAAAATCAAAACACCCACATTCTGCAATCACCAACAGAAAAGTCGACCACACAATTCGACCCTCCACCAAAAACACCATATACAAACAAAATAAAAGCCATAAAACACCCACTGAAAAATCCAAGATCAATATTCATCTCTTCCTTCAAAAAATCAAAATCAACGACAACCCATACACACCCAAAGCAAACGAAAACCCAAATGGGCAAACTGAAATCACACCCACAAAAAAACCGGTAAATCAACACCCATTAGCATCAAACCGATCCCTCTCTCTCTCTCTCTCAACTCATAAAAGAGGAAAAGAAAGGGAATGATAAAACAGGGAAGGGAAGAAGAGGGACAGTGGATAGATTCTCACCTCGATCTCTCGGCCTGCGTCTGCGTCTGGGAAGAAGAAGATTTCTAGCGCTTATTTTGGAAGAAGAAGAAGAAGGGTCGGGATGGTTTGGACGATCTCTCAGCCTGCGTCTGCGTCTGGGTCTGGGAAGAAAAAGATTTCTAGCACTTATTTTGGAAGAAGAAGAAGAAGGGTCGGGATGGTTCGAACGATCTCTCGGCCTGCGTCTGCGTCTGGGAAGAAGAAGATTCCAAGCGCTTATTTTGGAAGAAGAAGAAGAAGAAGGGGCGGGAGGCTTGGATGCTCTTTTAATCGGATGGGGGGTTTTGAGATTTTTAAGGGAATTGCTTAAATTCAAAAGGTTATTTTAGACATTTAGAGTGTAACAAAATGACTATTATACCCCTGCTGTTAGGAATTAACGGTTTTATTTAACTGAGGGGGGAAATTGACAATTTTTGGTAGTTGGAGGGGGGAAATTGATCAAATTGGTAGTTTGGGGGGGACATTGACAATAGGGTGGTAGTTTGAGGGGGGTATGTGTACTTTTCCCATTTTTTTTCTTTCTTTTTTGCTATAATGAACTTGGTGCATTTAAATTAATTTGTATAAAATCTGTTTATAATTGTTTTAATAGTTTCATAAAATAATTGTGGATTTAGCAATTAATAATGGTCCATGCAATGCTGTTAATTTTGTTGGGTTTGAATATTTATTGTTGTGTAATTTTATGTGTTTTGATGTGGTTGGTCGTTATGCATGGAAAATATTCGTACAGTTGTGTTATTTTTCTTTTTTGTAATATGTTTTACTGTACTACGAATTGGTGTGGCGATTATTATTTTTGGCAATTTATGCTAAAACATTTGAACAGATTAACCAATCTCGCCATTATTTTATTAACTTCATCATAAAATCAATGACGCAAACCAATAAAATATAAATAAGTATGTCGTACTATTTCAACAATTTTTGGGTTTTTTAAGAACAAAAAAAAAAGGTGTAATTGTTCATTTTCAGGTAATTACAATAAAAAAAATTTAAAAGCAAACTCGTCATCATTTTATAATAAAATGATCGTATCCAACAATTATTGGATAGATAAAGAAAATTAAATTTGGCCACCGTCTACCATTTATAATAATTTATTTTATAATTCAATTTATAACAAAGGTCTAAACAATAAATTCTAAACCCTAAATCAAAACCAATACAAAAATCCCTATACTCTAATCTCAAAACCAAACCCCTAAACTTTATACTCTAAAAAACAAGCAAAAACCATAAACCCCAAACCCTAACCCAAAATACTGTACACCCTAAAAACCCAAAACCCTACAAAAGAGTGAGATTTTTTTTATTTTTTTATTACTTTTTTATTTTAGTTAAACCCAAAACCCTAACCTTAAAACCCTAACCCTAAAAACTAAACCGTAAAAACTAAACCCTAAAAACCTAAACCCTAACCTTAAAACCCTAAAACCTAAACCCTAAACCCTAACCTTAAAACACTAACCCTAAAAACCTAAACCCTAACCTTTTTAACCCTAACCCTAAAAACTAAACATTCAAAACATAAACCCTAACCTTTTTAACCCTAACCCTAAAAACTAAACCCTAACAACCTAAACCCTAACCTTAAAACCCTAACCCTAAATACTAAACGCTAACCTTAAAACCCTAAACCCTAAAAATAGAAAGAATAATATTAAAAAACATAAAAGAAAAAAGAGACAGATCTTTTTTTTTTTTTATAACTTTTTCATGGTGAGATAAACCCTAAATCCTAACCTTAAAACCCTAACCCTAAAAACTAAACCCTTAAAACCTAAACCCTAACCTTAAAACCCTAACCCTAAAAACTAAACCCTTAAAACCTAAACCCTAACATTAAAACCCTAAAACCTAAACTAAACCCTAAAAACCTAAACCCTATCCTTAAAACCCTAAACTCTAAAAATAGAAAGAAGAATATTAAAAAACATAAAAGAAAAAAGAGACAGATCTTTTTTTTTTTTTAATAACTTTTTTATAGTGAGGTAAACCCTAAACCCTAACCTTAAAACCCTAACCCTAAAAACGAAACCCTTAAAACCTAAACCCTAACCTTAAAACCCTAAACCCTAAAAATAGAAAGAATAATATTAAAAAACATAAAAGAAAAAAGAGACAGATCTTTTTTTTTTTATAACTTTTTCATGGTGAGGTAAACCCTAAATCCTAACCTTAAAACCCTAACCTTAAAAACTAAACCCTACCCTATCAACCTAAACTCTAACCTTAAAACCCTAACCCTAAAAACTAAACCCTTAAAACCTAAACCCTAACATTAAAACCCTAAAACCTAAACCCTAACCTTAAAACCCTAAACTCTAAAAATAGAAAGAAGAATATTAAAAAACATAAAAGAAAAAAGAGACAGATCCTTTTTTTTTTAATAACTTTTTTATGGTGGGGTAAACCCTAAACCCTAACCTTAAAACCCTAACCCTAAAAACTAAACCCTTAAAACCTAAACCCTAACCTTAAAACCCTAAAACCTAAACTAAACCCTAAAAACCTAAACCCTAACCTTAAAACCCTAATCCCTAAAAATAGAAAGAAGAATATTAAAAAACATAAAAGACAAAAGAGACATATCTTTATTTTTTTTTTTATAATTTTTTTAGGGTGAGGTAAACCCTAAACCCTAACCTTAAAACCCTAACCTTAAAAACTAAACCCTAACAACCTAAACCCTAACCTTATAACCCTAACCTTAAAACCCTAAACCCTAAAAATAGAAAGAAGAATATTAAAAAACATAAAAGACAAAAGAGACATATCTTTTTTTTTTTTTAATAACTTTTTTATGGTGAGGTAAACCCTAAACCCTAACCTTAAAACCCTAACCCTAAAAACTAAACCCTTAAAACCTAAACCCTAAAACCTAAGCTAAACCCTAAAAACCTAAACCCTAACCTTAAAACCCTAAACCCTAAAAATAGAAAGAAGAATATTAAAAAACATAAAAGACAAAAGAGACATATCTTTTTTTTTTTTATAATTTTTTTATGGTGAGGTAAACCCTAAACCCTAACCTTAAAACCCTAACCTTAAAAACTAAACCCTAACAACCTAAACCCTAACCTTATAACCCTAACCTTAAAACCCTAAACCCTAAAAATAGAAAGAAGAATATTAAAAAACATAAAAGACAAAAGAGACATCTTTTTTTTTTTTTTTATAATTTTTTTATGGTGAGGTAAACCCTAAACCCTAACCTTAAAACCCTAACCCTAAAAACTAAACCTTAAAAACCTAAACCCTAACCTTTTTAACCCTAAACCCTAAAAAAAGAAACCTTAAAACCCTAAACCCTAAATAAAGAAAGAAGAATATTAAAAAAGAAAAAAATAAAAATGAGAGAGATCTCTTTTTTTGTAATTACTTTTTTATGCTGAGGTAAACCCAAACCCTAACCCTAAAAACTAAACCCTAAAAACCTAAAACCCCAAACCCTAAAAAAAAAAACAAAAACCCTAAACCCTAAAAAAAGAAAGAAGAATATTAAAAAATATAAAAGAAAAAGGTTCGAGATCTCTTTTTTTTTTTTTATTACTATTTTATTTTAGTTAAACCCTAAACCCTAAAACCCTACACCCTAAAAACCCTAAACCCTACAAATATTAAAACCTAAACCCTAAACCCTAACCCTAAAAACTAAACCCTTAAAAACCTAAACCCTAACCTTAAAACCTAGAAAGAAAAAACCCTAAACCCTAAAAAAAATATGAAAAAATGATACTTTGAGTTAACTGTTTAAAAAAAACATTAAACAAACAAGCACTTTATTTGCTGTAATCAAATAACATATTTCGTTTCAGACTGTTAACTCACGTACAGAGGAATATGGAAAGTCGTGGATGTCAGCACCTAGGGGTACGACACAGTATAACGACGGGTGTAGAGCGTTCGTGGCATTCGCCGTTCGTAACTGTAGGGCTGCTGATGGAAAAATTTACTGCCCATGTAAGTACTGCCGGAATAACAGCGGCACCCCCCAGATTACGTTCTTGCCCACCTGACAGGGGGGAAGGGAATGTCCACGGGATACGGTTTCTGGTATATGCACGGTGAGACTACCCTAAACTCTACTGCTCCTGTTCGGGGTCACGACCATCCCAGTGTCACAGATACGGCTGCCCGTGGCATTGAACATGTAGAAGTCACAGAACAAGGCGGAGACCTGGAACAATGTGGTGACATGCACGCCATGTTGCGTGACGCCTTCGGCAAGGGACACATTGAAGTACATTGAGTTGTTGAAGAGTGCCGACAAGCCACTTCACCCCGGTACAAAGCACAGTAAATTGAGTGCAACTGTACATTTCTACAACTTGAAGTGCATTGGAGGTATTAGTAACAAGATTTTTTCTGATATTCTTGAGCTTGTCAGTCAGTTATTGCCTCCTTGCGATGAGGCCTTGCCGGTTAATACGTACGAGGTGAAGAAATTCCTCAGTTCCCTAGGTCTCGGGTATGAGAAGATTCCGGCGTGCCGTAATGATTGTATGTTATTCTGGAAAGACAATAAAGACCTAGATACCTGCACCGTATGTGGAGAATCTAAGTGGATGGCTGATATACATTTAGATCAAGATGGTGAGATAATATCGTCGAGGAAAAAACGTCCAGTGAAGGTGTTGAGATGGTTTCCACTCATCCCACGGCTACAGAGGTTATTCATGTCGGAGCACACTGCACACAATATGAGATGGCATGCAGAAGGCCGCACTAGGGACGGCGTATTGAGGCACCCCGCGGACGGTGAGGCATGGAGATCGTTCGACACTCTACATCCGGATTTTATGGCAGTCAGTAGGAACGTGCGGCTTGGACTGACAGCAGATGGATTCAATCCATTTGGGAACATGAGTACATCCCACAGCACATGGCCCGTATTGCTTGTACCGTACAATTTGCCCCCTTGGATGTGCATGAAACAGACGTCGTTCATCCTGTCACTGGTTATCCCCGGACCGACCTCACCTAGTATGGATATCGACGTCTACCTTCAGCCACTGATTGATGAGCTGTTGGAGCTGTGGGATGTAGGGGTACGAACACTAGATGCTGCGAAGATGGAGAATTTCAATATGCGAGCTCAGTTGATGTGGACAATAAACGACTTTCCGGCGTATGCAGATTTATCCGGTTGGCCTAACAAAGGTGTGAAGGCATGTCCTTGTTGCATGTATTCGACACGTTCTAAACATTTGAAGAACGGTTGTAAATTTTGTTACATGGGACACAGGAGGTACTTGCCAACTGAACATCTGTGGCGACTGAACAGAAGAACGTTTGATGGGACTGAGGAGTTAGAATGTGCTCCTGATGTGCCTTGCGGGGACGAGATCCTCCAACAGTTGGACGGTGTAACGACCCGCTTTTTACAAAAAAACGTAAGTAATTATATCTGGATAATTACGTGTCATTAACCATTCAGAGATGATAAATCTGGCAGCGGAAAATACGAATATCTTTTTTTTTTCAAACATCAGGGACAATTCCCTTACAATACATTCAGAGCTTTAACTAATATCCTCTAGAAATACATTATTAGTCTTTACACTATTTACAAAGAAACATGTGTCACATATGACACTAAAACATACATGGAACTTAATAAATACAAGTAAATGTCTAAACATGTTACAGGCAAATGGTACAAACATCTATGAGTACAAAGTACTAAAATCCTAACTACACAGCTTTAAATCTCTTAAGCTAGCAGTTAATCCAATCCATAATCTTCAGAACCTGTGCAAACATCTATGAGAAGGTGGTTACCGCCACAATCCCATAGTTCCATAAGTGAGCTAACTGTCATTCAACAACATCATGATTTATGCGTTATTTAAGGAACAGATATGACATAATGATGTAGTGATAGTTTTCATGCAAAGTTTATCAGTTCAATATAGTCATTACACTCCTCTCTTGTAAGGGCCGTTCCCCCGGTCAACGTCTTTCTCGAGGCCGTTCCCTCTACATTACATTTTGATTAACTTGTTTTCGCACTATCGGAGACCTCCCTCCTCTAGTACTTTGAAAGACGTTCCAATCAATATGATTATTATTGTTTCCGGTTTCAGGCACATTTACCATCCTGAACCTTTGGGAGACGTTGCGCCCAATATTAATAGGTTGATTATTAACAATATGCAATAATCAGTCATACGCATCCAATTAAAATAAAACATAAACACAACATTATTGAAATCCAGTACTACCCTCAGTAAGTAATTTATACTTACAGCCCTTTTATGCAGTCTCGGTTCATCATCTGCAACAAATACATATACATGTGCATACGGGGTCAATATTATTACCTCTAGGAACTCACGCCTAACATGAATTCTATTTTTATACATAAACACATACATAGAAGCAATCATCTATTAATTGGAAAATCACTTACATTTATGAACACTTAACATGGTTAAATCTTAATATTTACTTAATCAATTAGCAAATCAATACTTTAGAATAACATCTAATCTAGGTCTTGAGTAGCGCTTGAGTTCAATCTATAGTTCTTAATATTACTTTCTTTAGCACGGATAGATCAGTCAACAAGAAAGTTATGCATATTTCTAACAAAACCTAATCACTTTTAGGGAACATCAATCCAAGCACCAAACCAATTAACAAAACATTTGTTTTAAAACATATTTAACTCTTAACAATTATTGCAACCAATATATATTAGAAACCATAGTAAAACATCATACTCAATTTCCATAATTAATTACCAACAATCAAACATGATCCATAACCTTGATAGAGCATTATAATTCTCTAACCCTTCATCATTCAAAACATGTTAACTCATTATCATAATCAAAGCAACCTAACATATTTAACATGTTCTTAATTTAGTTATTGAGACTACATAATTAATATAATCTTTATTAACTCCCTTTAACACATCAATGTAACTTTACTAACAACCAACCATAATTTATCAAAACCACATATAGGCCACATGGGTCTTAATAGAGGTACATCCAATAATTTCCAAGATACAAGCATTTGGCTATTCCAACTAAGGTAGAAATACACTCAGAGCATAGCATGATCTAAAACTCAATAAATACACAATCAAATTAACCAACTCGAACTAGCAGCTTCTAGGCCATCTTACAGTCCAATCTCATATGGCTTGGTTAAATTTGAAAACCTTAACTCTAAAAAAAACTCATAGAGTCCAGAACAGTTGTTACTCAAATTAAATAACTTCTTTACATAGTTAGTCAAACCAACTTCTACATAACCAAAATCAACAAACTTTACACTTGTCCTTTTAATCTGCCAACTCATTAAATCTCTCATCATCAATAATTCTTGGCTTTCAAAATCAAGCCAACAATAGGTGAATTGGTCCAACTACAAAACAGAAAATACTAAACATAAAATCATGGTTCAACTAATCCAAATCTTCACACTTAACACATAGTTCAATAACCCAAGTCTACAAATCAAATATCCAAAACCGAACATAATCCAAACCCACTGAAATTCATCAAAAATCGGCCATCAACAAAACCGGAGAACAAAACGCCTATCCAACTAAAATCCACAACACAGAAAATCCTCCATAGTTTAGCACACCCACTGAGATTTCTCAACACTCAAAACAGAGGATCCAACCTACTCCACCCCAGCAACTGGATAAGGACAGAAAACATAGCAAAGTAAATCCTCAACAGGAAATATCACAAGTCTAACAACTACATACACTGCCCACAATCCACACACTCTCAATCGGCCAGCACTAACGCACAGCCGGTCTCAAAACACACACACGAGCACTAAATCAGTCCACGACAGGAATCAATAAAGAATAATCCCCCAAAATAATTCCAACAACTAAAATCAACATAAAATGCCACAAGGCCAAACCTAGCACAACCTACACCCAATCAGAGCATCAATTATCATTAATAATAACCAAAACTCAAATCCACGACACCCAATTCAATACCCATAGCCACTGCCGACACATAACCGGCCAGAACAGGAACCCAAAACAGGGAATTCAACATTCAAATATAACCCCTTATTAATCCATAAAAATCCATTAACCAATCAATAGAAAACCCCCAAATTATCGAACCCTAATTCCATAATAACCAAACCACACAATTAATCATCATAGCTTGTTAGAAATTACCCCAGGGATTTTTCGTAGCAAATCCGCCGGAGAAAGCCACTGATTCCGCCAGAAAAGTCGCCGGAAATGCACAGGAAGAGCCGGGTCTTCCTCTCGGGTCTGACGGGTCACCGGGTCGGGTCTTCGGGTCAGGTCTTCGGGCTTCATTGATCAGCCGGAAAGTTGCCTTAGCCCGCCGGAAATAGGCGTCTGGCCGCCGGACAGGGAGGATCGGACCTCCGGGAGGTTCGGGTCGCATGGGTTCTCCCGGATCCGTCGGGTTTGGCTCGCGGGTCGCGGGTTTCTCTCCCGGGTCTAGCGGGTTGCGGCCTACGGCTTGCCGGAATCACCACGAGAACTGCCGGATTTCGGTTCTGGCCACCGTCCACAGAGGATCGGGTCCCCTGGGTTCCGGTTTGTCGGTCCTCTTCCGGGTCTCCAACTCACGGATCCCCCGGATCCTCTCCCCCCGATCTCTCGGTCTCTCTCTCTAATCTCTCGCTGTCTCATCTCTCTCGTCTCTCTGATCTCTCCCATCTCTGTCTCACTCTCTCTCGCTGCCTATTTCGGGCGACAAGAAGAACAGAGAAGAAACGAAGAAAGAAGAAAGGAAAAAGAAGAAAAAGAAGAGAAAAGAAGAAGTGGTCTGGTTGTTAATTACTGAAGAGAGAGAGTGGTTTGATTTTATAAAATAATTAGGATATTATTTTTTTGTAATCATTAACTTAGTAAAATATCACTAGATATTGTGTACATAACTTAGTAGTTAAGTTTATATAAAATATCTTCCGTAAAAGTCTCTTATAAAAATATCTCTCTAGATATTTTTACATTGGCCTTCATCATTATGTATAATTCCTTAAAATTATAAAGTAAGTCCGTTTTGTGTCTAGTTCGTTTCGTCGATAATATTATTATCTTAATAATATTTTAACATCATAAATTATAAACCAAATATATATTGCACAGTAATATTACACGCAGTGAATATTACACATTAATATTATTATGCTAATTAGTCTACTGAATAATTCCGTCTGTCTATTTCATTCAGTCTTAAATTCTAATTTAAGACATTTATTTAATTACTTAAAATCTGGGGCGCTACAGACGGAGTTGCATTTGGGGATGAGAACGCGGGTAAGACGAGACGGAAGAAGCGGAAGACGGGTGCACGGGGTGCTGATGATGTTGTATGGAAGAAGAAAAGTATTTTCTTCAGATTGCCGTACTGGAAGGACAATTTGCTTCGGCACAATCTTGATGTCATGCACATAGAGAAAAATGTCATGGACAATATACTTGGCACTATTTTGGACATCAAAGGGAAAACGAAGGACAACTTGGCAGCTCGGCTAGATTTGCAGGAGATGGGGTTGAGACCTAAATTGCATCCGTTCACCGCCGCAAATGGTAAAACATATATACCCGCGGCTTGTCACACGATGTCCAGGGAGGATAAAGAAAGCTTTTTAAAGGTTCTTTGAAATGTGAGAGTTCCAAACGGATATGCCTCGAACATTTCACGGTGTGTTCGGATGAAGGACCGTACAATTTCAGGGTTAAAAAGTCATGACAGCCACATACTGATGCAGCAGCTTCTACCAATTGCATTGCGTCAGTCACTGCCAGACAAAGTGGTCAGACCTATCGTTGAGATGTCAGCATTTTTCAGAGGCATATGCTCGACCAAGCTAACTCAAGCTGAGATGGACCGACTGCAGGGTGACGTCTGTATCACACTATGCAAGCTGGAACAGGTATTTCCTCCTGGGTTTTTTACTAGCATGGTCCACTTGGTCGTGCATCTTGTGCGCGAGTGTAGACTCGGCGGACCCGTTCAATAAGGTGGATGTACCCGGCAGAGAGGTAAAATTTCGCAGAATTATATATATATATATATATATATATATATTCATGTAACTCATGGCATTAAACGGGGACAAGCCCTTAATGTTTATGTGTGTGCACCAGGAGTCTTGGGGGTTTCAAGTTGAATGTACGCAACAAAGCGGCTCCTGAGGGGTGCATTGCGGAAGGTTACATAGCGACCGAGCTAGTAACGTTCTGTTCGAGATATCTAGAAAATGCACCAACCTTCCACAACAGACCTTTGAGAAATCCTGATGGTTCCAAGGGGGCGGGAACGCGAGTTAGGTTGAACTGTTGACGATGCATCAGATTCATCGTTATATTGTGTTCAACTCTGAAGAGTTTCTCAATTTGCGGATGTAAGTAGTGTTTACATATTGAACCGGATTCAAATGATATAATTGATAATAATTAGTTTTTTAATTATATCCGCTGAATGTAGGATGCACAAAGACGCTATTAGGCGATCATGCGTTAGGGTCGCATCACGGACGCTCTAATTGAAGCCCAACATCATGAGCAGTTCTGCGAGTGGTACCGCGCATATGTAAGGAAATAGTGGTATTTTGGTATATAATATTTACCTATGTTCATTGTCATTTTAAGATAGGGTTCGACAATATGCCGCTATTAACCGATGTATTCTTTTAATATATGAAATGATAACATAGGTTGATGGCCTTGACGATCAACGTAGGGAGGAATTGGGGCAGAAATTGGTTATGCACAGTAGAGGGTTGAAGGAGACAGCAGTGAAGTATAGCAGGTACGTGGTAAACGGGAAACTATTCCGCACGCTAGCCCATGATGTGGGAAGGAGGACTCAGAACAGCGGCGTATGTGTGCCAACCGTTGAATGCGAAACCTACTACGGGCAATTAACCGATGTAGTTGAGGTCGAGTACTACGATAGGACTACGTACGTCCTATTTAAGTGCAATTGGGCGGACCCACGATGGATAGAGGATTCAGAGTCGACGATTATGGCCTAGCGTTTGTCAACTTCACTCACCTCGTCCACAGGGGAGAACTGCTTACTGACGAGCCTTACGTGCTTACATCTCAGGTAGACCAAGTGTTTTATGTCGAGGATGGAAGGAACCCAAACTGGGTTTGTGTGGTGAGGACTAAACCGCGCAACGTGTACGATGTTGGTCAGGGGGAAGGGAGTAGTGATGCAGATAATGCATATCACGAGTGTGTACCGCTCGTACTACCCACTGATGACCTGCATGATATGAATGATGAATTCGATCACGACAGGCCCGACATTGATCCGATTGAAGCTCCTGTTATACAATGATTGCTATATTTATTGTTGGTACAATTCGCTTAAACTCAAAATACTTTCTTATTTTGCATAGAGCTCATTGTATAATATGCATATTATTTTTTAATATCAAAACTAATACGAATTTCAAATAATTTGTCTACATTTTTGTTCGCAGGTTTCGATGGACCAGAGACCCCTACTTGCGCACATCGTTCACCACGCCTACCCGTGCCTTGCACGACTACATCCACACCGGCGATGTCAGCGGCACTACATACCACACCCTGGCCACACCACCCGGACGCCGTTTATAGACCATTGCCCCCGGGTACGGTGGGGATGAGCTCGTCAGATCCCGGGCAGACGAGCGCAGCTGGATATTCTCCTTCTCCATACCCGCCTACGTCCACACCGGTGATGTCAGCGGCACTACATACTACACCGTGGCCACACCACCCGGACGCCGTTTATAGACCATTGCCCCCGGGTACGGCGGGGATGAGCAGGTCAGATCCCAGCCAGACGAGCTCAGCTGGATATTCTCCTTCTCCATACACGACGTTCTCGCAGTTGGGGATCACCTCACCGGGTCATATTGATCGATGGTGGGCGCGAGAGTGTCATGATCTGAGCAGATTCCCGTTGTACTATCCATACCCCCTTACACCACCTATGCCAGTCAACCCTGATAGTGAGACTCAGGATGACAGATTCCCGGTGTCACAGCGGGGGGGATGCCTATGCCAGCTATGCGGTCGGGACAGATGTCGGCACCGGCAGGGGGCCAGGGCCCGGCACCTGGGGAGAGTCAGGTGCCTGTTTATGGACAGAGCCAGTTGCCGCTTTCTGGGGAGAGTCAGGACCCAGATGTGGGGGAGAGCCAGATGCCCCATGAGGGGGACGATGTGATGTTAGGTCTTGATCAGTTGGCCCATGATGTCCCCCAGGATATGTCTTCGGATGACAATCAGCATGATGAGCCTCACCCGGCAGATGATGTAGGCGAGGAGCATGCTGGCGACCCAGCGACCGAGCTCATAGCGACCGACCATATTCGGCTGATGGGTAAGTACATTTTTATACATCATTATATCTTAATTTAGTAAGTTCGTATAATATTTAAATTGAATTTTTAATTTATTAATATATTAATATAATTAAGTTATTTAGTGTTAATATATTAACGTTTTATATTTATTGACTAGGGTATAACCCAGACGGGAGCATCTATTTTGATGTGATTAAGGACCCAGAGAGAAATTGGGTGCTCCCGAGGGGGAAGAAAGTTGTGTTGCAGTACAATGCTGCAACACAACCCATGGGACGCGCATGCAATCGTTATAGACGGGCTGCGGGCAAGCTTTTACGGAGCGGGTCCCACATTCACTTGCGGGACGAATGTGCAAAGGTAGATAAGCAGATTAAGCGGGCAATGTGGGATGCCATAATGGTATGTGTATGAAACTAATATATGTATTTAGTGAAATTAAAGTTAAGATTAAGTTTTTGTTGAACTGCTAAAATTAATCCTTAAATTGAATGTGCAGCAAGAATTTTTTGAACCCGTATCCGTCGATCAGCGTCTCGCACAGAACGAATTCTGGGGTGATATAGGCCGTAAGCACCGTTCGTGGAAGTCGAAGTTGAGGACCCAGCTAAAAATTCGAGACGGTGACACGCCATTGACAATACGTGCGAGAATGCCAGATATGTTTTTTGATAAGTATGACCGAACGGATGTGGAGGACGTACTGCACGATTGGTGCACAAAAAGAAATCAGGTATGTAGGTCTTTGAATGTATTACTATAATGTTGTGGTTTTTTAATAATTAGTTCATTTAATCATAGCACATAAGTAATTAAGTGTGTCAATTCTTACATTTTTTTTCGGAATGTTCAATGCAAAGGCGAGGTCTGAACGAATCAAGCGGCTGCGGGAGCAGAATGACATCCCCCATAGTCTGGGGTCCAAAAGTTATGCCAGATTTAATCACGATGAGGTATGAAACAATATGTAAATGTTTTAATTCTTATTTGTGCGTAATTGTTCTTTCTTAACATTAAATGAATATCCAATGTTTGTTATATATTTATACTGTATGGCGATAGGCATCTACATCTAGCACGCCCCCCACTCGCGCCGAGTCGTTTGTGAAGACGCACACAAGGAAAGACGGCACTTATCTGAACGAGCGGACACGGGACCTATGCGTATGCTACTGTTCTATGTTATTAATATTTATTAGTTATGCGTGTGATAAAGTATTTATTAATTACCAGTGTATTGTATGTTCACGACGTACAGGAGCGGATGATACAGAGTTTGTCCACTGATCCTGCTGCCACGGATTCCGTTTCATCAGATATGGTGCGTTGGGCACCTGGCGACGCGTACGAGCAGGCACTTGGGCGACCCGAGTATGGGGGTAGGGTTCGGCAGGTTGGGCCGAACGTTACTCCTGTTCGCGGGACTTGTTTCTCGTATAGGGCCCGCACACGGGGGGGACCGGTCGAGGGCACGTCTCAGGATTGGGCTGCCCACAAAATTGCGGAGATGGATATCATGTTACGGGCTGAGAGAGAGAGAGGAATGACGGGTTGGAGGGCATAGTGCGGGCCGAGAGAGAGCGGGCTGGCAGCATGGAGCAGCGCCTACGACAGTTTGATGCTATGGAGCAGCGCATGCGACAGGTTGAGGCCTTCATGTCCTCTACAGGATTATCGTTCGTATGCCCTGGTGCTCAGCAGTCTTCACCTGCACACGTAGGTAGTACGCCGTCTGTTAGTAGTGCGCCTGCAGGTATGGTTCATATTATGTATACACTTAGGTTTATTTTTAATTTGTTCTCATTACTTGTTTAAATTTGCATATAATATTATATAGGTTAATTATTTTTATTACTTGCAGGTAATGCGACAACGATTGGTCCGGTGTCGCCTGTTGGACAATTGCTAGCCAACAATCCCCTCTCGGGACTCCATCGCCCGTTACACCATCTCTTGTGGGACAATCGCCGGTTGGCGAGTTCACGCCCGGGACTGCACCTCGTGATCCGCAGCGACGTCCTCCAGATTTGTAGATATTTTGTGTATTTTTTTTCTTTGTTAGTAAAGTATAACTTTATTAGATCAAGATTTTCAAATTTTAAGTATTTATTGTTAGTAATGAATACATTTATTAGTACATGGTATTCAAATTTTTAAATATTGTTGTTTTGATTAATTTGTGCAATTTGATTTTGTGATATTTTTGGATAAAATAAATTTGGAGAATTTTAGTAAATATATATATATATTTTAAATAAAAAGAAATTAAAAAACAGAATTAAATATTAACAAAAAAATTTCACAGTTAGCCACGTGTATTAATGTACGCGCGGCCAACAGTTGGCCGCGTGTATATTAATACACGCGGCCAATTGTGCAATTAGTGATAATCGGATCCACCGCGTGTATGTACGTGGCTACTTGCACGCGGCCAACAGTTCGCCACGTGTACAGTGACCGTACACGCGGCGAACTGCAAGTGGCGAAAATCAGATTTTTTTGTAGTGTATGGATGCGAATTGACAAGAAAAGATTAAGAAAGCGAGGGTCTAGAGAAATAAAGTAGAAATAAATTTTTTTTATTATTATTATTTGTATATAAATATATACAATATATTTACTCATACGAGGATTGAAGAGTAGAGCAAAAGTCTTACTACAAATTAAGCGAATTGCAATCTGAATAATTGCACTAACCTAATAGACAAAGCTTGAGCTCAGAAAAATAATTCAGAAAAATAATGCTTGGCCAATGTGATTTTGATTTATGTGCGTTCATTTCCTTCAATAATTATATTGTTTGGTTGGTAATACACCAAGTTGTTACCTTTATGGAAAGCTTTATAATGTGTTGTAGCGTAGGTCATTGTTTGTCAAGCTTTTTTTCAGAAAAATATAACTTTATTGGAGATATTACTTCCAAAACACTCAGTAGTTCTAATCAGTCTTTCTTTATATATTTTTAAGCACAAAGATCTGTCCATATTGTAAGTCATAATAGTTCTGAAAAATACCTCGATCTAATATTGGGTTTGGTAACATAATGCCATTTTCCTATGCAATTGTTAACTGAATGCATGAAATTAGTCATCCCATGGTTCTAATTTGACATCTATATTTAATCATTATTGAAAATTCATATATATATTTTAAATTTCTAATGTAGTCAAGTGATGAACAAGAGTTAGGTCACAATGCCTAGGTTTGATCCCAAGTATAGGAATAATGTTTAGGCTTTATTGAGTTTGCACATGAAAACACAAAAACACTAAGGAGATTAATTTTCCCATGTAACAAGTGTTATTTTCAGAAGACACTACCTTCTAGTGATGTATACAACCATTTGATATTGGAAAAAGGAGAATTTATGCAGAGCTACACAACATGGTTCATGCATCAACTATCAACCGTTACTGATGAAGCGACTAATGCTCCAGCCAATATGGACCGAATTCATGAAGGCAACAATGGGATGCAATCTTTGTTGCATGATATTTTCCCCATGCATGATATTCGGGTAGATGAAGGTGTGTTTTAGATGGATGTGGAAGCCTATAATTTATACCAACATGATGAAGAGTGAACTGAGGAAGCTAAAAAGTTATTCAATTTGTTGAAAGAATCAAAGGAGCCACTGTGGTCAGGATGCACCGACCACAATATATTTTGTGTTAATGTTGGGCTATTCAATTTGAAGTATGAAAGTGGATGCAGTAACACATTGTTCTCAAAATTGCTCAGGTTTCTTAAAGGTATTGTTCCAAAAGATGCAAAGCTGCCTAAAGACACATATCAGGCTAAAAAATACTTGAGGGAGATGGGGTTGAGATACGAGAAGATCCCGGCATGTCGCAATGGTTGTATGCTGTTTTGGAAGACCAATTTGAGTGTTTGGAATCATTCAAGTCAAATATTTCAACAAATCATTTTAGATAATGTATACCAATGATTAGTCTGTCACTCATTAAGATCCATTAATAGATATAACTGTAATTATAATGTGATGCCACTTAATTTGAGTACAACTTCCCCATTAGGCATGTGCAACTAATTAAGAGAAAATTACTGTTCCAACTAAGATTAAAAACTTAATAAAAAAGAGAGAGAGTAATGCTAGATATTATATTTTGAGAAATGCCATTTTAGATTTTCCCAGCATACTTAGCTAATATGGCATGTATCATTTTTTATTTTATTTTATTTTTTTGGTTTTTAATTAAGATTGATCTAAAGGTAGATTGTGGATGCCACTTCAATTGCGTATGCTTGGAGAATACAAAATAGCATTTATCTTATATATATTTTAGAGAAATGGTTTCTTGTATTCACACATCCATTTGCCATCCTCCTATTTAAAAATCAACCATTGGATCTGTAGGACCTAAACATGAGTCATACGTGGATTCTTTTGATTCAATGGTTGACTTTCAAAATGAGAGGATGGAACAAGGACCTCAAGTATACTCAATAGCAGGGCCCATATTTTTATCCTTAAATTGACTAACAATGTTGACGTGGCACTCCTAATAAACCGTTGAATTTATTTTTGATTATTATTTAACAAAGACTAATTCAAATATTAGTTGAGAGTGACATGTCAACATTGTTGAACAATTACAAGACAAAAATATAGCACCTAGCATCGATATTCTATTTTTTGTTGACAAAAAAATTGATATGAATTACCCGATGGTAATCTTCATAGTGATATCAAACAAGAAAGTTGTCTTCTAATTAAATAAAATAGAAAAATTAACCTTTTAATCGTCTGTACGTAATTTATGCTCTTTTTTTAATAGTAATATGAAGAAAGTTTATTTTCTTTATTTCATTATTACTTATTCAAAAAACAAAAAGAGGTAAAAAAGAAAGAATAATTAACTCCTAGGCTCTTCGGTGCATAATAGTAAAAGTTGCTTGGATTTGTTTGACAAAAAATTTTGAGAGTACAAAGAAGGAATGCATTCTTTGATGTGATATAAAGTAAAAGGAGTTTTGAAATTGTTGTGAGAGAAAAATGAAGAAAGTCGTTTGTTAATGTGAAGAAATAAGGTTGACATTTTTAAGAAAAAATATGAAGAAATGGTTACCAAACTTTCCCGACCAAAGCAGTCCCATTACTGCTATGACCTTCAAGTTTCAGATTGGAACACTACAAAAAATTTGATTATTAGTGTCGACAAAAAGTCGACGCTAAAATTTCAAATGTCGTCACTATTGGTCTTTTGAGGCAACACGCCGACGCTAAGGATGATCAATTGTGTCGACATTTGGGTAGAAGCTAATAATTACATATCAGCGACTAAGAGTATTTATAGTCGAAGCTAATGGGTTTAGAACCCAAAAATGACGTGTTACTAAATTCGACGCTGGTAATAGGTCATCAACTCATGACTTGGTAATTATTATTTTTTTTTAAAAAAAATTAACAAAATAACAAAATAATGGTCGGTAAATATCACCGTCAACTAAGGGTCAACCTAGATTCGATATTATCAGCATCGACTTAGAGTTGACGCTAATGCCCCAATTGTTTTTCTTTTTTTTTTAAAAAAAAAAAAAGAAAAAAGAAAAAAGAAAAACCTTATTAGAGGCAACTATATATAAGTCGATGCTAATAATCATTTTTAAAAAAAAATTAAAAAGTTTGTTTTATTTATATAATTGCCAATGCCAAATTTTCCATTAAACTCCAATATCATACAAGTATTTCCACACTATTTTTGAGTAAAATATGATTTACTTTCAATTAAAATATGAATAGTGGAAGTATATATGTTCAACCCTATCAACTAAAGTTCACATTGAACATAAATTACCTTTCGGATGAACAATTGGAATTTCTTGTAGAGTGAACATTCAATGTTTCCCTCGAACGACTCGAATGATTGTTGGTGAATGATTGAAGTTGGATTCAAATGATCGAAGGGGAACAATCAAAGTCGGATTTGAACATTCAAAGTTGCCAAGAGATTTTTTTTAAGCATGTGAGACACCTCAACACTTTCTAATCAATTTGGCCTGCCTATAAGAAGGACATTACATCCATCAGCCACCATTTTCTCTCCTTCCAGTCCATATACCCTAGGAGAGAGAGAGAGAGAGAGAGAAAGGGAAATCATGAGGTTCCTCTCAAGAGAGGTAATACCTTACTCTAATCTCGCCTCTACTGCCTTTTTCTAGCATGTTTCCTTGTGTTTGCCTTCTGTTATTAGCTTTGTAGCCTTATTTTGTGTTTATATTAATAGTTTAAGTTTTTGTGTTAGTTATTATGAGTTGGATGTTGTGTTTTGTTAAGTTAGACCGTGTTAATCATATTGACATTAATGATTTCGTTGAGATAACCCTACTGACTTATAGGATTACTATAGATCTACTTGGATGTTGTTGTTTGATTTTGAGATTAGTGATGGGTTAGCTATTTAATAATCTTGGACGTACTCTTTAGAGCATATATGAACGTGTTATTTTTGGTTAGGAAATAGGATACTCTTAAACTTGATATATAATGACACTTCAGATCGTGTTTAGGTGGGTAATGGTTGGACTGTTTGTCAAATGAGAGGTTTTGCTAGACTTTTGCATGTTCAATAGGGTTGCCGGATGTTCGTAGCCCAAACTTCAACAAGATATTTGAATGATTGACATCCAGATAGAATTACCATTTCACCCTCAGTTTAGCTTTAAGGGTATTTCTGTCTATGTCAAGAGCTGATATTCGTTTGAGAAATTTCTTGGTGGAAAATCATGATGAAGGTGAGTAAACTTGATACTAATACTTGTTATTTAAATTTCTACACATCATGACTATTTAATGTATCGAAAAGTGCATGCTTACAACTCACATGAAATACATTTTAGATTAGTGTGAACTCCATTTTGTCAAAATAATTGATGATTAACGAAAGATTAAAATATGAGCATGTAAATGCATGCATATATAAGACTGTGAAAATCGTATAACACGATACATCGGTATGTGCGGGATAACGGCCATGGTCAAAGAGATTTGCTTTTATGTTTAGCCTTAGATCCAATGGTTATTTTTTACCAGTGCACCATGTACGGATGGATCACTATTATAGCTTTGCTAGAAGTGTGGACCACCCGAGATCTGACTCGGTTAGGCTGCTATTACGTGACGATATGTGGCAATATTTAGAGCTCTGACCTTGTACTACAGGTCCCTCAGAACAACGCCAACCTACCAAGATTTTTTTGAAAGCATGTGAGACACCTAAGCTCTACTTATCCATTTGGCCGGCCTATGAGAAGGACAATACATTCATTAGCCACCATTTTCGTCTCTTGCAGTCCAAAAAACCTAGGAGAGTGTGACGACCCTTTTATATATATATATATACAAAATGGAATCACCACAGTGGTATGACGATTAGTCATTAAGCCAACATCAACCTAATGCATCTCATAACGTATGCATAATATATCAGAGACAAACAATTGCAGCGGAAACTAATTTCATTAACTAGAAAGTGTAAATACAACATCAGAACCATCCATCTATCTATCTGTTTAATGCTTACTCAAAATATTAATTACATAAAAAAATTGCTATACAAAAATATGTGTCACATGCAACACGAGCCATATATAAAATGTTTATATAAAAAAAGGTGGACTATCCGAGTCCGACACACATACGACCAAATGCAAAGAGCCTTGGTCATAGTATCCTAAGTACAATGCCATAGTGTCCTCATCGACGTCTGCGATACCTACAGCCAAAGCATCAACATCCACACGATTGTGGTGGTAATCACGTTCGTCTAGATGAAATGATGAGTTCACCAACTCAGTAGTATAAAACACATTGGGTTTTCACAATGCGTTAGTTCCTTTATTTCTACTGTATGCTCACAATAACGACTATTTTGTGGATTAAAAGCTTTCGTAAAAGGTTTTGTAGCGGATAACTTAAATAATATCATGTGACTCCGATATTCTCATATACAATTGCTTTCAAACCTTCAGGGAAATACAGGTATACAAGGATATACATGCATACTATTCTCTCGGCCTTATGCGCATACAAGTCATCCGAACCTTTGGGAAATTACAATATACGCATAATCTCAAACATGACATCATATGAAAACAATGCATATAACATTACGATATTACACACATACGGTTACTCCGAACCTTTGGGGAATACAAGTATACTTGCACTCCCAACATTAAATCACAGGAAAAGCATTCAACGTAATATCTTAGCTATATACATATTCATTTCTTCTGAACCTTTGGAGCATACATGCATACATACACTCCAAAACTTTACATCTCAACAAGTCAATCAACGTCATAACTCAGTCGCACATGCATAAATGACTTTCCGAACATTTAGGTAACTCATGTTATACATGCACTCCAAATACATGACATCTCATAAACCACATATGTAATCTCACCGAATATCACTATACGTATGTTTCTGTCCATACCAAAAACATATGCATACTAATACGTCTAGCATGAAAACTCTTTGCCAAAAATATGCAACACATCATCATGCTATGTATGCTTTTATTATGTTTTCATGGTTTCTCTGCCTATAGAGCCACAACCCCAAGGACTTGTTTCTGATACCATGAGACTGTATACTCACTAGTTTTATGCTTGTTGTACCATGGTGATCTTTCAATCATGGTCTTAACGTTCAGTGTTCATGACTTTGTTATGTGTAATACCCCGTATTTTAAGATATTAAATAAAATATTTTAAAATATGATTTAAGACCTAATAATATAAATAGAATAAATATGAATATTTATTAGATAAATATTCATTAATCTTTTTATTCATCAATTTTAAGTATAAATATTTACTAGAAGCATAATAATGGATCTAATTTATTAAAGAGATTTAAATAAAAGAAAATTCGGATGAACAATATGTCGATCGATCCACCAAAATAGTCGATCGATCAAAGGTGAACAGTGTCTCGATCGATCGACTTCTGCAAGAGACAGATTCCTGTACCGAATCATCTAGCATTCAATTTTTACTACAAAATCTATCTGAATCTTCATTCTAGCCGTTAGATGCGATCGTTTTGGGGCAATCTTGGCCTTCCGTTTCAGTATAAATAGAGCCCAACCCTCACGTTCAATTCATGCTTCAATTCTCTCCAAATCTCTCTCAATTTTTCTCCCAATCTCTCTCAAATTCCGTCTGTCTGTCTCTCTTTCAATTTTGGGTCCAACAGCAGAGGTAGAGAAAATTCGAAGCTCTCTCTCTCTCGAGGGTAAGTCTCTCTCCCAAGCTCTTTCTCACTCTCTATTTCTCTATCTCTCTCTCGGCTCTACTGTGAAGGTAGAAGAAGAAGAAGAAAAATAAGAAGAGAAGAAGAGGAGAAAAAGAAAAAGGGTATTTCAAGCGGAGTATTGAATTACAAAAATATGCCGTTTTGATGCCCGAGTGAAAAATATATTATTTTACAAAAGCGCTGTTATGCTGTCCAAATACTTTTAAAGTATTTTAAGCGTTATTAACACTAATGCCGTTATGCTGCCCGGATTTTATAAGAATAAAATAAGGTTATTATTCTCTTCACTTGTTTTGAAACATAAAGCTCATTATTTATATTTAGTAAATTATTATTATTATTTAATATAAATATAAATATGTATATATATATATATATATATGCTCTTTTTTTTTTAATGTTAAAGCTTTTATAATACCATTTTAACTAACATGGGTATTTTGGTTATTATTTATAAATGCAATTATAATGCCCGCATGAAATATGTGGCATTATAATTAATCAATTTTATATGCCGTTATAACGTCCAAGCGATATTATATTATTTAGAAATAAAAAGTGATAAAAGGAATATTATGCTTAAAAGCCTCAATGAATAGCATGATAAGATTTGCATAAAAGATTAGTAATGATATGTAATTGAACAAATTATATTTATGGAGATAATATTTAAATAGGAAATTATATTAAGGCTTAAAGGTCAGAAATTAGCATACGATTAAAATGTATTTTTAGTGAATTATACTAATTCACTATTTGCTTGTATTATATATGTTTATATTGCAGTAATTATATCTGTGAACGCTTTCCTGATGCCAAAAGAATTACTGTGAGTATTTCTTACTCAATGAGAATGATACTTGTGGTTTAGTCTTTAATGACTAGTGATTGCTGTTTTATTTAATTGTATGCATATGGTTTGGCATTTGATATGTTTAACATGCTTTTGTTGGAATTATGTATATGATGTTGTTTGCATGATTATACAGTGGTAAAGTTATGAGTTATGAATGGGTTAATAAAAAGACCAGAGGTTTAGGTACCAAGGCGTCGGTGATTGACGAGACTAACGGATGAACTGAGGTTTACGTACCAAGGCGTCAAGCAATTGACTAGACCAATGGGTAAACCGAAGTTTAAGTACCAAGGCATAAATTCACCGATAAGACCGACGGATAAACCAAAGGTTGAAGGAATAAAGATAATAAGCTGGCGGGCACAAGCTCCACAGAGGGAGCACAAGGCTCCATAAAGATGATAAGTTGGCGGGCACAAGGCTCACAGTCGGGGCACAAGGCCCTAAGAACGAACAGGCTTTACATTTTAAGGAGCACAAAGCTCATGGAAGCTAAACACAAGGCTTTAGTAAGAATGAATGCAAGTATAAGACTTAAGTAAATAAAAAGTTAAAGTAGATAAATGAATGTGATTAAATGTATGTGAATATAATTGTCATCACTTGATTGCATTGCATATGGTTAAATAAATCAGTGTATCAATGTGGTTGAGGACCGTTGACTCACTCGACCACAGCATGAGATTGTGGTGTTAACCACAATCACATGCGAGTTTTTGTAGGGATAAAGGAAGCAGCTTAAGGATGAGACTTTTTATAATCATTATTTGGAGAAAATTGTAGTCATGTATTTATTAAGTGCCGCATGTGGCACATATGTTAATATTTTTGATGTAATTATTATATCAGAACAAAAGGTTATTATTTTTATATAAATGAAATTATTTAGTCAGTTCTGATGTGTCATTGTTAAAGAAAAATTATATTCCGCTTCTAATTTTTAACTCTGATGAGTTAGTAATGTCATGTGGAAATCGAAAAAATTTCACTTACGCTTTTTCTAAAAGCGGGGCGTTACATTATGGTATCAGAGCGGTTAGCTCCAAGGACCAATTACAGCTTAGTGTCAAATTGTAACTTGGGTAAGTTACAGTTTGGTATCAGAGCAGTTCGCTCTAAGGACCGTTAGACTTGACCATAGAAGTATAGGAATGACATAGAGCTATAGGTAAAATAAACAACTTTTTATAAAAGCTTTTGTGTGAAATGATATGGTTGATGAGATTAATGACTGTTGTCTACAGTTAGGATTTCTTAAATATGGCATCTATGCTTGCATTGTGTCATTCTAATGATGATATGTTTATGTGATAATTATAATGATGTATGCATGATATGACTTTGATGTTTATTCATTGCATTGCTAAACGTGATCATATATGCATTGTATGATCTTTACAGATATATGTTTCTTGCTAATTATGTTAGTAAGCATATCAATATCATTTGTGTGTTGGAGAACATGTTGATATGAGTTTTAAGTTAGTAGCTCATAAATTTGATTGGTAGGTTATATATATATATATAGTTGAATGATTGCATGCTAAATAAAGGGTTTGCAATAAAAACTGTTTTGGTTTTGGACCCAAGAAAATGTTTGAAGTATATTGAGTATATTTTTTTTTTTAAAAAAAAAACATTATTTCTTTGATTGTGAAATGATTTTCTGACACGATGAAATGATGTTTGAACGCGATGAAAATGTTGTTAAAACAAAATTTTTATGAAAATGATATATCTATATTATAGACATATTTTTGTTTTGTACTTGTCACTAATAGCAACTGAGACACTCCATTAAATAAGAGGGAGGAAACTCTTATTTCTCCTCTGAAAGCAAGGAGTAAAACTTTTGTTCCTCCTCTAAATGCGAGGAGTAAAACTCTTGTTCCAGGATGAGAATACCCATTCGTGTAAAACAATCCATTAAATAAGAGGGAGTTAAACTCTTATTTCTCCCAATGAATAGATGGAGTTAAACTCTTATTCCAAAATGAGGCTACTCATTCATGTAAAGCAATCCATTGAGTAAGGGGGAGTCAAACTCTTATTCCGGGATAAGAAATAATACTCATTCATGTATTATTATTATATGTTTTCAAAAGGTTTTGATACAAAGAAAATTCCTTATGAAATTCTTTTTGAATATGTGTGCTATGCATGTGTATGTACACTTAGCACATAATACTACTTTAGATTATGTGCCTAGTGTTGTGATTTTGTGAATGATTGTTTTTGTCTACTCATTTAAAGTCCCTAGGTAAATAACAAGATTATCAAGAATAAACACTCTTTAATAAGTTAGATGACATAGTACTGGAAAATCCCCTCATGAGTAATAATTTGGATAGGAAATATCCACGTGATCGTCATTAAGTCTGAATAAATTATATTGCTTTATTTTGTTAACGTAATAGCTTGACGCAGAGAAGATGCCGCCTTATCAACGTCGTAAGAATCAGGACAAACATCACCATGAAAACGGTAATGGAAGAATTCCACCTCCACCTCCACAATTCTATGAAGCCTTGATCCAATTCATGGCTGACATCTCTAGACAATTCCCCGAAGTGATAGCACGTATGCCATAGCCCAACAAACAAGTCGAACCTCTAGGTTGTTCACTCTGTAACTTTTCTAGTCACAACTTCCGATCGTTTGAAGGTATAGAAAGACCAAGCACAGCTGTAGTATGGCTCATTGACATCGAGGTACTGTTCGACATCCTTGGCTGCACCGACGAACAGAGGATCAAATACATTGAACTAAAGCTGACAAGCGAAGCTAGAAGATGGTGGACCTCCAAGAAGGTATTGCTAACAGAACCCCCAAACGAAACGGTAATTACTTGGGATCTAGTTAAAATTGAATACAACAGGCGTTTCTTTCCCAAAGCTCAAAGGCAACTGAGAGCTATCGAATTTCAAAATCTAGTCCAAGGCGACATGACAGTAGAACAATACTCTGCCAAATTCATTGAACTCTCTAGGTTCACCACTAACTTAATCCCTGACGAGGAATCCAAAGCAGAGCAGTTCAAAAACGGACTCAACCCTCACATCAAGGAAATAGTCATATGCCTCGAGATCAAGGACTACGCCTTAGTGGAAGTAGCATCTCTTGCGGAGAGAGGAATTTGCGAAACGACAGCAGCCTACAATCTGAAAAGAAAATAGAAGCAACAAACATCGCATTCAAAGATGAGGCCAGCGTTAGAGCACGAATCTAAGCCAGCTGTTGGCAAAAGTTTCCCGCCCGTACTAGGAAAACAGATACCTACTTGTAACACGTGTAGGAATCTGCACAAGAGAGATTGGAGAAAAGGGAGCTTGAACTGTTTCAAGTGTGGTAAGTTCGGTCATTGCCAAAGAACATGCCCTTTGAATCTTGCTGGAGGATCAAGATCACGTAAAGGCGAATCCCCACAACAAGCATGAGCGTATTCTTTTGTCTTTAATGATGAGGATAGAGAAGAATTTGCAAACATGGAGATAGATGCCATATGAAGGTTAGTACCCCCGCCTTAGTCAGTAGATTGACCCATAAATTAGATCAAGGTACTATATAAGATATTATTTTCTTACACCCTTTTGAAAGGTTAAGAACAACCGCTTATCATAGTCGGAATTTTCGGCTATGATAAGTTCTCTCTAAAAATAGTAGATAGGGTTTCAACAACAGAAAGAAAGTATACATTATTATCTTATGTCGTTTCTCTCTCTTGATGATCAAGGTTTGGATAACCCATGACTAGTAATTAAATCTTATGTTTAAAACTTATGTCACTAGACTTAAGATTAAGTTATTTTGAATCTTAAAACGTGTGCATCTCTCTGAGGCTCTAGAGAAAAAGAAAAAGAAAAAAAAGAGCCTTTAGAGAGCTTGTTTCCTGCTGGGGAGGGAGGCTTCATGCCTCCCTCCCCCCGGTTGAGTTTTTTGTCCCTTCCTTGTTTTTAACAAGTGGAGGTTTTGTTCCCCCCGGTTGAACTGGTGGTGGTTGTTTTCCCCTAGCTTTTCTGGGCTATGGTGGTTTGGGTTGTGTCTTTTCTTGTTTTTTTTTTCTTTCTTTTGGTTTTGGCCGGAAGATTTCATCTCAAGTGGTCCAGTTTAGGGAGTGGCCGGCTTCTTGTGTCGTCGACGGCGTGCATTGGCCAGATTTTCTTCATTTTTTTCTTGGATTTTGAAGCCAGATCTACGCACGTCGATCGACTCCTACCAGACACGCACCACCCAGCCGCGTTCCCCATCGTCCTCCTCCCCTGCTGCCGGAAGCATCGGTCGTGCTGGTCGCCGAAGCTCGGCGCGTGGCCCTCACGCGCCAGGGAGTCTTCGCTCTCTGTCTGTGCGTGAAGGGCCACTGATAAGTCTTGAATTATTCGATTCAAGACCCCTTAATTTACATTTGTTATACCTAGTTCGTATTGTATATATAACGTTTTGTTGTAGTTTTGTATGTTGTCTTATTTTCAGGTCTTAGTTGAAATCTAATTCAAAACACTCGAATTAGACCTAAAAATACATCAAGAGTATTTTAGTCATTTCCAGAGTTCGAGATTGTTCCTGTTAGTTGAAGAATTGACCAAGGCAATTCGATCGATCGACTTTATAATCGATCGATCGAAGTTCATCAGTCGAAGAAAAGTCGATCGAGCGAAACTCGATCGATCGAACCAGGACAAGCCCGACTGCGATCGAGCGAAATGCGATCGATCGACTTTATAATCGATCGATCAATTTCTCCGTCTTCCAAAAAATCAGATATTTCCAGATCTTTTGAATTCTTTATGTAATTCAAATCATAAGTTGGATTTTGTGGACAGAAATGGACGCCGACCAGCTCTGTTTGTGCGGCTAGAATTAACTCTTGATGGTCTTTTGTAAATCCAATTCTCTATATATATGAGATTAGGGATTTAGGATTAGACATGCATCTTTTGGGGGTTTCGGATTTTCTCAGGTGTGTCAACTTAATTTCTTGTATTTCTAGTTTACTTTGATGCTACTCTCTGGACCAAAATCCAGAGAGCTTGTTTCCTTTGTTGTTTTTCCTTTAAATTTCATGTTCTAGCTTAGGTTTATTTTCTTTCCTTGTAATCCGAATTTCTTAACTTTTAATCTACTGTTTTAGTTCATTTTCTTCTAGTTCCTTTACTGTTTTCATTAATTTTCATGTTTAAATTAGATTCAATTATGTCTAGCTAAATTAGTTCTTAGGGTTTGATCAAAATCCTCTCCAAAAACCATAAAATGTTGTTGAGGTTCTTAGGATTTTCTTGAGATGTTTGATGATTGTTAAGGGCTAGACATAATTGAATCTAATTTAAACATGAAAATTAATGAAAACAGTAAAGGAACTAGAAGAAAATGAACTAAAACAGTAGATTAAAAGTTAAGAAACTCGGATCTCTTGCTAGGTGCCTCCGATGACGGCGCGTGTCCTACACGCACCGCCATTCCAGCAAAGTCAGCCTCTTTGCTTCACTGTCGGCAACTTGTTTTGGGTTTTTCTGCCTGTGTTTGTGTATTCCCCATGTTTCTCCCGTACAGTCTGTCTTTGTATTGCTTAAATTTTACTGGAATTTGTGTTGGCTAAATGTTAGATCGGCCCTCTTTTATTTTGAGAGTGAGCGTTCAATGTAAAGAGATGCTCAAATGTAATTTCTGTAAGATTTGTGTACTGCTTAGGTAGCTGTTTTTAAGTCAGATCCTTCTGACTTAGAGTTTAAAGATCTTGTACCTTTTTCTCATGATGTAAGCCTTCGGGCCTTT
This sequence comes from Alnus rubra, assembly GCA_028654335.1. Classification (NCBI taxonomy): domain Eukaryota; kingdom Viridiplantae; phylum Streptophyta; class Magnoliopsida; order Fagales; family Betulaceae; genus Alnus; species Alnus rubra. Next base: position 509,415 of record JAJPGS010002213.1, read on the forward strand.
GAAGCAATATATAGTAGCACATGCTACTTGTTCAAAAAAAAAAAAAAAAAGTAATTTTGAATCTTCCCTTAATATAAACTTTGTACAATATAAGGTTTATGGATTTCAAGGACGAAATTCCGTTGAGGGGGGAGGGATGTAATACCCCGTATTTTAAGATATTAAATAAAATATCTTAAAAAATGATTTAAGACCTAATAATATAAATAGAATAAATATGAATATTTATTAGATAAATATTCATCAATCTTTTTATTCATCAATTTTAAGTATAAATGTTTATAAGATTAAATATTTACTAGAAATATAATAATGAGTCTAATTTATTAAAGACATTTAAATAAAAGAAAATTCGGATGAACAGTATGTCGATCGACCCACCAAAACTGTAGATCGATCCACTTACTATTCATGTCGATCGATCCACCAAAATAGTCGATCGATCAGAGGTGAACAATATCTCGATTGATCCACCAAAAAAGTCGATCAATCGACTTTTGTAGGAAACAGATTCATGCACCGAATCATCTAGGATTCGATTTTTATTACAAAATCTATCCGAATCTTCATTCTAGCCGTTAGATGCGATTGTTTTGGAGCAATCTTGGCCGTCCGTTTCAGTATATATAGAGCCCAACCCTCACATTCAATTCATGCTTCAATTCTCTCCAAATCTCTCTAAATTTCTCTCTCAATCTCTCTCAAATTTTGTCTGTCTCTCTCTCTTTCAATTTTGGGTCTAGCAGCAGAGGTAGAAGAAATCCGAAGCTCTCTCTCTCTCTCCCGTAGGTAAGTCTCTCTCCCAAGCTCTTTCTCCCTCTCTATTTCTCTATCTTTCTCTCGGCTCTATTGTGAAGGTAGAAGAAGAAGAAGAAAAATAAGAAGAGAAGAAGAGGAGAAAACGAAAAAGAAAGAAAAGAAAAAAGATATTTAGATTTTAATTAAAGTTTTGTTTTAATATTGTTGATTTTAAATGTTATTTACTAAGTAATCTAATGTTTTTAAGATGTTTTTTAAACAGGGTATTTCAAGCGGAGTATTAAAATATAAAAATACGCCGTTATGATGCCCGAGTGAAAAATATATTACTTTACAAAAGCGCCGTTACGCTGCCCAAATACTTTTAAAGTATTTTAAGCGTTATTAACACTAATGCCTTTATGCTGCCCGGATTTTATAAGAATAAAATAAGGTTATTATTCTATTAACTTCTTTTGAAACATAAAACTCATTATTTATATTTAGTAAATTATTATGTTTATTTAATATAAAATATATATATATATATGCCTTTTAATGTTAAAGCTTTTATAATGTCATTTTAACTAAAATTGGTATTTTGGTTATTATTTATAAATGCTATTATAATGCTGGTATAAAATATGTGGCATTATAATTAATCAATTTTATATACTGTTATAATGTCCAAGCAATATTATATTATTTAGAGATAAAAAGCGATAAAAGGAATATTATGCTTAAAAGCCTCAATGAATACCGTGATAAGATCTGCATAAAAGATTAGTAATGATATGTAATTAGACAAATTATATTTATGGAGATAATATTTAAATAGGAAATTATATTAAGGCTTAAAGGTTAGAAATTAGGATACGATTAAAATGTATTTTTAGTGAATTATGCTAATTCACTATTTGCTTGTATTATATACGTTAATATTGCAGTGATTATATCTGTGAACTCTTTCCTGAAGCCAAAAGAATTACTGAGTATTTCTTATTCACTGAGAATGATACGTGTGGTTTAGTCTTTAATGACTAGTGATTGCTGTTTTATTTAATTGTATGTATATGGTTTGACATTTGATATGTTTTACATGCTTTGGTTGGAATTATGTATATGATGTTGTTTACATGATTATATTGTGGTAAAGTTATGAATTATGAATGGGTTAATAAAAAGACCGTAGGTTTAGGTACCTAGGCATCAGTGATTGAGGAGATCAACAGGTAAACCGAAGTTTAGGTACCAAGGCATCAATTCACTGATAAGACCGACGGATAAACTAAAGGTTGAAGGAATAAAGATAATAAGATGGCGGGCACAAAGCCCACGGAGGGAGCACAAGGCTCCTTAAAGATAATAAGTTGGCGGGCACAAAGCTCACAGTCGGGGCACAAGGCCCTAAGAACCAACAAGCTTTACAGCTTAAGGAGCACAAGGCTCATAGAAGCGAAGCACAAGGCTTTAGTAAGAATGAATGCAAGTATATGACTTAAGGTAAATAAAGAGTTAAAGTTGATAAATGAATGTGATTAAATGTATGTGAATATAATTGTCATCATTTGATTGCATTGCATATGGTTAAATAAATCAGTGTATCACTGTGGTTGAGGACTGTTGACTCACTCGACCACAGCATGAGATTGTAGTATTAACCACAATCACATGCGAGTTTTTGCATGGATAATGGAAGCAGCTTAAGGATGAGACTTTTTATAATCATTATTTGGAGAAAACAGTAGTCATGTTTTTATTAAGTGCCGCATATGACACATATGTTAATATTTTTGATGTAATTATTATATCAGAACAAAAGGTTATTATTTTTATATAAATGAGGTTATTTAGTCAGCTCTGACGTGTCATTGTTAAAGAAAAATTATATTCCGCTGCTAATTTATAACTTTGATGGGTTAGTAAACCCTAAAACAAAACCCTAAGTGTATATACTATATATAACATGTATATAGTAGTATTATTTGTATATTTAAAAAAAAAATTGGGAAAAAAAAAAAAGAGTTATTACTATAACTGTAGGGTTCTACTAGTAAAATATACCATCAACACTTGTATATATATATATATATGTATTATTTTATACATACATACATATATATATATATATACAAGGGCTTATACAAGATTTGACCAAATGAGAACATATGAAATAAATTAGTACTAAATTGTTAAAGTATAGAATAAAGCAAAATTTACTACATATAGCATATAGCTCTAAGTGTATATACTATGCATGTATATAGTAATATAATAATAATAATAAGATTTTAAATACAAGGATTTATATACATAGTGTACAAAACAAGTCGTTATATACACATTATTATGCATAGTGTACAAAATCTTAATTATATTTGTTTTTTTTTTTTGAAAAAAAATTAAAATAAAATAAAAAATTGTTGGCCACGTGTCATATTGACACGTGGCCGACATATGGCCACAATACACGTGTCCAGTTGACAATGGCCATGTGGACACGTGTCATAATTACACGTGTCCATATGGCCGCGTGGATATTTTACACGCGGCCATGTGGCAACGTGTAATAAATACATGTTGCCATATGTTATCCGGCAACACTCCGCCACGCTGACATCATCACACGTGGCTAACTGACCACATGGCTACAATAACATCTACTGTAGCCACGTGGCGGTTTGCTGGTTTTTTTGTAGTGTAATGTCACGTGGAAATCGAAAAATTTTCACTTACGCTTTTTGTAAAAGCGAGACGTTATATTATGCTAGTGCTCCAAACACTGTCTATGCTTTGTGTTCATGTTATCACACTCTTGCATTTCATCTGATCTCATGCTTTTCATAAACTTTCATCAATACATGCATTTCTTAGCTTCTCATAAATCACATAAAATATTATTCAATCCACATGTTCTCAAATCATAGCTTAAAACTCATATATCTTATCAAATCATCACTTTAACATATTGAAAGTATTTAAAACAATTCACATGCATATATTATACTAAAATACTATTAATTGTTCAAAAACCAATTAATTTATTTTTAAATATTGATTTTTTGCATTATAAAAAAATATATAAAAACCTTCACTAAAAATTGAATAGATAAAATGATGCATATATAATAAAAAAAATAGAAAACTCTATAAAAAATATCAAAAGAATTAATTTCTCTCCTATATATAAATGTGGGTGTTAATTTTAATTTTAATTTTTAAATGTAATAGGTTATCAACAACGACCCTTAAAATTATTGCTGATAATGGTTATCAGCAATGACCAAAGTCGTTGCTAATGATTCAATATCAACAACGACAATAAGCCCTTACTGATGTGCTTTTATTTTATATTTCTATTTATCAGCAACGATCCTCTGGATAGTTGTTGATGATTGGGCATCACAGACGACTACAGGTCATAGCTAATATGCTTATATTTTTATTAATTTTAATAATTTGCAGAGCAATAGAACGGACCATGTAGTCGTTCCTGATAATCAATTATTAGCAACGACATACGAAAGTTATTGCTAATAAGTGACTACTCAGCAACGAAATTTATATCGTCTCTGGCCTAAACATAATCTCAAAATAATATATGGGTTAAACTGATGAATGTATTCACAGTTACAGTAAATCCTACCAAGAAACGAACGAAATTTTTATTCCACAACAGAAGTTGATGACGAAAACATGCAACATATAGAAAGGAAGAGAAACTGCATCCTTCCAAAAGTGAGAATGATCATACACGTGTTCTAGACTCTAGAACACTTATTCATCAAAAGACGAAACTGCAGAACACTTGGAATCTAAGCAGTGACGAAGGGGTAAATCTCATATCTTATGTTGCAACTCCCACCAACAACTCTTCCTCCTTCTTTCCCATCACAGCAACGAGGAAGTTCACCAATTATACCGTCAAGACACTTGAAACAGTTACGTGTAGAAAGGTCCCTTGTGCATTGGGCCAAACCATAGAGCTTCCTTGATTCTTCGAGCTCTACCTCTCCAACTGCATACAGTTTTGGAGTCGCAGATGCTTCTTTGGCTAGTAGGCTCAACAACTCCCTTGTCTTTTGGTTAAAGGTTGTGGGCTCGCTAACATCTCTCCAGTTCCACAGATAGAACTTGTTCTGATTATCAATTTTGCCAAAGAAATCAGTGTTGACGTACTTCAAAAGACAATTATCGTACCATATAATCGCACCTTTATTATACGGGCAGCGTTTGTGAATTTCGCGGGTGGCCTCATTAACACAAGTCCTGCAGTCTGTGGCTTTAACGTCACCACGACAAAGAGCAAGCCCATAAGTTTTGTAGCGATCCCGACCCACTGAACCAAGAGCAAAGCCCTGAGGTGGGGTTCGGTAGTAAAGATTGCCCAAGAGCTTTCCGAGGTTTGAATCATAAGGGTCATTGGTGGTGAAGTTCGCAGAGCTTGAGCAGAAATGGAAGAGAGGGCTGGCTCCATAAATGGTTTGGAGAAGGAGAGCAAATGTTAGCAGATAGACAGAGACAGAAGACATTTTTGGTAGGAAATGAGGATGTTCTTCGGATGAAGCTATGGAGAAGTACTACGCACGCAGCACTTATTTATAGTATACCGATCAGCTTCGCGCTTCAGCACTAAAATACATGGGAATATTGAAAGGACAATATTATTGTTGGCTGAAAGCTCTACAATCCAACTACCTCAGCCTGGTTTTGTTAATAGGATTTCGGCCAGTAAAATACTAGGGATCGATCGGAATATTGTAAAGATAAATATTGTTTGGCAGAAAGCTCTACCATACAACTACCTCAGCCTGGTTTTGTTGATAGGGTTTCGCGTGTAATTTTCTCCCCAAGCATAGATGTAGAAATTGATGAACATACTTATAGAGGAAATATATCAGCCAGCTGTGCCTTGGAGTTAGGCGCAAATGAGTTAATAAATTGTTATTTCTAAAAGACCGATCTGAGTGTTTGGAATCATTCAACTCAAATATTTCATCAAATGGTTTTAGATAATGTATACCAATGACTCCCAATGTTGACTAACAATGTTGAGGTGGCATTTTCAATAACCATTGAATCTTTTTTTGTTTTTTTATTTAACATAGACTAATCCAAATATTAGTTGAGAGTGACATGTCAGTATTAGTGTTGAATAATTACAGGACAAAAATATAGCATCTAGCTTTGATACTGTATTTTTTGTTGACAAAAAGAAAGATATGAATTACCCGATGGTAATCATCATAGTGATATCAAACAAGAAAGTTGTTTTCTGATTAAATAAACTAAAAAAATTAACCTTCTAATCTGCTGTACATAATTTATGCTCTTTTTCTAATAGTAATTTATGCTCCTTTTTTGCATTATTTCATTATTACTTACTCCAAAAACAAAAAGAGGTAAGAAAGAAAAAATAGTTAGCTGTTAGGCTCTTCTGTGCCTAATAGTAAAAGTTGTTTGGATTTGTTTGATAAACAGTTTTGAGAGGACAAAGGAGGAATGCCATTATTTGATGTAATATAAAGTAAAAAAGAGTTTTCATTTTTTTTGTGAGAGAAAAGTGAACAAAGTTGTTTGTTAATATGTAGAAATAAGGTTGACAATTTTTAAGAAAAATAAGAAGAAATGGTTACCAAACTGTCCCTATCATAGCTATCCCATTACTGCTATGACCTTGAAGTTTCTGACTAGAACACAACAAAGAATTTGATTATTAGCTTCGACAAAAAGTCAACCCTAAAATTTCAAATGCTGTCGCTATTGCTCTTTAGAGGCAACGCGTCGACGCTAATGATGTTCCTTGGCACTACCAAAAAAAAAATCCCCATTATTGGCATTTTTAATGCTGGTATTAATACAAAAAACGTCGGCATAAATAAAATTTGTCAGCGTATCTGTTGCTCTCTCTCTCTCTCTCTCTCTCTCACACACAACTCTCCTCTGGAAAACTGCCACTTGACCGTCGTTGATCGACGCCACCAGCTCGCTCAGCCCACCAACTCGCGTCCCTCTAATCGTTCGGTGTGTTTTTATATTTTCAGTCTTCTTGGTGCATGGATTCATGTTTCTATCATTGAGTGAATGTGGTGGATTTCAATTTAGGGTTTGAATTTGTTGAGTGAATGTGGTGGATTTCGGTTAGTAAAAATAATTTATTGGAGGCTCATTTGTTAAAAACCCTAAATTTTTGTTTGGATTCGATTCATTTGTTTTAGCTATTTTTTGGTTGTACATAAACATGTGATGAACAAAAACTATCGTAAAAAGCGAGGTTGCCGTAGAATGGCTTGTAGTCCCTGTTGCATGGAATTTGGATATGATTTGATACGAACCTCAACCGACATGCTTTGAGACTCAACAAACAATATTGGAATAATTGCCCTAAGAAAGCTAAAATTCAGATTTTTGATAGAAAACCTCGACCCAACATTTATAAATGAAATGTGAACGAAGGTATAAAGTAACAAACCCCAACCCAAAGATTATAATTGAATTACGAACCGAAGGTATAAAATTTGAATGCCACAAGGAAGAATCCTTGATAAGTTCACAAGTTCTCTGAAGAACCAGTAGACGAAACACAAAAACCTCACGTTTTCTTTTATTTTCATTCAATGATGCTTCATTACAACGACTGTATGCTATTTATAACCTTTTAGCCCTACACGTCCACTATAAGGAAAATGAAACTAACGTATTTCGAAAATAAGAAAATAGATAAAAATTAATAAAAACATATGAAAAATTGAATTGACTTCAAAAAAAAAAGTGTGTGCATAAGTTTCAACAAAAATTAAAGCACAGCGGAAAGTAAATGACACACAAATTTTTGTTGACGAAGTGGGAACTCAGTTAAGACAAAAACCACTCCGGGGCAGCCAAACCCAGGAATTCTACTATTCAGAAGACATAGCTAGATACAAGACAGTAACACTCACATGTACCGATGCAGTGGTCGTACCTTGATCTCTGACGTGTAACCCAACACGAATGCTTCCCAACCAGGTTCACCTACCTGAAGGGGTCTTCAATGGAACTCCTTACCTTAGAGCCGACCTCTAAGATAGACTTCGGTTTACAGCACAACACACTTGTAAAACGGCTACAGAGGGATTGATAACTTCTCTAAGCTCTAATGGAATTCACACCGGATTCTTGCAGTTCACAGTGCCCAGGGGCCTCTATTTATAGGCTGGAGGCTCAAATGAGCGTCAGGCAAAATATACCTAGGCACCGTCCGGATGGTGGATATGGGCCGTCCGAACGGACAACTGTGCAAACAGATTTTCCGTAATTTCCGTGGAGAAATCTTTCTTGTTTAAGGACATCGTCCGGACGGGATGGCACATCGTCCGGACGGTCGCACGTCCGCTGCAAGTAATTTCCATATAAGGCTCTCGAGCGTCTGGACCATGGGGGATGGGCGTCCGGACGGCTATTCTTCAACACGCAATTTCCATATCGGTAATGCGCGCGTCCGGACCATGATAGGCAGTCGTCCGGACGGTTGAAGTCGAATCGGCAATTTCCTTCTTTGATGCACGCGCGTCCGGACCACAGCTGTCAGATGTCCGGACGGTCATATTTGAATTGCGATTCTTGCCTTACGGAGACGCACGTCCGGACGGGATACCACATCGTCCGGACGGTTGATTGATCTTCCCTTTCTTGGAACTTGGAAGGAAATCAAAAACTGATCGAGTACTGGGAGGCGTCCAGACATGCTGCTGAAACGTCCGGACGGATGCAAGCTAGCACAGAAACTTCTCGATACAGTATGGGGTCCGGACAGAATGAACACTTTGTCCGGACGGATGATGCTGGTCTGTCTAGCATCCGGACGGGATGACACGTCGTCCGGACGGATGGAACAGTGGACAGATGGACGTCCGGACGGGATGGCTCGATCGTCCGGACGGCTGACAGGGAACTTGAATTCTTCTCACTTGCATACTCTGAATAGTGGAATCCATGTTTACAACATCGTTACACTTAAGTGATTTTGTCCAAACACAGAAAGAGGCCAAACTACTAACAAACTCTCCCTTTGGCCATTCTGGGACAAAAATCACTAGTCCGGTTTGGAAATACATTCCCGGTCGAAAATAAAAATTACTCCCCCTTTTTGTCTCAAAGGGACAAAGGGTAAAACAGAGTAATAAAAACTAACTGTCATAAAAATTACTCCCCCTAATGGTCTCAGAAGGACCCGGGAAACAGAGTAATATAAGTTCAAAAAGTTTTAACAAAGCAGAAATTGTCTCAAAATAACAAAAGACAACAATAAAAGAACTATAAACATAAGAGGGAATCAAACATCCTCAGTCATCGGTAAAATCCCATCTGCGACATCCTCATCATCACTGTTGCTAGGATGATGATACTTCAGGCACTCTTGAAGGTCCAGCTGGTTCTGCTCCATGCGCCTGTCGATGGATTGCACAGCTAGCCGCATGGAACTCATAGACTGCTGCATGGAGGACATAAACACCTGCAAGCTGCTCATCCCTCCCTGAAGTGCAGCAAGAGCCTCCATAATCTGAGCATAATTGACCTATGGCTCAGAAGGCGGCACAGTATGTGAGGATGAAGCCATATCCGGAAAGCCGACTGGCATCGCAGTAGGTGGAGGCTCCTCATCATCAGAATCATCTCTCCGTAGCTGCGCATTAGACTTCATCAATGTCTGCTTGCTGATGGGCTGCTGAATTTTCATCTTCGGTTCACCATTGACATTGATGCCCGACTGAAGAATAATCTGAGTAAAGAGACAACCTAAAGGGAGACCAGCAGTGCTCTCATCACGGGCCTCTAATATAACCCTCAAAATGTGCTTGCACAGGCAGAAAGGCAAGTGGAGGTGGATCGCGTAGACAAACTGGGCCCGCTTCAGGATCAGATCACTGCGCCGGGCAACAGGCCAGGTGTTCTGTTGAACGATCTTCGCCAGCATGCGGTGGGTGGATGACAGGGCACCAATCCGGATCGCAGTAGAGCGCTCCTCACCATGGGCAACGGCACGGAAGAATTCCCTGAGATCATCCAGGGATGGAGGAAGCACCACCTCATTGTACGGGCTGGCCGAGATCTCGAGCACTGGGACTCGGATGATGTGGCTGATGACCTAAGGATCAACAGTGATGAGATGGTCTGCGACTGAGGACTAAAGCACCACTCCACGATCATCATTCTGAACCACCTCCAGATTGGCGTAGAACAGCTTGACTAATCTGGTGTATACCTGACAAGCACAGCTGTGGAGATATCCCCAATTGTACGTCTGGATGATGCCAAGTATGTTGTCCAGCGGTGGCACCATGACATAAACCCGAAGAATGTTCCGCTCAGCAATGACGGAGCGGTCCATTATTTTGGCCTAAATTGCAGCCCTATCTTCCACAAGCCTCTAACGGACCTTGCGGGGTGGACTGCCGGCAGACATGATTCTGCAAAAGATCCAACAAGAATTGTCAAAAGAAAAATATTCCAAAAATATTCTTGTTAGGATAACACAAATTTCGCAGAATAACAACTATTTAAAGGACTATAGCAAAAATAAGAGCAGATAATAATATAAAATAGTCCAAAAAGCATCATCACAAATAATCCCTATATGACAGATCTTAAGCCCCTTACAAATATTCACAAGAAAACCAACATTCTAACAATTAAAAAAAATTGCAGAGAAAACGGTTAAAAACATACCTGGAATGTGAAATAATGAGCAAAAGGACAAGAATGAGCAACAAAAAGATCAAAAAGCTCACAGACTTTACTCTAAAGCAGCCAAAAAGAGGGACTGTGTGGGGTAAAGTGGAGAGAATGCGGCGATCTGGGCAATATATAGCCGCTGTGGAGTTCCCGTCCGGACGGTCGAGTGATGACGTCCGGACGTTCGCTGCCTCTGAAAGGAGCAAACAGGTCACGCACGTCCGGACGATATATAGAATACGTCCGGACGATGAAGCTAGCTCCTGTCCGGACGTACGACACGGATCGTCCGAACAACAAGACTCCAGCTCGGTCCGGACTCCAAACATGTACCGTCCGAACGACTGAACCCTACCCGTCCGGACACCAAGAGAGACCGTCCGGACGCTCCACAGTAAAACACCAGAAAAACTGAGAAAAATTTACAGAGATCAAATTTTCTCAAGTCAGTGTCAGAATAGGCATGCATAATCAACTGATAACACAATCAGAGAGCATCTCAAAAATAAGCAGAGATATAAAAGGAAGTTTGAGATTTCAACTGGCACAAATAATTTTTCCTAATCATATAAAATTCAAATAGGCAACTCAACTCAAGCAATGCTTGTGTGTGTGGAGACTCCTTTCCCACAAGGTATGACTTTCCAAGACATGACACAAAGCAACTTGATTTTCTAGATACGAGAGAAAATCAGAGACAGATTAGCCAAAAGTCAAACCTTATAACTTGCTAGGGCCAAGACACCCTCATATGATACACTCCCCCTAAGATACAGCACATATAATTTTTTACTTGCTCATAGAGGGCAAGGTAAGTTTAAGCATATAAGCAGTGATTAAACAAATTTAAAGCACATAACTTTTTATGAATTACTGCTCTAATCTTATGGTACTGTGAATTGTAGGGAGTGCCAGAGTTTATAGATGCTAGGTTCAACTAGCTTGTGGTCAATTTGGCCATCTTATCAAGGACTTCTTCTCTTATCCAAAATTTCCAAAAACAAAAAGTCAGAGAAGGAAAGATGTACCTTTAGGGGAGCCCGAGATAGTGCACTTTTTCATCGCATGAGGAAAGAAGCTATCCTACTTTTTGCATAAACAAGAAAAACACTTGGCTAGTATAGTCAAAACTCTCAATTATATTTAAGCGTATTTAAACAATGCAAACCGAATTGAGATATCAGGCAAGAAAGCATGCAATATCTAATAAGCCAAGAGAAATAAAATCCTGCAAATTTTCCCCAAAATACCCTTTTTTTTTTTTTTTAAAAAAAAACAAACAAAACATGCAATATGGAAATGACATCATATGCAAAGGTAAGATCACACCTGTAACTGCTCAAAGATGCCAGTACAGAAAAACAGTCGCTCGACCTGCTTTTTCTGTCTTCCCCAATATATACCTGCAAAGTTCTCTCAAGAGAAACAGGGGGCACAACAAGCTAGTTCCAAGATTGCATGACAAGCACATTTATATAACATAAAAGGTGCAAGCAATCGACCTAATGCCTTAGGATTAGGAACCAAATCCTAGGCATGAACACCCGAACCCGCTAGGTGCGTCGGTTCCCCTTCCTGGGGTAACTGCCCTTCTCAGCCCAGGTCTGCCTACCAGTGGGTGGTTGCTGACAAGACTACATCATCAACTACATCATGTTTTGCATCCAGACAGGAGGCTCACTGGAGTATTGCTCTTGGGGCCTTCTCAAATGCTTGGGTTTGCTCTTGTAAGTGCCTCTGTAATTGGCTGGTACAAACCGCTGCTGAGGCCGCTGATGCTGAGAAGCATGAGACCAAGGGGCTTGATACTGATGCCTTGAAGCTTGTCCCCATGGTACTTGATAAGATGTCTGATGCCAGGGAGTCTGATGCTGAGCCATAGGTCTAGCGCCATAATGAGCTTGTCTTGGCGCTTCTATCTTGTCTTTGGCCTTTTGTGCTTTCAAGAGGGAGCACTGAGGCTAAACATGCCCACTGAGACCGCAGTGATGGCGAATAGAAGGTCTTCTGATGGAATGAGGCTGCTGAGTGCCTGGAACATCATCATTGACCTTTTCCTTCTGTTTATCTTCAATAACTGGAGGAAGCTCTGGGACTGTAGGAGGCACAAACACAGTCTTTGAGGAAGAGGGAACATCAGAAGAAGAAGCTACATACCCGAGACCAGTCTTGTCATGTGGGCTCTTCTGGATGGACAACATACGAGTCAACTTTTCATCAGTGACTCTCTCTAGCTGGAGCTGTGTCTCAAGTAGCTTTTCCTCGAGCTCCTGTATCTTGAGCAGCAATGAACTCTTCTAAGTATGCAGACTGTTCAAATCATTAACGTGCTGCTTTCGGCCTTCCCTCAGCATCTCAAACTCTTTATAGAGTGTCTTGTAGGCCTCCTTGAGCTCTACCTCATTCTCACTATGCTCTGAGTAGTATGAGTCTTCTTCTTCAATATATGGGGCCACAAAGGCCAGAAATTTGTCAGACTCTGGAGCATGTTCTTCGGACTCATCACTGAGAGTCACATTGTAAGCCTTCCCCTTGCCCTTTTTGAGATTCCCTCAATCGGCCTGGATATGCCCATAGCCTGAGCATTCAAAACATCGGGGTCCTCTGGGATCTTTCTTTTCTTCATCCTCTGATTCAGCTTCTCTGAGAGGTTTCTTAGCTTTTTCAGAAAACTTCTTCTTGAATCAATCATCTTTCATTAGTACAACCTTTTCTTCATCCTCAGATTCTTCTTCAGAGGAGGCTTCTACCTTCTTCTTGGAAGCCTTAAGAGCAATGGTCTTAAATTTCTTGACCAGGGGTAGAGACAGCTCATATGTTTGAAGAGATCCTACCAGCTCTTCGATCTTCATTTCGTCAAGATCCTTGCTTTCCTCAATAGTCGTTACCTTGATCCTGAAATGCTCGGGCAAAGATCTGAGAATTTTTCGGATGAGTTTTATATCCGAGATAGGTTTCCCAAGACTCACCATGGAGTTCGTTAGGTCACTTATTTTGGAGTAAAACTCTCCAAATGTCTCTTCCTCTAACATCTTAATTTCTTCAAATTTTGAAATTAACATTTGAAGTTTGGCAGATTTTACAAGTTTTGTGCCTTCATATGTTGTTTCCAAAATTTGCCATGCTGCTTTTGCTGATTCGCAATTTGAAATTTTGGCGAATTCAGATGGAGAAAGTGCTTGGCATAGAGCATGGAGGGCTTTATCATTTGAAAGACGAGCGTTCTTTTGAGGGACTAGTTCAGGTGTTGCATCCTCTGGTTTAGTCCAACCAGTTTCAACAATACCCCAACAGTCAATAGATTTCAAAAAGAAACGCATACGTGCCTTCCAATAGCCATAGTTCGTACCATCAAAGGCAGGAACAGAATTAAGAGTTTGAGACATATCAAAATATAGAAGTCAAATATATAACACTCAAGAAATTAATCTTCTCAGAGTGTACCAAGCTCTGATACCAATTGAAAAATTGAATTGACTTCTAAAAACAAAGTGTGTGCATAAGTGTCAACAAAAATTAAAGCACAGTGGAAAGTAAATGACACAGATTTTTGTTGACGAAGTGGAAACTCAGTTAAGAGAAAAACCACTCCGGGGCAGCCAAACCCAGGAATTCAACTATTCAGAAGATATAGCTTGATACAAGACAGTAACACTCACATGTACCGATGCAGTGGTCGTACCTTGATCTCTGACGTGTAACCCAACATGAATGCTTCCCAACCAGGTTCACCTACCTGAAGGGGTCTTCAATGGAACTCCTTACCTTAGAGCTGACCTCTAAGATAGACTTCGGTTTACAGCACAGCACACTTGTAAAACGGCTTCAGAGAGATTGATAACTTCTCCGAGCTCTAATGGAATTCACACCGAATTCTTGCAGTTCACAGTGCCCAGGGGCCTCTATTTATAGGTGGGGGCTCAAATGAGCGTCAGGCAAAATATACCTAGGCACCTTCTGAACGGTGGACATGGGCTGTCCGGACGGACAACTGTGCGAACAGATTTTTCGTAATTTCCGCGGAGAAATCTTTCCTGTTTAAGGACATCGTCCGGACAGGATGGCACATCGTCCGGACGGTCGCACGTCCGCTGCAAGTAATTTCCTTATAAGGCTTTCGAGCGTCCGGACCATGGGGGATGGGCGTCCGGACGGCTATTCTTCAACATACAATTTCCATATCGGTAATGCGCGCGTCCGGACCATGATAGGCAGTCGTCCGGACAATTGCAGTCGAATCGGCAATTTCTTTCTTTGATGCACGTGCGTCTGGACTACAACTGTTAGACGTCCGGACGGTCATATTTGAATTGCGATTCTTGCCTTACGGAGACGCGCGTTCGGACGGGATACCACATCTTCCGGACGGTTGATTGATCTTCCCTTTCTTGGAACTTGGAAGGAAATCAGAAACTGATCGAGTACTGGGAGGCGTCCAGACATGCTGCTGAAACGTCCGGACGGATGCAAGCTGGCACAGAAACTTCTCGATATAGTATGGGGTCCGGATGGAATGAACACTTCATCCGGACGGATGATCGGGTCTGTCTAGCGTCCGGACGGGATGACACGTCGTCCGGACGGATGGAACAGTGGACTGATGGACGTCCGGACGGGATGGCTCGATCGTCCGGACGGCTGACTGGGAACTTGAATTCTTCTGACTTGCAGACTCTGAATAGTGGAATCCCTGTTTACAGCATCTTTAGACTTAAGTGATTTTGTCCAAACACAGAATGAGGCCAAATACTAACAACATAGGAGCCTAAAATTTACCTCTAATAATAGGCAACTCAATCAGCTAATTTAATGGTATAGAATTGGCAAGTCAATCAGCCAATTACTTGGTATGAAATAGGTAAGTCAATCAGCCAATTAATTGGTCTGAAATTAGAAAGTAATCAGCTACATTCTTCTTCCAATTCCATGTCCAATCAAGCCATAATCAGCAATTAATCCACGCCATTTGTAAGAAAATTACAGCCATTAATCCACGCCTAATCAAGCAAGATCAGCCCCATCAATAGCTTGGATTAAATTTATTACGCCTTCATCTTCCTTGGGCCAATCTTGGAATGCCCCATTTTAGAATCACCCTAAATCTCTTGAATCAGCTAATTAAGTGATTCTTGGATCTTCTTGGATCTTGCTCTAGTAATAGACCCAACTGGAACATGCAATGGATCCTTTAATGGTGTATAATGATTCTCATCATTCTCCCTCTCTTCAAAATGATTCGACCTCAAATCGTCACCTTTTTCTCCTTGGAGTACTTGTGGCACTCAAAAATCAACTCAACTTTTTTTTTTCTTTTCTTTTCTAACGTCTCCTTTTTTCCTTTTTTTTTTTTAACTTGGTGCACGAAACAAAATAAGAATAAAGAATAATGAACACAAATGGAATAAGATGGGATGATAACAAGTACAAGGAATAGTGAACACAAACGGAACAAGATAAGATGATAACAAGAAACAAAAGATAAAAGGATAGTAAACCTGATTTTAGAACCTTGTCTTTGATACTAAATGATCAAGATAGTAAACCTAATTTTAGAAGCTGGTTGTAATTGAGTTCATTGATTATGCAATTATTTGGTGGGATCAATTAGTGACCAATAGGAGTAGGAATCATGAAAGACCTGTAGAAACATGGAGTAAGTTGAAAGCTTTCACGAGGCAGAGATTTGGACGTAGCCACTATTATAGAGACCTCTACCAAAAATTACAAAACCTTACACAAGGGTCTAGGAGTGTAGACAATTACTATAAGGAGATGGAGGTGGCTATGATTCAGGCTAATGTAGAGGAGGATCGAAAGGCCATAACGGTCAAATTTTTAAGTGGTTTGAATAGGGACATATCCATGTAGTTGAGTTGCAGCATTATATGGAGGTAGAAGACAGGTGCACATGGCTATGAAGGTGGAAAGACAGTTAAAGAGGAGGGGGACAGCAAGGTATACTTCAGTTTCTAGCACTCTTTGGAAACCAAAGTAGGATAGAAATGATCGAGCTGTAGTAAAAGGGAAGGCCAAACCACATAAGGAAAAAGATGAGGGAACTAGCAAGATCAAACCCAAGGTAGATTTTCAACCTTCAAGGAATAGAGATATTAAATGTTTTAAATGTTTGGGTTTAGGGCACATCGTGTCTCAATGTCCAAACAAGCGAGTGATGGTTATGTGTGACAATTGGGAGGTGATGACCGATAGTGAGGATGATAGTGATGAGATGCCCGAGTTGGTCGATGCTAGTGATGATGATGGAGTGGAATACCCCGTAGAAGGTGAGTATATTGTTCCTAGGCGTGCTCTCAATACGCAAATTAAGCTTGATGATATGGAGCAGCATAGAGAGAACATATTTCAACTAGATGTTATGTAAACAACAAGGTGTGTAGTATGATTATAGACGGGGTAAGTTGCACCAATGTAGCTAGTACCACCCTCGTTGAGAAGTTGAGCTTACCTTTACTGAAGCATCCGAGACCTTATAAGTTGGAGTGGTTGAATGAATGTGGGAAGGTCAAGGTCAATAAGCAGGTTTTAGTGGGTTTTACCATTGGGAGGTATAGTGATAGGGTGCTTTGTGATGTAGTTCCTATGCATGCTGGCCATATTTTGTTGGAGGCCAAGGCAGTATGATAGGAGGGTGATTCATGACGGGTTTAGAAATAGGTACAGCTTTGTAAAGGGTGGAAAAAAAAAAGCATGCTTCCCCCCTTTAACCCCAAAACAGGTCTATGAGGACCAACTAAAGCTGAAAAGTGAGATAGAGCAAAAAGGAAAGGGTGAGATCGAAACACAAGAAAGAAAAATGTGAGAAAAGAAAAATGAGGGTGAGGCCGAAACCTCAAGAAAAAGAAAGAGTGAAAATGAAAATAGAGAGTTCGTTGAGAATAAAGAAAAGAGAGTGGAGCTACGAGAGAAAAAAGAAATAGCACTTGTAGAGAGAAAAGGAAAGACAAAGATGACTTTTTATGCAAAGGAGAGTGAGGTTAAGAGGGCCTTCTTAGCAGATCAGCCTATGATTTTTCTTGTTTTCAAAGATTCTTATCTTAATCTTGATAAAACTAACCAATCTCTTCCTAGTTTGGCTATTTCTTTGTTGCAGGAGTTCGAGGATGTATTTTCGGAGGAGATGCCGAGTGGGTTACCGCCCATTAGAGGCATTGAGCATCAAATTGTTTTAGGCATGGAGCCGTTATTCCAAACCCACCAACCTATAGGAGTAATCTGAAGGAGACCAAGGAGCTTCAAAGACAATTTGAAGATTTATTGAGCAAGGGGTACGTGAGAGAGAGCATGAGCCCATGTGCAGTACCAGTGCTACTAGTTCCAAAAAAGGTTGGGACTTAGAGGATGTGCGTTGGTTACAGAGCGATCAACAATATCACAGTAAAGTATCGTCATCCCATTCCTATATTAGATGATATGCTTGATGAATTGCATGGCTCATGTATTTTGAGTAAAATAGATCTTAAAAGTGGATACTATCAAATTAGAATGAAAGAGGGAGATGAATGGAAAACTGCTTTAAAGTCTAAATATGGACTTTATGAATGGTTGGTTATGCCATGGCCTAGTACTTTCATGAGATTAATGAACCATGTATTATGTGCGTTCATAGGCAAATTTGTATTCATGTACTTTGATGATATCCTAGTGTACAACAAGAACTTAGATGAACATATTGAGCATTTGAGATGTGTGTTAAATGTGTTGAGATGTGAAAAGTTTTATGATAATTTTAAGAAATGTACCTTTTGTATGGAAAAAGTTATTTTTCTTCGTTATGTTGTTAGTACAAAAGGTATTGAGGTGGATGAAGAGAAAGTCAAGGCTATCAAGGAGTGGCCAACGCCTAAAGGCATCACTGAGGTAAGAAGCTTTCATGGTTTAATCCTGAGGCATCACATTTAATCTCAAAAGTTTTGTTAAAGTCAGGTAAAGCTAACACAGGTATAGAACATAACCTTTCTTTAATAGTAGCAAATGCATTCGCTTGATCACTCTCCCAATGAAATCCAACATTCATTTTAATTATTTCAGTGAGTGGTGCAGCAATGGTGCTAAAATCCTTAACAAAACGCCTATAGGTTTTTATAAGCAAACCTAAAGTTGTTTTGAAAATTTAAAGATCAAAACCTAAAAACCCTTAAAAACCTAAAAGTAACATTTAAGCTATAAACTTTGATTGAACCGAAAATAGGTCAAATAGACTTAGATTTAGTTGATTCAAATATCATTGTGCTCACAATATAAATATCTATCACATTATAAAATTTTGTGAAAAGTCCACCGGTTGACTTTTTGGATTTATAGTTGACTATTTAGGTTCCAAGTGGCACTTTTGGTTGTACTTTGACCTCTAAATTTAGGCTTGATAAATATGTTTTTATGGCTTACAATTACTCAATGTAGTAAATATAAAGTTTATACTTGAATCCTGTGAAGTCATAATTCAATTTGGCGACAGTTGACTTTTTGGCCAAAATTGGTGCCTAATTAATCCAACTATCGAATTTTTAGCAGAAATGAATTAAAATCTCTAGACCAGCCGGCCCTAACTGCCTCTAGAACTAAGACAAGTTGAAAGCTAAGTCTAGTTAGATGAAAAGTTGGACTTTTAAGTGTGAATGCAACTTAATGTCAAAAAAGGAAGCCCCCTTTGTTGCTGATTTTCCAGCACCATATGTGGCTTTCCTTCTTCACCCAACCCCACCCTTTGGTCTTCTATAAATATACAGCATGCTGGCCCTCCTTGGATTATTTCAGAAACTCAAAAATCCATGCAAAAGAGAGAGATGTTTCCTAGGAGAGTCACACGGCTAACTTGAGAAAAAAGAGTGGAACTTTTCTGTTTTTCTTTAAGCTGCTGTCCCCTTGGTTCAAGCTACTGTCCAGCACCTTTATAAGCCTTAAGATCATCCATTTCCCTCCTATTTCACAGCCTAAGGTATATAGAAAAATCAGAAACTCAATCGGCCCTAAAACTCCACTACTCGGCCAAGGTGAGGATTGAGTGAAACTTTTCTGTTTCTCTCTTTTGTATTTCTGTCCAGCAACCTTAGGGGAGCTAGATATACCTTTTACCTTGCTCTTTCATAGCCTAGGTTTATAGAACCAAGATCAGAAACTAAACAGCACTAGCAACCCCAAAACCAGACACTTTGGGCTTAAAAGAGAACTTTTGTTTCAAAAATTGTTTGGTAAGTTTTCTATGTGTTCAAGTGTTTCATAAGTGATTTCTAAAATATATTTGATGTTAATATGTTGTCTAAAATATAGAACACAAAATAAATAAGGTTGAAAAGAAAAGAATTCACGAAAAGGACCTAAAAGAACACATATACCTCTCTTTGATCTTATTTGATATTATTGTGAATTTTATGAAATTGTGGATATATATGTATATTATTCTTATTTTAATTTAGCCTTGTGATGGTCTTGGATCATCATAGGTAATTTTTATTACATGTGTATTTATTATAGAGTATTCCATATTAATTGTTAAGATTCATGTTTGAGCATTATGTCACCACGTTTCGGTGCGTAACCATGAATCATAGTGATTTTAATTGATTTAATGACTTTTCTAAAATAGTGAATATATTTTTGTGTGTGTGTGTGTGTGTGTGTTTGTGTGTGTGTGTGTATATGTATATATTTATTTATTTATCCATTTTATCATTATTGCATTCTTGCAAGGTGGCTCTGGCGTTTGATTTCCCTATCCCTTTGGATATTTATCTTAGCATTTAGCATTCCTGCAAGGTGGCTCTGCCGTCTGATTACCCTACCCCTTGCATCATAATATCATTATATATATATATATATATATATACATATACCCTGCTAGGATTCATGTTTAAGTGTTATGTCACTAAGAGCACTATGCTATGTTTCGGTGTTTAAACATGAATCGTTGTAGTACTTATATTCTCATGTTATTGTCTTGTTTTAGTACTTACAATTCTTGTGGATAATCATAATTACTCTAAAAATACTTATTAAAGTGATTTGACTTAATGACTTATGTTTAAACATTATGTCACCGCGTTTCAGTGTTTGAACATAAAGCTTAAACGTCAAAAGACTTATAAGTAATCATCTTTTAATTGATGACTAAAAACGATGAGTTAAGTGATGTAAAAATATACACATTTAATATTGAAAAAAGGACTGATGAATATATTATCTTCTTTGCATATATTTGTTACAGAAAATGAGTTAAGAAACTACACCAAAGAGAGTAAGTATGGATATACTTACTGAGGGTGATTATACATTTCATTAGGATTGTGTGGTGGGTGTTCATTGCATGGGTGTTTGTTCATGCATTTCATGTTGTGTCCAATTAATAAAATGGCTGAGGAGATAGCCATCAACAAGCTGATGTAGTAGTAAGTGGAAGGAAGGCTAAACAGTGGACCCGGGGGGTTCAAAGTGACCTAGAGGTATCCGAAGGCCTAATATATAACTAATGCTGGGACTTGTAGGATTCCAGTAAAAATAGGTAAGACTTTAAGTGTGAGGCAACGGACATGAACAGGTACAAATAGCCTAGAATGAGAGGTTTCAAGAAAGATGATCATAAAACATAGACTAAATGGTTACTACGAAAATCAAGTCAATTGAACCGGTTCCTGTGCAACCGTCCGGACGGACCTTTGAAGGCGTCCGGACGCCCCGCAGTGTCCTACAGATAAACATTGACTACGTTCGGACGTTAGAGCCATACCGTCCAGACGCTCGGTCAATCAGTATTCTACAAGAAGTCTGTTCTCCAAAATCGACACTGTTTGGGAAGTTTCAGTATTCCGTCCGGACGACTTGGCATCACGTCCGGACGATGTTCATTATCTGCAAGCCGTCTGGATGACTCAAAAACACGTCCGGACGATATACAATAATTCAGATAACTCCAGAATTCCGTTTGAACACGGAAAGGATTTCAATGAAGACCATCTAGACGATCGGTCAAGCCGTCTGGACGCACTCCTGATAAGGATAAGATATGCGCAGTTTCTAAAGGATATCGCAGAAACACGTCCGGACGGGGCAAACTTCCGTTCGGACGGTCAACAGACAGAGTCCGTTTTTCAGCAGATTTCAAGGTCTCTTGAAGCCTATAAATAGGGGGCTCTAGGTCTGTGTTTTGTACAGAATTCGACAGTGAATTCCATAGTACTTTGAGAGGGTATTTAGGGAGAATCGAAGATCCGCTAGCTCTCAAGCCGTTGCCGGTGTGTGCTCGTTGTTTGTGTGAAGTCTATCTTAGGGGTCAGCCCTAAGGTAAATGAATCCATCAAAAACTCCTTCAGGTGGAAGATCTAGTTACACGTCAAAGTTAAAGGTATGACTACTACATAGGGTTATGCGAGTACGAGTGTCTTGTAAGTAGCTTTGTTTTTGGATAGTGGATTTCTTGGGTTTGGCTGCCCTGGAGTGGTTTTTTCTCTTCATAGAGTTTTCACTTCGTAACAAATATCTGTCTCATTTAAATTCCGCATTTAAGATATTTGTTTGCAGACAAACACACACTTGGTTTGTTTTAGAAATCATTAAATTATTTTCAATTGGTATCGGAGCTTGGTACACTCTGGTTAAGATTCAATTCTTGAGTGTAATTTTGTATTGACTTCTTTGTGATATGAGTAATAATACTACATCTTCGTCACATGTTATGTTTGCTCATAGAACTATGTTTACTAAGCCTGACAGGGTTACTCATGATTCATCTAGTAGAAATGGTGGTAAAAGGTACGAATCTATCCCTACTTGTTAGCATTGTGGTATTATTGGTCATACTCGTCCTAACTGCTTTCAAATTCGCTCTCAAAAGCCATGGGTTAAAAAGCATGTTATTAGGAATAATGAGCCTGGTATTAAAAATCAGATCAATAATCTTTTTGATTAAGTAAAACTCATCAGTGAAAAGTTAAAGAATCCTATACTTTTTAAGAAAAACTCTGTCATGTCTAATAAAGAAAAGGATGTCGCACATAAACGTGTTTGGGTTAAGAAAAATAACAATATATGTCTAGTCACTCATACTGCTTTAAAAGTTCTAGATACTTGCTTATGGTATTTCGATAGTGCTTGCTCCAAACATATGACAGGTGACAGGGCTCTCCTCAAAGATATTCAAATGGCCATAGAAGGAAGAATCACTTTCGGAGATGGGAGCCAGGCCAAAGTAATTGGAAATGGGCAGATTGACATTCCAGGAATCGAAGTATCGCAAAAAGCCCTATACGTAAAGGGTCTCAAAGCAAATCTTCTCATTATCAGCCAATTGTGTGATGATGACCTGGTTGTCCAATTCTCTAAGAAGGAATGCAACATCTTTGACAGCACTGGAAAATGGCTAATGGGAGGAGAGAGGACTAGTGACAACTGTTATGGTATTCCAAATCTCTTTTCAGACTCTCAAATCATCTGCAATAAAGCTACCATTGATGAAAGTGAACTATGGCATCAACGGTTGGGTCATTTAAACTTTACCAACATGTTCAAAATTGCAAGCAAGGAAGTTGTCAAAGATCTTCCTAAAATAAAAGATACTGGGAAAGGAATTTGTGGTCCATGCTAGCTGGGGAAACAGACTCGTACTGCTCACAAGAAAACATCAGGTATTCTTACTTCCAGTAATTTAGAATTGCTTCATATGGATCTCATGGGTCCCACCTGAACCTCTAGTCACGGTGGGAAGAAATATATTCTGGTTATTGTAGATGACTATTCCGGTACAACGTTGTTTTGATAATGGATTCATACTCAGTCTCTTCCACCGAAACAGCAGCCCCCAACCTCCATTTCTCTCTTTTCTCCTCCTTTGCTCTCTCTTCTCTTCCCATCTTCATGGTGAAAGCTTGGTTTGGTATGGGTATGGACTAGAATTTCGTGGAGAAGGCATAGAATATGGGTTTGAAGGGCTGAAATTTTAGGTAAGGATCTCAAACTCTCTTTGCTCTCATTCTCTTTCACTTGGGTTGGAATTTGAGAATGGATTGCACACCTTAAATTCATGGCAGCACCTATTAGTGAGCTTTAGGGCTTTAATTTTTGGATTTCCAGCCGTCATTCTTACACTCATTCATGTGTAAATCATAGGTGTGGCTTGGGCTTTACTTCAAATCAAGTCCTCCATCATTTGTGAGCTTTAGGTAGCAATTTTTGGGTGTTAGGACCTCCAATCTACAGATTATTCAAAGGTAATTTCGAAACCCTAATATTTCTTAAAGTTAGGTTAATTTTGGGAAAGTAGTGAAATTCTTGGAATTGGCCTGGGGACTTTATTTGCAATAAATTCCTACATGATATTCAAGCTTTCAGTTTATTTATTGTTGGACTAAACATCAAGTTTAGGGTTGTTGAAGTGTAGGTAAGAAACCCTATATTTGATGGGTTGAATTAAATTTGAGATTTTTAGGTGCTTAAACCCTAGATTGTTAATTTGTGGAATAATTGCATTTAGAGTGTTGATTAATCCCAAATTATCTATGGCTTTCATAAAAAAAAAGGTATTTATGGGATTAGGTCCTAATGTTAATAATTTGTATAAATTGGAAACCTAAGAATGTTTCTATGTATAGGTTTAGTTGATTAATGAGTGATAAACTAAACCCTATAATTTTATGGGTTAGTAATTGTAGATAATAAAATGTTGAATGGAACCTTAAAACTTTAAGGGCTCAACTTTTAAACATGTATAAAGGGAAGCATGAGTTTAGGAGTATGAGTGCTAATGTAAGGTGCAATCTAATGCAGCTATACATTGGCAACCTTGGGTGAGAATAATCCCACAAAGCCACGGATCTTCCAAGAATGTGAGTATTCTACTCATTGAGGAACCCTAGGAACTTAGATTTACATTTTGATAGTATTTGGTTGTGTTTATAATTATGGAATTGTTGATAAAAAATATATGTGAATGGATTGTGATATATTTGGATTGAGAAATGTGATGATAAATGGATGTTGATGATATTGGATTGTATTTATGGTTATAAAATTGTTGGTAAAAATATGCGATTGAGTTGTGGTATATTTGGATTGAGAATTGTGATGATAAATGGATGTTGATGGTATTAGATTGTATTTATGAGTATGGAAATTGTTGATAAAAATATATGTGATTGTGATGTGAGATATTGGTTGGAGAATTTGCGATGATAAGATGATGTTGATGATATTTGGTTGTATATATTTGATTATGGAAATTGTATAAAGTATATGTGATTGAGATGAGAAATATTGAATTGAGAAGTGTGATGATATAATTATATTGATATGCTTGAAATTGCTTGGGGTCAAATAATATGATGTTGGATGGATGATTTGAGTAGCATGAGATTATATTATAAATGTGATTGTGTTGTGGAATGTGGTATTGTTGAAAGAAAGATGTTTGTGAACACATGTGTAATAATATGTATATAGTGTGGATACTTTGGTATTGTGAGAGTCCGGTAGTTGATAGATAGTAAGTCCAGTGTTGTAGCATCTGGCATAGTGGTAGACTATAGGGTTGTAGCTTTTGGTTGAGTGGTGTGCCCTGCGTGTTGTAGCCATACGGTGTAGCAAGGTAAGTCTAGAGTTGTAGCTCCTAGCACTTGTGAATTGGTAGGCCAGAGGGTAGTAGCTCTTGGTTGAGATGTGTGCCCTGCGAGTCGTAGCTTTACGGGAGGTATTGAGGTAAATCTAGAGTCATAGCTCTAGCACTCGTGAGATGTGTGTCCTGTGGGTCGTAGCTTTATAGGCAGTATTGAGGTAAGTCTAGAGTTGTAGCTCTAGCACTCGTGAGATGTGTGCCCTGCGGGTTGTAGCTTCACGGGCGGTGTTCTGGTAAGCCTAGAGTCGTAGCTCTAGCACATGTGAGTTGATATTCTTGAGTTCTATGTGTAAGTATAGGGTTGTAGCTCCTAGCTACGGAGTTGGTAAGTCCGAGGTATTGCTTATGGCACGTGTGGTATATTGTATTGGAAACTGTGATAAGATATAAGATCGTGATGAATGGTGTGACTTGTACTTGATGATGTGTTGTTGTGTGGACTTAATGATTTGAGTGTAACATTATGGAATCTTGCATGTGTATATGTTTGTGCGCATTGTTTATTTAGTGAGTCTTATACCACTGTGGCCTCAGTACTTCTTATCAAAGCGGTGAACTCACACTTTCACCTATACAGATGTGACTAACAACACAATCGTATAGATGGAGCTTCTTTGGATGCAGGTACAAGTGATGCGGAGGATGACTCTGTTGCAAACTACTTGGAGTACTACGACTAAAGCTTGTCGCTTGAGTCGTAGGGGTGTCGGACTTGGATAGTCTCTTTTGATGTATATTTTGTATATGGCTAGTGTGACTTGTAATACTTTGATGATAGCCATTCTTTTGTTATGTATAGCTTATGCTTAAGCCTTAAACAGATAAACGTTAACTGGCTCTTTTCTGTAACAAACAGTTTATATTTATGATGTTGACTTCCGTAGTTAGATTTTGTATTCCGCTGCTTGAATTCTATTACTCTGATATATCAGGTACATGTTAAGGAATGTGTACTATGAGTTGGCTTAGTGACATGTAGTCATACCACTGTGGTGACTCATTTGTATGTTTTCCAAAAACAAAAAAATTGGGTCATCACAGAAAATGGTATCAGAGCGGTTAGCTCTAGGGACATAGGGAAAGTGGAAGTTTATATTGGTACTCGAGTCTAAGTGAAACAAAAGAGCCTTCTATTATAAAAACTTATAACCAAGACTTGACCTTTCAACAAGACTTATTTGTGTGTATTGCATGTTTATTTTGATGCATTTGTTATGACCTGCATTTGTTTGTGTGGTAATATTTATATACTCACATGGTAGGTTAACTTTAATGTTGTTGCACAGAACCATGCGACCTAGACAATGACCTCTTCCTTGTTCGGAAGTGTTGCATGCGTCTCAACAGATTCGAGTGCAACACATTCCTTTGTCTCGTCCACGTATGTGGAGATGTACAGGTAGAGTACAAACCCTTAGGTGAAAACATATGCGTGGCCACACTTGTTGGTAACACTTTAATGGGTAGGTCTAAGTGTTGAGCCTCTTAGTCTTTTAAAAGAGTCTAGCAAGGATGAGTTAAGCTGTGAGCAATGTAAGAGAGATTCTCGTGTGGGTAGACTAATGATCACTCCTTTGAGAGGTGACGACGTATTCTTAGGACGCATTGAAGGAAGCTCGAATCTTGAAAAGCGCGATCAACTAGCAGAATAGGGATCAGAAACTTCATGGGTGTTGTACCTACCTCAGAGGAGATGACAAAATAGCTAGAAGATCATATGTTCGATAGTTACACGAGTCCCTTCAGAACGAGAAGTAAACATCATCGTCTATGCGCCAATGGGAGAAGTACGGGACCAAATCAAAGAAGCGGCCTAACTGCAACTACGAGAGTGACACCATAGCGAGGAGACAACTATCAACCAAGACAACTACTCAACGACGAGAGACGTTTCCTCTAAGAATTTGACTAATAGGTACGAGTTAAGTAACTAAAAATGGTAAATTTCAAGATATCTTATTTTGATAAACCATGATTTAAGAATGATTTAAAAATAGGTATATGACTATTTAATAAAATTTATGGGCTAAGCCAAAATAATTTTAAAACATGATTTTAACCATAGGAATTAACTTAAAAGTTAGTAGTTCAGACATGGTTTATGTGTAAAGTATAGAGTTTAACACAAATGATCATTAAAGTAAAAGTGATAGTTCAAATATGAACTTTCAATATATAGTTGTACGTGTTAGAGAATGATGTTTGAATTAGGTTCAAGTGTTAAAAAAGAGTTAATTGCTAGTTGACTATTAATGAAACAATAGTATCATAGCATATTTTCGATTGTAGAACCAATATTTAAGGAAAAATTGATGTTTTGAAGGTATTGATGACGGTAGAATAGCAAGAAATTAGAGAATCAGATCGATAAAATGTTTGAGGAAAAGCCATCAATCATGAGTAAGGAGCAAGTTAAGGTATAGTGATGTTAGGCTAAGTGTGAAAATCTTGTTAGAATTTTATGCTGGCTACATTCTGGATGACAAAAAACACTTTATGTAATGGTTGCAAATTAACAGGATGATCGGTTCTTATTCAGAGTCTTCATGTATTTAGACAGTGTTCATTTCAAAGCATGTGACTGATCAAAAGCTTCTAGAAGATGTCCATGAAGATTCCTTACAAATTCCAAGCCAAATCTACCGGTTCCTATGCAACCGTCCGGACGCCCCGCAATGTCCAGCAGATTGAGTTAAAGACGTCTAGACGACAGAGCAACACCGTCCGGACGCTAGGTCAATCATAATTCTACAGTTAGTTGGATTTCAAAAGTCAACACTATTAAGGAAGTCTCTGCAAGTTGTCCGGACGACGTGGCAACACGTTCGGACGCTGTCCAGCATTTCAGAATATTCCAGTGTTCCCTTTCGAATGCGGAAATGAGTTATAGCGAAGACTGTCCGGACGCTCAGCCAAGCCATCCGGATGTGGACCTGATAAGGATAGAATTGCGCTGTTTCTGAAAGGCAATCGCAGAAGACCGTCCGGACGTGGCTAACTTCCGTCTAGACGCTCGACTGCCAGAGTCCGAATCTCAGCAGATTTAGGTTTTCTGTAAGCCTATAAATAAAGGGCCCTAGGCTTGTCAATTGTATGAATTCTGTATCGAATTCCATTGTGCTTAAAGAGGGTGTTTAGGGAGAATCAAAGATCCGCTAGCTCTCAAGCCGTTGCCGGTGTGTGCTCAACAATTCGTGTGAAGTCTATCTTAGGGATCAGCCCTAAGGTAAAGGAATCCATTGAAGACCCTTTTAAGTAGGAGACTTGGTTGGAAAGCGTTCACGATCGGCTTCGTGTCAGAGTTAAAGTTATGACTACTGTATATGTGAGTACGAGTGTCTTGTAACTAGCTTTGTTTTCAGTATAGTGGATATCTTGGGTTTGGCTGCCCCGGAGTGGTTTTTCTCTTCCCTGAGTTTCCACTTCATTAAGAAATATCTTGTCCACTTCATTTAAGATATTTTGTTGCACACAAACACACACACTTCTTTGTTAGAAGTCAATATTTATTTTCAATTGGTATTAGAGCTTGGTACACTCTGTTTTAGATTTATTTCTTGAGTATAATCTCTTGACTTCTATTTTGTTTATTTTTATAATGTCTCAAAATCTTAATTCAGTTTCGCCCTTTGATGAGATGAACTATGGCTATTGGAAAGTCCGCATACGCTTCTTTTTAAAATCAATTGAGGTCTAGAAAATTGCTGAAACTGATTGGATTAAACCTGAAGAAACAGACAAAATTACTATTACTCAAACAAGCACGCAACTCACTAATGATAAAGCCCTCTATGCACTATGTCAAGCACTTTCACCATCTGAATGCACAAGAATTTCAAATTGTGAAATTGCTAAAGATGCATGGCAAATTCTAGAAACAACATATGAAGGCACAAAACTGGTAAAATCTACCAAGCTTCAAATGTTGATTTCTAAATTTGAAGAAATTAAGATGCTAGAAGAAGAGACCTTCAGAGAGATTTACACCAAGAAACTCGATGGTGAGTCTTGGGAAGCAAATCTCGGATTTAAAAATCATCTGAAAAATACTAAGATCTTTGCTTAAGCGTTTCAGGATTAAGGTGACAACTATAGAAGAAAGCAAAGATCTGAAGGAGATGAAGATTAAAGAGCTGGTAGGATCTCTCCAAACATATGAATACTCCTTACCTCAAGTCAGAAAGGTAAAGACAATTGCCCTCAAGGCATCAAAGGCATCCAAGAAGAAATCCAGAGTCTCATCTGACGAATACTCTGACATTGATGAAGATGCAGTGGCAACGTTAGCCAAGAACTTTGAGCGGTTCATGAAAAATAATAAATTCAAGAAGAAGTTCTTTGACAAACTAAGAAAGGCTCCCCACACAGCTGAGTCAGAAGAAGCAGAGAAGAAAGATCCAAGGGGTCCCTAATGCTTCGAATGTTCAAGCTCGGGCACGTCAGAACTGAATGTGCAAATCTGAAGAAACTAAAAGGGAAAGCTTTTAATGCTACTCTCAGCGATGAGTCTGAGAAGGAAGAAGAAACTCCTGAGGAAGAAAAATTTATGGCCTTCATGGCCCCACATGAAGAAAATGAGGATTCTCAGTCCTACTACTCTGAGAATAGTGAAGAAGAAGATATGCAGTCAGCCTATCAACTTCAATATGTAGAGTTCTTAAAGCTGAGGGAGAAATACAAGCAGCAGGTACTAGAGCTAAACTGCCTCAGGACTGAGAAGGCCACTATGCTAATAAAGATCAATGATTTATAAGAGAGGCTTCTGGAGACACAGTTGCAACTTGAGAGAGTCTCAGATGAGAAGCTAATTCACATACTCTCCATTCAGAAGTGCCCAACCAACAAGACCAGACTCGGGTATGTTCCTCCTTCTACTTCTGATATTCCTTCTACCTCCCAGACTATTTTTGTGAAGCCAGTTATTCCCGAGTCTCCACCCTTAAGCGTGGATAAGGAAAAAACTGTTATGAATGGGGAGGTACCAGTCATCCCTCAGCCTCTGGATAAGCTTCCTATCAAAAGAAAGCCTCCTACATGCCATCACTGTGGCGAGCCAGGGCATATCAGACCTAAATGCCTACATCGGCAAGTTCAGAGGAAGAAAAAGTGGCAGGCTCCTAAAACTCCCATGTGTCACCAATGTGGAGTTAGCAATCATATCAGACCTAGGTGTCCTCCACCTAAGCCACCCAGGCATCATAGATCTCCACCCAAAATCATGTTTTAAGACATCAGCCGCTGCAGAAGCCTACTCAAGCAAAAAAGACTTGGATCCCCAAGAAGTTGTATATGGAGGAACAGAAGACTGCAGAAAGGGAAATATTCTATGAAGAAACATCTTCCATCAGTTCTTTCATGCAAGATCTAGTCAGATATCTGACACTACAGCTAAAGAAGGAAGGACAGGACAAGAAAGAGGACACCCTCCCCCCAAGGGGGAGTGGACCTACCCAGTAGGTGAGGTCACACATGCCTAGGATTTTGGTTCCTAAATCCTAGAGCATGACAGGTACACTTGCATAGCATTTTTATATCATCTTATGAAATCTTTGCACGTTGTTATGGAACCATCTTTTCTATCCCTATATTCCCTCTTGTTTGTCTTGAGGAAATTCTGCAGGTATTAAATAGGGATGATAGAAAAAGCACGTCGAGTAGCTGCTTTTCTATCTTGGTACTGTCAAACCTTTCTCCCTGAGGTCAGGTTTGCTTTTACCTTATATGCTTGGACTATGCTCTCCTATTTACTGTGAAGCATGTCTTTATTTTTTTTTTGCTTCTATTTATTCAAAAATAAAATAAAAGGGGGGGGGGGGGGAGAGAAAGATGCAGACATTTATTCCAAGTTTTAGCTTTTTAGATATCTTATCTATTTTTACATGATGTCTCAGTTTTTGATGCATTAATTACTTTTTCGTTTATATAACTGAGAGTTTTTCTTGATATCTGCAAAGTTTCCCAGTTGCATCCATACTAGATAGTTGCTTTTCTCATGCGATGAAATTATGTACTATCCAAGGCTCCCCTAAGGTACATTTTTTCTCTCTGACTTTTAGCCTCTGGAAATTCTATTGAGAGAGATTTTTTTTGCTAAGATGGTCAAAATGACCAAGTCACTAATTGAACCTAGAACCCATAAATTATAACATTCTTTCTAGGTTGCAGCACCAAGTGATAAAAATCATTCAAAACTGAATAAATATGGATATATAAAAAGATCCACTGCTTTTATGCTAAATTTGTTCTTGAACTTGTCCCTATAGAAACAGTCAGTGACTAAATCATTGCGGAAATAGACGGTCACTAAAGGACGATGTAAAAGAAAAAAGTGATGCAGCTTAGGGGGAATGTATCAGATGAGGGTGGCTAGGCCCTAGTAAAATAAGGTTTGACTTTTGTCTGATCTAACATTGAGTTTCTCTCTTATTTAGAAAATCCGGGTGATTTAGGTCAAATCAGTGAACTTCATACCTTAATGAGAAAACCTTCACACACACACGCATTGCTTGAGTTAAGTTTACTATTGAAAAATGTCTTTCTGCAGGGAAATTTTTGTGTTTATCGACTCTTAACTCTCAATTATATCTTGGTATTTTTTTTAATGAAATTGAACTGGGATATCAGCTTTTCATACATGCGTGTTCTGGAAATTATTTGGGAAATATTTTTCTGCTCTTTTTCCTCTCTTTTTCAGATTTCTTTGTGTGAAGCGTCCAGACGGTAAGGTTGCTTCGTCCAGACGTCCCTTCTCCTCATCCGGACGAGCGTGTTTGTGCGATCTCTTGCGTGGCACTACGTCCTGACGTCACTTAAGTTCCATCCGGACGGTGTACCTGTAGGGTTAAATTGCTTTCCCGCTGGCACCGCACATCACTCTTCTCCTTCTCTTTGTTCTTTTTGTTGTGTGTTTTCCCTGTGATTTTTATGTGTATTTCTCATGTGCACGTGTCCTTTTTACGATTTCTCCCCCCCCAGGTATGATTTTTTCCCTTTTTACTGTTTTATTATCAGTTTTATGCTTGTAATAGTTATTTCTAAAGGATTAATTATTTTTGGGCCAAATTGGATGGGGCCCTCGATGAGCAGCCACAAAAGGTGCTATTACCGTATCTTCTACGACCACAAACATCACATGACCAACTTCACCACATTGCAGCCCCGCTACCACAACACCTTCATAACGTTGCACTACTGATAAAGAAGCTACCTGTAGCGCACCACTTTTACAAAAAAGCGTAAGTGAAATTATTTTAGATTTTCACGTGACATTACGACATCATTAGCGTTATAAATTGGTAGCAGAATGTATAGTTATGCAACAGACTTAGAATTAAATAACACATCAGAGCTTCTAACTGAAATACTATAACGCCCCTCCTTTTACAAAAAGACGTAAGTGAAAATTTTAAATTTTCACGTGACATTACGACATCATCAGAGTTAAGATTTGGCAGCGGAATATAATATATATCCAACAAACTTGGAATCAAATAACACATCAGAGCTTCTAACTAAAATACTTCCAGACATCCATAAAGAAAATACTTAACTCATGTAGTGCACACACAATCAATTGAATCTGCACAAGGGGATCCTTGCTGGGTATTCTAAAAATCTATCGAAACAAGGAGTATCACAGCTCATCAAAGAACAGGGGATTTGGCTAAACCACTGAGAGCTCAACCGAAAAATACCCAGCCTAGCAACCGGTCGAACACCACACACGGCCACCAGAAAAACACCCAAAATCAATTCCAAATCCATCCCCACCAGAATACCTAAACTGATCAACACCATACTGCCCAGAACAATAATAAACCAATAAATTAAACTAAACCCATAACAATTCAGAGTAGAATTACAAAAATTCATCAGAAATTACCTAGCGAATTTCTGTTTAAGGCTAAGGAAAAACCACCGGAAAATTGCACTCTTGGCTCATCAAAAAATCGCCACTGGAAGTCGCCTGATTTCCGGCCAGAACCGCCGAAAATCACCCCTAGCTCAACCGGCCAACGATCCACCGAAAGTCGCGCCTCTGCTCGCTGGAACTCGGGTCTGGGTCCGTCAGGTGCTCTGGCTCTACCAAAGACGACCCAACAAAGATCGGGTCTCCGATTGTCACTGGGTTCATTTGGGTTATCTCTCTCTCGGCGATCTCTCTCTCTGTTTCTCTCTCTCTAGCTCTCCCATGGTGTCTCTCTCCCTCAGTCGGCTTCTCTCTCTGTTCTCTCTTCATTTCTCTCACTCGATCTCCCTTCTTACGATCATCTCATTATTTGAGACTCGGATGGAAGAGGGAAAAGAAAGAGTAAAAGAAGAAAAGAGGATGGAGAAAAGAAGAGGAGTTTGAAAAGGTGTGAGATTTGCTTGAAGGAGGGGTTTAATTTATAGAAGTTACTAAACTGTGGTTAGTTTTTACCTCATTTAAAATTAACATGAGCTAAAAGTAAAATATCGGATTAACCCATAATTAAATTTTACCTTAGTTAGACTAACCTTAGTTAACCTTAAAAATATATAGTTAACCCATGGTTAACTTTTATCTAGTTAGGTTAACTAGAGTTAATCTTTAATAATATATATATATATATATAGTTAACCCATGGTTAACTTTTATCTAGTTAAATTAACTATAGTTAGTTTTTAATAAAACTAATCATTATTAATCATGATTATTTTTATATAAAATCTTTTCATTAATGACTCACTAGGGTGTAATTTTAAATCCATTTTAAGTCTAGTTCGTTTCATAAATAATGTTAATTTTTGAATAACATTATTAAACTAATAATATTATTATACCAAATAATATTAGGCCAAAATAATATCATGTACAATATTTCAAAATAATATTATATATCAATAATATTATTCCACAAAATATTTTCATATAATAATATTAGGAATATTATTATTCCAACTAATTCGCCAAATATTTAGGTTTGTCTATTATCAAATAAGAACAGGTGACGCATAAATATGCAATTATCAAAATAATGTGGATCTAGGGACTATACAGTCGATCGAGCGATTATCAACCGACAGGTCGATCGAACGACAGGTAATGTCAATTGAGCGATGGTCGATCGATCGGCAGAAGTGGTCGATCGAGCAATTGAAAGTGTGAATTAATCACTACGGTTCTTAAATTCTATTTAAGGCGCTCTGTCTTAAAATCTGGGGTATTACAAATACCTCAAATTAGATATATAAAGTGTAACTGAATAATTACACATAAGATAGTATTTGTGGCACACAAGGCACATATAATTTACAAGCTAAGCCAAAATAACTAGAGTATAGCTAATACACACCAACAGAAATAGAAA
This sequence comes from Alnus rubra, assembly GCA_028654335.1. Classification (NCBI taxonomy): domain Eukaryota; kingdom Viridiplantae; phylum Streptophyta; class Magnoliopsida; order Fagales; family Betulaceae; genus Alnus; species Alnus rubra. The sequence continues at coordinate 543,816 of JAJPGS010002213.1, forward strand.
TATCTTCTCAAGATACTGTAATAAAGGACTGGGACATAGCAGTCCACAATATGGAGGCATGCTAGCCTCAAGTACTGTCAACAGGATCCACCTAAGGATTTGGGTAATCCTAGTACTCCTCCTAATATCCTGTAATAATATATAATATAAAGAGGAAAACAGTATACAAAATACTTAAGTGAGTTCGATGTTTCCAATAATATAATGAATGTTGATTTATTTAATAAATACAACACAATGCAAATATGGTTTCATAATCACATGTACATGCAATAAATAGTCTATGGTCGTGAATCATAGACTTAGATTGAATATATACACAATTATAATGTAATAATATGACTGTTTTATATGCAATGTCTTAATTATTTTCTTTTGCACTCCTCTCATAATGGAACCTACAGTCCGGATTCGCGTGTTATGGGATCCTAAGGTCCCGAGAACCCACGGTCTCCTCACTTAAAGCTTAAAGTTCCAACTGGCCTGTAAACCTACGGTTACAACATTTGATTATATTATTACAGGAACCTACGGTCCCACTGGCAATACCTTTGCCTCATGCTGGATTCACCAACTTTGTCATAAATCAATTTTAATTAAATTATAAAACATGTAAATTCATATGCACAAACAAATTAAATAAAGCAGTAAACACAATATTATGGAAAGAGTCAACTAGCATCACCCTCATGAAGTATAAAAATACTTACAGTTACTGCTTCAAAAGATGTCCACTGGAAATAAAGATTGCATATAATAAATTAGCATGAGGTGCTAATATTATTATTATTGTTACTATTAATTATTTATTATTGTTCTTAATTTTATTTATTAAGGATACCATTAATCACTTGGGTATTATAAATGTCATTACTTTTGTTTACAGACGAAAAATAAGTAGAATAATTCCATTTACGTTGATTATATAATTAAGTATAAATGGATGATACTACGGCATTGATATTAATATTTCATATTTTAAATCGGGTAGAATAACAGTATTAATATTTTAAATGCCTAATATTATTTTAACATAGTTGAACGGCATAACAGTACTTTGGGAATATTTTTATTTCGTTATTTTGACTTACCAAATGTCAGTTATTTATAAATATATACATTATATATATTGTGTGTGTACAGCAATATATAAATAGTATTATGTGTATATATAATGGTATTATATCAAAACACTAACCGGTTAGCAATATATAAATAACATTATATATATATAAATATGGACAGCAAAATAAATAGTATTGTAGTAATATATAGCTTCCGGTTATCAATATATTATCAGTGTACTGTTACTATTTAGAAAGTCACTTTTCTGATTCTAGAAGGCCCGATTCTTGACCAATGGAAAACAAAAAGAGAGTCTAAATGCTTATTTGTCCTTTCTATATATATTGAAGTTTCCAGAGAGTACTCAAAACACAAGAGTTGGCCCCTTTTTTTTATCTTTTTGTATCAGACCAAGTAATATATATATGTATATATACCCATTTGACCTTCTAGTTATGTCTTTTTCAAATGAAATGCTTTAAAAAACAAGGAAAGAGAAGGGGGACTTACAAAGATGGGCGTGAGAGAGAAAGGAGGTGTTCTAGAGGTTTCATCTTGTAATACAGCCTCCAATCTCTACGTATACTAGTTGAAAGCTACTAGAAAGAAGAAGGAAATGCTTGCATCTACAACTATGGAGAATGGGTATGACAAAAAGGGACAGGTATAACTACTAAAATTTGGTCCTTGATCATTTTGGGTTGTGTTTTCTTGGTTCTGGTTGGAGGAAAAAGGAGATTATCTTACTGGTTTTTCTAGCACTATGAGGGAGGATTTGAAGAAAGCTTCTGCACTAGACTAAGAAGATTACTTGAAAGACAAGTTTGGGGGAGTTTTGATTTTTTATGGTGAAAGGCAATGGCGTGAGATCTACTATTTACAGAATTATGAACGGTCCGATCAAATCCAAATGTTTTAGATCAAGGGTTGAAAATATCAGATTTGTACGGATTACCGGTGGCTATGGTAAAACATTCAGTCTCCAACTAAGTGTTATTCAGATTTCAACTTGACATCTATTTTCATCCTTTCCTTCATTCCTAAGAGCTGGGCCTAGTTCATTTGCTAAGATGGAGGTGGACTGTGATTTTTGCTTTAGACGTTGGGCTGTAATTTTCTTTGTTTTATGCATGGGCTGTAATTCACAAAGAAAGTGAATATAAGTTTTAGTAACCCACGTATACAATTAAATTTCTATAAAATTAGTTCTCCCCTTTTCTAAGCCTTTGTAATATTTAGGAGCTAATTGTGTCTCTACATAAATTAGAATCATCAATGGAAATAATGATTTTTACTAAAAATCATTAATAATTAAATTACCTAATATATATATAAATATATATATATATACATTATTTTCCAGGCATTATATCCCACCCCCCTTACTGAAATTTCATTCTCGAAATTTGCAATCCTAATAAACATGTTACTAACTGAAAAATTGAAATGACTTCTAAAAACAAAGTGTGTGCATAAGTGTCAACAAAAATTAAAGCACAGCGGAAAGTAAATGACACAAATATTTTTGTTGACGAAGTGGAAACTCAGTTAAGAGAAAAACCGCTCCGGGGCAGCCAACCCCAGGAATTCACTATTCAGAAGACAAAGCTAGATACAAGACAGTAACACTCACATGTACCGATGCAGTGGTCGTACCTTGATCTCTGACGTGTAACCCAACACAAACGCTTCCCAACCAAGTTCACCTACCTGAAGGGGTCTTCAATGGAACTCCTTACCTTAGAGCCGACCTCTAAGATAGACTTCGGTTTGCAACACAACACACTTGAAAAATGGCTTCAGAAGAGATATCAGGTCTCTGAGCTCTAATGGAATTCACACCGAATTCTTGCAGCTCTAAGTGCCCAAGGACCCCTATTTATAGGCTGGGGGTCAGAATGGGTGTCAGGCAAATTTTGCCTGGGAGCCGTCCGGACGGTGGACCATGGCCGTCTGGACGAACAACTGTGTGACAGGATTTTCAAAAATTTTTGCGAAGAAATCTTTCCTTATAAGAACATGGTCCGGACGGACGCATGTCCGCTGCAAGTAATTTCCATAACAGGCTTCGCTCGTCCGAACCATGGGGCAGGAGTGTCCGGACGGCTAAACTTCAACACGCAATTTCCATATCTGATACGCGTGTGTCCGGACCATGAGAGGGATACGTCCAGACGGTTGAAGTCGAATCGTCAGTTACCATATACGATGCACCAGTGTCCGGACAACAGCTGTCAGATGTCCGGACGGTTCATTTTGAACTGCGATTCTTGCCCTTACGGAGATATGCGTCCGGACGGGATACCACATCGTCCGGACAGTTGATTGATCTTCCCTTTCTTGAAACTTGGAAAGAATCAGTGAACCGTTCGAGAACTGATAGGCGTCCGGACGTGCTGCTAAAACGTCCAGACGGAGCAAGTTTGCACAGAAGCTTCTCGATACGAAGTAGGTGTCCGGACGGAAGAAGCACGTCGTCCGGACAGGTGATGCTTGTCTGTCTGATGTCCGGACGGAGTGACACGTCGTCCGGACGGATGGAACAGTAGACAGATGGGTGTCCGGACTAGATGACACATCTTCCGGACGGCTGACAGGGAACTTTGTAATTCTTCTTACTTCACTCTGAAAAGTGGAATCCCTGTTTGCCGCATTATTTACACATAAGTGATTTTGTCCAAACACAGAATAAGGCCAAAATACTAACAATAACTAATAACAATTAAGAAATAAAATTTCCTTTCTTCTTACCTATTTGTCTTCAGTATTACTGAAGACACTCTCTGGTGGCGACGCATAAATTTCCTCCCAATACTCAATGGGGGCCAGGATCTTTGGTTATTCCATGTTCGGAACATCAGGTTGTCCCTCATCAAGCTGTACCAGAGCAAAATCCTCCAGCTGTATATCCCATCCCATGTCATGATAGATCTGTGCCATCTTCTTAATTATCAAATCATTCATGGCTAGATTATTTACTAATGTCTGCTCAAGAAATAAATATTCTCCCACCAGGTTATTTTGCCCCATAGGAAATGGACCAAGCATCACCGGTTGTGGAACTGGTGGATGTGGAATGTCAGCTGGTACTGGTGACACCAAAGGAAAGTCTGGTGGCATTGGATTCCCCTGCGGGTCCATGCCTTAAAACAAATGTGGGTATTTGTTTCTCATGTCATGCTTTAGTTCCCAAGACGCTTCCTCTACATCGTGATTCTGCTAGAGGACCTTAAGTAATGGAATAGTCTTTGTCCTTAATTGTTGTTCCTTGCGATCAAGGATTTGAACTGGCAGTTCCTCATATCTGAGGTCGTCTTGTACTTGTAGTGGTTCAAAATCCACAATATATAGCAGGTCATGGACATGTTTCCCTAGTGTTGATACATGGAAGATGTTGTGTATTCCAAATAAGGCTGGCGGTATTTCGACTTTGTACGCTACAGGGCCAACAACTTCTTTCACTTCAAAAAGACCTATAAACCTTGGGCTCAGCTTCCCTATCTTGCCAAACCACATCACTCTTTTCATTGGTGATACTTTTAAATATACAAGGTCACCAACATTAAATTCCAATTGGCGGTGGTGTTTGTCTACATAGCTCTTTTGTCGACTTTGAGTTGTTAACATCCTCTTCCGGATAATAAAAATTGTCTTTCATGTCTTTCAACATTTCTGGACCAACGAAATGTTTTTCACCAATATCATCCCAATACAAGGGAGATCTACACTAGCGTCCGTATAATGCCTCATATGGTGCCATACCAATAGTTGCCTAAAAGCTATTGTTATAAGCAAATTCAACCAAAGGTAAATACTTAATCCACTTACCTTTAAAGTCGAGTACGCATAATCTCAGCATATCTTCTAAAATCTAAATCGTTTTCTCTGATTGGCCGTCGGTTTGGGGATGGTACACAGTGCTAATGTTCAACTTTGTTCCCAAAGCTTCTTGTAAACATTTCTAGAATCTTGATGTGAAACGGGAGTCTCTGTCAGACACAATGGAAGCAGGCACTCCATGTAATCTGACGATGTCTCTAATGTACATCTTCGCTAGCTTAGGTATAGAATTGGTGATGCGGAATGGAATAAAATGAGCACTTTTGGCAAGTCTGTCAATTATGACCCAAATGGAATCTTGGCCACCGGGTGCTTTTGGCAAACCTACCACAAAGTCCATGGCAATCTGATCCCACTTCCACTGGGGAATATTTAGAGGTTGAAGGGTTCCTGTAGGTCTTTGGTGTTCAGCTTTTACTTGCTGATAAACATGACATTGGGCCACGTATTCAGCAACATCTCGCTTCATGCCATGCCACCAGAATTTCTTCTTCAAATCTTGGTACATCTTAGTGCTTCCGGGATGAATCATATATCGTGATTTGTGAGCTTCATCAAGAATTTCTCTTCTTAGCTCCGCATCATTTGGTATGACAGTTCTGGCATCACCTGTCCGTAGTAAATTGTCATCAGTGAAGTGAAATCCAGGAGCATCGTCGTGGTTAGCCTTCTCCATCAGTTCTTGTAGCTCGAGATCATTCTCTTGGGCCATTTTGATTCTATCAAAAATCAACGGGCGAATAACTAAAGTTGCTAAAGCCACTTGTTCCTCCGTTGGTGTAACGCTCAGCTTGATCATCCCCATTTGCTGAGCAAGTTGATCTGGGGCGATCATAGAATTTAAAACTTCACTTCGCGATTTCCTGCTTAATGCATTTGCTACAACATTCACCATACCTGAATGGTATAGGATATAACAATTATAATCCTTAATAAGTTCCAGCCACCTACGTTGTCTCATGTTCAGCCCCTTTTGCGTGAAAATATACTTGAGGCTCTTGTGATCACTATAGATTTCGACTATTTTTAGGAATAAGTAATGCCTCCATATTTTCAAGGCGTAGACTATCGTTGCAAGTTCTAGATAGTGCGTGGGGTAGTTCTTCTCATGGTCTTTCAATTATCTAGATGTGTAGGCAATTACCTTGCCTTGTTGCATAAGCACACAACCTAGCCCTTGGAGAGACGCATCACTATAGACATTGAATTTCTCTTACTCCCTGGGAAGTGTAAGGATAGGTGCAAACACTAGCCTCTGCTTAAGTTCTTGAAAACTCTCTTCACATTAGTCACTCCAGGTGAAATGAGCATTCTTCTTCGTCAGGATGGTTAAAGGGCCTGAAAGTTTGGAAAGGCCTTCAACGAATCTTCGGTAGTATCCGGTAAGTCCCAGAAAACTATGAATTTCCAGTACATTTGTTGGTCGCTCCCAATTCATCATTGCTTCAATCTTGCTTTGGTCAACCGCTACTCCATCTTTCGAGATTATGTGACCCAAAAATGAGACTTTCTCCAACCAGAACTTGCACCTTTTAAGTTTGGCGAAAAGTTTCTTTTCTCTTAGAATACCTAGCACCATCTTCAAGTGTTCTCTATGATCTTAATGATTGACAGAATAAACTAGGATGTCTTCTATAAAGACGACCACGAACCAATCAAGGTACATGTGAAATACCCGGTTCATTAGGTCCATGAATACAGAAGGTGCATTGGTCACTCCAAACGGCATAACCAGGAATTTGTAATGGCCATACCGTGTACGTATCGCTGTCTTTGGTATGTCTGCTTCTTTCACCTTGAGTTGATGATATCCTGATCACAGATCGATCTTAGAGAAGACCGTAGCTTCTTTAAGTTGGTCGAAAAGATCGTCGATCCTTGGTAATGGGTACTTGTTCTTGATCGTCACTCGAATCAGCTCGCGGTAGTCTATGAGCCATCTTTCTTTTTCACAAATAATACTGGTGCTCCCCATGGTGAAACGCTAGGATGAATAAAACCCCTATCTACCAAGTCTTCAAGTTGCTTCTTCAGCTCCTTCAATTCAGATGGCTCCATACGGTATGGTGCTTTATGAATGGGTTGAGTTCCCGGCATTAGATTGATAGAGAACTCGATCTCCCGATCGGGCAACAATCCTGTTGTGTCCTTAGCAAAAACGTCTGGATAGTCGCACACTACAAGTGTATCTTCTAGCTTACGTTCTCCTTCTGGTTCAGCCTTGATATAAGCTAGAAATGCCGGTGCACCATTTTTAATGCTCCATCTTGCTTGAATCACGGAAAGAAGAGGGGGAGTGGCTCGTACCCGAGATCCACAGAATTTGAATTCTACATCACTGGGTGAGCAAAAAATAACTTCTTTCTTTCTACAATCAATGTTAGCATAGTATTTCGACAACCAATTCGTTCCTAGAATGATATCAAAACCTAGCATTTGGAACACTGCTAAATTTACTGGTAGGACTCTGTCTTCTATAACAATTGGACTATCCTCAATGAATTTTCTACATGTAACTACATCTCTAGTAGGTGTTGATATAGTTATATTTTGATTTAAAGGTTGAGTGATCATGCTACATAATTTAACGTATGTGGATGATATGAACGAATGCATAGCACCAGAATCGAAAAGAGTGCTTGCTAAGTTACCGAATAAAGGGATGGTACCTGTCACCACATCTGTGTTTTCTTCATCACCTTCATCTTCGTCTTCTTCTCCTCCAGGTGTGAGTGACTATACCTGTGCTTGGGTAGGGTTTTGTTGTTGGGTTGCTCCAGCAATACTCTTAGGGCAATTCCTTGAGTAGTGGCCATACTTACTGCATCTGAAACAATTCTTGCTTCCCTCTCTGCAGTCTCCCGTGTGTGTCTTCCCACACTTGTTGCAGGGAGGTCCTTGATTTTTAATTGTTGGTGGAAGACTCTTACCTACGGATGGTCAGGAACAGCTTCCTAAGGCTTGTCTCTTAAATGGGCGTGTCGCCTACTACTACGAGCGTTTCTTCAAATCATAAGCCGCTGCCGACTCACGTATTCCTCTTTCAGCAAGTGATGCCACTTCCACCAGTCTAGTGTAATATTTTATCTCCAAACAGATCACTTTCTCCTTAATGCGGGATTAAGTCCGTTTCAAATCGTTCTGCCTTCAATTCTTCATTGAGAATAAGGTTGGCCGTAAACTTGGCTAATTCCATGAATCTAGCATAATATTGTTCAACGATCATATTACCTTGATCAAGATTTTGGAATTCTATTGCACGCAACTGCCTCTGGGCTCTAGGGAAAAAGCGCCTATGGTATTCCACATTGAACAGCTCCCAAGTGATCTCTGTTTCGTTTCTGAGTAGTACCTTCCTCGAATTCCACCATCTCCCAGCTTCACCTGTCAGCTGCAGTCCAATGTACCAGACTTTTTGTTCTTTCGTACATCCAAGAGTCTTGAACAACACATCTATGTCCGTGAGCCATGCTTCTGCGGCGTTTGGCCCTTCAATTCCTTCAAAAGTTCAAAAATGATAACTAGAAAAGTCACATAGTGAGCAACCTATGGGTTTAACTCGTTCATTGGGTCATGGAATCCGTGATACTGCTTCGGCAAAATGCCTGGTTGTGTTGGCCATGAATTGAACTAAAGCCGGGTGTATTCCATCATTGAACTGTGGAGGTGGAGGTGGAGGTGGTAGCTCTTTGTCACCATTTTCATCATGACATGGATCTTGGTTAAAATCACAAAGAGGACGGCGTCTGAGAGACATGATTTTGTATTTAAATGAACGGTTATCCCACATTCTTTATAAAACAAAATCAATCTCTTCTTAAAAAGACAGCCAATATAACACTTAAAACTAACAAATAATATTAGTAAACTAATCATATTACAAACAATTAATATTATTTGAAGTGCATAAATGCATACATCACAAAGCATGTTAAAGAATTTTATTCTGATACTAAAATTTGTGAAATTCTACTTTTAAACTTAGTAACTATATATATAAACAAAAAGACTTTTGTATTCCTATAGCTCTTTGTGTTATATTTAATTCTACGCTAGGGGCAAGTCTAGGGGTCCTCAGAGCAAATGGCTCTGATACCACTCTGTAACGCCCCACTTTTACAAAAAGCGTAAGTGAATTTTTTTTCGATTTTCACGTGACATTACGACATCATCAGAGTTATAAATTGGTAGCGGAATGTATATTTATCCAACGGACTTGGAATTAAATAACACATCAGAGCTTCTAATTGAAATACCTCAAAATAGATATATAAAATGTAATTGAATAATTACACATAAGATAGTATTTGTGCCACACAAGGCACATATAATTTACAAGCCAAAATAACTAGAGTATAGCTAATACACACCAACAAAAATAGAAATATCGTTCCCAAGATAATATAATAAAGGACTGGAACATGGCAGTCCACAAAATGGAGGCAAGCTAGCCTCAAGTACTGTCAATAGGATCCAGCTAAGGATCTGGGTAATCCCGGTACTCCTTCTCCTCATATCCTGTAATAATATATAATATAAAATGGAAAACAGTAATACAAAATACCTAAGTGAGTCTGTTGTTTCCAATAATATAATGAATGCTGATTTATTTAATAAATACAACACAATGCAAATATGGCTTCTTAATCACATGTATATGCAATATGAAAAATAAAATAATGACTTCTAACAACCAAGTGTGTGTGTTTGTGTGTAACAAAATATCTTAAATGCGGAATATAAAAAAGACAAGATATTTGTTACGAAATGGAAACTCTGTGAAGAGAAAAACTACTCCTTGGCAGCCAAACCCAGGATATCCACTATACTGAAAACAAAGCTAGTTACAAGACACTCGTACTCACATACCCTTATGCAGTAGTCATACCTTTAAATCTGACACGAAGCCCATCGTGAACGCTTCCCAACCAAGTCTCCTATTTAAAAAGGTCTTCAATGGATTCATTTACCTTAGGGCCGATCCCTAAGATAGACTTCACACGAACTGTTAACCACACACCGGCAATGGCTTGAGAGCTAGCAGATCTTCAATTCTCCTTAAACACCCTCTCAAAGCATTATGAAATTCGATACAGAATTCATACAATTTACAAGCCTAGAGCCCTTTATTTATAGGCTTAAAGAAACCCTAAATCTGCTGACAATCGGACTTTGGCTGTCGAGCGTCCGGACGGAAGTTAGCCTCATTCGGACAGTCTTCTGCGACCGTGTTTGAAAGGGAATTCTCAAATTTCTGCAGGCCGTCCGGACGCTACTCTGTTTCCATCCAGACAATGGGCCTTCCGGACGTTTCTATTGGCCGTCAAGACATTTAAGTTGTAGCATTTTCTTCTAGCTTTCCAACGACACCAATTTCATTTCAATCCGATACTTGAGCAGAGAGTTATGATAAAAACATTGAGACGTGTGTAGAAATCTTCCTAGAAGCCTGAAATGCGTCCGGACGGTGTTGCCCTTCCGTCCGGACGGTTGCTGTTTCCCGAGCCGTGTCTGAACATGAAATCCAACTCCGTGTAGAAACTGGAGAAGCTTGACCTAGCATCCAGATGGTGTAGCTCTGACGTCCGGACGTCTTCAACGCTAAAGCTTATAGACACTGCGGGGTGACCGGACGCCTTCAAAGGCCCGTCCAGACGGTTACACAGGAACCGGCTGTTCTGACTTGAAAATTGCTTGGAATCTTCATGGACATCTTCTAGAAACTTGTGATCATACACATGACATGAAATGAGACACTGTCCATATTACTTGAAGAGTCTGAATAGAACTAATAATCCTGCTAGAAAGCAACCGTTACATAAAGTGCTTTTGTCATCCAGAATGTAGCCAACATAAAATACTAACAAACTCCTCATTTGGCCATTCTGTGACAAAAAACACTTGATTGGTTTGGAAATACATTCCCGGTCCAAAAACAAAAAATACTCATTTTTGTCACGAAAGGACAAAGGGTAAACAGAGTATAAAGAAAAATCATAACTAAAACAAAAATAAGAGAAAAGAACAAGGTTAGGTCTTCAACAAGAAATCAGCACACACATGTATCTAAACCTGAGAAAACGGTCAGATAGCTCGTCAAAAATATGCAAACATATAAAGAAGAGTCCAGTAATCAATTAGCATAAATTTCCTTGCGGACATAAATTTTTTAATAGTCAACTAAACTCATGCAATGCGTGTGTGTGTGAAGACTTTCTCAATAAGGTATGAAGTTCACTGATATGACTTAGATTACCCAGATTTTCTAAATAAGAGAGAAAATCAATGTTAGATTAGTCAAAGGTCAAACCTTATTTTACTAGGGCCTAGCCACCCTCATCTGATACACTCCCCATAAGCTTAACACTTTTCTTTTACTTTGTCCTTTAGTGACCGTCTATTTCCGCAATGATTTGTTCACTGACTGTTTCTATAGGGACAAGTTCAAAAACAAATTTATAGCACAAAAGGAGTGGATCTTTTTATTTATCCATATTTATTCAGTTTTGAATGCTTTTTATCACTTGGTGCTGTAACCTAGAAAGAATGCCACAATTTATGGGTTCTAGGTTCAACTTGTGAGTTAGTCAATTTGACCATCTTAGCAAAAAAAATCTCTCGCATTTAGAATTTCCAGAAGCTAAAAGTCAGAGAGGAAAAAAATATACCTTAGGGGAGCCTTGGATAGTGCACATTTTTCATCGCATGAGAAAAGCAACTATCTAGTAAAGATGCAGCAAGAAAACTCAGCACATATCAGATTTAGAATCTTAACCATATGAATGTATATTCTATCAAGGCACAAAGAACTGTCAAAACAGATAAATATACATGAGATAGCTGAAAACTTTAGAAGAAACCTTGCATCAACCACCCCCCACCCCCCCCCCCCCCTCCCCCCCATTTTTTTATTAAAAACAAATCAACATGCATAAAAGGATAAGAAAAGACAATCAGTCCAAGCATGTAGGGTAAGGACAAACTTGACCTCAGGGAGAGAGGTTTACTTGTACCAAGACAGAAAAGCAGTCGCCCGACGTGCTTTGTCTATCATCCCTATGAAATACCTGGAGAAATTTCTCAAGGCAACAAGAGAAACTATATAGGGATAAAAAAAATGGTTCCATAGCATGCACAAGATATGACAATATAAAAGATGCAATGCAAGTGTACCTGACATGCACTAGGATTTAGGAACCTCATCCCTAGGCATGCGTGACCTCACCTACTAGGTGGGTCTGCTCCCCCTAAGGAAGTGAGTGTCCCTATCCTGTCCTCCATCCTTTGGCTACAAATCCATATATTTGATCAAGCTCCGCATAAAGCTACCAGCAATGGGCAATTCTTCATAGGATGGATCCTTTTTAGGCTTCTACGGCTTTTCCTCATGATGCTCAGATTTGTTGTTCTTTGGCAACCAAGCCTGTTTTACAGAAATAAACCTTTGCTGTTGTCGCTGATGCCTTGGAGCATGATATCTTGCATGAGGTCCAGACTTTATACGTTGGTATTTCTGAGGCTGAGGACCCCTGGGTCTGACATGACTATTAACTCCACATTGGTGACATATGGGAGTTTTGTGCACTGGTGGAGCATACCTTGATAATTTCCTCTGAGCCTGATGCTTCCTAGAAGGTCTGGTGCTAGCAGAATCTTTCTTCACTTTAGACCTCTAAACAAGTATGTGGGGGCACTTCGGTCGGATGTGACCGCTCAACCCACAGTGATGGCAAATAAGTGCAAACTTTTGAGTGGGTTGTCTCCTATGTGGAGGAACATATTTTGTCTTGGAATGTTCTTCAACATCTTTTTCCTTCTTAGGAGTGTTCTTCTTATTCCAAGTTCTTGGGAATTTTAACTGACCAAAATTTGGTCTAATATGTCTCACCATCCCACAATGATGACATGTAGGTAGGCTTCTCTCCGTAGAATGCTCAAACTTTGTAGGAGTAGTATTATCATTCTCACAAGAAACCATAATAGTCTTACCTTTGTCATTCTGAGGCTCTGAACCTGAGGGCTTCAAAAACACAGTTCTAGAAGTAGAAGCAATGTTGGAGGAATCACTAGCTACATACCCGAGACCAGTTTTGTCAGATGAGCACTTCTGACCTGTCAGCATCTGAGCTATCTTGTTGTTTGAGAACTTCTCCAACTGTAACTGTGCATCCATCAGTTTATCTTCCAAGCCCGTGATCTTTTGAAGTAATGTGTCTCTCTCTGTCTTCATCGTGTTAAGCTTTATCACCTTCTTCTGATTGGACTCTCTCAACTTCATGAGTTCCATGTACATGACACAATATTCCTCTTTTAGTTCTTCGTCACCATGCTCAAAGTAGTAAAGATCATCCTGGTTTTCAGGTGGAGCCACATGTGTTAGACACTTCTCAGGAGGTTCTTCTTCTTTCTCAGACTCATTGCTGAGAGTTGCAATGTAGGCCTTCCCTTTAGCCTGCTTAAGATTTGCACATTCAGTTCTCATGTGCCCAAAGCCGAAGCACTCACAACATCTCTGACCTCTTGGATCTTCTTCTGGCTAGGCTTCACTGGGAGTTTCCCTCAGTCCTTCAATGAATTTATCAATCTTCATCAATTTATTGATCTTGTTGGTGATCATGGCTAACTTTTCTTCATTGTCCGAGTCTTCATCTGATGAGACTTTTCTTTTAATTGCTTTGAAGGCCATCCCTTTTGCTTTCTTGACTGGGGCTAGGGAATACTCATAAGTTTGAAGAGATCCCACCAACTCTTCAATCTTCATAGAATCTAAGTCCTTGCTTTCTTCAATGGAAGTTACTTTAATCCTGAAATGCTCTAACAAAGACCTTAGAATCTTTTTGATGAGTTTTGCATCAGAGACCTTCTTCCCGAGACTCACCATCGAGTTTCTCAAGTCGTTGATCCTGGTGTAAAACTCACCAAATGTCTCATTCTCTAACATCTTAATTTTTTTCAAATCTAGAAATCAACATCTAGAGCTTGGCAAATTTAACAAGTTTGGTGCCCTCATATGTTGTTTCTAAGATTTGCCATGCTTCTTTAGCGGATTCACAATTTGAAATTCTTGCGAATTCAGATGGGGAAAGCGCTTGACATAGAGCATGGAAGGCTTTATCATTGGAAAGTCATGCACTATTTTGAGTAACAAATAGTTCGACAGTTGTAGCCTCTGGCTTAATCCAACTAGTTTCTACAATTTGCCAAACATCAATAGATTTTAAAAAGAAGCACATACGAGCTTTCCAATACTCATAATTCATGCCATCAAAGGCAGGAATGCATTGAAGAGAATGAGACATTATATAAAAATAATTGAAGTAAAAAAGATCACACTCAAGAAATAAATCTTAAACAGAGTGTACCAAGCTCTGATACCAATTAAAAAATAAAATAATGACTTCTAACAACCAAGTGTGTGTGTTTGTGTGCAACAAAATATCTTAAATGCGGAATATAAAGAAGACAAGATATTTGTTACGAAGTGGAAACTCTGTGAGGAGAAAAACTACTCCGGGGTAGCCAAACCCAGGATATCCACTATACTGAAAACAAAGCTAGTTACCAAACACTAGTACTGACATACCCTTGTGCGATAGTCATACCTTTAACTCTGACACGAAGCCCATCATGAGTGCTTCCCAACCAAGTCTCCTACTTGAAGGGGTCTTCAATGGATTCCTTTACCTTAGGCTGATCCCTAAGATAGACTTCACATGAACTGTTGAGCACACACTGGCAACGGCTTGAGAGCTAGCGGATCTTCGATTCTCCCTAAACACCCTCTCAAAGCACTAAGGAATTCGATACAGAATTTGTACAATTTACAAGCCTAAAGCCCTCTATTTATAGGCTTAAAGAAACCCTAAATCTGCTGAAAATCGGACTATGGCTATCGAGCATCCGGACAGAAGTTAGCCTCTTCCGGACAGTCTTCTATGACCGTGTCTAAAAATGAATTCTCAAATTTCTCAAATTTCTATTGGACATCCAAACATTCAAGTTGTATCATTTTTTCTGAGCTTTCCAACTACACTAATTTCATCTCAATCCGATACTTGAGCAGAGAGTTATGATAAAAACATTGAGACGTTTGCAGAAATCTTCCTAGAAGCCTGAAATGCGTCCGGACGGTGTTGCCCTTCCGTCCGAACGGTTGCTGTTTCCCGAACCGTGTCTGAACATGAAATCCAACTCCGTGTAGAAACTGGAGAAGCTTTACCTAGCGCCCAGACGGTGTAGCTCTGGCATCCGGACGTCTTCAACGCTGAAGCTTCTAGATACTGCGGGGCATCCGGACGCCTTCAAAGGCCCGTCTGGACGGTTGCATAGGAACCGACTGTTCTGACTTGGAAATTGCATGGAATCTTCATGGACATCGTATAGAAACTTATGATCATACACTGTCCATATTACTTGAAGACTCTGAATAGAACCAATAATCCTTTTAAAAAGCAACTGTTATATAAAGTGTTTTTGTCATCCAGAATGTAGCCAACATAAAATACTAACACAATATACAACCTTTGTTCGCAAATCATTGACTTAGATTGAATATATACACAATTATAAACTAATAATTTGATAGTTTTATATGCAATGTCTTAATTATTTTCTTTTGCACTCATCTCATAATGGAACCTACGGTCCGATTTAGTGTGTTGTGGGAACCTACGGTCCCGAGAACCCACAGTCTCATCACTTAAAGCTTAATTATCTTGGGCTAGGAACCAAAAGTTCCAGCTGGCCTGTAAACCTACAATTACAGCATTTGATTATTATTATGACGGGAACCTACAGTCCCACTGGCAATAGCTTTGCCCCCCGCTGCATTCAACAACTTTGTTATAAATCAGTTTTAATTAAAATATAAAACATGTAAATTCACATTCACAAACAAATTAAATAAAGCAGTAAGCACAATATTATGGAAAGAGTCAACTAACATCACCCTTTGTAAGTATAAAAATACTTACAGTTTCTGCTTCAAAAGATGTCCACAGGAAATACAGACTGCACATAATAAATTAGCATGAGGTGCTAATATTATTATTATTGTTACTATTAATTCTTTATTATTTTTCTTAATTTTATTTATTAAAGATACCATTAATCACTTGGGTATTATAAATGTCATTACTTTTGTTTACAGACAAAAATAAGTAGAATAATTTCATTTACTTTGATTATATAATTAAGTATAAATGGATGATACTACAACATTGATATTAATATTTCATATTTTAAATCGGGTAGAATAACGGCATTAATATTTTAAATGCCTAATATTATTTTAACATAGTTGAATGGCATAACAGTATTTTGGGAATATTTTTATTTCTTTATTTTGACTTACGGAATGTCAGTTATTTATAAATATATACATTATATATATTGTGTGTGTACAACAATTTATAAATAGCATTATGTGTATATATAAATGGTATTATATCAAGACACTAACCAGTTAGAAAATACCTAAGTGAGTCAACTGTTTCCATTAGTATAATGAATGCTGGTTTGTTTATAAAATGCAACACAATGACTATATAACTTCATTATTACATGTATATGCAATATATTGTCCACGTCGCAAAGCATAGACATAAATTGTACATAAACATAATCATAAAGCAATAATGTGATAGTTTTATATGCAGTGTCTTAATTAATCATCTTTTGCACACTACTCGTTCGTAAATCCATATGTCCAGTATAGTGTGTTAGCCTGGGATTACTGTCCCCTCACTTAATGTATATTGGTTTGTTACTCGAAGCCAAATGTCCCAGCGTCAGGTTATTTATTAAGTTCAAACGGGATCTGGTGGTCCCACCACTGGCCTATAACCCCCTCTACCTATCAGTTCATTATTAAGTAGTTTAATTAAAAATAGAAAATATGTAAAATCACATGCACAACCAAATAAACAAAACAGTAAATACAATATTAAGGAAAAGTCCAGCAGCATCACCCTCAGTAAGTAAAAGATACTTATAGTTTCGTTCGTAAGATAAATCCGAGTAATTGCATAATTACATTTTTGCATTAATAAATTAATTAAAACAATACTTAATGAACCTACTTATTTAATGTCTTGTTTGGACATCGTTATATGTGACAGCCCGTTTTTTTTTTTTTTAAACATACAAACGGATCTTCACAGTGGCACGACTACGTGTCGCTCCGTGAACATAATGTACATGTTCCATAACATGTACCTTATATTCAGAGTTACATCTAACAACGGAATAAAAATATCAATGTGTAGCGGAACACATATCAATAGCGGAAATACATCTAATACATAACTGTTATCAACATCAAGAGCCATTCACATCTTTAACTGATTAAAGCTTATAAAACATATTACTATAATTACATACTAAAATACAGTCTCAGCAAATACGTATGCCACGTAAGACACGAGCCATGAATAAAATACCCATAATACGGACTACCCATGAGTCCGTGACTTATGACTGTTGCGATGTGCTCCAATCATAGCATCTCATACGCTAGGTGGAGGAGTCAATATCTATATCCGCAGAACCTGCAACCAAAGCATCAATGTCTGCACAGTTGTAGGGGTTGCCGCATCTACAGGTGGAATTATGAGCCCACCGTCTTAGCATAAATAAATACACTAAGACCTCAGAGGTATACTATTCACTGAGTTTTTGCAAAGAACCAACTTTTCTTTTATAGTCTTGCGAGCACTATAACAGCTACCAGTTTTATAAAGTTTTGTTTGAGAATGCCCCATAGCTGATATAGCAAACATCGACTAATATAAAACATTTAAACATACTAGGCAGCTAAGATTATACGTAGGAGTTCCATTATAGAAACAACTACGTACAACCTCACCTACGATAATACTTTGTGGTTTGTTTGCTTAGGTTTACATACACGCGAGGATATTTGCATGCACATAACCCATAAGCTTAAAAGTGGCATTTGGTTATCGGTACTAAGACATCCACAGTACCAGAAATAGGCAACACTAAGCCTAAACCTCTAAGCCAATTGTCTTTGAATGTCAATGTGATCATGCGAGTATTAAAGTTAGACTCTAATATGCTAGCATGTCATAATTGAAGAACAACAACAACTTGCGAGGCCTTACATAGACGTTAGCATCCCAAAATACCAGGCCTAAACCTTCTAGCAAATTGTCTTTGAACATCAATGTGATAGTTGAAGAACAACGACAACTCGCAAGGCTTTACATAGACGTGGGTATCTCTACCTCTAGACAATGCAATCATCTATGCACTCACAAACTCAATGCATTTAAATCATGCAAATAAGACGTTTAGTAAAACTACAATATATAAGACATACAACACATTCCATCACATCACAATATACGTATGCACATGACTGTATCATGAGCCGAGGCTCGAGTGACATAGAGTCGAAACTCACATTAACATAGAATCATCACTTCCATTAACATAGAGTCGTCACTCACATTATCATAGAGCTGGAGCTCGCATTAACATAGAATCATCTCTTCCATTAACATAGAGTCGTCATCACTTACATTAACATAGAGTCGTAACTCAAGGTTGTGCCGTTAAGCACGCAATGCATTGTGTTCCCAATTTTATAACTCACTCAAGATCACATTCATTTACAATGCAATTATAGTCTACAAAAGTTCCCAACCATACATTCAGTCACACAATTCATTCCAACTCCACATATCATATTCATACTTCAAAACATCATCATAATTTCAATATACTCGAAAGTACTCAAATTATCCAAAACAAATATATTCAACATACAGTTGGTTCAGATTTATAAAACAACATATATATTTTGCAATTCTATAATATATGAAAATAATAATTCTCAGTGAGTAGAATACTCACCCTCGCTGGGCCGATTTAAGCACTAGGTCTCCTAGACACCACCTTGCAATGCGTCACTGTGGAATAACACATTGCACTATTTATCACTTTAAATAATTATCATCCTAATTAGCACTTGAATCGCTCAAGACTAAACCGTTGAAAAAATCATAATATTTTAAGGGTTCCAAACGTCTACCCAAAAATCCTAGACACTACTAAAATTCAAACAATATTAACCCAAAGTATTTACTAAGAGTTAGATATTAAAATCACCATCTAAATATTTACCTATAACATTAATTGTTAACTTACCATTGTTTTCACTAACCCATAAATTATTTTCAATAACACTTATAATAATATTAGCTTTAGAATTATACTCACTAATCTCTAGATTATTTCTCACTAACATTTTCTCAATATCATTAACTCTCCAATTATATTCATTAACCTTTTTACAACAATTACAAACTTATTAACATAATTTAACGATCTAGATTTTAATCACTTAAAAACCCCCAAATTAATTTAACCCATCAAATTAAGGTTTCTAAACTTTAAATCATAATTTATAAAACACTATCACAAACACAATAGTATTAACCCAATAGCTTTTACTAAGGGTTAATGACATAAAAACTCAATTAAAATTCAATACCCAAAAGTTAGGGTTTGAAGAAACTCACCAAAAATTCTACCAAATGTAAATCCAACACTTGGAGAGTGTTTAGCAAGCTCCTCACAACAAATCCTATGAACACATAAAATCAAACTCATATATCTTTAGATTTAATTTAAGATCTCAAAGACCAAGAGTTTGTGAAAATACTTAAAACCAAATCGGTAGAAATGTAGATAGGGTTCCGTAGATCACGTTTCTGAAATCGGATTTGAGTTTGGATGGTTGGTTCTTCGTAGATCAAGGGTTTTCTATAAAAATCCTTAAGAGAAAAAATGAGAAGAAGAGGTACTGCTTCTTCGGGAAAAAGAAAAATTCGGCATTTTCTCTCAACAAGGCGCAGTGCGCCTTGTTTTTAGTGAAGGGCCACTTGGCCCCTCATTTCTTTTTTCAGCATGTGGCATGCAAGTCACCCCACATGTTACACATTTTTTTTTTTTTACTTTTCTTATTTCTTTGCTGATTCTTTTTCTTTTTTTTTTCTTTTTCTATTTCATTTCTTTTTCTTATTTCTTTTCTATTTTAAATTCTTTAATTCTTTTTTTTTTCTTTATTTTATTTTATTCATTAATTTCTTTTATATTTTATTTTCTATTTTTATATTTATTTTACTTAGTTTCTCTTTTTCATTTATTTTCTTTGGGCTTTAAAAATATTCCTTTGCATTTTTAATGACACTAAAATAAATTTAATTAATTATTTACTCAAATTTTATACTTTAATTATTAAATAATGTCTTGGACATTACATTATAAATATAACTTCATTTAATATTTATAAAACACCTTATACATAAATAAAAACAAGGGTATAAAACATCGTTATCCTGTTTATTTAAGTTAAACAAAATAACGGCATTATTATATTAAACATCATATATTAAAATAGCATAACTGTGCTATATATAAAAATATCTTTTCCTAACAAAACATATTCCTTTTTGTTTTTAAAATATCAATACATATTTATACACAGAATCCATTCATTTTACATATACATATTCATATTCTTTTAAACACATAAATATATATAATGACAATTTTTTCATAAATAAAAAAATTATTTTTCTCTTACTTTAAACACAAAAACACACTTACACAAAACATAATTTCTTCACTATTCTCTCTCTCTACCCGAAACACACACACACACTACACTTCTCTTTTTTTTTTCTTTTTTTTTTTTTTTCTGATCACACCCAAAAACTCTCCCTGTACACTCACCATAAAACCATAAAACACTCATACACTAACCTCTTCACTGTTGGCTCACCCACATGAACAAAACACCAATACACTCATCTTCCTATCCAACACACACACTTTACACTCTTCACACACACATACCTACTGTCCAACACCAAAACACAACCAAACTCTCACAAAAATCTCTCCTCCTCTCAAACACACACTGCCCGAACCACACACACACATATTCACTCACATCTCTTCTTTCTTTCCTCTCTTTTTAGCTCCCAAACCATTTTTCCTTGCACTGGCCGAATCCCATCAGCAGGCTAGCCTCCTCTTTTCCTTTCTTCAACACACACACACACACATATGTATATATATTTATACTTTTTCTTAAACAAAGTCATTCCAATAAGTTATTTATCAAAATAAAAACATAAACCAAGATCCTTGCCTATTTGGCTTGTTGTTCTACTGATCAAAACTTCTTGAAATCACACAAGAATCGTTCCACACCAAGAGAGAGATGCTGTGCAAAAACTCCTCTGTTTTTTGATACAAAAACAGGCGCTGTTTTATAGGTTTAAAAATTGGTTTTTGCTGAAGTTTAAGAACGTAAAAAGGGCTTCAAACTTTGCTCTATGTTCACAGAAAATGAAAGAGAAGCAATGAAACTTTAAACTTAAAGTTTCAGCACTCAAAAGTTGAAGAATAGGAACCAAAAACAGCAGCGTTTCCTCTTGGATTTTCTGATTTTTCTTCCACTTCCGGTTGGACCCATGCATGGTTTATATAAAGACTTCAATGGTCGAGATCTTCTCAGCATTTCACATCCTCAAGGGTCGGATTTGAAGCAGTTGTTCACTTGAAATGATTAAACGAATAAAATCTTATCTTAAGATTTTATCATATCTTGTCTTAATCTAACTTAGTTATAAACTAACTAAATTAACTAACACGTTTTTAATCCTTTGAACTCAACCACACTAAGTGGGTTCAAAGATATTTAGAATTAAAATCGTGATTCGTTGCTTATAGAACTGTGATACATGCATAGAAGATCGCTCGATCGACATTTTAGTCGCTCGATCCACTTCGATTCAAAATGAAGTTGCTTGATCGATTATTAAATCGATCAATCAACATTATCGATCGATCGACTTCAATCTAATATCGCTCTATCGAATGTAGAATCGATCAATCGACATTGATTGATTTAGAATTTGCAAGTTCAACTCTTCACCCGAATGCTTATATATATATTGTTGTGCAAATATCTACCTAAATAAATATATAAATATTTGTACGTTTTACTCGCAAGTGCACAAGATCAAAACGATAGTATAGTAGGCAAATACAAGATCATTCCCACAAGGATTGGTAAATTATGTTTAAAAAGATTTCCTAAATAATTAAGATGAGTGAAAAGAAATAAAAATATTAATAAGATCTAATAATAAAAGAGGCAAAAATATTGAGGAAATATAATAGGAGGTAAGGTAGGGCTTCGATATCCACCGCTAATCATACTCAATTAAGATTCACAATGTGCACAATACTACAATTATAACATGATGCTTAATGTTTACCAGCCACATGGGAATGGTATCTTCTCCTAAAGCTATTGATTTCCTTAAGCAACGAGTTAGGCATGGTATCTACTAAGTTGTTCTTCAAGAAAGTATAAATCTATGAAAATCGGTAAACACACTTAGATTGGAATATGGTATCTATTCCAATTGTCTTTATGTTGATTAATCCAAGAATATGTGACGGGGTTCTTTCGTTACTCTATTATGCCTAGGACTCGGTCATCCAAATTAACATAAATAACAAATCCATACCACATGCATATGATGGCCAAACATAAACATGAGAAGAATTCAGAAAACTAGAATTAATCAAGTTAAGCATCAATATATGAATTGTAACAAAGCAAATTGAAAAACTTAAAGAGACATGATTAGGGCTTCAATCAAACCCTAACTAAAGTATTGGTTACAACTAATATTGACTAAAATTATATACATACAAAAATCAAATAAAGGAAGAAAGAAAAACCAAAATTCTTTTTGAAGTTGCCTCCAATTATTCTTCCCAAGCTTGTGTATTTTTTTTTCAAAGGTTAGAGGCCTATTTATAGGGATTAGAGAAGCTCTAGAAGCCCTAGAGATACTAGAACAATTGTAAATAGGTCTCCTAGTCTAAATAGAATAAGTATAAGTCTTTTCCTTTTCTGAAATTTCAATCCAAGTAGGAAAAGATTCCAAATTCGTACAGATTTGCGGTTCTTTATTGCAGGGTGATTTTGGAATAGTAAACATCTGAAATATGAAAAACTTATTTCTGACATATTTGTTCTATTTTTTATTAGCTTTCTAAGACCACAAATTTAGGCACATTCTGATTCCAGAACCGAAAGTTATGATTAAATTACTGAAACATGCTCATTCTAGATTCTTCCCAAAAATAACGAATTTTTGCTGACTTCTCTTTTCTTAAATTCAAAATTTATTTGAAATTGAATATTTCCAAAAGTGAGTTTACCGACTTCCTTATAATCTTGGAATTTGATGGATTTTCTTCCAAAACCTGTAAAATACAAGAAAGCACAAAAACAACACAAAACACAAAACATCAAACTATAACAAAACTAAGAGCTTAACATATGTAAATTAAGGGGCTTGAATGTGTAACATTCAGCACTTATCACACCCCCAAACTTACATATTGCTAGTCCTTTAGCAATACAAAACTGAAAACAAAAGGAAAGCTAAAACAACAACTACTCTTACCTCCTTTGTCGCTGGAAACACGATTGCATTTAGTGTATGCAATAAGTATTTTAATCCCCTAGGACTCTCTGGTTGACGAGTGAAGTCTCGTGAGGGTTTGTCAGGAATGATACCCACAAACATTATGAAAAAATTCATGTTTATTCTAAAGAGTTAAGTGTCACCAAAGTTATGATTCTCATTCATTAGCAAGCTTAGAAAGATAAACTTAGTCTTCAATATAAAATAGAATTCCAAAGTCTAACCACTTACAAACGACAAGCTGAGGCATTACAAGTTCAATTCAGTGTAAGGTGTGTTAGTTTGTGATTGGTTGTATTCTGTTAGAAAAAATCACTTCTATATAATAATGTTTTTATCAGAAATTCAGTTATTTTCAGAGTCTTCATTTCAGAGCTATGTTTCTAGAAGATTCTGCATAGATTCCAAGTAAGAGCAATCGAATCCCTTGCATCCGTCCGGACAATGTGATATTCCGTCCAGATGCTCAACTGTCAAAGCATCATCCATCCGGATGATGAGAACTTTCTGTCCGGACCTTCTTTTGTGTCGAGAAGCTTCGAACTGCACTAGGTTGCATCAGTCCGGATGTCTCAACAATACGACCGAACGCCTTTCAGTGTTCCATAAGGAAAAGCATTTCGTTCCAAAACACAGATATGGAAAGACAGCTGCAACCTTCCAGACGATGTGTGTTCTTGTCCGAACGCTATCCTTGATAAGGCAAGTCGTGCATATAGAGTTCAACCGTCCGGACAACAGTCTCTATGGTACGGACGACCTTAATATGGAAATAGTGTGCCGCAGAAGTCCAACCGTCCGGACATCAATCTCCATGGTCCAGAGGCTCAAGCCTTAATATGGAAATTGCGTGCAACTGAAGTGCAATCGTCTGGATGCTACGGCAACACCATCCGGACGCTGCTCTATTTAGGAAAGAATTTCAAGTGAATTTGGAAAATCATTCACACAGTTGTTCGTCCGGAAGCCGCCTAGGAAAATCGTATCAAACGCGATTTAATTTTCAATTGGTATCAGAGCTTGGTACACTCTGTTTAGATTTATTTCTTGAGGTTTATCCTTGTTGACTTCTATTTTTTTTGCTATGTCTCAAAATCATAATACTGTTCCTACCTTTGATGGTATGAACTATGGCTATTGGAAAGCTCGTATGCAGTTCTTTTTAAAATCTATTGACTGTTGGAATATTGTTGAAACTGGTTGAACTAAGCTAGTGGATGCAACTCCCGAACTAGTCACTGAGAAAAATGCACGACTTTCCAATGATAAAGCCCTCCATGCTCTATGTCATGTGCTTTCACCATCTGAATTTGCAAGAATCTCAAACAATGAATCCGCTCAAGAAGAATGGCAAATCTTAGAAACAACATATGAAGGCACTAAACTTGTTAAATCAGCCAAACTTCAAATGTTGATTTCTATATTTGAAGAGATTAAGATGATGGAGGATGAGACATTCGGAGAGTTTTACACCAAAATGAACGACCTAAGAAACTTAATGGTGAGTCTTGAGAAAACCGTCTCGGATGTAAAACTCATCCGTAAAATTCTAAGATCTTTGCCTGAGCGTTTCAAAATCAAGGTGACGACCATTGAAGAAAGCAAAGGCCTAGAAGAGATGAAGATTGAAGAGTTGGTGGGATCTCTTCAAACTTATGAGCTATCCCTGCCCCGGGTCAAAAAGGTGAACACCATTGCCCTCAAGGCTTCCAAGAAGAAAGTCGAAGTCTCTTCTGAAGAAGATTGTGAGAATGAAGAAAAACCAGTGGCAATGTTGGCCAAAAATTTCAGAAGACTGATGATGAATGATTGGTTCAAAAAGAAATTCTCCAAAAGAATGAAGAAGGACCCCAGAGAGTTTGAACCTGAGGAAGCTGAAAAGAAAGACCCCAAAGGGCCCATATGCTTTGAATGCTCAGGTTTTGGACATATACGGGCTGACTGTGGGAATCTCAAGCAGGGAAAAGGGAAGGCATACAATGCGACTCTTAGTGATGAGTCAGAAGAAGAATCTCCTGAGTAAGAAAAATTTCTAGCCTTTGTGGCTCCACGTGTAGAAGAAAAGGATTCTTACTATTCATAGCACAATGACGAAGACGAGGAAGAACTCAAGGAGGCTTATAAAATCCTCTATGAAGAGTTCGAGAAGCTGAGGGAGGCTCACAAACAGCACATTCATGAGCTGAATAGCTTATAGATAGAGAAAAGCTCAATGCTACTCAAGATGCAGGGACTAGAGGAGAAGCTACTGGAGACATGGCTACAGTTGGAAAGGATCACCGATGAGGAGCTGACTCATATGCTATCAATCCAGAAGAGCCCAACTGACAAGACTAGACTTGGGTATGTAGCTCCTCCCTTTGACCTTCCCTCTACTTCTAGGATAGTCTTTGTTAAGCCTACAGTCCCCGAGCCTCCACCCACAGTCGTGGACAAAGGGAAGGACATAATAAATGGAGATATACTAACAAAAACAAACCAAAAGGAAATTGCAGATTTTTTATTTTTTTTTTCGAAAATAAAGCAAAAACAAATAAAATAAACGGAACCATATATATATTTTTTAGTTTTTTTTTTTAAAGAAGGTAAAAAAACAAAAATAAATAATATAAAATCAAAAATGAAAACTAACACAGAAGCATAAAATAAAACAAAAATATCAAAAATTAAAAACTAAAACTTAAAAACTCACAAAACGGACCAAAAATAAGTTTGGCAAAATTTCAGGTATTGATCCATTTTGATACAGTCTGCGGATGTGCGCTCAAGCACAAGATGGGTGGAAGAAGTTTCGGCAGAACTGCAAAACAATGATAACAAAAAAAGAAAAAGCAAAGTCTTTTTTTTTTTTGTTAAACTGTGAAATAGAAACAAATAAAAATAAAACAAAAGTCTACTGAAACTAGTAGAAAAATAAAATTAATTCAAACAAAAATCAATTTTCACAAATCATCAAATTTTTCAGCAACGTCGCCAAAAACTTGTTGTGCAAATTTTAATTAACTCGCAAGTGCACAAATTGTTTGCAATTAAGGGTTTTACAAGTGCAAGATCGATCCCACAGGAAATTGTGTTCTTGAAAATAAATTTCATATCTAAATCAATTAAATCCTAACCTAGTTCCGAAAAAAAAAATGTTTGAATTTGCTGAATAAAAGAAAACATAAATAAAATAAAATAAAACAAAACAAACAAAAGGTACTAAGGTTCTAGAATCATAACAACATACTCCATGTCTATCAATATTAATCCAAAGTTCTCACAATTAAAATCCTAGGTACGTTTTACTATGCTTCAAATATTTAATCAAAATCATCCCATATATCTATTCTTTACACAAATCACAAAAAAAAAATCCAATTTAAATTAAATCATCAAGTGTATCCATAAATCACAACAAGATATTTAATTTAAATGAAAACA
This sequence comes from Alnus rubra, assembly GCA_028654335.1. NCBI lineage: Eukaryota > Viridiplantae > Streptophyta > Magnoliopsida > Fagales > Betulaceae > Alnus > Alnus rubra. The sequence goes on from JAJPGS010002213.1 coordinate 570,689, forward strand.
TCAATTGTATCCGTAGAATAAATCACAAAGGATATCCAATTATTTTATAAATAAAAACCAAGCAATCAATTATGTGAACTTATCTCAAATCATCAAATGTATTCTTGAATCACAAAAGATATCCAAGAATCATTCCACACAATTAAAAGAAGTAAAACATTGAAAAAATTAAACCAGATAAAATCGGATAATATAGACTTACATGGAAGTATTGTTGTTCTTCAATGATGAGGCTTCATCCTCAACCTTAGTTGAGAAATTTGTTAGAACATATAAACATATTATGCTCAACTAACATGCGCAGTGGAAAATAAAAGATAAGGATCTAGGCTTACCTCTAGTCATCTTTGTCCAAGCGTTTCCACGAAGTTCTGAAGAACTAAAAAAATCTTATTTCAGGGATCTTCTAACCTATACCTTACTATATTGCCTTACTGATGATGTACACAGGCTGTATATTTATAAGCTAGGTTAGAGACCCTCAAATATGGTAAACACCATATTGTTCCCCCCATCAAGGAAACAATATTATTAATTGATTTTAAAATTAATTAAACAATTTCATAACGATAATTTAAATTAATAGAAATTACCGTAATCGTAATACCGTATATTATATTTATTTATTAAATATAATAAAGACTCTATATGTGGTATATAGGCCATATATGGAGATAATATCTTACATTCTTCCACTTGCCCTTTATGACACATGACCTTATGGTATTAGGTTCTTTAGTTTGGCCAATCACTTATGGAATCCTCCCACTCAAATAAGAAATGTTTCACATGAATCATAGCGGTAAAACCATTATAAAATTAGGTCGTCCCTTCCATGTATCACAATGTAAAACACTCCTTACATGAGTACTTTATGGATAGTAAAGCTTTATGAATGAACTTCATATAAGTCATTCGGGTCCAACTTTATTTATCCCTATGATAAAATAACAAATGTGCACAAAATCTTTATTATAATAACTTCATGTCTATAGAGCAAAAAGCGACAAACCAACTTAACCAAGCAAAAAATGAATTAATGAGTTTCATATACTCTGCATGACTTTATACTTTCTTTACCGGTAAACTTTTAGTCATGGGATTCGCAATCATTAATTCAGTACTTATATGCTCAATAGACCATTTATGTCTCTTAATGTTATCTCTCGTACTAAAATACTTGATGTCAATTTACTCCTGCTTCTACACTTTATTCTTATAAAAGAAAGCTATAGTTGAATTACCGCAGAGTATCTTTATGGTCTAACTGTAAAATCAACAATATTGAGACTTTTAACAAAATGTCTCATCCATCATGCATGTGTACTAAATTCATAGCACACAAGAATTTTAGCTTTCTTGGTAGACATAGCAATTATAGTCTGCTTACTGCATCTCTAGGATATATCCCTCAATAAGAAAATACATACCATAAAGTAGATTTTCAACTATCTACACAATCAACAAAACTTAAATCTGAACAACTGACCACCTCCAAATAGGAATTGTATCTTTAGGTTAAGTTGTACTTCTCGGTTCCTTGCGTATACCGCAAGACTTTATTTGCAGCACTTTATTAACCCAGTATTCTTACTGTCAGTTCAATGGTTAAGTCTAATGCAAGCATTAGGTTGCATAATGCAGATGCTTAGAAAAGAAATTTTCATCTGCCCTTGTTCCAATGCATTTTGGGACATTAATCTGTATTGAATTGGTTCATCTTAATTGCTATTGAAGGTGCAAAATCCATTATTCTAAATCTTCCCAAAACTTTTTCAATGTAGGGCTTCTAAAACAATTATTTAATGTTCTTTATGTCTCAGTGAATCTCTATGTCAAAAGACATAAGAGGTTTCACCCAAATCCTTCATTTCAAAGTTTTTGTGAAAGGAACTTCATGTAACGAACCTAAATCACCACTTGCAAAAATAATATCTACATATGGGTTTAGAAAGATTACTTTACTCCCAGTGACCTTGAGGTATATATACTAATTAATAAGGTTTTCAATAAACAATGAAGCAATAACCTTGTAAAAAGTATATCACCGATGAGAGATTTGTCATAGCCCATAAATAGAATTATTTAAGTTGAAAGCATTCTGACTATAATTTATAAAACCTTTTGGTTGTTTCATGTAACCCTTACTTAAGATCCCATTCAGGAAAGTTGTTCTTACATCTATTTGATGTAGCTCTAGGTCAAAATGAGCTACTATATCACAATGTGGAATTATCTCTACTCATGGCTTGTGAAAGCATTTTTAAGTCCAACATCAAAATTAGACTCCTGAGGTATACAACATAATCAATAGAGATTGTTGATCTCCTTATTTTATAGGATTTTCTTAATTCTACTTTGGATTTTGCAAAGTCTAAGTAGATTCAAACTGAAACCATTCTTCATAAGTTGACAATTCTAAAACTGATTGTAGTTCAGGGTAATCAATTTGATTTTCCATAAGTACTATCAAACATCCTTCATATGAAGGAGATTCAGTTAACCGGACGCTATCCTTGATAAGGCAAGTTGTGCAGAAGACGTTCAATCGTCCGGACGTTAGTCTCCACTGTCCGGACGCTCAGAACTTATTTTGGAAATTGCGTGTAGCAGAAGTGAAATCGTCCAGACGCTAGGGTAACACCGTCCGTACGCGGCCTTATTTAGGAAAGAATATCAGCAAATTTGGAAAGCCGATTGTACAGTTGTCCGTCCGAACGGCCCCAGCTACAACCGTCCGGACGCTGCTTAGAGAAAACTGAATCAGTGTCGATTTAGGTCTTCTCTAGCCTATAAATAGAAGCCTCTAGGCATGTAATTTGTAAGAATTCGGTATTGAATTCGGTAGAGCTTAGAGAGTATATTTTAGGAGTTGTTATGCTGATCCGCTTACTCTCAAGCTGTTGCCATTGTGTGTTGTTGTTGTGCTGAAATTAAAGTCTATCCTAGGGAGGAGCCCTAAGGTAAAGGATTTCATTGAAGGCCCCTTCAAGTAGGTGACTTGGTTGGGAGGCGTTCGTGTTGGGTTACACGTCAGAGTTCAAGGTACAACCACTGCATAAGGGTATGTGGGTGCTACTGCTTTGTAACTAGCTTTGTCTTCTGAATAGTAGATTTTCTGGGTTTGGCTGCCCCAGAGTGGTTTTTCTCTTCATAGATTTCTTGTGTCATTTAAATATCGCTTTTACATTATTTTGTTAACACATTGTGCACACACACATGGTTAAATAAAAGTCATCTATTTTTCATGCTGCATATTGATTATTGTATTCCGCTGTTAGATGTAACTCTAATTATCAGGTACATGTTATGGGGCGTGTATCATATTATGGCTGAGTGACAAGCGGTCGTGCCACTGTGATGACTCATTTGTGTGTTTTCAAAAAAAGAAAAAAAGGTTGTCACATAAGTGGTCGATGGTGAGGCCCTTGGTGAAGAGGTCTGCAACTTGATCAAGTGTGGAGAGGTAGGGAAACTGGATATCCTTGTTGAGAAATTTTTCCCTGAGGAAGTGAACATCCACCTTGATGTGTTTTGTGTGGGCATGTGATACGGGGTAGGTTGCCAATGCGAGGGCACTAGAATTATGACACCAAATGGTTGGTGGAAAAGGTAGGGAGAGCTGTAATTCATAGAAGAGCATGTAAAGCCTGTATAGATCGGCAGTGACGAGAGACATGGCGTAGTACTCGGCTTCGGTGCTTGATGGAGATACTACATGCTGCTTCTTGGCAGACTAGTATATGAGGTTGGGGTCGAAGAAGATGCCATACCCAGTGGTGGAGCGGCGATCGTTGGGGTTACCGGCCTAGTCTGAGTTACAAAAGCATGGTTGCCACATGAAGTAGGTGAGGGGCCCATGGTCCTTCATGGCAAAGTCATCTTGTAGTTTGACAATAAAGGACTACACAATTGCCGCATTGTTAACTGTGACAATGATATTATCGATGTAGACTAAGAGAAAAATGTGGGAACTGTTAGTATGATAAACAAATAATGAAGGATAAACTTGAGAGCTAGAAAAGCCAAGTTCAAGTAAAGAGTGAGAGAGTCATGTGAACAAGGCCCGAGGGGCCTGTTTTAAACTAAAAAGAGCCTTGTGCAATTTGCACACATAGGTAGGGAAGTTAGGGTCCACGAAGCCTTGTGGTTGTTCCATGTAGACGTCTTCATCAAGGAAACCGTGAAGAAATGCATTGGAGACGTCTAATTGCTTGATGCTCCAGTTAAAGTGAATGGTCAAAGCTAGAAGTAAGCAGATTGTAGTCGGTTTAATGACAGGGTTGAAAGTGTCATGATAATCGATCCCACAAAGTTAGTAAAAGCCTTTGGTGACTAAACGAGCTTTGTATCGCTCAATACTTCCATTTGGGTTTTGTTTAATTTTGAAAGCCAATTTGTTGCATACAACATTATGGTTGAACGAATGGGGGAAAAGGGACTAGGTTTGGTTGGATGAGAGATCTTGGTATTCTGTTGTCATGTCAGCAATACATTCGGGTTTGGAGGTTGCTTGGCAATAGGAGGATGGGTTAGGGGGAGGAGGGGAGGCTTGTTGGTCAGGAAGGTGGTGAAACCAAGGAATGATCGTGGCTTGGAGAAGCCGGTTTGTGAACAGGTGATAGGACGGTTGCTGAGGGCGTTGTGTAGAAATAAATGACGGTATGGAAGGAAGGCTTCGAGGGCCAAGACTAAGTTGGTCAAGAAAGACAGGCAAAGGGAGGTCTTAAGTGAGTGAAGGAGAGACATTAGGTGATGGGGGTGTAGTTTTAGGAGGCAGTGGAGGTGAGATAGAGGGGATAGGTTAGGGAACTTGGTGCTGGGATGAAGGAGAATGAGAGAGGCTACTGCAGGAACCATGTGAGATGGTGGGACTTTTGGAAGGAAATTTAGCTTCATCGAAAAACCACGTTGCAAGAGAGGTAAACTTTTTGAGAGATAGGTTCCAAACAGCGGTAGCCTTGTTGATTCACACCATAGCCGAGAAATATGTAAGGTTTGCTGCAGAAAGCTAACTTGTAAGTAGCATAGGGACGCAGAAGGGGATAGCAAAGGTAGCCAAAGGTTCGGAGCAGGGTGTAGTCAAGGGCTTTTTCGAATAATTTTAAAAAGGGTTAATGATTGTCTATAACAAGAGAGGGCATACGGTTGATAAAGAAAATAGAGGTGAGAAAGGCATCAACCCAGTAGTTGGGGGGTAGACCGGATTGGGCAAGGAGGGTGAGGTCGGTTTCTAGGATGTGGCGTTTTGATGAGAGGTGTGAAGGCATGTGAGGATCACTACTTGTCCTAAAAGCTTAAGCTGATAAGAAGAGATAAATTTAATCACTTAATCAATATTTTAACACTCCCCCTCACCTGTGGGCTAAGACTTCCTCTTAATAGTTGAGACCCAACACATTGAATATTTAATTGAAATAGAAGGTAAATGACAGAGTCAAAGTTCGAACTCAAGACCTTTGACTTTTATACCATGTAAACTAAAAGGAGAAATTGAGGAAAATGCCTTTAGCACTTGATAAAGACAAGTCACTTACAATACAGTTTACTTCTTGAGAAGAGCTCCTTTGTCTGCCCAAACAACCCGTAACCCCATGATGAATTACACCACACTGGAAGCAAAACTTGGGGAGTCTTTCATACTGAAAAGCGATCCAACTAGGCTCACCATTGAGTTTAAGGACTCGTCCTCGCGCTAGAGGCTTGGAGAGGTCCAACCTTATCCGGACTCTGAGGTACTCACTCCAGCCTATCCCGTCTTCTTCTATCTCAACCTCTTCAACCAATACCACCGAACTTCCAATTTGTACCCCCATGGTTTCACTCATACAAGCCAGGGGTAGGTGAAACATGTGGATCCAAAATGACGCATTCTCAAACTCCATTTTCATAGGTTTGATAGTGCCATTAAAGTCCTCAACAGAGAACAAATCCCCTTCAAAGACCCAGTGTCGGCCTTCAAGCACTCGAGACTTCCCACACATGTTCAAATTCCACCAAAAAAGGTTGTCGCCCAATACCTTAAAAACAGTCATCCCAGTTGGTTTCCATCCCCGGATCAGGGTGGATTTGATGGCATCTTTTCTGATAATTCTATCTGCAACCAGCTTCCCCACCAGACATGACCTTCCACAGTTTGCAATACCAATCGTCCCTTGGTCCGTCTCCTCCAACTCCAAACTCTCCTCCTCTGAGAGCGAGAAATTTTGCCATAGGTTTGATCAGAGGTCCTCCGCCATTACACATCAAAAGATTGGATCACCAATGAATAATACCAGCAAAATAGACAGATCTCTTCTTCTCAATCCCAACCAAACGCAGGACCAGAAAAAACTTCTTTCTCCTCTAGAGTTTCAGAGTCGCCCTAGAGATAAAAGTTTTCCATTTTTATTAAAATTACTGAGTGTTGTGTTTTTAGTCTTTCACCTTCTTGAATAACTTTGGTTTTACTTTTTCCTCTTTTTTTTTTTTTTTTTTTTGTATTTCTAAATAAGAAGGATAGTATTTTTACATTCTTTTTTGTATAGGTTTTTTTTTCATGTACACGTAATCTCTATGGGTAATTAATGAAATATATCTAGTTACCATATATATTAATTTTTAATCTAAAATTATAGATAGATTTAATGAGAGATTTACAGGAGTAATACACAGAAAATATGTAAATATATATGACCTAATTGTGAGGGATCGATAATGAGGGCCATTTCTATATTTTCGGCTCGATTGGCCGCTTGATCCACTAAAAAATTATCATACTTGGAGGCAGTTTTTTCCGTTGAAATCATCAAAATTCTTCAGAATAATAATTTTCCATCATAAGGATTTAGAACTTTCTTTATCAATATTCTGGCGATTATGTCATCTTCCATTCGTTGCAGACTTGCAGTCGAATACGATTATACGAAGGTTGACGACGGGCGCACTTCTATCTGTCTTTCTGTTTTGGATAAGTTGTTGAGTTTTTGACTTTTCAAAAGAACGCAGCTCACTTTCGACAATTTCTGGTCAACTTGAACAATATGCAAGGAAAAACAGCCAATTACCGAAGCTGAGGGCTACTACAAATAAGTGCTGCGTAGTAATTCTCCATAGCTTCATCCAAAGAACATCCTCATTTCTTACCGAAAATGTATTCATTCTCCATCTATCTGCTAACATTTGCTCTTCTCCAATCCATTTATGGAGCCAGACCTCTCAAACATATCTGTTCAAACCCTGAGAACTTCACCACCAATGACCCTTACGATTCAAACCTAAGAAAGCTCATGGGTAATCTTTACTACCAAACCCCTCCCCAGGGCTTTGCTCTTGGTTTAGTCGGTCAGGATCCCTACAAAACTTACGGGCTTGCTCTTTGTCGTGGTGACGTTGAAGCCACGGACTGCAGGACTTGTGTTAACGAGGCCAGCAGCGAAATTCACAAACGCTGCCCATATAATAAAGGTGCGATTATATGGTACGATCATTGTCTTTTAAAGTACCTCAACACTGATTTCCTCGGCCAAATTGATAATCAGAACAAGTTCTACTTGTGGAACGTCCAAAAGGTCAGCGAACCCACAACCTTTAACCAAAAGACAAGGGAGTTGTTGAGCCTACTGGCCAAAGAAGCATCTGTGACTCCAAAACTGTATGCAGTTGGAGAGCTAGAACTCGAAGAATCAAGGAAGCTCTATGGTTTGGTCCAATGCACAAGGGACCTTTCTACAAGTGACTGTTTCAAGTGTCTTGACGGTATAATTGGTGAACTTCCTCGTTGCTGTGACGGGAAAAAAGGAGGAAGAGTTGTCGGTGGGAGTTGCAACATGAGATATGAGATTTACCCCTTCGTCTCTGCTTAGATTCTAAGTATTCTACAGTTTCGTCTTTTGATGAATAAGTGTTCTAGATCGTCTATACACTATAAACAATAATAAAGTCTTTGTAAGAACACATTTATGATTCTCCCCTTTGGAGGGATGCAGTATCACCATTCACCTCCTTTGTCTATGTAGCATGTTTGATGTTTTGATCATCAATATATGTTGTTGAATAAAAATTCCTTTTGTTTCTTAATGGGATTAACTTTGGAATTCATTCATTAGTTTCACCAATTATTGAAAGATTATGTTTAGGCCTTTACTCTTTTCAGAAGATGTAAAATTAAAAAAAGAAAAAAGAAAAAAGAAGTACACTTATTCCAATGAACTGACACTTCATTAGCAGTTACCCCCAAACACAGACAGTCCCCCCAAGCCTCGAAATGTTTCTCAAATTTTTTTTAGGGGTAATTACATTTTCCCCCATGAACTATCAATATTTGTGCAAAGCCCCCACAAACTACCAACTCGACCAAAATAGAGCATCCAACTATCAAAAACAATCATTTTCCCCCCTTCTGTCAGTCAAAGGGGTTAAAACAAATGGTCAATGGGTCACGTGACCGTCACATGCCGTTTTACTGTCATTTTCTTCCTATTTTCCCCCCATGAACCACCACCATCTTCCTCTTTTTTCCCCATGAACTACCACCATCTTCCAACATGCCCCCACGTAAAACGGCACATGACCCGTTGACTATTTCTTTTAACCCTTCTAACTGACGGAAGGGGGGAAAATGGTTGTCTTTGGTAGTTGAATGCTCTATTTTGGTCGAGTTGGTAGTTCATGAGGGCATCGCGCATTTTTTGGTAGTTCATGGGGGGAAAAGGTAATTACCCTTTTTTTTTAAAATACCACTATAATTCTTTTAAAATCAAATTTTATTTTATTTTTTATTTATTTTTTATTTTTTTACGTCACCCCACATCTAAAATCCTAGTTCTGCCCGTGCCCCAAACTAGCATTTGTCATACTTAAACTACTATTTTGTTGCAAAATGACTCCTTCATTTGATTGCGATTTCGTCCATTTGTAAGATGTTAGGTTAAAATGGATAGAAAATGGCATATGTGACTTTTATGTGCATATTTCATATTTGAAATGCCTGAATTGCTCTCATATTTGAAATGAGAATTGCACTCATCTCTTTTCTTTTCTTTTTCTTCCTAATTTTTTTTTCTTCAAATTCGAGACAATTTGGGTGTTTCAAGTCTAAAATATACATGTTTGTCATGTGTGCCATTTTCTGTACATTTTAATGCCAACATCTAATGGATACGCCAAATGGGAACGAAATATTTTGAGGGGGCAAAGTATCACAAAATGGTAGTTTGAGGATGTTTTGCAAATGATAGTTTAGGGGCATTTCAAGTTCAAAATAGGCATGTGTATGGAACGTGTTACAAATTTCAACTATTTTAATGCCACAGGCTAATGAAATGGTCCTTTTGCAACCGATTGGTAGTTGAAGGAAATTATGTGTTACAAATTAAATAGGAGTGTAAACAAGTTAAACTACCCGCAAGTTTACTTGAGATTAGCTAGACTTATGCCTGAACCAATTATTAAATGACTCGTTCATGAACATGAAACTAGGCTCGATTATTAAACGATACAAATTCGTATAAATTTGACTCAAATCGGTTAATATGAGTGAACCCGCTCATATGAAGATCGACTCGATTATTAAGCTTGACTCGTCTATATATATAGATAGACAAATAAGATATATGGTATATTATTTATTAAGTACCAAATCACAATAATCAATAATATACCATATAAGGTATTATTTATTAAGTAACAAATCACAATAATAAATAATATATCATTTAATTTATATATATAAGCATAAATTAAGTAACAAATAACAATAATTAGCATATATTAAATAACAATAAATAATTGGTTATATGTATATTAAATAGTAAAAGTGAAAAAAAAACAATACTAAATCTGTCAATCCTATTATTCTTGTAATATAATAGGACTATATATTCATATAATAATATAACATTATGCCATATGATATATAATCACTATATCAAATGAATATGATTATATCCGATCTAAAAGACGAATCTGAGTGTTTGGAATTATTCAAGTCAAATATTTCATCAAATCATTTTAGATAATGTATACCAATGACTAGTCAATCACTTACTAAGAGATCCAATAGATATAATTGAAAGTGAGAGCAACATATATTTTCTTTCTTTCAATAATTGTAACTATCATGTGATGCCACCTGATTTGAATACAAGTTCCTAGTTAGGCAAGTGAAACTAAGACAAAATTATTGTTCCAACTAAGATTAAAAAATTTGTTAGTATTTTATATTGGCAACATTCTAGTTGGCAAAAACACTTTATGTAACGGTTGCTTTTTAACAGGATTATCGGTTCTATTCAGAGTCTTCAAGTAATATGGACAGTGTCTCATTTCATACCATGTATATGGTCACAAGTTTCTAAGAAGATGTCCATGAAGATTCCATACAATTTCCAAGTCAGAAAAGTCGGTTCCTGTGCAACCGTCCGAACGGGCTTTTGAAGGCATCCGGACGACCCACAGTGTCTAGGAGCTTCAGCGTTGAAGAACATCCGGACGTCAGGGCAACACCGTTTGGATGCTAGGTCAAGCTATTCAGAATCCGAGTAGAAATTGGATTTCATGTTCAAATACGAATCGGGAAACAGCAACCTTCCAAACGCTTTTCAGGTTTCCAGGAAGATTTCTGCACAAGTCTCAGTGTTTTTATCATAACTCTCTACTCGAGTAATGGATTGAGACGAAATTTGTGTTGTGGGAAAACTAAGAAAAATCCTACAACTTGAATTTCCAGATGGTAAATAGAAAAGTCTGAATGGCCCACTGTAACGCCCTGCCTTTTACAAAAAGACGTAAGTGAAAATTTCAATTTTCACGTGACATTACGACATCATCAGAGTTATAAATTGGCAGCGGAATATATATTTTTTTCTTAACATTAACACATCAGAGCTTCTAACAAAATACCTCAAAATATATATAAAGAGTGTAATTGAATAATTACACATTAAAATAGTATTTGTGCCGTATATGACACAGATAATTTACAAACATTATATACATACTAACAGAAATATAAATATTATTCTCTGAATATAATAATAATAATGGACTAGACATGGTAGTCCACAAAAATGGGAGGCATCCCAGCCTCAGATACTGCTACAAAGATCACCTAAAGGTCTGGACAATCCTGATACTCTTCTTCTTCATAACCTGTATTAATATATAATACATAGAGAAACAATAATATGAAAATACCTAGTGAGTCAACTGTTTTTAATAATGATATGATTGCTGATTTATTAGAAATAAAGAACACAATGCAATGACATGATAAAATGACAGTTCTATATGCAGAGTCTTATTTATTTAAATAACCATTTTCTTCTTGCCTTCATCACATGGAGACGTAACTCTAACATATAAAATTTAGGAAACGTAATTCCTGTCTAACGTGTTATAGGAGACGTCACTCCCGTTTAGCGAATGATAGGAGACGTTACTCCCGTTTAGCGAGTTCTAAGGAGACGACACTCCTCTAACAATTTATCTAAGGAAACGTCACTCCTCTAATAATTTATTATATTTTTGGCACAGGCAGACGTCACTCCCTACTCTGTTCTTTATTAATATTTTTGGCTCAGGCAGACGTCACTCCCTGATCTGTTAGCAGACTTCACTCCCAACTTTGCTATAATTAAATTTATTAATTAAAATAACGAAATATGCAAATTCCACATGCGCAACCAATTAAATAAAACAGAAATCATAACATTATGGAAATTCAGCATCACCCTCAGTGAGTAAGAAATACTCACAGTTCTTTGCTACAAAGAGAGATCCACATGAATAATGACTGCACAGTTATATGCATTTGATAATATATTAGTATAAAATACTAAGAACCTATTTTAACATTTTATCACTTTCGACTAATAAATCACTTATCCTAATTTCTAATATCGCTTAGATATTATAACGGCATAAAATGGGTTAATTATATTACCACGTATTTCGTGTGGGCATTATTACAGCATTTATTAATTAAGGACTAAAATACCCTTTAATTAAAATGAGTATTACCACGACATTAGCATTAAAAGCTTATATATTTTTGTATCAAATCGACATAGTGACTCCATTAATATAATTAATGGGTTCTGTGTTTTAAAAATACACAAGTGGTACAGTATAAATAATTGTTATTTTAATCTTATTATAAAATTTGGGTAGAATAACGGCATTAGTGTTACTAATGCCTAAAAATACTTCTAAAATTTTTGGCGGCATAACAACGCTTTTGTAAAATATTACTTTTTATTCGGGTATTACAATGACCTATTTTATAAATCATTTGTGCCACATAAAAAATCCCGTTTAAAAACACAACATTAAAATATTAGTACTCATTAAAACTCATAAAATCATAAATTTTAAAACAAAGCTTTATATGTCACTAATATCCTTTTTCTTTATTTCTTTTCACGAGCTTCCTTCTTCTTCCTATTTCTTTACTTTTCTTTTCTTCACCGAAACACACACAGCAGGTACCCGAGAGAGACAGAGAGAGAAGAGAAGAGAAACTAGAATCCAAAAGAGAGGATTCTTACCTGCAGTTGCTGTTCCAAGATGGAGAAGAAGAAGAGATCTGCTGCTGGTCGAGTGGGGAGAAACAGAGAGCTCTTTATGCTCTGTTTTTTCGGTGCAAACAGGGACAGTTTCTGGTGTTATTCTCTGCTGGGTTTGTGGGGAAATGAGAGATGATTCAAGGCTCCATTCTTGGTTTCTATGTGCTGGAAGCTTAGAGGAAACAAGAGAAATCTATAGCAAAGTTTCTGCACTTTAAAGAAAAGGAAACAGGGAGTTGCACGTAAAAGAACGTGCTGGAATTGGTTTCTTGATGAAAGCTGATTCACCCATGCTCTCCTTACATAGAGGGCTTGAAGGGACGAGATTCACCCAGCACAAACTATCCTCCACGACTGGATGATCAACAAGTGGTTTAGAGAAATGATTACCAAGATAAAATCTCTTATTTGTGAATGAAGGGGGATGCATATTCCTTGGACGATTGGGATGGCTTAAATGGTTGAGATTTCTTTGGTTTCATCTCATCTAATGGTTGGAAACTACAACTTGGGCAGCAAGTAGAAGAACTCAAGGATGAGTCATCAGACTTTGAAAATATCTGCTTATCAACATCTAACCGGAAATAGTTTCTAACTTTAGGAAACTAAGTTTTCTAACTAATTGTTTAAATCGATATTTATCAATGTGCATGGGCTGGGCGCTGATCGTGTGGACTGAGTCTATCATTCCATATGACCTGGGTTTTATGGGCTGGGCCCATTTTAACTAAAATGGGCCCACAAACTTATTAATGTTAAATTTTTGTATAAAATAAAGCTAGTATTTTTCGTGGGTGTTTTCTTACCCTTAACGAAATTCAAAAATTATGAAATTCGGAGGGTAGCTAGCAAACTTTGAGTCGAACGTTCTGGCTTTTGAATCGACCAAAACGGAGTTTGTTTGACCATATTTACGTTATTCCAAAGTTTAAGGTCCGTTTAAACTTTTTATCAAATTAAAACTATAAACGCTTCTTAATAAATGAATATTTATTTTCATAAATATTCATATTTATTCTTTTACCTTATTACTAGGTCTTAAATCATATTTTAAGATATTGAATAATATCTTAAAATACGGGGTGTTACACCCACCGTCTGGACGGAAAGAGAATAGCGTCCGGACGGCCGCCAGAAATTCAAGAAATTTCGGAATTCCTTTTCAGACATGGAAACAGTTGACCGTCCGGACGCCGCCCAAAGGACTCCGATTTTGAGTAGAAAAAGGATTTGCAAAGCCTATATAAAGAGGGCTCTAGGCATGTATTATGTACAGAATTCAGTATTAAATTCTCTTAGCTTTGAGAGGGTGTTTTGGGAGAATTGAAGATCCGCTAGTTTTCAAGCCGTTGCCGGTGTGTGTTCTTGTTCGTGTGAAGTCTATCTTAGGGATCGGCCCTAAGGTAAATGAATCCATCAAAGACCCCTTCAAGTAGGAGACTTGGTTGAAAAGCTTCCACGATGGGCTTCGTGTTATTGTTAAAGGTATGACTACTGCAATAGGTTTTGTGAGTTCGAGTGCTTTATAACTTGCTTTGTTTTTGGATAGTGGAGTTCCTGGGTTTGGCTGCCCCAGAGTGGTTTCTCTCTTCACAGAGTTTCCACTTCGTCAACAAATATCTTGTCTTCTTTAAATTCCGCATTTAAGATATTTTGTTGCACACAAACACACACTTGGTTCTTTTAGAGATATGTTATTTCGCATTCTGCCAGCATACGTGGCATGCATAATCCACCACTGATATTTTTTTTTTTTAATTAAGATTGATCTAAAGATGGATTGAGGATGCCACGTCAGCTTCGTATGCTAGGAAAATGCAAAATACCATTTTTCTTATATACATTTTTAGAGAAATGCTTTCTTGTATTCTCCAATCCTTTTCCCATTCTCCCATTTTTAAAACCAACCATTGGATCTGTAGGACTAAGCATATTCCTATGTCGGTCCTTTTCATTAATGGTTGATTTTCAAAGTGAGAGGATGGGAGAAGGACCCCAAGTATACTAAATAGTAGGTCTCATACTTTTATCATATGTTAGTATTTTGGCCTCATTCTGTGTTTGGACAAAATCACTTAGTGTAAAGTTGCTGTAAACAGAGATTCCACTATTCAAAGTCTGCAAGTCAGAAGAATTCAAGTTCCCTGTCAACCGTCCGGACGATCGAGCCATCCCGTCCGAACGCCCATCTGTCCACTATTCCATCCGTCCGGATGACGTGTCTTACCGTCCGAACCTCAAAGACAGATCAGCATCATCCGTCCGGACGACGTGATCATTCCGTCCGGACACTATACTGTATCGAGAAGGTTCTATCCAACTTGCATCCGTCCGGACGTTTCAGCAACACGATCAGTTTCTGATTTCTTTCCAAGTTCCAAGAAAGGGAAGATCAATCAACCGTCCAGACGATGTGGTATCCCGTCCGGACTCGCGTCTCTTTAAGGCAAGAATCGTAATTCAGATATCACCGTCCGGACGTCTGACAGCTATGGTCCGGACGCGCATTCATCAAAGAAGGAAATTGCCGATTCGACTTCAAACGTCCGGACGACTGCCTATCATGGTCCGGACGCGCGAAGCCTTATAAGGAAATTACTTGCAACGTACGTGCGACCGTCCGGACTAAGCTCTTAAACAGGAAAGATTTTCTCGTGAAATTTTCAGAAAATCTTGTCGCACAGCTGTTCGTCCGGACGGCCCATGTCCACTGTCCGGACGGTGCCCATGTATATTTTGCCTGACGCTCATTTGAGCCCCCAGCCTATAAATAGAGGCCCCTGGCATTGAGAACTGCAAGAATTCGGTGTGAATTCCATTAGAGCTCAGAGAATTCATCAATCCCTCTGAAGCCATTTTACAAGTGTGCTGTGCTATAAATCGAAGTCTATCTTAGAGGTCGGCTCTAAGATAAAGGATTCCATTGAAGACCCCTTCAGGTAGGTGACCTAGTTGGGAAGCGTTCGTGTTGGGTTACACGTCAGAGATCAAGTTACGACCACTGCATTGGTACATGTGAGTGTTACTATCTTGTATCTAGCTTTGTCTTCTGAATAGAGGAATTCCTAGGTTTGGCTGCCCCGGAGTGGTTTTTCTCTTGATTGAGTTTCCACTTCGTCAACAAAAATCTGTGTCATTTATTTTCCGTTGTGCTTTATTTTTTGTTGACACTTATGCACACACTTATTTTTACTTCTATATTTTGATATGTCTCAAACTCTTAATTATGTTACTACCTTCGATGGTTCAAACTATGGCTATTGGAAAGCTCGGATGCGATTCTTTTTAAAATCTATTGACTGTTGGAATATTGTTGACTCTGGTTGGACTAAACCAGAGGATGCAACTCCCGAAAATAGTCCCTCTGAAAAACACCCGACTTTCTAATGATAAAGCCCTCCATGCTCTATGCCAAGCACTTTCTCCCTCTGAATTCGCCAAAATTTCAAACTGCGAATCAGCCAAAGAAGCATGGCAAATCTTGGAAACAACATATGAAGGCACGAAATTAATTAAATCTGCCAAACTTCAAATGTTGACTTCAAGATTTGAAGAAATTAAGATGTTGGAAGAAGAGACTTTTGGAGAGTTTTACTCCAAGATAAGTGACCTTAGAAACTCCATGGTGATTCTTGGGAAACCTATCTCAGATGTAAAACTCATCCGAAAAATTCAAAGATCTTAGCCTGAGCGTTTCAGAATTAAAGTAACCACCATTGAAGAAAGCAAGGATCTTGAGGAGATGAAGATTGAAGAGCTGGTAGGATCTCTTCAAACATATGAGCTGTCCCTGCCCCCGGTCAAGAAGTTAAAGACCATTGCTCTAAAGGCTTCCAAGAAGAAGGTAGAAGCATCATCTGAAGATGACTCTGAGGATGAAGATAAGGCTGTGGCTATGTTAGCCAAAAATTTCAGAAGACTAATGAAGACGATCGGTTCAAGAAGAAGTTTTCTGAAAGAATGAAGAAATCTCCTAGAGAAGCTGAACCTGAGGAAGAAGATAAGAAAGATCCCAGAGGACCCCGATGTTTTGAATGCTCAGGCTTTGGGCATATCCAGGCCAATTGCGGGAATCTTAAAAAGGGCAAGGAGAAGGCATACAATGTGACTCTCAGTGATGAGTCAGAAGAAGAAGCTCTAGAGTCTAAAAATTTCTGGCCTTTGTAGCTCCACATGTTGAAGAAGAAGACTCATATTACTCGGAGCATAGTGATAATGAGGAAGAGCTTAAGGAGGCCTACAAGACACTCTACATAGAGTATGAGAAGCTGAAGGAAGGCCAAAAGCAGCACCTGAATGATCTTAACAGTTTGCAGACCGAGAAGAGTTCATTGTTGCTCAAAGTACAAGAGCTCGAGGAAAAGCTACTAGAGACACGACTCCAGCTAGAGAGAGTCACTGATGAGAAGTTGACTCGTATGCTGTCCATCCAGAAGAGCTCAAATGACAAGACTAGTCTCGGGTATGTAGCTTCCTCTTCTGATGTTCCTTTTCCTCAAAGACTGTATTTGTGAAGCCTACAGTCCTAGAGCTTCCTCTCGCTGTTGAAGATAAACAGTAGGAAAAGGTCAATGATGATGTTCCAGGCACTCAGCAGCCTCATTCCATCAGAAGACCTCCTATTTGCCATCACTGTAGTCTAAGTGGGCATGTTCGGCCTCAGTGCTCCCTCTTGAAAGCTCAAAAGGCCAAAGCCAAGAAAGAAGCGCCCAGACAAGCTCATTATGGCGCTTGACCTGCGGCTCAGCATCAGACTCCTTGGCATCAGGCATCCTATCAAGTACCATGGGGACAAGCATCAAGGCATCAGTATCAAGCCCCTTGGTCTCATGCTCCTCAGCATCAGTTGCCTCAGCAGCGGTTTGTACCAGCCAATCACAGTGGTGCCTACAAGAGCAAACCCAAGCAAGTGAGAAGGCCTCAGAAGATGCAATACTCCAGTGGGCCTCCTATCTAGATGCAAAATATGATGGAGTGGATGATGCAGTCTTGCCAGCAACCACCCACTGAAAGGCAGACTTGGATTGAGAAGGATAGTTACCCCATGAGGGGGAACCGACACACCTAGCAGGTTCAGGTGTTTATGCCTAGGATTTGGTTCCTAATCCTATGGCATCAGGTTAGATTGCTTATTTTACTTGATATATATTTATATGCAATCTAGGAACCAGGTATGTTTGCCCCCTATGGCTCTTGAGAGAATTTTGCAGGTATCTATTGGGGAAGACAAAAAAGCAGGTCGAGCGACTATTTTTCTGTGTTGGCATCATCGAGCGTACAACAGGTGTGATCTTATCTTTGCATATGATGTCATTTCCATATTGCATGTTTTGTTTGTTTAAAAAATAAATAAAAATAAATAAATAAATTGGGGAGAATTTGCAGGATTTATTTCTTGGCTGTTTAGATATTGTATGTATCTTTACCTGATATCTCAATTCTGTGAGCATTAATTTACTTTGCTTAGATATATTTGAGAGTTTATGACTATTTTGGCCAAGTTATTTTTCCTGGTTGTGCAAAAGTAAGATAGCTTCTTTCCTCATGCGATGAAAAAATGCACTATCCGAGACTCCCTAAAGGTACATATTTCCTTTTCTGACTATTTGCTTCTAGAATTTCTGAATAAGAGAAGATGTTTGTGATAAGATGGTCAAATTGACCATAGGCTAGTTGAACCTAGGATCTAAAAACTATGGCATTTCCTCTAGCTTGCAGCACCATAAGAATTGAGCAGTTATTCGTATGAATTTTGTGCTCTAAAATTGTCTATTCACTGCTTCTGTACTGAATTTGTAATATGCCTTGCCCTCTATGAGCAAGTAAAAATTTATCTTGTCCTTCATGTTACAAGTAAAACAATTCGGTGCTGTATCTCAGGGGGAGTGTATCAGATGAGGATGGCTGGCCCTAGTAAAAGTAAGGTTTGAATTTTGGCTAATTTGTCACGGATTCTCTCTCTTCTTTAGGAAATCCGGTTGCTCTTGTAATGATTTTTTTTTCAAACTGTTAGTATTTTGGCCTCATTCTGTGTTTGGACAAAATCACTTAAGTGTAAAGATGTTGTAAACATGGATTCCACTATTCAAAGTCTGCAAGTCAGAAGAATTCAAGTTCCCTATCAGTCTTCCGGACGATCGAGCCATCCCGTCCGGACGCCCATCTGTCCATTATTTTGTCCGGACGACATGTCTACCGTCCGGACCTCCAAGACAGATCAGCATCATCCGTTCGGAAGAAGTGTTCATCCCGTTCGGACCCCATACAGTATCGAGAAGTTTCTGTGCCAGCTTGCATCCGTCCGGACGTTTCAGCAGCACGTCCGGACGCCTCTCAGTACTCGATCAGTTTCTGATTTCTTTCCAAGTTCCAAGAAAGGGAAGATCAATCAACTGTCCGGACGATGTGGTATCCCGTCCGGACGGGCGTCTCCTTAAGGCAAGAATTGCAATTCAAATATGACCGTCCAGACGTCTGACAGCTATGGTCCAGACGCGCGTGCATCAAAGAAGGAAATTGTCGATTCGACTTCAATCGTCCGGACGATTGCCTATCATGGTCTGGACGCTCTAAAGCCTTATAAGGAAACTACTTGCACCGGACGTACGACCGTCTGGATGATGTGCCATCCCGTCCGGACGAGGCTTTTAAACAGGAAAGATTTCCCCGCAAAATTTTCAAAAAATCTTGTCGCACATTGTCCGTCCGGATGGCCTATGTCCACCGTTCGGACGGCGCCCAGGTATATTTTTACCTAACGCTCATTTGAGCCCCTATCCAATAAATAGAGGCCCATGGGCACTGAGAACTGCAAGAATTCGGTATTGAATTCCACAACTGCTCAGAAATGTGATATTTCCTCCAAAGCCCTTTTTTAAGTGTGATGTTGCTGTGCTACAACTGAAGTCTATCTTAGAGGTCGGCTCTAAGGTAAGGAGTTCCATTGAAGACCCCTTCAGGTAGGAGAACCTGGTTGGGAAGTGTTCTTGTTAGGTTACACGTCAGAGATCAAGATACAACCACTGCATCGGGTATATGTGAGTGTTACTGTCTTGTATCTTGCTATATCTTCTGATTAGTGGAATTCCTGGGTTTGGCTGCTCCGGAGTGGTTTTTCTCTAAACTGAGTTTCCACTTTGTCAACAAAAATCTGTGTGTCATTTACTTTCTGCTGTGCTTTAATTTTTGTTGACACTTTGCACACACTTGTTGTTTATCTTTAGAAGTCAATTTCATTTTTCACAAACCTTATGGGTTCAGTCTTCACACACACACACGCATTGCATGAGTTGAGTTGCCTATTTGAATTTTCTATGATCAGGAAAATTTTTTGTGCTAATTGAAATCTCAACTCTCATTTACATCTCTGTTTAGTTTTTGAGATGCTCTCTGATTGTGTTATCAGTTGAATATACATGCGTGTTCTGACACTGACTTGAGGAGCTTCCGGACGGTCTCCATTGACGTAAATTTTGATCTCTGTAAATTTTTCTCAGTTTTTCTGGTGTTTCAGTGTGGAGCTTCCGGACGGTCTCCATTGACGTCCGGACGGATTAGTGGTCCGGACAGCACTCTCTTTGAGTCCGGACAGGTATGGAGCCCAATCGTTCGGACAGGACCTGATTGAGTCCGGACGCTGCGGCAACCACCGGGCGGACGGTTAGTTAAACCGTTCGGACGTGCGCGACCTATCCGCATGTTCCCAATGCAGCGCGCGTTCGGACGACGTTAATGCACCGTCTGGACGGGGACCCCACAATGTCTATAAATACCCTTGCTCACCGCACTCTCTTCATACCCCTCAAAATCTGAACTTTTGGCTGTGTGTGAGTTATTTGTCTTTGAGTTCTTTGGCATTTTGCATATTCCTCTCCATTTCCAGGTATTTTTCTCGTCTTTTTCTCTTCAGTTTTTTTTAAAAACTGTTAGAATGTTATTTTTTTTGGGAATATGATATGCATATATCTGCCATGTTGGAATTTCTTGTGATATTACTGTGTCTTTATTTTTACACAAGTCCTTTTACTGCTGTTATTCTGCCAAATTTTTGTTATCCTAACAAGAATATTTTTGGAATTTCCTTTTTGCAAAATTCTTGTTGGATCCTTTGCAGAATCATGTCTGCAGGCAGTCCACCCCGTAGGGTCCGTCAGAGGATTGTGGAAGATAGGGCTGCAATTCAGGCTAAGATTATGGACCGCACTGTCATTGCTGAGCAGAACGTTCTTCGGGCTGATATCATGGTGCCCCGCTGGACAGCATACTTGCCATTATCCAGACGTACAATTGGGGATATCTCCACAGTTGTGCTTGTGTGGTGTACACCAGACTGGTCAAGCTGTTCTACGCCAACTTGGAAGTGGTGCAGAACGATGATCACGGAGTGGTGCTTCAGTCCTCCGTTGCAGGCCATCTCATCGCTGTTGATCCTCAGGTCATCAGTCACATCATCCGAGTCCCAGTGCTCGAGATTTCGGCCAGCCCATACAATGAGGTGGTACTTCCTCCATCCCTGGATAATCTCAGGGAATTCTTCCATGCCATCCATCACAGCGAGGAGCGCTCTACTGCCATCAGGATTGGTGCTTTATCTTCCTCCCACCGCATGCTGGCCAAGATCATTCAGCAGAACTTTTGGCCTGTTGCTCGACGCAGTGATTTGATCCTGAAACCGGCCCAGTTTGTCTGTGCAGTCCACCTTCGCTTGCCTTTTTGCCTGTGCAAGTATATTTTGGGTGTTATGTTAGAGGCCCGTGATAAGGGAAATGCTGGTCTTCCGTTTGGCTGCCTGCTCACTCAGATTATTCTTTAGTCGGGAGTCAATGTCAATGGCGAACCGAAGATGAAAATCCAACAGCCAATCAGCAAGCAGACATTGATGAAGTCCAATGCGCAGCTACGGAGAGATGATTCCGATGATGAGGTGCCCCAACCTGCAGCTATGCCAGTCGGCTTTCCGGATATGGCTTCATCCTCACAGACTGTTCCACCATCTGAGCCAGAGGTCAACTGTGCTCAGATTATGGAGGCTCTTGCTGCTCTTCAGGGGGGGATGAGCAATATGCAAGTGTCTATGTCCACCATGCAGCAGTCCATCACTTCCATGCAGCTAGAAGTGCACTCCATCAACAAGCGCGTGGAGTAGAACCAGCTGGACCTCAAGGAGTGGTTGAAGTATCATCATCCCAGCAGCAGTGATGATGAGGCTGATGCAGACGGGACTTTACCACTGCCTGAGGATATTTGATTACCTCTTGTTTTTGTTTTCTTTTGTTATTTTAGAACATTTTATTACTTTTCTGTTGTTATAACACTTGGATTTATATTACTCTGTTTCCCGGGTCCTTATGAGACCGTTAGAGGGAGTAATTTTTATTTCAGTTGGTTATTTTATTACTCTGTTTTACCCTTTGTCCCTTTGTGACAAAAAGGGGGAGTAATTTTTATTTTGGACCGGGAATGTATTTCCAAACCGGTCAAGTGATTTTTGTCCCAGAATGGCCAAATGGGGAGTTTGTTAGTATTTTGGCCTCATTCTGTGTTTCGACAAAATCACTTAAGCGTAAAGATGCTGTAAACAGGGATTCCACTATTCAGAGTCTACAAGTCAGAAGAATTCAAGTTCCCTGTCAGCCGTCCAGACGATCGAGCCATCTCGTCCGGACGCCCATCTGTCCACTGTTCCATCCGTCCGGATGACGTGTCTTACCGTCCGGACCGCCAAGATAGATCAGCATCATCCATCCGGAAGACGTGATCATTCCGTCCGGACACTATACTGTATCGAGAAGGTTCTATCCAGCTTGCATCCGTCCGGACGTTTCAGCCTCACGTCCGGACGCCTCTCAGTACTCGATCAGTTTCTGATTTCTTTCCAAGTTCCAAGAAAGGGAAGATCAATCAACCGTCCGGACGATGTGGTATCCTGTCCGGACGCGCGTCTCTTTAAGGCAAGAATCGTAATTCAGATATCACCGTCCGAACGTCTGACAGCTATGGTCCGGACGCGCATTCATCAAAGAAGGAAATTGCCGATTCGACTTCAACCGTCCGAACGACTGCCTATCATGGTCCGGATGTGCGCATTGCAAATATGGAAATTGTGTGTTGAAGAATAGCCGTTCGGACGCTCATCCCCCATGGTCCGAACGCGCGAAGCCTTATAAGGAAATTACTTGCAGCGGACGTGCGACCGCCCAGACGATGTGCCATCCCGTAAGGACAAAGCTCTTAAACAGGAAAGATTTTCTCGCGAAATTTTCGGAAAATCTTGTCGCACAGTTGTCCATCCGGACGGCCCATGTCCACCGTCTGGACGGGGCCCATGTATATTTTTCCTGACGCTCATTTGAGCCCCCAGCCTATAAATAGAGGCCCCTGGACATTGAGAACTGCAAGAATTCGGTGTGAATTCTATTAGAGCTCAGAGAAGTGTGTTGTGCTATAAACTGAAGTCTATCTTAGAGGTCGGCTCTAAGATAAATGATTCCATTGAAGACCCCTTCAGGTAGGTGACCTAGTTGGGAAGCGTTCGTGTTGGGTTACACGTCAGAGATCAAGGTACAACCACTGCATTGATACATGTGAGTGTTACTATCTTATATCTAGCTTTGTCTTCTGAATAGTGGAATTCTTGGGTTTGGCTGCCCCGGAGTGGTTTTTCTCTTGATTGAGTTTCCACTTCGTCAACAAAAATCTGTGTGTCATTTATTTTCCGCTGTGCTTTATTTTTTGTTGACACTTATGCACACACTTTATTTTTGAAGTCAATTTCATTTTTCATCATGAAATTGACTAACAATGTTGACATGGAACTCCCAGTAAACCATTGAATCTTTTATTATTATTATTTAACAAAGACTAATCCAAATGTTAGTTGAGAGTGACATGTCAACATTGTTGAACAATTGCAAGACAAAAATATAGTATCTAGCATTCATACTGTATTTTTTGTTGACAAAAAATTGATATGAATTACCCGATGGTAATCTTCATAGAGATATCAAACTAACCTTCTAATCTTCTGTACGTAATTTATGCTTCTTCTTTTTTTAATAGTAATGTGAAGAAAATTTCTTTTCTTAATTTCATTATTACTTACTCCCAAAAAAAAAAAAACAAAAAAAAAAAACAAAAAAAAAAAAGAAGAAGAAGAAAGAAAGAAAGAATAGTCAAATGTTAATTAGGCTCTTTGGTGCATAATAGTAAAAGTTGGTTGGATTTGTTTGACAAATAGTTTTGAGAGGAGAAAGGAGGAATGCATTGTTTGATGTGATATATATAAAGTAGGAAGGAGTTTTGAATTTTTTGTTAGAGAAAAGTGAAGAAAGTTGTTTGTCAATGTGAAGAAATAAGGTTGACATTTTTAGGAAAAATAAGAAGAAATGGTTACCAAACTGGCCCTATCATAGCAGTCCCATACCTGCTTTGACCATCAAGTTTCCGAATGGAACACTACAATATATATATATATATATTGACTTCTAATTTAACCAAGTGTGTGTGCAACAAAATATCTTAAATGTAAAATTTAAATAAGACAAGATATTTGTTACGAAGTGGAAACTCTGTGAAGAGAAAAACCACTCCGGGGCAGCCAAACCCAAGAACTCCACTATCCAAAAACAAAGCTAGTTATAAGACACTCGTACTCACATACCCTTATGCAGTAGTCATACCTTTAACTCTGACATAAAGCCTATTGTGAACGCTTCCCAACCAGATCTTCCACCTAAAAGGGTTTTTTATGGATTCCTTTACCTTAGGCTCGACCCCTAAGACAGACTTCACACAAACGGTTGAGCACACACCGGTAACGGCTTGAGAGATAGCGGATCTTCGATTCTCCCTAAACACCCTCTCAAAGAACTGTGGAATTCACTATCGAATTCTGTTCAAAATACAAGCCTAGGGCCCTCTATTTATAGGCTCACAAGAAACCTAAAACTGTTGAGATTCGGGCTCTGCCTATCGAGCGTCCGGACGAAAGTTAGCCACGTCCGGACAGTTTTCTGCGATATCCTTTCATAAACAACGTAATTCTATCTTTATCAGGTCCATGTCCAGACGGTCTTCGCTATACTCCTTGTAGCGTTTGAACTAAATATTGGAATATTCTGAAATGCTAGATAGTGTCCGGATGTGTTGCCACGTCTTCCGAACGGCTTGCAGAGACTCCCTAACAGTGTCGAATTCTGAAATCCAACTCCTTGTTGAATATTGATTGACCTAGCGTCCGAACGGTGTTGCTCTGTCGTCCGGACGTCTTCAACGTAAGACTGCTGGACACTGAGGGGCGTCCGGATGCCTTCAAAGGCCCATCCGGACGGTTGCATAGGAACCAGTTGATTTGCCTTGGAACTTGCAATGACTCTTCATGAGTATCTTTAAGAAGCTTTTGACCATACACATGGCATGAAATGTGACACTGTCCATATTACTTGAAGACTATGAATAGAACCGATAATCTTGTTAAAAAGCAACAGTTACATAAAGTGTTATTGTCAACCAGAATGTTGTCAATATGAAATACTAACATATATATATATATATATATATATATATATATTATTAGCATAAAAAAAAAGTCGACACTAATATTTCAAATATTGTCGTTATTGGTCTTTAGCGGTAACACGTCGACACTAATGACGATCAAATGTGTCGACATTTGGGTCGAAGCTAATAATTACATATCAGCGACTAAAATAATTTATAGTCGACGCTAATGGGTTTAGAACAACCTATTACTAAATTAGACGCCGATAATAGGTCATCAACTAATGACTTAATTTTTTTTTTTTAAAAAAAAAAAACAAAATATTGTCCATAGTTAGCAGCGTCAACTTAGGGTCAACCCAGATTCCATATTATCAGCATCGATTTTAATAAGTCAACGTGCGCTGATAACTAGTCACAGCGTCAACCCTAAGTCGACGCTAATGCCTTTAATTTTTTTTTAAAAAAAAAATTATTAGAGGTAACTTTAAGTCTACGCTAATAATGCTTTTAAATAAAAGTAAAAAGTTGGTTTTATTTATATAATTTCCAATGCCAAATTTTCCATTAAACTCCTACAATCATACAAGTATTTCTACACTCTTTTTGAGTAAAATATGATTTACCTTCAATTAAAATATGAATACTACAAGTATATATGTTCAAGCCTAGCAACTAAAGTTCGCATTGGACATAAATTACCTTCCGGATGAACAATTGAAATTTCCTGCAGAGTGAACATTCGATGTTTCCCTCAAACGACTCAAATGATTGTTGGTGAACAATCGAAGTTTGATTCGAACGATCGACGAGGAACAATCGAAGTTGGATCCAAACATTCGAAGTTGCTAGGAGATTTTTTTTAAGCATGTGAGACACCTCAACACTTTTTATCAATTTGGCCCACCTATAAGAAGGACATTACATCCATCAGCCACCTTTTTCACCCCTTGCAGTTTAGAAACCCTAGGAGAGAGTGAAGAGGAGAGAGAGAGAGAGAGGGAGAGAAAGGAAGGAAAATCTTGAGGTTCCTCTCAAGAGAGGTAAATCCTTACTCTAATCTCACCTCTACTACCCTTTTCTAGCATTTTTTCTTGAGTTTGTCATCTATTATTAGCTTTGTAGCCTTAGTTTGTGTTTATGTTAATAGTTTAAGCTTTTGTGTTGGTTAGTATGAGTTGGGTGTATTGTTTGGTTAAGTTAGACCATGTTCAGCATATTGAGGTTAATGATTTTGTTGAGATAATCCCTTCGTTTCCGGGTGAAATGTGGATGGGACACATCTAAACGACACACGTGACGTTTCATGTCAAGGCATCCCGATGGCTTACTAACCTGTCCAGATGGGCCGGCGAATAAGAATTGGCTTATTGCATTTTTTAGCTCATTTTCTCCCCTTTTACAAAACTCTCTCTTCTCTCCGAGGGTTTGGGTGATCTTGGTGTATTGAGTCTCCTAAAGCCAAATTTGACTCCGGAAACGCGATTCTTGGTGCAAGATTGTTGTTTTCACCGATTGGTTTGAGGTAAATCCACAAATCCTAACTTTTCTTGCATCATGTGTTGATCTTTAAAGTTTGAGTTTAATCCCTCAAATTTCTTTAGGTATTTTGTGTTTAGTGGAGTTTTAAACAATTTCCAAGCAATGGGTTAGAGTTTTGTGTGGCGAAACTTCTTTTTGGTTGGGAATCAAGGTAAGACCTAAACCCTTGATTTTTTCTGTGTTGTGAATATGGGATATTGTGTCTAAACCTTGGATTTCTTTATGAGTTAGTGTTTTTAGTTATTTGGTTGTCAAATGAACCCTAGAAATTTTACAGGTTGCCATGGTGTTTCGCTCTTGAGACAAATCGAGAACCTAAGTAGGGTTTAGAATTAGAAATGTTTTGGATTAGTCCTAATGTGTTATTGCATTGTGTAAAGCGGCAATACATTGCAAGGCTTGCGTTGGGGATTCCATCATAAGCTATCACACAAGTAGTTTAGGTAAGTATTTAAATCACTGAGAAAAGATACTAAGTTTTGTGATTTTCAATGATGATACAAAAATGCTATGATTGTTTTTAATTCGAGCCGCTAATAATGTTGTGATGATATATGTTTTAGGAATGCTTTTGACACTTTGAAATATTTTCAAATCTGATATGATGTTGGTTTATGAGCTTTAAAGTATGTTTTATGAAATTCAGAATTGAGATAGTTGCATACCCATCGGTACCATGAAACAAGATCGTTGGGCTGCGTACCCTTGGGCACAAGGGCGGAGCTAGGAATATTTTGGTGGGGGGTTCAAACCTAAATAAATAAATAAATACATATATATACTCCCTCTATATATGAACGTGTGTGTAAAATAAAAGCAAACAAGTCTTAAACTTAACTTCATACTAAGTCATAAGTTATAACTATATACAAAAGTTACATGTCTTTAAAATCATCTTTAAAAATAATTTTTTTTCAGAATTCAAAAGCATTCTAGCTTGGTATAGACATGTACCCAAAAAATAATCCAATAAAGAACTTCGTATCTCCTTCGAATTGTGCTCAATGACGGTCTTTCATGGAATAAAATTCATCCATTATTATCTCTGTCTAGCAATTTCTATCTCAATATAAACTACCAAATGATATACTAAAAATTCATCTTCCATTCTACTACGTAATATAGTTTTTACAAGTTTCATGGCAGAAAAGGCTCATTCAGTAGTGGCGGTAGAAATAGGGAGAGTCAACACTAGATGAATCAACTTGTCAATCAAATTATAGATCTTCAATTTTCCTGAAATTACTAATCCTCTGCATCACTTAGATAAAGTGTACATATTTTGTAAATCTGAATGTTTTGGCACGTCAAGCTTATAATGATCCAATTGAAGCCTCATGATGTGTGTTTTAATGAGTACTCGCAAGCGCACGAGTCGTTTGCAATATAGTGTGTGCAAGTGCGAGGTCGAATCCACAGGGAAATGGTCAAATATTGGTGTCTTGTTTAATCAACCTCATTTTAACCTAGTTCCAAAGGTTTGAGAATTGATTCAAGAACAAAAGACTAAATAAACGAGATGAAATGAAATATGCAAATTAAAAGAAACTAAGGCTAAGGAATCTACCAAACCAAATCCAACAACTCACACTCTTGGTTTCTACTTGAACACCCAAAGAACATTAAGCCTAGGGTGTCATTCAAGTTTCTCAACCATAAACCTTAGAACCATTAAATGAATCCAACTCAAAGATAAATAACAAAGAGTACCCATTTGAAATCAAATCATCCAATGTATCCATTTAGTGAACAAATCACAATGGATATCATCATTCAAACCGATAAAACAATGTATCCATCGGTTGAAACACATTAAATGTCCTATATCTACCAACAACCACATTCATTGCAAAAGATAAAGCATTTAAATGAATGGAACTTGAACAACAAATGTGATATATCATCAAATGTGCAAGTAGTATAACAAGAGTGTGAGTGTCATCAATGGAAATGTTTCATCCTTAACCTTAGTTGAGGTTACTAGCCTTCCATGAATAAGAACACCACAAGAAAATGAAAACAAACATGGAAATAAAAGAAAATTTTACAAAGACAAATGTCTAAAGAAAAGAGCTACCGAAATCAACTACAAAATGCACGAAATAAATCCTAGCTACTGTTCTCTGAACTCCCCCAACAAGGAGGCATGGCTATGGCTTTATAGAAGGAAATTAGGTCTAGAAACCCATGTAAAATGACTCATCTAACCCCCTCTAGGGTTCCTCTCTTGCTAGAGACAACCAAGTCACGAATCCAGCGTGTTCTGCTATGAAAATCAGACGGAGCAAGCTGGTACAGAAGCTTCTCGATATAGTGAAGTGTCCGGACGGAAGAAGCACGTCGTCCGGACGGATGATGCTGGAGTGTCTGGAGTCCGGACGGGATGACACATCGTCCGGACGGATGGAGCAGTAGACAGATGGGCGGACGGGATGATACATCGTCCGGACGGCTGACAGGGAATTGAAATTCTTCTGACTTTATCTGACAGTGGATACCTGTTTGCAGCATCCTTACATATAAGTGATTTTGTCCAAACACAGAATGAGGCCAAAATACTAACAAACTCCCTTTTGGCCATTTTGGGACAAAAATCACTTGACCGGTTTGGAAATACATTCCCGGTCCAAAATGAAAAATTACTCCCCCTTTTTGTCACAAAGGGACAAAGGGTAAACAGAGTAATAAAAACTAACTGTCATAAAAATTACTCCCCCTAACGGTCTCAGAAGGACCCGGGAAACAGAGTAATATATATCCAAAAAGTTTTAACCACAAACAGAAATTGTCTAAAAATAACAAAAAGACTACAAAAAAAACATAAGAGGGAATCAAACATCCTCAGTCATGGGTAAAATCCCATCTGCACCATCCTCATCATCACTGCTGTTAGGATGATGATACTTCAGTCACTCCTGAAGGTCCAGCTGGTTCTGCTCCACACGCCTGTCGATGGAGTGCACAGCAAGCTGCAAGGAACTCATAGATTGCTGCATGGAAGACATAGACACTTGCAAGCTGCTCATCCCTCCCTGAAGTACAGCAAGAGCCTCCATAATTTGAGCATAATTTACCTCTGGCTCAGATGGCGGTATAGTATGTGAGGATGAAGCCATATCTGGAAAGCTGACTGGTATAGCAGCAGGTGGGGGCGCCTCATCATCATCAGAGTCATCTCTCCTCAGCTGCGCATTAGACTTCATCAATGTCTGCTTGCTGATGGGCAGCTGGATTTTCTTCTTTGGTTCGCCATTGACATTTATGCCCGACTGAAGAATAATCTGAGTAAGGAAGAGCCAAAAGGGAGACCAGCAGTGCTCTCATCACGGGCCTCTAATATAACCCCCAAAATGTGCTTGCATAGGCAGAAAGGCAGGCGGAGGTGGATAGCATAGACAAACTGGGCCCGTTTCAGGATTAGATCACTGCGCCGGGTAACCGGCCAGATGTTCTGCTGGATTATCTTGGCCAGCATGCGGTGGGAAGGTGATAGGGAACCAATCCGGATGGCAGTAGAGCGCTCCACACCTTGTGGAACGGCACAAAAAAATCCCCTGAGATCATCCAGGGATGGAGGCAACACCACCTCATTGTAGGGGCTGGCCGAAATCTCAAGCACTGGGACTCGGATGATGTTATTGATGACCTGAGGATCAACAGTGATGAGGTGGCCTGCAACGGAGGACTGGAGCACCACTCCATGATCATCATTCTGCACCACCTCCAGGTTGGCGTAGAACAGCTTGACCAGTCTGGTGTATACCACACAAGCACAGCTATGGAGATATCCCCAGTTGTACGTCTGAATGATGTCAAGAATGTTGTCTAGTGGTGGTACCATGATATCAGCCCGAAGCACGTTCCACTCAGCAATGACGGAGCGGTCCATAATTTTGGCCTGAAATTCAGCCCTATCTTCCACAAGCCTCTGACGGACCCTGCGGGGTGGACTGCCGGCAGACATGATTCTGCAAAAAAAATCCAACAAGAATTTCCAAAGACAAATATTCCAAAAATATTCTTGTTAGGATAACACAAATTTGGCAGAATAACAGTAGTAAAGGGACTTCAAAAATAATATCAACTAAGTTCAAGAAATTTCAGTATGGCAAATATATGCATCTCATATTCCAAAAATAACATTCTAACAGCTTTAAAGAAAACTGAAGAGAAAAAGACTAGAAAAATACCTGAAATATGAGAGATATATGCAAAATGCCAAAAACTTAAAGCCAACCTTACTCACAAACAACCAAAAAGTCTAATTTTGTGGGGTATGAAGAGAATTCGGTGATCTGAGCATTTTATAGTCGCTGTGGGGTCCCCGTCCGGACGGTGGATTGATGACGTCCGGACGCTCGCTGCCTCGGAAAGGAGCAGAAAGGTCACGCGCGTCCGGACGATATAAAGATACCGTTCGGACGATGATGACAGCGCGCGTCCGGACTCCGTCAGGTTCTGTCTGGACATGTGGGCTCCATCTCCGTCCGGACTCCAAGGGAGAACCGTCCGGACCACCAGTCCGTCCAGACGTTAATGTAGACCGTCCAGACGCTCCACACTGAAACAACAGAAAGGCTGAGAAGAATTTACAGAGATCAAATTTTCTCAAGTCAGTGTTAGAATACGCATGCATAATCAACTGATAACACAATCAGAGAGCATCTCAGAAATATACAGAGATATAAAAGAAAGTCGAGATTTCAATTAGCACACATAATTTTTCCTGATCATATAAAAATCAAATAGGCAACTCAACTCAAGCAATGCGTGTGTGTGTGTGGAGACTCTTTTCCCACAAGGTAAGACTATCCAAGACATGACAAAATGCAACTAGATTTTCTAGACATGAGAGAAAATCCAAGACAGATTAGCCAAAAGTAAAACCTTATAGCTTGCTAAGGCCTAGACACCCTCATCTGATACACTCCCCCTAAGATACAACACATATAATTTTTTACTTGCTCATAGAGGACAAGGTAAATTTAAGCACATAAGTAGTGATTAAACAAAATTTAAAGCACATAACTTTTTTATGAATTACTGCTCGAATCTTATGGTACTGCAAACTGAAAGGAGTGCCAGAATTTATAGATGCTAGGTTCAACTAGCCTGTGGTCAAATTGGCCATCTAATCAAGGACTTCTTCTCTTATCCAAAATATCCAAAAGCAAAGAGTCAGAGAAGGAAAGATGTACCTTGAGCCCAGGATAGTGCATTTTTTCATCGCATGAGGAAAGAAGCTATCCTACTTTTTGCATCAACAGGAAAAACACTTTGCTAGCATTGTCAAAACTCTCAATTATATCTAAGCGTATTTAATCAATGTATACCGAATTGAGATATTAGGCAAGAATGCATGCAATATCTAATAAGCCAAGAGAAATAATATCCTGCAAATTCTCCCAAAAAAAAAAATTATTTTTTTATTAAAAGAAATAAACCAACACAACAAGCAATATGGAAAAAGACATTATATGCTAAGGTACAATCAAACCTGTGTGTGCTCAAAGATGCCATTACAGAAAAACAGTCGCTCGACCAGCTTTTTCTGTCTTCCCCAAAAATACCTGCAAAGTTTTCTCAGAAGAAAAAAAAACACAAGGGGGCACAACCAACTGGTTCCTAGATAACTAGCACATAAATATGACAAGGAAAATATGCTAGCAATCAAACCTGATGCCTTAGGATTAGGAACCAAATCCTAGGCATGAACACCTGAATCCGCTAGGTGCGTCTATTCCCCCTCCTGGGGTAACTATCCTTCTCAGCCCAAGTCTGCCTTCTAGTGGGTGGTGGCTGACAAGACTGCATCATCCACTCCATCATGTTTTGCATCCAAACAGGAGGCTCACCGATGTATTACTCTTGAGGCCTTCTCAAATGCCTGGGTTTGCTCTTGTAAGTGCCACTCTGATTGGCTGGTACAAACCGCTGTTGAGGCCGCTGATGCTGAGGAGCATGAGACCAAGAGGCTTGGAACTGATGTCTTGGTGCTTGTCCCCATGGTGCCTGATGCCAAGGAGTCTGATGCTGAATTGCAGGTACAGTGCCATACTGAGCTTGTCTAGGCACTTCTTTCTTGGCTTTGGCCTTTTGTGCTTTCAAAAGGGAGCACTGAGGCCGTACATGCCCACTGAGACCGCAGTGATGGCAAATAGGAGGTCTTCTGATGGAATGAGGCTGCTGAGTGCCTGGAACATCATCATTGACCTTTTCCTTTTGTTTATCTTCAATAACTGGAGGAAGCTCTAGGACTGTAGGAGGCACAAACACAGTCTTCGAGGAAGAAGGAATATCAGAAGAGGAAGC
This sequence comes from Alnus rubra, assembly GCA_028654335.1. Classification (NCBI taxonomy): domain Eukaryota; kingdom Viridiplantae; phylum Streptophyta; class Magnoliopsida; order Fagales; family Betulaceae; genus Alnus; species Alnus rubra. The sequence goes on from JAJPGS010002213.1 coordinate 603,586, forward strand.
TACATACCCGAGACAAGTCTTGTCATGTGGGCACTTCTGAATGGATAGCATACGAGTCAACTTCTCATCAGTGACTCTCTCTAGCTGGAGCTGTGTCTCAAGTAGCTTTTCCTCGAGCTCCTGTATCTTGAGCAGCAGTGAGCTCTTCTCAGTATGCATACTGTTCAGATCATTAACTTGCTGCTTTCGGCCTTCCCTCAGCTTCTCAAACTCTTTGTAAAGAGTTTTGTATGCTTCCTTGAGCTCTACCTCATTCTCAGTATGCTCCGAATAATATGAGTCTTCTTCTTCAACATAAGGGGCCACAAAAGCAAGAAATTTGTCAGACTCTGGAGCATCTTCTTCGAACTCATCACTGAGAGTCATATTGTAAGCCTTCCCCTTGCCCTTCTTGAGATTCCCGTAATCAGCCCAGATATGCCCATAGCCTGAGCATTCAAATCATCGGGGTCCTCTACGATCTTTCTCATCCTCTGATTCAGCTTCGCTGAGAGGTTTCTTGGCTTTTCAAAAAACTTCTTCTTGAACCGATCATCTTTCATGAGTCTTCTGAAATTTTTGGCAAGAATTGCCACAGCCTTTTCTACATCCTCGGACTCTTCTTCAGAGGAGGCTTCTACCCTCTTCTTGGAAGCCTTAAGAGCAATGGTCTTTAATTTCTTGACCGGGGGCAGAGACAGCTCGTATGTTTGAAGAGATCCAACCATCTCTTCAATCTTCATTTCATCAAGATCCTTGCTTTCCTCAATAGTCGTCACCTTAATCCTGAAACGCTCGGGCAAAGATTTGAGAATTTTTCGGATGAGTTTTACATCCGAGATAGGTTTCCCAAGACTCACCATGGAGTTCCTTAGGTCACTTATTTTGGAGTAAAACTCTCCAAATGTCTCTTCCTCTAACATCTTAATTTCTTCAAATTTTGAAATCAACATCTGAAGTTTGACAGATTTTATAAGTTTTGTGCTGTTGTGCAAATTTTAATACTCGCAAGCGCACGAATCGTTTGCAATATAGTGTATGTGCAAGTGCGAGATCGTATCCACAGGGAATTGCGTTGCAAAAATTAATTTCTATTTAAACTAATATTATTTTAACCTAGTTCCAAATTTAGGAGTTTTTGATAAAAGAAAACATAAACAAAAATAATGAAAATAAAGGGGTCTGGGTTTTGGAATCCACACTCACCAAATCACAACAACCTAATCTCATGCTCATCACACATATTTTGAGGTTCTCACATACAAATCTTAGGTATGCTCTACATTGCTTCAAAAATCATTTAAATCATTCAATGAATCCGTTCATTGAAATCACAAAAGATATTAGGATTAAACCAAATCATCAAATGTATTAGTCGAACGAAACACAATGAATATCCAATGTTTTGATAGATGAAAAACCAAGCAATCGATTTAATGAAACTTATTCCACATCATCACTTGTATCCGGAAACCACAAGATATCAAAACATCATTTCAAAAATCGAAGTAGAACAATGAGAAATCAAGACCCATAAACTCAAATAGCATAAACAAGCATGAAACTCAGTTTCTCTTCAATGGTGAGGTTTCATCCTCAACCCTAAACAAAAATATTAGCTACACATGGTAAAATAAAATGCTGAATTTTATTAAAAACATAAAGAAAATAAAAGACTTACAAAAGAGAAAATTGGATGAGAACAAAAGCCAAAGACGTTATGTACAGAGAGGCTCACGCCTCTACTGCCACCCGCTTTTCACAAGAGAAACAACAAATATATATAGTGCAAGCTCTAGGGTATCAGCCCTCTCTCAATCACGTGTGTTTTGCTGCCAGGTATGGGAAGAAATTGGCGCTCTCTTTGCTGTCAAGTGTGCATGCTGTCCTTGGAGACTGCCGTGTGGAGATGGTGTGCTGCTGTCCAGCAGCTCCAGCTTTTTCATTCCATGTTGCTGTCCTTGATGCTGCCCTTCACGTGCATGAGTTGCTGTCCAGGTTGTGCTGCCAATTAAGTGAGCTGAAAGTGTTGCAGATGCTGCTGTCTGGCGTGGAGGTGCTGCCCAGGTTGCTGTCCATGCTGTCCAGCAGGTTGCTGCCAATTAAGTGAGCTGAAAGTGTTGCAGATGCTGTTGTCTGGCGTGGAGGTGCTGCCCAGGTTGCTGTCCATGCTGTCCAGCAGGTTGCTGCCAATTAAGTGAGCTGAAAGTGTTGCAGATGCTGTTGTCTGGCGTGGAGGTGCTGCCCAGGTTGTGCTGCCAGCTGTGCTAAAATCACAATTCTCGCCAATTCTGGACAGTTTAACATGCTGAATATCTATTCTCTTATGGGAAGAAACAAAGTGTAGGTGCTGCCAGCTTTAATTGGTTTTTTCATTTGATTGCAATTCCACGTAAAAATCATCATTTTCTCTCGATCACCTGCAAAACACTTAAACACAAAAACTAAACAAAAACATTAGAAAATAACAAAACTAAAGGTTTAACCAATGTAAATTGAGGGTCCAAATATACAATATTTGTGACTCATCATGTGCCTTCATATGTTGTTTCCAAAATTTGCCATGCTGCTTTGGCTGATTCGCAATTTGAAATCTTGGCGAATTCAGATGGAGAAAGTGCTTGGCATAGAGCATGGAGGGCTTTGTCATTTGAAAGACGAGCGTTCTTTTCAGTGACTAGTTCAAGCATTGTATCCTCTAGTTTAGTCCAGCCAGTCTCAACAATACCCCAACAGTCAATAGATTTCAAAAAGAAACGCATACGTGCCTTCCAATAGCCATAGTTCGAGCCATCAAAGGCAGGAACAGAATTAAGAGTTTGAGACATAATAAATATAGAAGTCAAATATAAAAACACTCAAGAAATTAATCTTCTCAGAGTGTACCAAGCTCTGATACCAATTGAAAAATTGAAATGACTTCTAAAAGTAAAGTGTGTGCATAAGTGTCAACAAAAATTAAAGCACAGCGGAAAGTAAATGACGCAGAGATTTTTGTTGACGAAGTGGAAACTCAGTTAAGAGAAAAACCACTCCGGGGCAGCCAAACCCAGGAATTTCACTATTCAGAAGACAAAGCTAGATACAAGACAGTAACACTCACATGTACCGATGCAGTGGTCGTACCTTGATCTCTGACGTGTAACCCAACATGAACGCTTCCCAACCAGGTTCACCTACCTGAAGGGGTCTTCAATGGAATCCATTACCTTAGGGCCGACCTCTAAGATAGACTTCGGTTTTAGCACAGCAACAGCACACTTAGCAAAGGATTCAGAGGAAATATCACGTCTCTGAGCAGTAGAGAATTCACCACCGAATTCTGTTGAATGGCTTTAGAGGAATTTCTAACTACTCTGAGCTCTAGAGGAATTCACTTCGAATTCTTGCAGCTCTAAGTGCCAAAGGACCCCTATTTATAGGCTGGGGGTCAGAATGGGCGTCAGGCAAAATAAGCCTGTGAGCCGTCCGGACGGTGGACCATGACCATCCGGACGGACAACTGTGCGACAGGATTTTCCAAAATTTTCGCGGTGAAATCTTTCTTGTATATGAACATCGTCCGGACAGGATGGCTCGATCGTCTGGACAGACGCACGTCCGCTGCAAGTAATTTCAATAACAGGCTTCACGCGTCCAGACCAAGAGGCAGGAGCGTCCGGACGGCTAAACTTCAGCACGCAATTTCCATAACTAATGCGTGTGCGTCCGGACCATAAGGGGGAGACGTCCAGACGGCTAAACTTCAGCACGCAATTTCCATATCTGATTCGTGTGCGTCCGGAACATAAGGGGGAGACGTCCGGACGGTTGAAGTCGAATCGTCAGTTACCATATACGATGCACCAGCGTCCGGACCACAGCTGTCAAATGTCCGGACGGTTCATTTTGAACTGCGATTCTTGCCTTACGGAGATACGCGTTCGCACGGGATACCACATCGTCCGGACGGTTGATTGATCTTCCCTTTCTTGGAACTTGGAAAGAATCAGTGAACTGTTGAGAACTGATAGGCGTCCGGACGTGCTGCTGAAACGTCCAGACGGAGCAAGCTGGCACAGAAGCTTCTCAATATAGTGAAGTGTCCGGACGGAAGAAGCACGTCGTCCGGACGGATGATGCTTGAGTGTCTGGCGTCCGGACGAGATGACACATCGTCCGGATGGATGGAGCAGTAGACAGATGGGTGTCCGGACGGGATGACACATCGTCCGGACGGCTGACATGGAACTTTGAAATTCTTCTGACTTCACTCTGAACAGTGGAATCCCTGTTTGCAGCATCCTTACATATAAGTGATTTTGTCCAAACACAGAATGAGGCCAAAATACTAACACTAACTAATGTAAGTCAAGGGGTCCAAATATACAATATTTGGTACTCATCACCTCAAAATGATTTTTTTCTTCCTCAATAAAATCTTGAGGATAAAACATCTCAACTGAGTTGCATATATCATCGATCTTAAATGATTTGTATGCATCTTGAGGGCTTAAAGCGACACTAAGAATAAGAAGTTCCACTGCATGGTCACAAAATATTTTTTTCAGTTCTTGCAATTGGAAGTCTATTACAGCAGTAAATACATCAATTCTAAAATGATGCTCCATTGTCATGGAAGATTCTTCATCTTGGCAACATGATCTACCTCGAGCTCTAGTGCATGAAACATTCTTATCGAGCTACAAATAGAATAAAAATGAGAAGACCATCGAGTATCTCCAGGTCCTTGCAAAGTACCAATTTGGTTTGCCCCCTTCATTAGAAGCAATCATATTTTCAATCTCAGCAACTTGAGTAGATTACAATTTATCATTGCATTTTGAATAACCAACAACAATATTGATAGTAAAATTCAAATTGACAAAGAACTGATTAATAGATTTTGCTTCTCTAGATGTTGTAACCAAAGCTAATTGTAGCTTATGAGCAAAGCAATGCACATAATATGCATAGGAACATACTCTAAGAAATAAAGCTTGTAGCCCATTCCATTCACCAGGCATATTATTACTTCCATCATATCCTTGACCTCAAATATTCTCAATTTTGAGGTCGTTACAAGAAAGGACATCACATATCTTCTTTTTTAAAGTTAATGCAGTAGTATCTTTGGCATGGACAGTATGAAAGAATCTCTCTCAAATAAAACCATCTTTATCCACAAATCTCAAAATGATTGCCATTTGCTCCCTCTTTGACTCATCCTGAGCTTCATCAACAAGAATGCAAAATTTGGCATCCTAATTTCTTTGAGAATCACATGTCACACATTAGTTGCAAAGATATGCAGATTTCTTTTCGAATTCAGTGTGATGTATTTTTGGCATTCCATGGAGCATTTATCAAGACAACTCCAACAACTTTATCATTATAAGTTGATAAAAACTTTATCAATTCTCTTGGGTTTTCAATTATTGGCAAATTCGGTGTCGAAACTTAATTGATTTATTCAAGAAATGAAAGAGCCAAGTGAGGAAGAATATTGCTGAGTATTCCTCAAGAAAAGGAAAGAGCCAAGAAAGAAAGAATATTGCAGAATATTCTTCAAGAAAACCAAAGAGCTGAATTGTGAAAATATTGCAGAATATATTAATCGAGAAAGGAAAGATTTGTGATGTGGAAAATATTCTGCATAGTTAATTGTTCCTAATTAGTTCTTATTCTATTGACAAAATGATTCCTTATCTGTGCACTGCTTAATCAGGGACAGATATAACAGGGACACCACAATTCCAAAAGTTTTATTGCAAAATATATTTTCTATTATGGAAAGTGTTGAATAAGAAAGTATATGTACAAAATATCTCTAAAGAAGGCAAGTTCCTGTAGAAGGAAATATTTTGGAGAATTTACAGCTCAGAAAATTGGTTTTCCCTACAACCGAGAGCAGAAGTTCTATGAAGGTTTGAATGGCTCAGTAGACACAATCAACCGAGAGCAAAAGTCCTATAAAGGTCCGGACGGCCCAGCAGACACGAGCCACAAAGAGCAAAAGTCTGCATGAAGGTCCGGACGCGAATACATTGACTGTGGACTCTGGAAGTACCTTTTGCAACTATCCAAATGCTAGGGTTGCAAGTCTAGATGCGGTTCAGTGTTTACTCGAAGTTTTAGTTAAAGCAGGGCACATTCAAGCTCTTTAGCTTGCATATGTTAATTCCTTAGCAATGTTATTTGTTTGTGTTGTTTTATTATTTTCAGGTTTTAAATAAAGATGCAATTAATTCTATTCATTTTGGGCTTAAAGCACACTTTGAGAAGACCTAGAAGATATGGTTAAGCTTAGCCAATCATAATAGAGGACCTATCTGATGTGGTTAAATTTAATCAAATCAAATGAATGATTTTGCACACGTATCAGTGTTTTAATCATAACTTTCTATTCAAGTCTTGGATTGTAATGAAATTTATGAGGTTGCAAAGCTAATAAAAAATACAACAAATATGTCAAAAGTTTTTTTTTCCTAATTTGGATGTTTACTATGCCAAAATCTTCCCGCAATAACAGACCACAAATTTGGATGAATTTGGAATCCTTTTACTACTTGAATTGAATTTTCAATGTCATACTTGGACTAAGAGACTAAGTTCCAATTTTTATTGGATTTCTAGGACTTTTAGGCCTCTCCTAGTCTCTATAAATAGAACCCTAAGCTTCAAGAGACTGTGTGCTTAGCTTTAGACAGAAGACTTTTCATGGAGTCTTGACAAGTTGAAGAGGAGAACATGGCAGGAGGCCATCCTAGCACCACGATGAGCGGCTAAATTTGTAATAGGGTGTTGATGTAACCCTTTCCAAGTAACAGTGGTCAAATTGTATTTTAATTTGAGGATTTTTTCTATATGCATGATGGTTGTATAACTGTCAGAATTAATCTAAATGTTTATATTCAATCATTATGAATTTCTTATCTTGTCATAGAAAGTCTTTTATACTGATTAAACTCAATCCTTTATGTTTTATGTGATTATGTGAATAATTGTTATATAACGATTTTAATTAATAAATGATCAAGAGGGTTAGATAGGCCATGCCTAGGGAAGACAGATTGTACTACACCCTAGTTTAGTGTAATTTAGGTAGACAGTTCATACCAACCGAAGATGGGTTATACTATTCCGTTGATTGTGTGTATCCTATTAAAGACGTAGCTAATCCATATCTAGGGAAGACGGGTTGGGCCTCTAGCATAACATCAAGAATATGCTTGCATAAGCAGAATGGTAATCTCAGACAGATGGCATATAAGAGTTGAGCCATCTTCAAAATCAGATCACTCCTCCTAACAATAGGCTAGAGGTTGTGCTGGATAATCTTTGCAACAGGCAATGTGGGGGAAACAACGCACCGATTTGGATGGTAGAAGATTGCTCCTCGCCCTGTGGGACAGCATGAAAGAATTCCCTAGATCATCCAAGGAGGGAGCAACCACAACCTCATTAAAAGGGCTTGCTAAAATCTGAAGCACTGGCACCCCAATGATTTGGCTGATAACCTAAGGATCAACCAAACTAACATGCCCACAATAGTAAACTAAAGAATAACGCCACAGTCCTCATTCTACACCACCTTAGATGAGCATAAAATTCTCTGACAAGCCTGGTGAGCAGGATGCAGGCGCAATTATGGCAGTAGCCCTAGTGATAGGTCTGGATAATCTCACTAATAACGTCCAGGGGAGCTGCCATAATATCAGCTTTGACAACATTCCTTTCTGGAATGACTAGCCTATTCATTATGAGGGCTCTGGAAGCCACCATGGCTTCCTCTGTCCTTTGTCGGACTCTGCGCTGTGAACTATTGATAGTCATGATTCTGCAAAAAAAAAAAAAAAAAAAATTCAACCCTTTTGCCAAAAATAGCACAAATGAAATCAGTTCCTGTTAGTCCCAAAAAAAAAAAAAAAAAAAAAAAATTTGGGCATTATAACAGCAATAAAATGGACTTTTCCAAAAATTACAAACATAAATATAATCCAATACAATCCAGATTAATGCCATAACAGATAATCTCAACTTAGCAGCATATATCATAAATATAAACATGCAATTTTTATCTCAAGAATATTCCACAAAAATACCCTAATAGTTAAAAGAATTGAAAAGCAGGTAAAGGATAGACCAATATACCAGGAAATCGGATAAAAAAGCACAAAAGGATAAATAAGTCTAGAATATGCTAGAAACCACGACAAAATCGCAACAAAACGACAAAAAAGAGAAAGAAAAAAATCAAAATAGGGTGCGGCGGCTAGGGCTAAAACGCGATATTTAACCTGTAGGATACCCGTCCGGACGCATCACTAACTCATCCAAACGCGAGATGCCACATAAGCATACGACAAGGCCGCGTGCGTCCGGACATGTCACATGACCGTCCGGCCGTCTGAGCTGCACCCGTCCAGACTCTTCACATTGAAAAAACAGAAACTGAAGGAAAATTTACAGAAAAAAATTATTTTCCCTAAAGTCAGCTTCTGATCACGTATGTATAATCAATAGATATAGCAGTTAAATAGCATTGCAAAAATATGCAAAGATATAATTGACAGGTAAGAGTTCAATTAGCACAAATTTCCTTGTATATAGAAATTTTAAACAAATTACTTAACTCATGCAATACGTGTGTGTGTGTGTGTGTGTGTGAATACCTTCTCAATAAGGTATGAAGTTCACTGATATGACTTAAAGCAACTGAATTTTCTAAACAAGAGAGAAAATTAATGAAGATCAGTCAAAAGTCAAACCTTATTTTACTAGGGCCTAGCAACCTTCATCTCATACACTCCCCCTAAGATGCATCACTTTTCTTTTACTTAGTCCTTTAGTGACCGTCTATTTCTGCAATGATTTGGTCACTGACTGTTTTTTTCGAGACAAGTTCAAGAACAGATTTATAACACAATAAGGAATGGATCTTTTTAATTATCCATATTTATTGATTTTTTAAATGTTTTTTATCACTTGGTGTTGCAACTTAGAGAGAATGCTAATTTTTTAGGTTTTAGGTTCAACTAGCGAATTGGTCAATCTAACCATCTTACAAATAAAAAAATCTCTCTCATAAGAATCCCCAAAAGCAAAAAGTTAGAAAGAAAAAAAAAATGTACCTTAGGGAAGCCTAGGATAGTGCATAAATTCATCGCATGAGTAGAGTCACTATCTACCATTTAGATGCACAGGAAAACTTGGCAGATATCAGGCATAAATTCACAATCATATATAAGCATAGTCAATTAATGTGCAATGAACTGAGATAACAGGCGAAAATACATGCAATATTTGTCATACCAAGAAAAGAAAAAATAAAATTCTTGCAACTTCTCCCCCAATGTGTTATTTAAAAAAATAATAATAATAAATAAATAAATAAAAACATGCTATAGAGGTAAACAGCCATAAGACTAGCATGTAAGGGAAGATCAAACCTGTGAAGGAACAAAATTACCAATACAGAAAAACAGTCGCCCGACATCATTTTTCTGTCTTCCACAAATAGTGCCTGCAAAAATTTCTCAAGACAACAAGAGAAATAGGGGGCAAATAACAGTAGTTCCTAAATTGCAAAGCAAAACAAAAATATGACATGTAGAGACTAATGCAATGCAATCAAACCTAATGCTCTAGTATTAGGAATCAAATCCTAGGCATGGGCATCGTCACCAACTAGGTGAGTCCATTCCCCCTTAAGGGGTGAATTGTCTTCCTTCTTCCTGACCCATGCCTGCCTTTCTTTTGGTAGTTGTTGGCAGGATTTCATTTGATGATCCATCCATTGTATCATGCTCTGCATCAAAATAGGCAGCTCCCTATAGAATTGATCATCCTCCATCTTCTGCGGCTTCTTCATGAAGTGCCTTGATTAGTTAGCCTTGGGTTTGCCATTCTGATTGGTAGTAACAAATCTTTGTTGAGGTCGTTTATATTGGGGAGCCTGGTGCTATGGGGCTGATGCTTTGGAGCTTGATACTGGGTAGCCTAATGCCTTGGAGCTTTATGCTAGGTCAAAGGTCTTGTGTCGAAATTTTCTTGTTTGGGCACCTTTTCTTGACCTTTGATCGTTGAGCCTTCAGAAGGGAACACTGGGGTCGGACATGCCCGCTTAGGCCGCAGTGATGGCATATGGGAGGTTGTCTAATGGTGGGGAGCTTCTGAGTGACCGGAATATCTCCATTGACTATGTCCTTCCCTTTTTCCACGATTGTAAGAGAAGACTCGAGGACTGTGGGCTTGACAAAGACAGTCCTAGAAGTATAGCAAATGTCAGAGGGAGGAGCTACATACCCGAGTCCAGTCTTGTCTGCTGGGCTCTTCTGGATTGACAGCATACGAGTCAACTTCTCATCGATGACCCTCTCCAACTAAAGCTGTGTCTCCAATAGCTTTTCCTCTAGGTCTTGTATGTTGAGCAGCAATAAACTCTACTCAGTCTGTAAGCCATTCAGCTCATGGATATGCTGTTTGAGAGTATCCCTCAGCTTCTTGAACTCCACATAGAGGATTTTATATGCCTCCTTGAGTTCTTCCTCGTCTTCATCACTATGCTCTGAGTAGTAAGAATCCTCATCTTCTACATGTGGAGCTACAAAGGCTAGAAATTTGTCTTGATCAGGGGATTCTTCTTCTTCAGACTCATCACAGAGAGTCGCATTAGATGCCTTCGTCTTTCCCTACTTGAGATTCCCACAATCAACCCATATATGCCCAAAGCCAGAGCATTCAAAAACATCTTGGGCCTCTAGGGTCTTTCTTTTCAGCTTCCTCAGGTTCAGACTCTCTGGGGGCCTTTTTCAGTTTTTCAGAGAATTTGTTTTTGAACCGATCATTCCACATTAATCTTTCGAAATTCTTGGCCAGCATAGCCACAGCATCTTCTTCTTTCTCAGAGTCTTCTTGAAATGAGACTTTGACTTTCTTTTTAGATGCCTCGAGGGCAATAGTCTTCATCTTTTTGACTGGGGGCAGGGTGTAACGCCCCGCTTTTACAAAAAGCGTAAGTGAAAAAATTTCAATTTCCACGTGACATTACTAACTCATCAGGGTTATAAATTAGCAGCGGAATATAATTTTCTTTAACGATGACACATCAAAGCTGACTAATTAACCTCATTATATAAAATAATAACCTTTTGTTTTGACATAATAATTACATCCAAAATAATAACATATGTGCCACATGCGGCACTTAATAAATTCATGACTACTGTTTTCTCCAAATAATGATTATATGCTAAAAGCCTCCTCCTTAACCTGCTTCCTTTATACCTGCAAAACTCGCATGTGATTGTGGTTAACACCACAATCTCATGCTGCGGTCAAGTGAGTCAACGGTCCTCAACCACAGTGATACACTGATTTATTTAACCATATGCAATGCAATCAAATGATGACAGTTATCCACATACATTCAATAACATTCATTTATCTGCTTTAACTCTTTATTTACTTAAGTCATATACTTGCTTATTGGTTCTTAGGACCTTGTGCCCCGACTGTGAGCCTCATGCCCGCCAGTCTACTACGGAGCCTTGTGCCCGCCAGCTTATCATCTTTATGGAGCCTTGTGCTCCCTCTGTGGGCCTTGTGCCCGCCAGCTTATTATCTTTATAGAGCCTTGTGCTCCCTCTGTGAGCCTTGTGCCCGCCATCTTATTATCTTCATTCCTTCAACCTTTGGTTTATCCGTCGGTCTTATCAGTGAATCGATACCTTGGTACCTAAACTTTGGTTTACCCGCTGGTCTAGTCAATTGCTTGACACCTTGGTTTGTAAACCTCAATTCAACCGTTGATCTCCTCAATCACTGACGCCTTGGTACCTAAACCTCCGGTCTTTTTATTAACCTATTCAAAACTCATAACTTTACCACAATATAATCATGTAAACCACATCATATGCATAACTCCAACCGAAACATGATAACCATATCAAATGTCAGACCATATGCATACAATTAAATAAAAACAGCAATCACTAGTCATTAAAGACTAAACCACACGTATCATCCTCAGTGAGTAAGAAATACTCACAGTAATTCTTCTGGCTTCAGGAAAAGCGTTTACAAATAAATATTCTATGCAATATAATTTAATACAAACAATAATAGATTAATATAATTCACTAAAAATACCTTTAACTCTATTCTCATTTCTAACCTTTAAACCTTAACATAATTTCCTATTTTTGCTTGAGCATAACCCCGACATAAAATTGGTCCAATTACATTTTATTACTAATATTTTATGCGGGATTTATTACGGCATTTATTAAGATCCTTAAGCATAATATTTATGCCTCTATTTTTTATCTTTAATAAATATAATGTCATTTGGACATTATAACGGCATATAAAATTGATCAATTATAATTCCACATATTTCATGCGGGCATTATAATAGCATTTATAAATAATAACCAAAATACCCATTTTAATTAAAATAGCATTATAAAAGCTTTAACATTAAAAATCGTATATATTTATTTTTATATCAAATAAACATAACAACTTACTAAATATAAATAATGAGCTTTATGTTTCAGAATAATAACCTTATTTTATTCCTTTAAAATCTGGGCAGCATAACGGCATTAGTATTAATAACGCTTAAAATACTTTAAAATAATAAAAGCTATAAAATCACCAAAATATTAAAATAACACTTTATTTAAAGCTAAATATCATTTTCCTTCTTTTATTCTTTTTCCCTTTTTCTTTCTTTTCTTTCTTTTTCTTTCTTCTTCCTTTTGTATCTTCTTCTTCTTTACTGCAAGTAACCGAGAGAGAGAAGAGAGAGGGAAAGAAAGAGAGAAAGAGAACTAGAGAGATTACCCACGAGAAAGAGAGCTTCCTTGATGCTTCTTCTGATCTTCTTCTACCTTTCTTCTGCTGGACAGACCGAGAGAGAGACAGACAGAATTTGAGAGAGATTGGGAGAGAGTTTTGAGAGAGAAATGAGATGTGCGATCAAAGGAAAGGATTGGGTTCCTTTTATAGTGAAATGGACGGCAAAGATTGCTCCAAAACAATCACATCTAACGGCTGGGGAGAAGATTTGGTATTAAATATCAGATTTTCGAAGATTCGGTGCATGAATCTGTTTCTGCAGAAAGTCGATCGATCTACTTTTTACACTATAAAATAATCGATCGATCTATTATACTTAGCCAAATTTTCACCCGTTTCAGCACCTATAAAACTAAATCGCTTGATTGATTATTTAATCGATCGATCGATTTCGACTTCTAATAAGGGTTCGATTCCTTAATCGCACGATCGATTTTAAGACATTAAACAATCGCTCGATCGATTCTATAATCGATCGATCGAATTAGACTTAGTTTAATTCTAATCCATTTTAACTCTTATACACATATTTCTAATAAATATTTAATCTCTTAAATATTTATACCTATCTTGATGAATATTTATTCCACAAATATTCATATGTATGTTATTCCTATTATTAGGCCTTAAATCATATTTTAAGATATTTTACTCAATCTCTTAAAATACGGGTATTACACAGGGACAGCTCATAGGTTTGAAGAGATCCCACCAACTCTTCAATCTTCATCTCTTCTAAGTCTTTGCTTTCTTCAATGGTAGTTACATTGATTCAAAACGCTCAGGCAAAGATCTTAGAATTTTACAGATGAGTTTTACATCCAAGACGGTCTTCCCAAGACTCACGATTGAGTTTCTTAGGTCGCTCATCTTGGAGTAAAACTCTCCGAATGTCTAATCATCCATCATCTTAATTTCTTCATAGGTAGAAATCCACATTTGAAGTTTGGCAGATTTAACAAGTTTTGTGCCTTCATATGTTGTTTCTAAGATTTGCCATGCTTCTTGAGCAGTTCCACAGTTTGAAATTTTAGTAAATTCAGACAATGAAAGTGCTTAACATAGAGCATGGAGGGCTTTATCATTGGACAGTTGTGCGTTTCTTTCGTTTGTAAGCTCAATATTTGCATCCGCTGGCTCAGTCCAACCAGTTTCAATAGTGAAAATTAAAATAACTTCTAATATAAAACAAGTGTGTATGTGCACAAAGTGTTAACAAAAATATCAATGCGAAATTCAAAAGACACAAGAATTTTGTTAACGAAGTGGAAACTCAATAAGAGAAAAACCACTCCGAGGGAGCCAAACCCAGGATATCCACTATTCAGGAGACAAGACTAGTTACAAAGTAGTAACACTCACATAACCCTGATGCAGTGGTCATACCTTGCACTCTAACGTGTAACCCAACATGATTGCCTCCCAACCAGGTCTTCTACTTGAAGGGGTCTTCAATAGAATCATTTACCTTAGGGCCAACCCCTAAGATAGACTTCAAATCAGAGCAGCAACAGTACACACAACAATGGCTTAAGAGAGACTAACTCAGCACAATAACTCAACAATATAACTCTCTAAGCACTAAAGAATTCAATACCGAATTCTTGCAGTTCTCAAGCCTAGGGAACTCTATTTATAGGCTACAGGTTCAAATGAGCGTCTCGCTTGACAAACCTAAGCGCCGCCCGGACGGTAGACATAAGGTGTCCGGACAAACAACTGTACGATCAGCTTTCCAAAATTTCGTTGAAATTCTTTCCTGTTTTGAGCCGCGTCCGGATGGTGTTGCCCTGTCGTCCAGACGGTTGCACTTCAGCTGCACGCAATTTCCATATCAAGGCTTCGCGCATCCGGATCAAGAGAATGGTCGTCCAGACGGTTGTCTTCCAGGTCTAAAGAAGAATTCAAAATGCATGGTGCCTCCACCTTCACGTTTTCTTCCAAGAGAACAAGAATATATATATATATAACATCTTTCATTTCTTTTTTTCTTTCCCTTGTAGGTCCCACGTTCCAACCAACTTTTTCCTCAATTTTTTTTTCTTCTTCTTCCATTTCTTTTTGTCCTTGGTTTCGCTTGACTACTCCTTTTTCTTTTTCTTTTTCTTTTTTTCACTTCCTTGCAATTCCACATAAATACCATCATTTTCTCTCAATGTCCTGCAAAACACTAAAACACAAAAACTAGCCAAAACATTAGAAAATAACAAAGCTAAAGGTCTAACTAATGTAAATTAAAGAGTCCAAATATACACTTTTTGGCACTCATCACTCTTCAATATCAAATCACTACACCTAACAACGGGCCAGAGGTTGTGCTGGACAATCTTGGCTAGCATGCGGTGTGGGGAAGGTAGGGCACCGATCCTGATAGTGGTGGCGCGCTCCTCTCCTTCGGGAACAGTATGGAAAAATTCTCTGAAATCATCCAGAGAATGAGGTATTACCACCTCATTTTACGGGCTGCTAGAGATATGGAGAACATGCACTCCTATGAACTGATTGATGATCATCAACAATGACAGTATGCCCATCCACAGTGGACTGAAGCACCACCCTGCGGTCATCATCCTGAACCACCTCGAGGAAGGCATAAAATAACCTGACCAGCCTGGTGTACACAACACCGGCATAGTTGTGCGGATACTCCCAATGGTAGGTCTGGATAGTGTCGTGGATACTATCTAGAGGAGCCACCATGATGTCTGAACGGACCACATTTCTCTCGGAAATGACCCGTCTTTCCATAATTTTAGCTTGAAGGGATGCCCTATCTCCCATTTCTTCTGTCGAACTGTGCGTGTGGACTGCCGCCAGACATGATTCTTCAAAAGAAACCAACAATATTTGCCAATAATAATCCAAAAAAAATATTCTTGTTAGTTCACATAGAAAATCCGGCATTATAACGGCAGTAAAATGGACTTTTCCAAAAATTACAAACAGGAAATATCACAATACAGTCCACAATAATACCGAAACAGATAATCCAAATACAATAGATATCACAAATATGCATTTTATAATCTCAAAAACGTTCCCCAAAGATAAAATATTCCAACAGTAAACCAAATACTAAAAGGAATGGTAACAACGGAATAAGTACCTGGAGAGAAGAGATGAATGCACAAATGGACAAAAGAGGGCAAGATAATGCAAAAACCCTTGAGAAAACGTACTCAAAAGAGATAAAAAAAAAATGCAGAGAAATTGGGTGAAAAACAAGGGTGGATGCGGCGGCTAGGGTTTGAGCATTGAATTATAACCTGTGGGGTCCCCGTCCGGACGGCTCATTAACCCATCCGAACGCGCGTTGCCACATAAGCATGCGACATTCAGCGCGCGTACGAACGTGTAACCCTATCGTCCAGCCGTTCGGAGCCGCACGCCTCCAAACGTGTAACATTACCGTCCGGACGCAAAGAGAGACCGTCTGGACGCTTCACACTGAAAAAGCAGAAACTGAGGGAAAATTTGCAGAAATTATTTTTCCTAAAGTCAACTTCAAAACACGCATGTATAATCAACTGATAAAGCAATCAAATAGCATCTCAAAACTACGCAGAGATATAGAAGAGAGTTTAGAGTTCTGAAAAATTGAAATGACTTCTAAAAGTAAAGTGTGTGCAACAAGTGTCAACAAAAATTAAAGAACAGCGGAAAGTAAATGACACAGAGATTTTTGTTGACGAAGTGGAAACTCAGTTAAGAGAAAAACCACTCCGGGGCAGCCAAACCCAGGAATTCCACTATTCAGAAGACAAAGCTAGATACAAGATAGTAACACTCAGATGTACTGATGCAATGGTCATAACTTGATCTCTGACGTGTAACCCAACACGAACGCTTCCCAACCAAGGTCACCTACCTGAAGGGGTCTTCAATGGAACTCCTTACCTTAGAGCCGACCTATAAGATAGACTTCGGCTTACAGCACAGCACACTTGAAAAACAGCTTCAGAGGAGATATCACGTCTTTGAGCTCTAATGGAATTCACACCGAATTCTTGCAGCTCTAAGTACCCAAAGGCCCCTATTTATAGGCTGGGGGTCAGAATGGGCGTCAGGCAAAAATATGCCTAGGATCCGTCCGGACGGTGGACCATGGCCGTCCGGATGGACAACTGTGCGACAGGATTTTTTGAAATTTTCGCGGAGAAATTTTTCCTGTATAAGAACCTTGTCGGAACGGGATGGCTCGATCTTCCGGACGGATGCACGTCAGCTGCAAGTAATTTCCATAACAGGCTTCGCGCGTCCTACCATGGGGCAGGAGCGTCCGAACGGCTAAACTTCAACACGCAATTTCCATATCTGATGCGCGTGAGTCCGGACCATGAGGGTGAGACGTCCGGACGGTTGAAGTCGAATCGGCAGTTACCATATACGATGCACCAGCGTCCGGACCACAGCAGTCAAATGTCTGGACGATTCATTTTGAACTGCGATTCTTGCCTTACGGAGATACGCGTCCAGACGGGATACCACATCGTCTGGACGGTTGATTGATCTTCCTTTTCTTGAACTTGGAAAGAATCAGTGAACCGTTCGAGAACTGATAGGCGTCCGGACGTGTTGCTGAAACGTCTGGACGGAGCAAGCTGGCACAAAAGCTTCTCAATACGATGTAGGTGTTCGGACGGAAGAAACACGTCGTCCGGATAGATGATGCTTGTCTGTCTGATGTCTAGACGGATAGAACAGAAGACAGATGGGTGTCCGGGCGGGATGACACATCGTCCGGATGGCTGACAAGGAATTTGAAATTCTTCAGACTTGCAGGCAGAATCTTCTGACATCACTCTGAAAGTGGAATCCCTATTCACCGCATCATTACACATAAGTGATTTTGTCCAAACACAGAATAATGCCAAAATACTTACAAACTCCTCATTTGTCCATTTTGGGGCAAAAATCACTTGATCGGTTTGGAAATACATTCCCGGTCCAAAATAAAAATTACTCCCCCTTTTTGTCACAAAGGGACAAAGGGTAAATAGAGTAATAAAACAACCAACTGAAATAAAAATTACTCCCCTAACGGTCTCAGAAGGACCCGGGAAACAGAGTAATATAAGTTCAACAATTGTAATAAACAACAAATTGTCTCAGAATGACAAAAAACAATAAAAAGTCAACAAAGAAATACGAGGGAATCAAACATCATCTGCCATAAGTGTAGCTCTGGGAGTCCGACGGGCAGCCTTTGGTGCAGCAGCCTCATCATCACTGCTCTCTGGATGATGGACTTGGAGACACTCCTGAAGGTCCAAGTGGGTCTGCTCCACCCTCTTGCTGATGGACCGCATTTCCAGCTGCATAGAGGACACGGACTGCTGCATGGAGGACATCGACACCTGCATATTGCTCATCCCCCCTTGAAGAGTAGCAAGAGCCTCCATAATTTGAGAAACATTGACCTCTGGTTTAGAAGGCGGGACAGTGTTAGAGGATGAAGCTACGTCTGGAAAAGCAACATGCATCGCAGCAGGTATATCCTCATCAGAATCCTCTCTCCGCAGCTGCGCATTTGACTTCAGCAAAGTCTGTTTGCTGAGGGGCTGTTGCATCTTCATCCTAGGCTCTCCATCTACATTGATATCGGATTGCAGGATGATCTGAGTAAGGAGGCAGCCAAAAGGAAGACCGGCAGTGCCCTCATCACGAGCCTCGAGCATGACTCCCAGAATATGCTTGCAGAGACAGAAGGGAAAGCGAAAGTGAACAGCATAAACAAACTGGGCCTTCTTCAATATCAGATTACTGCGCCTGGTAATCGGCCACAGATTGTGCAGAATAATTTTGGCCAACATACGATTAGCTGGACCTAGAGCACCAATCTTGATGGAGGTCTGATGCTCCTCACCCTGTGGAGCAGCATGGAAAAACTCTCGGAGCTCATCCATAGAGGGAGGAAGCACCACCTTGTTGAATGGACTGGCAGGTAGATCGAGAACAGGTACCCCGATAAACTGGCTGATGATCTGGGGATCAACAGTGATTATGTGTCCGTCAACAATGGACTGCAGTACCGTCCCACGCTCATCATCCTGAGCAACCTCCAAGTTTGCATAAAAGAGTCGGGCCAGCCTGGTGAGGACGACGCAGGCACAGGCACAAAGGTAGGTCCACTGATAATGCTGGATAGTCTCATGGATACTGTTCAGCAGAGGCACCATGATATCTACACGGACCACGTTCCGTTCAGCAATGACAGTCCGGTCCATAATCTTCGCTTGTATTTCATTCTGCTCTGCTTCTGTCCTCTGACGGACCCGGCGCTGGGAACTGATGGCAGACATGATTCTGCAAAAAGAAAACCAACAAGAATATTCCAAAAAAAAATCCCAAAAAAAATCTTGTTAGGTTAGCAAAAAGTTTTGGCATAATAACAGCAGTAAGAGGACTATCATATTTTCAGAAGAAAAAAAATTATCACAGTCCTACAAATAATCCCAACATGATATAAGCATCTCAAACTCTCAATAACACTTCTAATCAAATATAGAAATTATAACAGTGTAAGAACTGAAAAGAATAGGACAAGAAAAATACCTGAAGAGTGATTGAGAATGCAAATAGACACAAAGGGATGATTTACTCCAAAAACACCAAAGAAAATTACTCACAAAAAGCCAAAATGTGGATTTGGTGGGGTATGAGGGAGAGAATGGCCGATTTTGGGCAATTTATAACCCCTGTGGGTCACCCGTCCGGACGGAGTTTTCAAGACGTCCGGACTCGTGGGCCTTGGGAACATGTGTAACGGTCAAGATCGTCCGGACAAAATAAATTACCCGTCCAAACGATGGTGACAGCGCACGTGAGTCTAGACATACAACAAGACCTGTCCGGACTACGAGGTCTCTGAGTTCTAATGGAATTCACACCGAATTCTTGCAGCGCTAAGTGCCCAAAGGCCCCTATTTATAGGCTGGGGGTCAGAATGGGCGTCATGCAAAAATATGCCTGGGAGCCGTCTGGACGGTGGACCATGGCTGTCCGGACGGACAACTGTGCGACAGGATTTTCTAAAATTTTCGCGGAGAAATCTTTCCTGTATAAGAACATCGTCCGGACGGGATGGCTCGATCGTCCGGACGGACGCACGTCCGCTGCAAATAATTTCCATAACAGGCTTCGAGCGTCTGGACCATGGGGCAGGAGCGTCCGGATGGCTAAACTACAACACGCAATTTCCATATCTGATGCGCGTGAGTCTGGACCATGAGGGGGAGACGTCCGGACGGTTGAAGTCGAATTGGCAGTTACCATATACGATGCACCAGCGTCCGAACCACAGCTGTCAGATGTCCGGACGGTTCATTTTGAACTGCGATTCTTGCCTTACGGAGATACGCTTCCGGAAGGGATACCACATCGTCCGGACGGTTGCTTGATCTTCCCTTTCTTGAACTTTGAAAGAATCAGTGAACCGTTCGAGAACTGATAGGCGTCCGGACGTGCTGCTGAAACGTCTGGACGGAGCAAGCTGGCACAGAAGCTTCTCGATATGATGTAGGTATCCGGACGGAAGAAACACGTCGTCCGGATAGATGATGCTTGTCTGTCTAAAGTCCGGACGGATAGAACAATAGACAGATGGGCGTCCGGACAGGATGACACATCGTCCGGACGGCTGACAGGGAACTTGAAATTCTTCTGACTTGCAGGCAGAATCTTCTGACATCACTCTAAAAGTGGAATACCTATTCACCGCATCATTACACATAAGTGATTTTGTTCAAAGACTGAATAAGGCCAAAATACTAACAAGTTCAATCA
Organism: Alnus rubra; assembly: GCA_028654335.1. Classification (NCBI taxonomy): domain Eukaryota; kingdom Viridiplantae; phylum Streptophyta; class Magnoliopsida; order Fagales; family Betulaceae; genus Alnus; species Alnus rubra. The sequence goes on from JAJPGS010002213.1 coordinate 624,196, forward strand.
ACACAAAGATTTTCCTGTAGACAGAAAATTTAAATAGATTACTCAACTCATGTAATGTGTGTGTGGTGTGTGTGTGTGTGTGTGTGTGGTGTGTGTGTGTGTGTGTGGTGTGTGTGGTGTGTGTGTGTGTGTGTGAAGACTTTTCCCAAAAGGTATGAATTTCACTAATATGACAAAAAGAAACTAGATTTTCTAAACAAGAGAGAAAATCAGTGAAAGATCAATCAAAAGTCAAACCTCATAAGGTACTAGGGCCTAGCCACCCTCATCTAATACATTCCCCCTAAGATGCAGCACCCAATTGTTTTACTTGTACCATGAAGGACAAGGAAAAATTTTACTTTCACCATGAAGGACAAGGTATATTGCTAATTTAGTACATAAGCTGTGAATATACGTACACAGTACAAAATTCATTAGAGTAAGTGCTTGATTCTTTTGATGCTCCAACCTAGAGAGAGTGCCAAAAATTTTAGGTTCTAGGTTCAACTAGCATTTTGGTCAATTTGACCATCTTATCAAAAACCTTTTCTCTTATTCAGAATTTCCAGAAGCAAAAAGTCAGAGAAGGAAAGATGTACCTTTTGGGGAGTCTTGGATAGTGTACATTTTCATCGCATGAGGAAAGAAGCTATCCAATTTTTTGCATGTATAGGAAAAAACTTGGCAGATATAGTCATACACTCTCAATCATATCTAAGTAAAATAAATTAATGCAAAAAGAATTGAGATATCAGGTAAAAATACAAACAATATCTGATATGCCAAGAAAAAAAAAAATCATGCAATTTCTCCCTATTTTTTTATTTTATTTTTAAAAAATGCTATATGGAAATAACATCATACAACATGCAGGGCATGATAAAACCTGTGTAGGCTAGATGTTGCCAATATAGAAAAACAATCACCCGACCTGCTTTTTCTGTCTTCCCCAGATAGTACCTGCAACATTCTCTCAAGAGAAATAGGGGTCAAAAGAAAAGTATGGTTCCAAGATTGCATAGTAAGCATAAGCTATAAGTAAAAGATCAAGCAATCAAACCTGATGCCTTAGGATTAGGAACCAAATCCTAGGCAGGAATACCTCCACCAACTAGGTGAGTCTATTCCCCCTCATGGGGTGCACTTCTTCCTTCTTTCTGAACCAAGCCTGCCTTCCTATGGGTGGTTGCTGACTGGACTTCATCTGTTGGCCTATCCACTCCATCATGTTTTGCATCCAAATCGGTGGCTCCCTACAGTATAGATAATTTTCCACCTTCTGCGGCTTTTTTGAATGCTTGGATTTGCCACTATGATTGCCAGGAACAAATCTTGTTGAGGCCGCTGATGCTGAGGCGCTTGGTGCCTTGGAGCTTGATGCCTGGGGTCTTGATGCCTTGGGGCTTGATAAGGAGCCTAATGCCATGGAGCTTGATTCCATGGAGTCTGGTAAAGACCCTGATGCCATGGAGTCTGATGTTGGGCTAGAGGTCTTGTGCCATAATTTGCTTGCCTGGGCACTTCTTTCTTGATCTTTGCTTTCTGGGCTTTGAGGAGGGAGCACTGGGGTCGGACATGCCCACTTAAACCGTAGTGATGACATATGAGAGATTTTCTGATGGAAGGGGACTTCTGAGTGCGCAAAACATCTCCATTAATTTGTCCTTCCCTTTATCCTCAACAGTGGGGGGAGGCTCTGGGACTGTAGGCTTAACAAAGACAGTCCTGGAAGTAGAGGGAATATCAGAAGGAGGAGCTACATACCCGAGACCAGTCTTGTCGGTTGGACTCTTCTGGATAGATAGCATGTGAGTTAGCTTTTCATGAGTGACTCTCTCTAATTGGAGTTGAGTCTCTAGTAGCTTCTCCTCTAGCTCTTGTATTTTGCACAGCAATAAACTCTTCTCAATCTACAAACTGTTCAGATCATGAATGTCTTGCTTGCGACCTTCCCTCAGCTTTTCGAACTCTATATAGAGGATTTTTATAAGTCTCCTTGAGTTCTTACCCATCATCATTGTGCTCTGAGTAAGAATCTTCCTCTTCTACATGTGGAGCCATAAAAGCTAGGAATTTCTCTTGCTCAGGAGCTTCTTCATCTTCAGACTCATCACTGAGGGTCGCGTTATATGCCTTCCTCTTACCCTGCTTGAGATTTCCACAATCAGCCCGTATATGCCCAAAGCCTGAGCATTCATAACATCTTGGGCTTCTGGGATCTTTCTTCTCCGCTTCCTCAAGTTCAACTTCTTTAGGGACCTTCTTCATTTTTTTGGAAAACTTCTTCTTGAATGTTCATTTCTCATTAATCTTCTGAAATTTTTGGCTAGCATGGCCACAATTTTTTCTTCATCCTCAGAGTCGTCTCCAAATGAGACTTCGAGCTTCTTCTTGGACGCTTTCAGGGCAATGGTTTTCAGCTTCTTGACTGGGGAAAAGGACAGCTCATAAGTTTGAAGAGATCCCATCAACTCTTCAATCTTCATTTCTTCTAGATCTTTGCTTTCTTCAATTGTAGTTACCTTGATCCTGAAACACTCAGGCAAAGATCTTAGAATTTTATGGATGAGTTTTACATCCGAGATGGTTTTCCCAAGACTCACCATTTGGTTTCTTAGGTCGCTCATCTTGGAGTAAAACTCTCCAAATGTCTCATCCTCCAACATCTTAATTTCTTCAAATTTGGAAATCAACATTTGAAGTTTGGCAAATTTAACAAGTTTGGTGCCTTCATATGTTGTTTTCAAAATTTTCCACGCTTCTTTAGAGGATTCACTATTTGAGATTCTTGCAAACTCAGATGGTGAAAGCGCTTGACATAGTGCATGGAGGGCTTTATCATTGGAAAGTTGTGTGTTTTTCTCAGGAACTAGTTCGAGAGTTGCATCCCCTGGCTCAGTCCAACCAGTTTCAACAATACTCCAACAGTCAATGGATTTTAAAAAGAATCGCATACGAGCTTTCCAATAGCCACAGTTCGTACCATCAAAGGCAGGAACAGTATTAAGACTTTGAGACATTATGAATAGATGTCAAAAAAAAAATAACACTCAAGAATTAAATCTAAACAGAGTGTACCAAGCTCTGATACCAATTGAAAATTAAAATGACTTCTAATATAAAACAATTGTGTGTGTGCACAAAGTGTTAACAAAAATATCAATGCGGAATTCAAAAGACATAAGAATTTTGTTAACGAAATGGAAACTCAAGAAGAGAAAAACCATTCCAGGGCAGCCAAACCCAGTATATCCACTATTCAAAAGACCAGACTAGTTACAAAGTAGTAGCACTCACACACCCCTGATGCAGTGGTCGTACCTTCTCTAACGTGTAACCTAACATGAACGCCTCTTAACCAGGCCTCCTACCTGAAGGGGTCTTCAATGGAATCCTTTACCTTAGGGCCAACCCCTAAGATAAACTTCAGATCAACGCAACAACAGCACACACAGCAATGGCTTAAGAGAGACTAACTCAGCACAATAACTCAACAATATAACTCTCTAAGCACTACGGAATTCAATACCAAATTCTTGCAGTTCTCAAGCCTAAGGACCTTTATTTATAGGCTGCAGGTTTAAATGAGTGTCTCACTTGAAAAACCTAGGCGTCGTCCAGACGGTAGACATAAGGCGTCCGGACGGACAACTGTACGATCGACTTTCCAAAATTTCGCTGAAATTCTTTCTGGTTTTGAGCCACTTCCGGACGGTGTTGCCCTATTGTCCTAACGGTTGCACATCACCTGCATGCAATTTCCATATCAAGGCTTTGCCAGTCCGGACCAAGAGAATGGTTGTCCGGACGATTGATTAGATGCACGCAATTTCCATATATGTAGCTCGCACGTTCGGACCATGAAGACTGGCGTCCAGACGTCTGAATTTTGAAAGCGATACTTGCCTTATGGATGAGTGCGTCCGGACAGGAATCCACATCGTCCGAACGGTTGCAGCGATCTTCCCATATCTGTGTTTTGGGAAGAAATCCCATAGCTGGTCGAACATTGAGTGTCGTCCGGACGTGCTGCTGAAACGTCCAAATGGATGCAAGCTGGAGCAGTTCGAAGCTTCTCGACACAGAGGAAGGTCCGGACGGAAAGTTCTCGTCGTCCGGACAGATGATGCTTTGGACAATTGGGCGTTCGGACAGTATATCTCATCGTCCGGACGGCTGTCAGGGAACCGAAATAAACTGCCTTGAAAACCTTGCAAAGTCTTCTTGAAGAACATAGCTGGAGAGTAGACTCTGGATAAACATCTTCCCTGTAAAAAGCATCATTACATAGAAGTGATTTTTTCCAACAAAATGAAGCCAGTTACAAACTAACAAATAGTTTTCCAACAATCAATGGATTTTAAAAGAAATACATACAAGCTTTCCAATAGCCATAGTTCGTGTCATCAAAGGCAGGAATATATATAAGATTTTGAGACATTGAAATAAAAATATAAGTCAACATGAAAGATAACACTCAAGAATTAAATCTAAACAAAGTGTACCAAGCTCTGATACCAACTGAAAAATAAACAGACTTCTAAATTAACGAGAGTGTGTGTATCGTGTAACAAAATATTATAAAAGCGGAATTTAAATGATACAAATATTTTGTTGACGAAGTAGAAATTCAATTAAGAGAAAAACCACTCCGTAGCAGCCAAACCCAAGATATCCACTATTCAAAAGACAAAGCTAGTTACAAAGCAGTAGCACTCACATACCCTTATGCAATGGTATTACCTTGAACTCTAACATGTAACCCAACATGAACGCCTCCCAACCAAATCACCTACTTGAAGGGGTCTTTAGTGGAATCATTTACCTTAGGCCTCCTCGCTAAGATAGCCTTTACACGAACACAGCAACGACACTTGGCAACGGATAGAGAGTAAGCGGATCAGCACAATGACTCTTAAAATATTCTCTCTAAGCACTATGAAATTCACTTCCGAATTCTTACAAATTACATGCCTAGGGACCTCTATTTATAGGGTACAGAAAACAAAAATCGATTCTGATACAATTTTCCTAGCCAGCGTCCGGCCGGATAACTGTGCAACTGGCTTTCCAAATTCAATGAATATTCTTTCTTGAATAGGGCTGCGTACGGACAATGTTGCCTTAGTGTCCGAAAAGTTGCACTTCTGCTGCACGTAATTTCCATAATAAGGACTTAGCGTCCAGACAATGTAGACTGACGTCCAAGAGGTTGAATGTCTTCTGCACGACTTGCCTTATCAATGATAGCGTCCGAACAGAATAACTACGTCGTCCAGACGGTTGCAGCTGTCTTCCGATATCTGTGTTTGGAAAAGAAATCCTTTTACTTGTCGAACATTGAAAGGCGTCCGGATATGTTGCTGAGACATCCAAACAGATGCAACCTGGAATAGTTCAAAGCCTCTGGATACAGATAGGAGTCCAAACAGAAATTTCTAGTCGTCCGAATGGATGTTGCTTGACTGACGAGCGTCCGGACTGAATACAATGTCGTCTGGACGGATGCAAGGGATCTGAACTTCACTGTCTTGAATTCTGTACAGAGTCTTCTTAAAGAACATAACCAAAGTATAGACTCTGAAAATAACAGTATCCCTGATTAAAATGCAACATTACATAGAAGTGGTTTTGTCCAATAGAATGCAGCCAATCACAAACTAACAAACTTCCCCTTTGGCCATTCTGGAACAAAAATCACCAAAATATAGAATCTAAAAATAACTGTATCCCAGATTAAAATGCAACATTACATAGAAGTGGTTTTGTCCAACAGAATGCAACTAATCACAAACTAACAAACTCCCACTTTGGACATTCTGGGACAAAAATCACTTGACCGGTTTAAAAATACAATCTCGATCCAAATAAAAAATACTCCCCTTTTTAGTCTCAAAAGGACAAAGGGTAAAATAGAGTATGAGAAAAACCACAATAAAATTACTCCCCCTCAATGTCTCAGCAGGACAAGGGTAAACAGAGTATAAAATCCAGAGTTTTAAAAATATTTCAATCATCTGAAAAAAATAATTGTCTCAAAATAAAGTAAAAACATTAAAACAAAACAAGAAATCAATCCTCATCAGGATGATGATGCTTGAGGCACTCCTAGATATCAAGCTAGCACTACTCAACTCGAGTGCTGATAGAGCGGACCTCTTGCTGAATGAAGCTGATATCTCCCTGCATCACACTCATAGCCGCCAAAGCTGAGCGTCACCTGCATCATACTGAGGAGAAGGAGGATGAGCAGCTTGAAATGATGAGGCTCCTGTAGGTATCTCAACCTGGACTGGAGGAGGTTGAAACGCTTCATCGTGACTTTTGAATAGCAGCTGGGTATTAGACTTCATAAGAGTTTGACCGCCAAGAGGGTCCTGAATTTGCATCACCGGCTTGGCAGAGACATCTATCCCAGACTAAACAATGAGCTTCGTGATCAAGCATGCAAAAGGAAGCCCAGTAGTGTGCTCATCTTTGGACTCGAGTATAATAGAGAGGATGTGCTTGCACAAGAAAAAAGGAAACCTCATAACCAAGGCATAAAGAAACTGAGTCCTCTTCAAAATAAGCTCACTTCTGCGGATAGTAGGCCAGAAATTGTACAAGACAGATTTTGCGAGCAGGCGGTGTGGGGGAGAAAAAGCACCTATCTTGATATGAGCATGGGCTCACTCATGACTCTGTGGATGTGCATGAAAGAAGTCCCTTAACTCCTCTAAGGTGGGAGGTTCCACAACCTCTGTGAAAGGACTGGCAGGAACAGGCAGTACAGGAACATCAATGATATCACTGATAACCTGAGGATCAATCTGAATGACGTGCCCCAGAACTATAGTCTGAAGGATGATCCCAAGGTCCTCATCCTGAACCATCTCCAGATAACCAAATAACTTTCTCACCAACCTGGGATAAACTATGCAAGCAGAGTTATACAGATATCCCCAATGATTGTCCCTGATGATCTCAGCAATGAAATATAAGGGAGCCATACTAACATCTGCTCTGAGCACATTCCTCTCTGGAATAGCCTGCCTATTCTCTACTTTTACTAAAGTGGCATTTATAGCTTCCTCTGTCCTCTGTCGAACCCTACGCTGAGAACTATCTGCAGACATGATTTTGCAAGAGAGTTGAAAAATAAAAAGAATGACTTCTAACAACCAAGTGTGTTTGTGTGCAACAAAATATCTAAAATGCTGAAAAATAAAAGAGACAAGATATTTGTTGACAAAGTGGAAACTCTGTGAAGAGAAAAACCACTCTGGGGCAGCCAAACCTAAGAAATCCACTATCGAAAGATAAAGCAAGTTACAAAGCACTCATACTCACAAAACTCATTACAGTAGTCATACCTTTAACTATAACACGAAGTCCATCGTGAACACTTCCCAACCAAGTCTCCTACTTGAAGGGATCTTTGATGGATTCCTTTACCTTAGGGCCGACGCCTAAGATAGACTTCACACGAACTGTAGAACACACACCGGCAATGGCTAGAGAGCTAGCGGATCTTTGATTTTCCCTAAACACCCTCTCTAAGCACTATGAAATTCGTTACAGAATTCATACAATTTATAAGCCTAGAACCCTCTATTTAAAGGCTTACAGAAATCCTAAATCTGGACAAATTCAAAATCTGGTTGTCTTGTAAGAACGGTCTTCTGCGACCGCCTTCCAGAATAGCGCAAATCTTTCCTTAACAGGTATACGTCCAGACGGCTTGGCCGAGCGTCTGGACTGTCTTCGCTATAACTCCTTTTCGCGTTCAAACGAAAATCCAGAATATTCTGAAATTCTGGGCATCGTCTGGACGTGTTGCCACGTTGTTCGGATGTCTTGTAGAAACTTCCCAAATAGTGTTGACTTCTGAAATCCAACTCCGTGTAGAAATTGGAAAAGCTTGACCTATCGTCCGGATGGTGTTGCTTTGACGTCCGGACGTCTTCAACTCAATCTGCTAGACATTGCGAGGTGTCCGGACGATTGTACAGGAATCGATTTTTCTGTCTTGGACTTTGCAAGGAATCTTCATGGACATCTTCTAGAAACTTGTGATCAGTCACATGTGTTGAAATGAACACTGTCCGAATATATGAAGACTTTGAAATAAATACCGATCATCCTGTTAATATGCAACTATTACATAAAGTGTTTTTGTCATCCAGAATGTTGCCAGCATAAAATAAAAACAAACTCTCCCTTTGGCCATTCTGGGACAAAAAACAATTGACCGGTTTGGAAATACAATCCCGGTCCAAAAAATAAAAAAAAATACTCCCCATTTTTGTCTCATAAGGACAAAGGGTAAATAGAGTATAAGAGAAAACCACAATTACTAAAATTCAAAACAACAAGAATAATAGTAAAGTGTCTCATCAAAAGCTCAAATCAACATAAGAGAAAACGAGAACCTCAAGATATCGCATTTCCTGAATTTGAGCCACTTCGGCTTCTTGCTCCTGAAGCCGGGAAACCATAGACTGAAAATTTTCAGTCACTTGAGTCTTCTAGCCCGAAATTGATCATCCGCAAAAAGAAATCCTCTATACAAGTGGTCTATAAGATGATAAAGAAGATTCACCACTGAATCTCCAACTGGTGCAGATCTAGAGGAACAGGTTATAGAAGACTCTGTATGAGCAGGGGAATGAACTCATCTAAAATTTGAGATCTCTGGAACATATGATTTCAACACTGGTCTGTATTCCAAAGAGCCCTCTGTCTGACACTATGTTGAAAGCCCCTGGAGTCTTCCCGATCCGGTCAGATCCGGCCGGATCCCGGCCATTTTGGCCTAATCCGACCGAATTTTGGCCAGATCCAGTCGGATCAATGGCCGGATCCGGTCAGATCAGGCCGAATTCTGGCCATTTTTCCCAGATCCAGCTGGCTTCTGACCAAGGCTGGATTCCGGCCAGTTTCAGCTGGAATATTGTCCGCCAGCATCCGGGACGGTGGCCGAATGTCGCCGGCAGTATTCCAGTGGCCGGATGTTGCCTTATTCTTGTGCCGCCTGGATTCCGACGACCAACCATTGCCAGATTCTGACAATCAAATATCAAACGTGCGTGCAAGGATGAAGAGTTTAATTTCGGAAAACGATTTTCAATTTTTAAAACCGTAAATCGTTTTCCAAAAATTAAAGAAGCTTTTTCGGTCAAATCGAAAATGATTTTCGTTGACCATTATTTTCGCCCCTACCAAACACCGTAAAATGCCGAAATCATTTTTCAAAAATCATTTTACGCCGAAACAAACGGAGCACTACTTGTGAATGCATGATATTGAGTTTTAATTTGACTTTTCTCCGTCTCTTGTAATTCTTTGTTATCGAAATGCATTTTCCTTTTGAAAAAATTACACTTACCCCTCATGAATTGACACCTCATTCGTACTTACCCCTCAAACTATCATTTGTGACAAATCATTCCCTTCAACTACCAATCGGTTGCAAAAGGACCCTTTAGTTGGCTTATGGCATTGAAATGGATGAAATTGGTGACATGTCCCATACACATGCATATTTTGAACTTGAAATGCCCTAAACTATCATTTACACCCAAACCCCTGATATATATATATGTGTGTGTGTGTGTGTGTGTGTGAGAGAGAGATATTGCATCCCTCCAAAGAGGAGAATCATAAACATGTTCTTACAAAGACTTTATTTTTTTTATAATGTATAGAAGATCTAGAACACTTGTTCATCAAGACGAAACTGTAGAACACTTCGAATCTAAGCAGTGACGAAGGGGTAAATCTCATATCGTATGTTGCAACTCCCACCAACAACTCTTCCTCCTTTCCCATCATAGCAACGAGGAAGTTCATCAATTATACCATCAAGACACTTGAAACAATCACTTGTAGAAAGGTCCCTTGTGCATTGGGCCAAACCGTAGAGTTTCTTTGATTCTTCGAGCTCTAGCTATCCAACTACATACAGTTTTGGAGTCGCAGATGCATCTTTGGCTAGTAGGCTCAACAACTCCCTTGTCTTTTGGTTAAAGCTTGTGGGCTCGCTAACATTTCTCAAGTTCCACATATAGAACTTGTTCTGGTTATCAATTTTGCCAAGGAAATCAGTGTTGACGTACTTCAAAAGACAATTATCGCAACATATAATCGCACCTTTATTATACGGGCAGTGTTTGTGAATCTCGGCAATGGCCTCATTAACTCAAGTCCCATAGTCTGTGGCTTCAATGGCACCACGACAAAGAGCAAGCCTGTAAGTTTTGTAGGGATCCTGACTGACTGAACCAAGAGCAAAGCCTTGGGGAGGTGTTTGGTAGTAAAGATTGCCCTAGAGCTTTCTGAGGTTTGAATCATAAAGGTCATTGGTGGTGAAGTTCTCAGAGCTTGAACAGAAATGGAAGAGAGAGCTGGCTCCATAAATGGTTTGGAGAAGTTGAGCAAATGTTGTAAGAAATTACATATGTGTCCCTATGCCACATTTAATAGTTGTAACGGTAATTATAATAATTGTATTCAATATGATTTAAACAATTTTTATATTCCATGTTATGGTTCATGAAAAAACAGTTTTTATATTTTATATTTCTGATTTTATTCCTTGATGGAAGGAATAAAATCGGCTAACCATTAAAGATGAGGGTCCCTGACCTACCTACATAAAGAGCCTTGTGTATCCATCTATTAGCATTGGTAGGCATAGGTCAGAAAATCTTCTGTCTAAATTTCTTTTGCAAAATTTTTGTTCATTGCTGAAAGGCTTCTTCATATGTTTGAGCAAAAATGACCAAAGGTATTTATATTAATTCTACTACTTATTTTATTTAAATTATGCTAACATGTGGTATCTCTATGGCAATTTGCTCAGCATCAAATTTTTGTTGAATCGAATAGATTTTCTATGAATAAAGTTTGCCTCTCTTTATTGTTGATCAATGAAGTTTTACATATGTTTATTGTTCACAAACTGTTGCACACTATTCTGCCGTGAAACTCTTTGAACAATTGCATCAAAACATGTTTTACAGTGTAACAGTAAAGAAAAATTTATGGTTTCTTACATATTCTGGAGGTCTTTTAGCAGTAAAGCATCAAATTTTTGACACTTACCCGAAATTTGGAGATTGCAGTGGGATAATCTATACCTCAAACCCAATGCATCTGTGCCTAAAATTGGGATTTGCCGATTGCTGGAGACCCATTTTTTGTCTTTCCGTGAAGGATCCAGCAGTGAATCACCGCATAAGGAAGCACTGGATCAAGGATGGCTGGCATTCATGGGGGAAAGAAAGAAAGGAAAAACGGCACATGACGAGGTGATTTTCAGGTTAAGGTTAATATGAGTTTTGGTTATGGCCGGGTTTTCTATATGGGTTTTCAACATGGGTTTCGGATATGGGTATGGGTTTATTTTAACCCAAACCCAATATGTTTTAATAAAAAGGGTTAACCCGGTGATGCCGAACCGATCCGATTAAGTACCCCGACCCGAATGGTCTGGCTCAATAAAAAATAATTAATAAATTAATTAAAAAAAATACAGGGTCATTAAGTAGGCTAACCCAGAAGCCTAACCCATTTCTAGCAGCCTATCCAGAATTAAAAACATTTAGGTTTTGGTGGGGTTTAGAACTTAGGTTTCTTCAAGTATAAAGGGCCTAAGGCCACTTACTAAACCATTAGACCATGTTATCTATTATCCTCTCATGTCATAAAATTATTTCTCTTTTGTTTTACATGTTTAGTATTAAAATTATTGTTTCTTTAATACTTGAACTTATGGATATATTTAATTTATATTATTTAAATATAAATTGCTCGATGCCTAGACCTAAGAATAATTAACAATGCCATATATCCTAGTGTGTTTACAGTAATATCCAAGAATGCAATGTCTAGAAAAGTTCTGGCTAGGAAAGTCTTGAGATTTAAGTGTGTCCTTGTGACCCCCCTAGGAATAAAACAAACAAATACTGAAATGGGGTAAACAAAGTTACTATTTACTATTAAATTGGCATTGGGTAATTTAAAATAAAGTTACTTCATAACATTAAAGTATTATTTTGATTATTTTCTTGGTTATTGCAGCTATTCCTATCACTCTACTTTTAGTAGTTGTATGTTCCAATGCTTTATGCTAGTAATTTTTTTGATTGGAAAAAGGCTTTAAAGAAAAACCTTTTATAGTCTCCAAAGTGTTTGTAATCCCATTATGGGAATGAACGATATGATAGGTTAGCTTAAGTCCCTAAATGTTGAGATTATTTAAGTCATTCTTGGTATATTTCATTTTGAATTCTCTCTTTTGATTATAGTATTTTATCTTGTAACACACATAAGGATAATTGGTTAGTTAAAGGAACTTCTAACCATGTATGTTCAAGAAGATGAGAGAATCCATAAAGTCTTCACATGGTTACTCATGTTAAGGAAAAGATCAATAAAGGCAATCATACCCAACTTTTAAAGCATGAGAATAAGATGCCAAGAAAGTGTTTTACCGGTCAAGATACCTATTTCTCCAGCAATAAAGAAAACATAAGGGCATATATAGAAAAATTGCATGAAGTAAGAGAAATGACTTGAAATGAAGAAAATCTCATATATCTAGTGTGTAGTGAATCTCTTTTAATGACTCCTTTAAATATGTAGTGGGTTGATTCTAGTTAACAATCCACGTTGTCAACACAATGTAAAGTTTTCTTAAAATGAATAACATGTGTTTACAATTGAAGGTTATTGGGATTTATAGATTAATTTTAAAATTTAATTATTTTTTTGACCTCAATAATGTTTTAAATATTCCATAATTTTCAAGAAAAATTTAATTTATATTTTAGCTTGTTAAATAAAATTTTAATTTTTAACTTGAAATTTTTATTTAGGGTGGAATATTAGTTGATAATTTATTAAAATTTATCTATATCCCAACTTTGAAGCAAATTTATTGTTTATTTTTGCATATTGATGTTGACGTAAAGTGGAGTCTTGTGAATAAAAAATACTCTTATTATGGAATTGGAGATTGAAATATATCTTCATAAAGAAAATAAAAGTCGGTAAATAATAATTTACTGACTTTGGTACTTGTGTGGACTGCATAAGGGAAAGCATACCAACAAGACCACTGAAGGTGCCAAAGAGAGCCTTTTCAAATTCTTGAGATCAAGTACATTGATAGGTGCTGACCTTTGAATACTTATTGCCTAAATTGTCAGAGATATTTTTATCTCTTTTAGTAAGGATCATATAAGGTTTATGTATCTCTATCTCCTAAATGATTAAGTCTGAGGTATTGAATGATTTCAAATACCTATAAGGAAGAAGAAGAAAAAAAATATGAAGATCATAAGATCTGGTATAGGAAAGGAGTATTATGGTAGGTACACACAAAAGGAAAATGATTAGCAATACTAATCTGCTATTACCCTTATGGAGTAAAGTCTTAAAGATCATTGTATATATGTTAAACATGATTCTATTTAAGGTTGTCCGTAAGACACCTTTCTATTTGAAATAGATGGAAGTCAAGTATAAATTATTTATACATATGGGGTTGCCCTGCTAAAGTGAGGATTTACCATCCTTACCTAAAGAAAGTAAATTCAAGGACAACCAACGGATCTTTTATAGGCTATCCAGTAAACTCCAAGGGGTTTTAGATTTTATTATCCTTCATATAATACTAGAATTGTTGAGTCAATAAATGAAAAATTTTAGAGGATTCTGAATATAATGGGAGTGTTTATCCTCAAAAGATTGAGTTAGAGGAAGCACAAAAGTTGACTGAAGCTCCTTTATATAAAGGATGTTCGATTATGCTCAAGGAAATCCAAACTGATTACCTTGAACCACAATCAATTTCAGAATAGTCAACTCATGAGGAACAAATTCAGAACGAACCTACTCAACCTCCTCCAAATGCTGAGGAAGTAGGATTAAGAAAATCATTTAGGATAAGTAGACCAACAATCCCTAGTGATTATGTTGTATACCTCCAAGATTCTAATTTTTTACGTTGGACATAAAGATGATCCAAAATTGTTTTCACAAGTCATGAGTGGAGATAACTCCACATTGTGGTTCAATTCCATGAAAGAAGAGATAAATTCATGGCTAAAGCCAATGATTTTACTCATAAGGAAGACATTGATTATTATGAAGCATTCTCTCCAATGTCTAAGAATGGTTCATCTAAGATAATCGTGGTATTAACAGCTCATTTTGACCTAGAGCTATATCAAATAGATGTGAAAATAACATTGATGAATATGGATCTTAAGTAAGAGGTTTACATGAGACAACCAAAAGGTTTTATGGATAACAGTCAAAATGTTTGCAAATTAAAGAAATCTATTTATAGGCTAAAACAGGTCTCCCATCGGTAGTATACAAAATCTTTACAAGATTAGTATATATACCTTAAGGTTAGTGGGAGTAAAGTAACATTTATAGCCCTACATGTAAATATTATTTTGTAAGTAGTGATTTAGGTTTGCTACATAAAGTTTCTCTCACAAAACTTTGAAATGAAGGATTTGGGTAAAACCTCTTATGTCTTTGACATAGAGATTCACAGAGACATAAATTAAAGATTATTAACACTGTCTCAGAAGGCCTACATTGAAAAAGTTTTGGAAAGTTTTAGAATGAAGGATTTTGCACCTTTGGTAGCAACTAAGAGGGATGAATTCAATACAGATTAATGTCCCAAAAGGTATTGGAACAAGAGCAAATGAAAAGTCTTTTGTAAGTATATGCAGCATGCAACTTAATGTAAGCATCAACTTGCACTAGAAAACCATTGGACTGACAGTAAGGTTACTGGGTTAATAAAGTGTTGCAAATAAAGTCTTGCGGTATACGCAAGAAACCAACAAAAACAACTTAACCTAAAGATACACTTATCATTTGGTGGTGGTTGGTTATTCAGATTTTGAATTTTGCTGATTGTGTAGATAGTAGAAAGTCTACTTATGGTATATATTTTCTTATTGAGTGATATATCCTAGAGATGCAGAAAGCATACTATAATTGCTACGTCTACCAAGAAAGTTAAAATTCTTGCATGCTATGAATTTACTACACAAGCTTGATGGATGAGATAGTTTGATAAAGGTCTCAAGATTGTTAGACCATAAAGATATTCTACGATAATTCTACTATAGTTTTCTTTTATTAGAATAAAGAGTAGAAGCAGAAATAAATCGACATCAAGTATCTTAGTACAAGAGATAACATTAAAGAGACATAAAATGTCTATTGAGCATATAAGTACTGAATTAATGATTGCAGATCCATGACTAAAAGTTTACTGGTAAAGAAAGTATAAAGTCATGCGGAGTATATGAAACTCATTAATTCATTTTTGCTTAGTTTCTCTCTATTTGGTTTGTAGACATCAAGTTATTGTTAATAAAGTTTTGTGCATATTTGTTACATTATCCATGAGAATAAAATTAAAGTTGGACCTGAATAACTTATGAGAAGTTTATTCATAAAGTTTGATTGTCCATATAATACTCATTTAGGGAATATGATATATGTAATACATGGAAAGGACGGCTTATAATATAAAGTTTTACCGCCATGATTCATGTGTAGTATTCCTTGAGTAAGTAGGAGGATTTCATGAATGGTTGGAATAAATAAAGTAATAGTCATATTGAAGAACCGAACATCATAAGGAATTATATGTGTCATGAGGGTCAAGTGGGAGAATGATGAAATTACATATGTGTCCCTATGCCACATTTAATAGTTGTAACAGTAATGGCTAAATAATTACTGTAACGGTAATTATAATAATTGTATTCAATATAATTTAAACAATTTTTATATTCCACATTATGGTTCATGAAAAAACGGTTTTTATATTTATGTATTTCTGATTTAATTCCTTGATGGGAGGAATAAAATCAGCTAACCATTATAGATGAGGGTACCTAACCTACCTAAATAAAGAGACTTGTGTATCTATCTATTGGCATCGGTAAGCATAGGTCAGAAGATCTTCCCTCTAAATTTTCTTTTGCAGAATTTCTGTTCATTGCTAAAAAGCTTCTTCATATGTTTGAGCTATGGAGAAGTACTACGCAGCACCTATATATTTATAGTAGACCCTCGGCTACGTACTGTAATTGGCTATTTCCTTACATACTAATCTAGTTGACAAGAAATTGTCAAAAAGTGTGCTGCATGCGTTCTTTTGAAAAGTTAAAAATGTGTAAGCTCAAAATCCACTTCAACAACTTATTATCCAAAAAAAAAAAAAAAAAAAAGAAGAAGAAAGAATTAAAAAAAAAAAAAAAAAAAAAAAAAAAAAAAAAAACCAGAAGTGCACAATGTCAACCGTCGTATTCGACTGCAACGAATGGAAGATGACATAATCACCATAATATCTATATTATGATATAGAATGTTCTAAATCCTTATGATGGAACATTATATATTATTCTGGACGAGCCATCGATGAGTTTTTATGATTACAACGAAAGGCGGCCAATATTAACCAAGCCGAAAATATGGAAATTAATGGCCCTCACTGTCCCTGACCCCTGAGTTAGAACCCACTCGCTCTTCTAGATTTGGTTGCATTGGGATTATTTCTGTGACCCCATTTATTACATCCTTATGATGGAAGTCGCTAGCAAATTAAATGAATGTTCATTATGCATGTTTGTTTCTTGGAACATTATATGGTGGATCTAACATGAAAAAATGAAATGAATAAGAGATAAGCCTTTCGCCTGTCTTCGATCTCTACAATCATGAACGAATATAGGGTCCGGAGAAGGGCGGCTTGAGTAATGCTAAAAAGAAGACTTTTGTCTCTTCTTATCATCTCAAAAGTGATATGATTTTTACAATTGTACCGTTAAATTTGAAATGTATAATTATTAAATTTTGATCCAATTATAATTTTAAAATTTACATTTTCTTTTGAGGGACAAAAAAACTTCCTTCGAGCATTACTTGGGGTGCCTTGGTCTCATCAAAAAATTGAAAAAAACAAAAATAAAAATACCTTTTTTTAAAAAATATTTTTTTGTCATTCTTTAAATAGTGACCTCAAAAATATATATTTGAGTCCAGTTTAACCTCCCCTAGACTAAAGTCCGACTTTCATTCCTACGTGCCTAAAATCATCCACCAACTGAAAATCTGGGTTATTTGTACATGGGTGCACAAAAAGGGAAGACCCAGATTACTGTAGCTAGAAGAATTCCGAGCAAGCCGTTCATGTTAATTAATTTTCTTCATACCGCTCGATCATTTTACAACCCATGAATTTTGACAATATGTCCAAGTACTGTATCATGATCGAGAAGAAAAGGAATAATTGAGAAAGAAAATTCAACTGGATTATCACAACGACCATTCTAGCTATCAATGCATGGCTGACCAATGGGTTTGCTGCCGTATTTTAAGAGGAGTTGAAATTAACGTGAATATTTCTGTTAGTAAAGTTTTTAGGCGAATATGCATATCCGATCCGATCCTATGACTAATCATAATCACCTGCTTAATTGACTTTTTTGGGTTCATGTTCTAGATAACAATGTGAGTTCGAGGCTTCCTCTCCTAATACCAACATTTTAGGTACCAAAGAAACAACAAATTAATTCACTACAAAAAACTGTACATTTAGTGACGTGTCTACAATACTCAATTTTTTTTGCCACGTCACTAAATTTTTTAGTGACGTGTGAAATTTGCTACGCCACTAATTAATGATGTGGCAAAATCAACATGTCACTAATTAGTGACGTGGCAAAGAGTGCCACGTTACTAAATCCTTATTCAATATTATAAAGATAAAAAATAAATAAATAAAATTTTAAATTATTAGTGGCGTGTCAACCAGACCAGACACGTATAGTGATGTGTCAAATTGACATGCCACTAAATTTGTGACGTGTCCGGTTGACACGCTATTAAATAGTGACGTGTCAATTTGACACGTCACTAAATTATTTTTAACCTAATTTACAATTTGATTGCCTTCTAGTTTGATTTTTGGGGTTTGGTTTTTGGGAAGAAAAAAGAAAGGAACACAAAAACACATTGGCTTGTGCCCTAGTAAAAAGGGTATCAAACATATGTCCAAGTTTCTCATGTTGACCATATCTTCCAAAATTTTATCATCAGAGACAAAAGGTGAGATTTTCTGCTGATCACCACTCCCACCCGAAGAAGAGAACAGACAACAAAGTCCTTCTCAACTTGTCGATAGTATTTCTCCCCTTCATTTGTCCCGGTGGCAATGAGATGGCCGATGTACACAACTTTTTCCTAACCAACATATATATCTGAACGGGATATATATATATATATATATCTTGCCTTTCCACTGATGGATTCCATACCACATTCAGTAAAACGACCTTAAAAGCCCCAACCAGATTTATACGTTCAGAACAAGCCTTTATGGACGCAAGCACTACAAAAAAAAAAAGGTGCAATCTGCCGCATGTCTACAGTACCGGTTACTGTAGACACACGGCAAAGTAGCCATGTGTATTTTTTACACATGGCTGGTTGTATAAGCAAAACAAGTAGCCGAGTGTATTTTTTACACGCGGCTACTTGTACACGTGTATAAAATACAAGTGTCTGACTAGACGCGTGTATTAATACATGTGTCTAGTCCAAATAGACACGAGTATAAGTACACGCGTCCAATCCGAGACGTGTATTTTATACACGTGTACAATTGGCCGCGTGTATTTACTACACGCGGCCATATGACCGCGTCGATTTATTACACGCGGCCATATGACCGCGTGTAATAAATCCACGTGGCCAAATGTTATTTTTTTCCAAATATATATTTAAAAAAATGTTTTTTTTGTGTTCATTTAAAAAAAAAAAAAAATCTTATTTTATTAACTATATATCATAATCTTAAATTTGTGCTATATATATAATTACGGTGTACATAGCATATACACATAAGGTTAGGTTTTAGAGCTATACAGGGGCGGAGCCAGGAGGGTCGAGAGGGGGCACATGCCCCTCCTCAACCTCCGAAAATATTTTTTACCTATAGTAGAAAATTTTCTAGATGCCCTTTTTGCCCAACCTTAACTGCAGAATACAGGGCAATCGAAACCCAATGACAAAACTTTAAGGGCGAACTTCAGTTGTAGAGAAGGAATGTCTTGAAATTTTTCTGAATGTGAGGTTTAGGTTAGAACCAGATGAAAGGGGAAGAAGAAGATGAGAATCACGCTATATGTAAATTCTATACTTGGCCTTTACATGTTGAGTTCCGTGTATATATATGGTATATTGATAAGTACGTAAACCCTAACCTAATTTACATATTGTACTATATGCATAATTAAACCAAATTTGGTGCTATATATATATAATTAAATTTAATTATATGCAACATAACAAAGTTAAAAACAAATAGTTCAAATTAAGGTTTGGTTTTGTACACCATCTACGTTTAGAAACAAAAAAAAAAAAAAAAATGCAACCCTAAATCCACAACCCTAAACCCTACACCCTTAAAAAAAAACTAAAACCCTAACCCTAAACCCTAAACCCTTAAAAAAAAACTAAAACCCTAACCCTAAACCCTAAACCCTTAAAAAAAAAACTAAAACCCTAACCCTAAACCCAAAAAAAAAAACCCAAAAGCTATAAACCCTTAAAAAAAAAACTAAAACCCTAACCCTAAACCCTAAATCCACAACCCTAAACCCTACACCCTTAAAAAAAATAAAACCCTAACCCTAAACCCTTAAAAAAAAAAACTAAAACCCTAACCCTAAACCCTACACCCTTAAAAAAAAAACTAAAACCCTAACCCTAAAAAAAACCCCAAAAGCTATAAACCCTTAAAAAAAAAAAAAAACTAAAACCCTAACTCTACACCCTTAAAAAAAAAAAACTAAGGGTGTACTATATTTATACTTTTTAAATATTGGTACAATTTGCTTGAACTCAATATACTTTTTAAATATTTATAAATTTCATTGTATAATTTGCATATTCATTAGTACCATATAGAAAACCAATTTTAATTAATTTGTCTTAATTTGCTCGCAGGTATCGATGGACCCTAAACCCTAAATCCACAACCCTAAACCCTACACCCTTAAAAAAAAAAAACTAAAACCGTAACCCTAAAAAAAAACCCAAAAGCTATAAACCCTTAAAAAAAAAAAAACTAAAACCCTAACTCTACACCCTTAAAAAAAAAAAAACTAAGGGTGTACTATATTTATACTTTTTAAATATTGGTACAATTTGCTTGAACTCAATATACTTTTTAAATATTTATAAATTTCATTGTATAATTTGCATATTCATTAGTACTATATAGAAAACCAATTTTAATTAATTTGTCTTAATTTGCTCGCAGGTATCGATGGACCAAAGACTCCCTCCTTGTGCACATCGGGCACCACGCCTACCCGTGCCCCCCACGACCATGTCCACATATCCAGCACCACTATATACTGCGGCGTGGCCACACCACCCTGATGCCGCTTATAGACCATTGCTGCCGGATACGGCCGGGATGACTATGTCACATCACGGGCAAACCAGCACAGCTGGATATTCTTCTCCATATTCGGTGCCGCCGACGTTATCACAGATGGGGATCACCTCACCGGGTCATGTGGCTCGATGGTGCGCGCCAGAGGGTTATGATGGGATGACCCCGCCTTGGCCTCATATGATGTACTCTTCGCACCCCTATACTCCTCCTACGCCATGTGGATCTGATAGTGAGACACAGGATGATAGGTTTCCGCTACCACAGACGGGGGAGATATAGATGCCGGCTACGGGGTTGAGACAGATGCCAGCATCGGGAGCGAGCCAGGACCCTGGGCCTGGGGAGAGAAAGGTGCCTTTATCTGGGGAGAGCCCGGTCCCGATATCAGGAGAGAGTCAGGTGCCACTTTCCGGTGAGAGTCAGATGCCAGATCTTGGGGGGGGGGGGCAAACTCCCCATGAGGCAGACGTTGCGATGTTGGGTCCCGATTAGTTGGCCCCCGATAGCCCCCAGGATATGCTATCAGATGATGATCTACAGCCTCCCCCAGCGGAATGGGGTGGCGAGGAGGTCGCAGACGACCCAGGGACCCAGCGCATACAAATTGACCAGATTCGGTTGATGGGTAAGTACATATTTAGACATCATTAAAACTCATATTATGTTACCAAAAATTAATAGTAAGTTTGAAAGGAAAAATAAATTGAATTTTAAATTTAATAATATAATTATGTTTTTTAGTGTTAAACAATTAAATGTTGTGTATTTTTGTATCAGGGTACAACCCAGATGGAAGCATATATTATGAGGTGATTAGGGACCCAGAGAGAAATTGGGTGCTCCCAAAGGGGAAGAAGATTGTGTTGCAGTACAATTATGCGACACAACCTGTAGGACGAGCTTGCAATCGTTTTAGGCGGGCTGAGGGCATGCTTATCAGGAGCGGGTCCTTCATACATATGAGGGACGAATGGGTGAAGGTAGATAAGTAGATTAAACATGCTATGTGGCACACGCTGATGGTATGGTTATGAATCTAATTTATTTATTTATTTAAATTAAACCTAAGATTAAGTTTCTCTTGAACTTTTAATATTAATGCTTACATTAAATGTGCAGGAGGAGTTCTATCTACCTGTATCAGTAGACGGGCGTAAGACACAATAGGAAGCGTGGAATGATATTGGCCGCAAGCACCGCTCGTGGAAGTCGAAGTTCAAAACAAGCAACATATTCAAGACGGTGACACACCCGAGATTATACGTGCAAGTGTGCCAGACAAAGTTTTTGAGAAGTATGACGCAGAAGATGTGGAGTTCCTGCTGACCGACTGGTGCTCTGAACAAAAAAGGGTATGTAGGTCTTTGATTGTATGACAAAAAAATGTTGTGTTTTTTTAATAACAGTTAATTTAATTTTGATTACTACTTTAACTGTGTCAATGCTTACATTTTTACCATCATGTTCAATGCGTAGGCGACCTCTGAACGGGTGAAGCGTTTGCGCGAGCAGAATGACCTCCCCATTGTACAGGATTCAAAAGTTATGCCAGATTTAATCACGAGGAGGTATGAACAAATATATGTAAATACAATATTTGTTGCTAATTGTTGCTAATTGTCACTATTTTCTCGCTCTATGTTTGTTATATATTTCAACTGGATGGCGACAGGCATGTACATCTGGCACGACCCCCACTCGCGCCAAGTCGTTCGTGAAGACGCACACAAGGAAGGACGGCACTTACCTGAATGAACGTACACGGGTCCTATGCGTATGCTACTGATCTATTTTACTAATATTTCTAAATTATGTGTGTGATATGACATTATTCAATATATGTGTATTTTATGTTGATGACGTACAGGAGAGGATGGCGCGGAATTTATCCAGTGATCCAGCCGCCACGCAGAGCGTCTCACAAGACACGGTGCGTTGGGCACCGAACGACGTGTACGAACAGGCTATTGGAAGGCCTGAGTACGCAGGGAGGGTTCGGCAGGTTAGGCCGAACGTTACTCCTGTTCGTGGGACGTGTTTCTCATACAGGCCTTGCTCACAAGGGGCACCATCTGCGGGCACATCTCAGGCAACCTCCGAAAATGACTGGCAGATGGCGGAAATGGGGGAGATGTGGCGTATTGAGCGAGAGAGGAATGACGCCTTGGAGGAGCGCATGCGACAATTTGAGGCCTTCATGTCCTCAATGGGAGTATCACCTGCATGTGGAGGTGCTCAGCAATCTTCACCTGCAAACGTAGGTAGCACGTCGTCTGTTAGTGGTGCATCTGCAGGTATGATTCATATTGTGTATACGACATAATTATTTTAAATTTATTTTCATTACTTGTTTAAATTTGCGTATAATATTATATATTATAATTGTTTTTATTATTTGCAAGTAATGCGACAACAATTGGTCCGTTGTCGCCCATTGGACGACGGCTGAGCCAGCACTTCCCTGTCGGGACACCATCGCCTGTTACACCGTCCCTTTGCGCAGCAATCGCCGGGTGGCCAGTACACGCCTGGGATGACTCGTGATTCGCAGAGACAGCCTTCAGATTCGTAGATATTTTATGTAATTATTTTTTGTTCGTAAAGATTTGTGTAGTTAACAAACACGTTATTAATTATTGATTTGTGTAATTTAATTTTGTGATATTTTGGGGTAAAATAGATTTTGCGATATTTTAGGCTGGAAATAACAAAATTACAGCAAAAAAAAAAATCCAAAACAAATTTAAAAAATAATTAAAATAAATAAAAATACAATTAAGTATTTAAAAAAGAATTAAATAAAAAATACAATTAAAAATTCTAAAGAAGAATAAAATTAAAAATTAAATTAAATAAAAATACAATTAAAAATTGAAAAAATAATAAAAGTAAAAATTAAATTAATTAAAAAATTATATTAAAAATAATATAAATTAATTAAAAAATATAATTAATTAAAACATTTTGCCTCGTGTACAAAATACACGTGGCAGACAGCCTGCCACGAGTATTCTAGTACACGTGGCAGACAGTCTACCGCGTGTACTAGAATACTCGTGGCTACCTTGCCACGTGTATCCCAGTACACGTGGCACAGTGGACACGTGTATCACTGTACACGCGGCCAAATGTGCATTTAGTTACACCCGGATCTAACACGTGTCGAACACGTGGCCATTGACACGTGGCCACCCGTTAGCTAGCCACGTGTACAGTGTCCGTACACTTATCTAAATGAAAGTGGCAAAATGCTATTTTTTTTTGTAGTGAAGTAATACCTTTGCCAACTATTTGGATCATTGAAAATATTAATTGAGGATCGGCGCTACTTTGCTTTTAGATGTCCATACATAAACAACAGAAGGAAATTAAGCAACGATGAAGGATGGACATGGATCAAACTAAGACCTTAAATATGGGATTTTTGCGGTTTAGTTTTAGGGTGTTTATATAAATATGGTTTATTTGGTCTAGATAAGATTTAGGGTATAGCATTTTGTGGTTTTAGAGTGTTTATTAAGTAGTGTTTATGCATGCAACGTTTTAGTTGCGTGTTTGTTGTTTGTGTTTATGGTATTAGCTGGGTTTAGGATTTATGTGAAATAAGTAGCTAGGGTTTTAAGGTTTTAGGGTTTGGTGTACATGTTACGTGATTGATGTTTGGTGCACATGCATGTTTGGTGGCGAGGTTTGTGTCTAGTGTTTTATGGTACATTTATGGTCTTAGCAAGAATTGAGTGTTTAAGGTGAATTGTATGTACATACTACTATATATATATATATATATATATATATATATATATATATGTATAAACCTTAAACCTATACTAGTGCCATATTTAGTCTATATATATATATATACTATATATAGTATTAGTGCTATATATAGTATATAGGGTTAATTAATTAGTGCTAAACATAGTATATATTTAGGGGTTAGGGTTTAAATTTATTTAATTAATTCCACTACTTATTTTATTTAATTAGCATTTTATATAAATTAGGCTAACAAATGTTAGCAGATAGATCGAGAAGGAAGACATTTTCGGATGTACTCTGAATAGTGAAGCTACGGAGAAGTACTACGCAGCACCTATATATTTATAGTAGACCCTCGGCTACTGTAATTGGCTATTTCCTTAGAGCATTCCTAGCAGCTTCCCTTCCCTTTCCCTTCATTTTTTCTAAATGTAGGGAATAAAACTACTTTTTGCTTCCCTATCAAAAAACACCTCACAGCAGCTTCCCTTCATTTTTCCCTATATCATTAAAATATTATTTTGTTACTTTTACTTTAATTAAAAGTAAGAAAAGAAAGAGATAAAGTAAGAGAGAGGTTATATTTTTAGAATAAACAATTGAATGGGAGGTGAATAGTGCTTCTCAATGCATTGGGAAGCACTGTAGCAATCATAGGGAACATATAAGGGAAGGGAAGCTGCTGTAGGATTAGTTTTTTGACTTTTTTGAAATTTTCCCTAAAATGTAGGGAAGGGAACCCATGTAGGGAAGCTGCTAGTAATGCTCTTACATACTAATCTAGTTGACAAGAAATTGTCAAAAAGTGTGCTGCATGCGTTCTTTTGAAAAGTTAAGAATGTGTAAGCTCAAAATCCACTTCAACAACTTATTATCCAAAAAAAATAAAAAAAGAAGAAGAAAGAATTAAAATAAAATAAAATAAAACCAGAAGTGCACAATGTCAACCGTCGTATTCGACTGCAACGTACGAATGGAAGATGACATAATCACCATAATATCTATATTATGATATAGAATGTTCTAAATCCTTATGATGGAACATTATATATTATTCTGGACGAGCCATCGATGAGTTTTTATGATTACAACGAAAGGCGGCCAATATTAACCAAGCCGAAAATATGGAAATTAATGGCCCTCACTGTCCCTGACCCCTGAGTTAGAACCCACTCGCTCTTCTAGATTTGGTTGCATTGGGATTATTTCTGTGACCCCATTTATTACATCCTTATGATGGAAGTAGCAAATTAAATGAATGTTCATTATGCATGTTTGTTTCTTGGAACATTATATGGGGGATCTAACATGCAAAAATGAAATGAATAAGAGATAAGCCTTTCGCCTGTCTTCGATCTATACAATCATGAACGAATATAGGGTCCGGAGAAGGGCGGCTTGAGTAATGCTAAAAAGAAGACTTTTGTCTCTTCTTATCATCTCAAAAGTGATATGATTTTTACAATTGTACCGTTAAATTTGAAATGTATAATTATTAAATTTTGATCAAATTATAATTTTAAAATTTACATTTTCTTTCGAGGGACCAAAAAAACTTCCTTCGAGCATTACTTGGGGTGCCTTGGTCTCATCAAAAAATTGAAAAAAACAAAAATAAAAATACCTATTTTTAAAAAAGATTTTTTTGTCATTCTTTATATAGTGACCTCAAAAATATATATTTGAGTCCAGTTTAACCTCCCCTAGACTAAAGTCGGACTTTCATTCCTGCGTGCCTAAAATCATCCACCAACTGAAAATCTGGGTTATTTGTACATGGGTGCACAAAAAGGGAAGACCCATATTACTGTAGCTAGAAGAATTCCAAGCAAGCCGTTCATGTTAATTAATTTTCTTCATACCGCTCGATCATTTTACAACCCATGAATTTTGACAATATGTCCAACTGTATCATGATCGAGAAGAAAAGGAATAATTGAGAAAGAAAATTCAACTGGATTATCACAACGACCATTCTAGCTATCAATGCATGGCTGACCAATGGGTTTGCTGCCATATTTTAAGAGGAGTTGAAATTAACGTGTATATTTCTGTTAGTAAAGTTTTTAGGCAAATATGCACATCCGATCCGATCCTATGACTAATCATAATCACCTGCTTAATTGACTTTTTTGGGTTCATGTTCTAGATAACAATATGAGTTCGAGGCTTCCTCTCCTAATACCAACATTTTAGGTACCAAAGAAACAACAAATTAACTACAAAAAACTGTGCATGCATTTAGTGACGTGTCTACAATACTCAATTTTTTTGTCACGTCACTAAATTTTTTGGTAATGTGTGAAATTTGCTACGCTACTAATTAATGATGTGGCAAAATCAACATGTCACTAATTAGTGATGTGGCAAAGCGTGCCACGTTGCTAAATCTTTATTCAATATTATAAAGATAAAAAATAAATAAATAAAATTTTAAATTATTAGTGGCGTGTCAACCAGACCAGACACGTATAGTGATGTGTCAAATTGACACGCCACTAAATAGTGACGTGCCAATTTGACACATTACTAAATTTGTGACGTGTCAAATTGACATGCCACTAAATTTGTGACGTGTCCGGTTGACACGCTACTAAATAGTGACGTGTCAAATTGACACGTCACTAAATTATTTTTAACCTAATTTACAATTTGATTGCCTTCCGGTTTGATTTTTGGGGTTTGGATTTATGGAAGAAAAAAAAAAGAGGACACAAAAACACATTGGCTTGTGCCCTAGTAAAAAGGGTATCAAAAATATGTCCAAGTTTATCATGTTGACCATCTCTTCTAAAATTTTATCATCAGAGACTAAAGGTGAGATTTTCTGTTGATCACCACTCCCGCCCGAAGAAGAGAATACCAACTCAAACAACAAAGTCCTTCTCAAGTACTTGTCGATAGTATTTCTCCCCTTCATTTGTCCCGGTGGCAATGAGATGGCAGATGTACACAACTTTTTCCTGCCCAACATATATATCTGAACGGGATATATATATATATATATATATATATATATATATATATATATATATATATATATATATATATATATATACTTTCCACTGATGTATTCCATACCACATTCAGTAAAACGACCCTAAAAGCCCCAACCAGATTTATACGTTCAGAACATGCCTTTATGGACGCAAGTAATACCTTTGCCAACTATTTGGATCATTGAAAATATTAATTGAGGATTGGCGCTACTTTGCTTTTAGATGTCCATGCATATACAAGTATACAACAGAAGGAAATTATGCAACGATGAAGGATGGACATAGATCAAAATAAGACCTTAAATATGGGATTTTTGGGGTTTAGTTTTTGGGTGTTTATATAAATATGGTTTATTTGGTCTAGATAAGATTTAGGGTTTAGCGTTTTGTGGTTTTAGAGTGTTTATTAAGTAGTGTTTATGCATGCAACGTTTTAGTTGCGTGTTTGTTATTTGTGTTTATGGTATTAGCTGGGTTTAGGATTTATGTGAAATAGGTAGCTAGGGTTTTAAGGTTTTAGGGCTTGGTGTACATGTTACGTGATTGATGTTTGGTGCACATGCATGTTTAATGGTTCATTTATGGTTTTAGCAAGAGTTGAGTGTTTAAGGTGAATTGTACGTACATACTACTATATATATATATATATATATATATATATATATATGTATGTATAAACCTTAAACCTATACTAGTGCCATATATAGTATATAGGGTTAATTAATTAGTGCTAAACATAGTATATATTTAGGGGTTAGGGTTTAAATTTATAAACTATATATTTGTATAAATTAATATTCTATATTTAATATATATGTATGTATAAAGCCTAACCCTATATATATTAGTGCTATATATGGTGTAATATGGTTAATTAATTAGTGCTAAATATAGTATATATATAAGGTTAGGGTTTAAATTTACTAACTATATGTATACATGTAAATTAATACTATATATATACACGTACGTATAATCCCTAACCCTATGTACTATAAGTGCTATATATAGTATTCTTTTGGGTTAATTAGGGTTTAAATTTACTAACTATATGTATACATGTAAATTAATACTATATATAGTATATATGTACGTATATACCCTAACCCTATATACTATAAGTGTTATATATAGTATTCTTTTAGGTTAATTAGGGTTTAAATTTATAAACTATATATATATATATGGTTTAACCATATATATCTCATAGACTCTCTCTCTCTCTCTCTCTCTCTCTCTCACTCACAGACTCAATCGATCTCTCTCTCTCTCAACGCTGGCCACCACCGCTTCCTCCAGTATGATTCTCCCTATCTCCTTCTCTGTCTCTCTGCCCCCTCTCTCTCTTTAGGCTTGTGCTAGCCAATCGAGACCCACGACTACCGGGACTGGTTGGGGTGCCCGGTGAGCTGCATTGTGCAACTCACCGACCATCCACGACCACCAATGGTCGTGGGTTGACGCTAGCTATAGCTAGCTTAATTTTTTTTTTTCTGTTTTATTTTTTTCCTATTGCTTTAGTGAAAAAAAAAAATTAATTATTTATTTATTTATCTATTTAATTTTGTGTGTTGATAATTGTTTATCTATAATTGTGATTTTTTTTTCTCTTTTTATCGTTGGGTATTTAGGATTTTTTTTTTTTCTAGCTAACATGCATGTAGCTAGATTTTTTTGATCGTTGGGATTATTTTTTCTGTTTTTCGTTTGAAGTTTGGGTTGTTTTTTTGTTAATTTTGTTCTTATATAAACATTAAGAATTAAGCTTAAATTTGAAACGTTAATTGAGTGCTTTAATAAAATTAAATTAGATGCATTAATCTGAAATTAAGTTTGAATGTACAAAAGAAATAATTAATAACTATTTTAATTTGTCAAAATTATAGGAACTGATATAATTATTAGGTTTAGCCGATAGATAACAAACTAATTAATCAATGAAACTAAGTCTCAACAAATTATGGTAGGAACTATTATTTAATTTATGTGTTCATATGTTACTATTTTGTATTGTACGTAGAGAAAAAGATGGACAAGACTTGGATGACAAAGTCTAGGGATACGAGGGAATACAGAGACGGGTGTAGATCGTTTGTGGACTTTGCAGTTCGTAACTGTAGAACCCCTGATGGTAAAATTCACTACCCCTGTAAGTCGTGTTAAAATAACCAACGCCACAAGCCCGGTTTTGTACTTGCCCACTTGACAGGCGGTAAGGGAATGTGAACTACCTACACTACCTGGTATTTGCACAGTGAGAAGCATGCATGTGGTCCTAATGTAGGCTCTTATTTGAATCCCCGGCCGCAGATGCGGCAGGTGGAAGCAAGCACAGAATAGGGTGGTGACATACACACCATGTTGTGTGATGCATTAAGCATGCATGAAGTCAGGGAGGACGATTGAGAGCCTAAGGTCGTGGTGCAGAGTGGTGAAGAAATTGTTAATGAAGAAGCCGCTGAAGGTGACGTACTGAAGTACTACGACTTGCTTAAAAAGGCGGAAAAGCAACTTTATGGGGTACTAAACATAACAAATTGAATGCTACTATACACTTGTACAACTTGAAGTGCATTGGTAGACTTAGTAACACTATATTCTCGGCTTTACTTGAGTTCATATTCAGTTGCTCCCTGCGAGTGATGAGACTTTGTCAGTTAATACATATGAGGTGAAAAAATTTCTCAAGGACATAGGGCTCGGGTATGAGAAGATTTCGGCATGTCGTAATGACTGTATGTTATTCTGGAATGGCAATAAGGAGTTTTTTTTTTTTTTTTTTGAACGAAAAATTCTGCTCCATTATATTGCTCCAAAAACTAAACAACTCATGACCCACCAGAAGGGATCTAGGGACAAGGTTTTTCCCTAAAAACAATACTAGAGATAAACGCAGGTACCTCTTCCAACCAACAATTATCTAACTTATGCATTGCTGCTTCCTTTGCTAATACATGAGCTACACTATTCATATCTCTCGACACATGGACAAATCTTGCAACACGAAAGCCATCTAACTCCTTTAGCACACTTTCTGTAAACTGGCCAGAAATTTTTGGTCCTGACCGTTTGGAATTTACTTTCTAGACGGTTTCGTTAAACCATCGGTAAATTTTTTTTTCCATATGGTTTGGTCCAAACCGTCTGGAAATTTACATTTTCAGACGGTTTCGACCAAACTGCCCATAAATTTAACGACGTTTTTTTTTTTACAAAAAAAAACCGTCGTTATTTCTTTTTTTACTGATAGTTTCAAAAAACCGTTTGTAATATTTTTCATTCCTGACGCTTTTTACAAAAGCATCTACAAAAATTTAAATCTAGACGGTTTTAAAACCATCTAGAAAAAAACCGTCTGTAATTGCTCCTTTTTTTGTAGTGATAGATTGGTTCGTTGGGGTACGTAATTCAGTTGAACTTTCCTTCTAAATTGTGCATTTTCTCATGATCAATACCGTTGGACATGTTGTCATGATGCATGGTGTTATTACAATTTTCAGTTTGGTGACGTGTATTTAATGAAGGTGCTCTCTCCGCAAGCTGCAAGACAAAAAGATTAAACAAAGGAGCTTGCAGGTGGGACGACAAGGTCTCACTCTGATACCTAAGTCAAATCCTTATAGACAAAAATATTGGGAGTATAAGAAGCATGAATTCAGGATCCATTTAATACCTGGGGTGTGGGTCTATTTATAGACATGCAGAATTGTTCGAGTTCAACTAGAACTCTAATCCCACACAATGTGGAATTAGAGCTTATCCCGAGGGAGTCCTATTATGCTAGGATTACTCCTTGGCTGATTTCAAACAGATCTATTTTCCCATATCTAGTGGGAAAATAGACTATCTCAAAGAATTCAGGATTGTGACCTCGCAACACCTTTCCGGGAGTTACTATATAGATTCACCCCATAACTTCCTCCTATAATATCTGGACAAGAACCACACGTCTTTTTTTCCAATCACCTCTTGGTAATCCCGAGGAATCTTGTTTCGGGATCATTTGGGTATGGACATTCCATGTTGTTCTTTTCGTGGTCTCGGGATGGCGACATCCCGAGACTTATCTACCGAGAGATATCTGCCTCTAGGAATCCTTAGTTGAATATTGTTTGACGATGCTTTCCCATTGCGATGGGGTCCCTAAGGACCAGTTTAAATGACTTAGTGATTGATCTTAATTATCTTCATAGGCTTTCGATGGAGTATAATTCTTTTGTGGGCTCTAGTGCGCCGAACAGTGCCCATGGACCCAGCCGTGGGCTTTGACTATTGGGAACAATATCCCCGGCCAACACATGGGATGTAAAATGTGCTGGCTACCTTGTTGATATATAAAAAACTTATTCAACAAGGTAGCCAGGATTATTCAACTTCTTTTTATAATAATCAGAAATAAATAAATAAATAATAACTAACATTAATTCAACCATTTACATGAACAGCTTGCTCAGAATTCTTCTACACTAATCCGGGTCTGCCCTTTTTGTTCCCCTATGTACAATAAAATGGAGAAGGTCCATCAATCGACCATTAATCTATAAGAGCGCGTGGGTTCTAAACTCAGGTAGTTGGTCAAGGATAGTGAGGGCCATTTCTATATTATAGGCTTGATTGGCTGCTTTTCCGTTGAAATCATCAAAATTCTTCGATGGGCAGGAACTATCCTTTTCAGAATAATAATTTATCCATTCATTGCAGTCGAATACGACGGTTGACATTGTGCACTTCAAGTTTTCATTTTTATTTACTTCTTTCTTCTTCTTTTTGGATAATAAGTTGTTGAAGTGCATTTTTAGCTTACACATTTTTTTACTTTTCCAAAGAACGCAGCTCACTTTTGACAATTTCTGGTCAACTTGAACAATATGTAAGGAAACAACCAATTACCGAAGCTGAGGTCTACTATAAGTAAGTGCTGCGTAGTAATTCTCCATAGCTTCATCCAAAGAACATCCTCATTTCCTACCGAAAATGTCTTCCTTCTCCATCTATCTGCTAACATTTGCTCTCCTTCTCCAAACCATTTATGGAGCCAACCCTCTCAACCATATCTGTTCAAACCCTGAGAACTTCACCACCAATGACCCTTATGATTCAAACCTAAGAAAGCTCATGGGTAATCTTTACTACCAGACCCCTCCCCAGGGCTTTGCTCTTGGTTCAGTGGGTCAGGATCCCTACAAAACTTACGGGCTTGCTCTTTGTCGTGGTGACGTTGAAGCCACAGACTGTAGGACTTGCGTTAACGAGGCCAGCAGCGAAATTCACAAACGCTGCCCATATAATAAAGGTGCGATTATATGGTACGATCATTGTCTTTTGAAGTACCTCAACACTGATTTCCTTCGCCAGATTGATAATCAGAACAAGTTCTACATGTGGAACGTGCGAAATGTCAGCGAGCCCACAACATTTAACCAAAAGACAAGGGAGTTGTTGAGCCTACTGGCCAAAGAAGCATCTGAGACTCCAAAACTGTATTCATTTGGAGAGGTAGAGCTCGAAGAATCAAAGAAGATCTATGGCCTGGCCCAATGCACAAGGGACCTTTCTAGCAGTGACTGCCTCAAGTGTCTCGATGGTATAATTGGTGAACTTCCTCGTTGCTGTGATGGGAAAGAAGGAGGAAGAGTTGTCGGTGGGAGTTGCAACATAGGATATGAGATTTACCCCTTCAAGAATACATAAGATAATATAAGTCTTCTAAAGTTTTTTTTTTTTTTCTGATGAATAAGTGTTCAAAGACCATCGTCTATACATTATAAACAAAAATAAAGTCTTTGTAAGAACAAGTTTATGAATCTCCCTTTTGGAGGGATGCAGTATCACCTCCTTTGTCTATGTTGCATGTTTGAGGTTTCGATCATCAGCATGTTGTTGAATAAAAATTCCTTTTGTTTCTTAATGGAATTTACTTTGGGAATACATTCATTAGTTTAACCATTATTGAGAGATTATGTTTAGGCCTTTATTCTTTTCATGAGATGTAAAAAATAAATAAAGAAAAAAAGTACACTTATTCCAATGAACTGACACCTCATTTGCAATTACCCCCAAGCAAGGCAATCCTCCAAACCTCAAAATGTTTCTCAATTTTTTTTTAAAAAAAAAATACCCCTATATTTCTCTTAAAATCAAATTTTTACCTCTTTTATTTTTGGCCCCCCACATCTTAAACCCTAGTTCCGCCCTGCCCTCAAACTAGCATTTGTCATACTCGACCACCTTAAACCACTATTTTGTTGCAATAGGCCGGATTCCTCCATTTGGTTGTGATTTGGTCCATTTGTTAGTTGTTAGCAGGTGAAAATGGATAGAAAATGGCATATGTGACTTTTATTTGCATATTTCATATTTGAAATGCCGGAATTGCTCTAGTTTTAAAGAATTGTTTTAAAAGAAAAAAAACAAAAACAGGAAACAAAGAGTTGAGGAATTGAAGGGTAGTTGACCACCCCTCAATTCTCATTTTTTTTTTCTTCAAATTCAAGATGTTGTGGTCCTTTCTCAAACTTCAATAATAATACCACTTGCAATAGCACAAATCACTGTAGGATAGTGTGTATATTGAAGGTGTCAATCCTCAGGGATTGGTTGGTTGCATCTATCGAGCCTCAATAAAATCAATGCTAATTTATTCCTTAGAAAATGATATTTTTGTGATTTTTTTTTTTTTAAACTAACAACTAAAATTAAATGCTAGAAAATAAATTAAAATACAACTAAATGAGGATAGAGAATAGGGATTTGATTTCACCACTAATCTTATACCAATGGCTATCATATTCAACTAGGGAAACTCATTCTAGGCATGATAGTTGCTTGTGTGAATGTCAATCACACAACAAAGTTGTCAAGAAAATATCATCATTAAAAATAAGTGTAAACCATCTTTGACAAGCACGGATCGTCTACCTAAGCTAGGGTGCAGCACGATCCATCTACCATAAGCATGGATTATCAAATTTATTAACTAATTAGTTACACCCAAACATTGATTAAGTGTAGCTCATCTTAGGATTAGAACAAATCATCTACCTAAATTATACTAATCTAAGGTATAGAATGACTTGTCTATCCTATGCATGAACTATCAAAACCTCTTGTTGCATGTTCAAAGAATACCATTTCATAACCATTACATTTTTTATCTTTTGAACAATAAATATATATAATTTGAGCACAATCAATATAAATAGCTTTCTAAGACAAGATAAGAAATTCATCAAGATTGCATTTAACATTAAAACCAATTACAAAATTGTAATCCTCATAGTTATACAATCATCAATGCCCAAAATAAAAATCACAAAGAAAAAACAATTAAGCTATTAATACTTGGATAGGGTTTATCAAAACCCTAGGGAGAGCTTAGCAACTCATGGAGGTCCTTGGATCGGTTAAAGTTGAAGTTCATTCCATTGAGCTGTGATGAGTGCCAAATATTGTGTATTTGGACCCCTTGATTTACATTAGTTAGACCTTTAGCCTTGTTATTTTCTGATGTTTTGGTTAGTTTTTGTGTTCTTATGTTTTGTAGGTCAATAAGTAGGGAATGGCAAAATTCATGTGGGATTGCTTGGAAAAATTCGGAAGTTCTGAAGAACTTGATCGATCGAACTTAAATTCGATCGATCTAATTTTGCCTGAAGTCGATCGATCGAAATTTTCCAAAACTTACTTTTGCAGAACCGCACCACAACACCCAATCAGGAGCATCTCCATGACAAAAAGCAGTTCTCCCTCTGATTTTCGTAGCAGAACACGCTAGTTTCGTGACCTTGGTTGTCTCTAGCAAGAGAGGAACCCTAGAAGGAGTTAGAGGAGTCATTTTACATGGGTTTCTAGCCCTAATTTCCTTCTATAAATGCCGTTGCCATGCCTCCTTGTGGAGAGAGTTCAGAGAGCAGTAGATAGGTTTAATTTCGTGCATTTTGTAGTGTATTCCAGTAGCTTTTGTTCTTAGACACTTTCTCTTTGTAAAGCTTTTCTTTTATTTTCATGTTTGTTCTTCATTTTCTTGTGGTGTTCTTAGTCATGGAAGGCTAGTAACCTCAACTAAGGTTGAGGATGAAACCTTTCTAGTGATGACACTCACACTCTTGTTATACTACTTGCACATTTAATGATATTTCATATTTGTTGTTTAAATTTCATTCATTTAATGCCTCATCTTTTGCAATGAATGTGGTTGGTGGTAGATATAGGACATTTAATGTGTTTCAACCGATGGATACATTGTTTTACCGGTTTGAATGATGATATCCATTGTGATTTGTTCATTGAATGGATACATTGGATGATTTGATTTCAAATAGGTACTCTTTGTGATTTATCTTTGAGTTGGATTCATTTAATGGTTCTAGAGTTAGTGGTTAAGACATTTGAATGACATACAAAGCTTAATGCTCTTTGGGTGTTCAAGTGGAAACCAAGAGTGTGAGTTGTTGGATTTAGTTTGGTAGATTCCTTAGCCTTAGTTCCTTTTAATTTGCATATTTCATTTCATCTCTTTTATTTAGTCTTTTGTTCTTGAATCAATCTTCAAACCTTTGAACTAGGTTAAAATGAGGTTGATTAAACAAGACACCAATATTTGACCATTTCTCTGTGGATTCGACCTCGCACTTGCACACACTATATTGCAAACAATTCGTGCACTTGCGAGTACTCATTTAAAACACACATCAAGCTGCTACCAACAAAATTTGCAAGAAAAATCACTGGAGCTCTCCCCTCACATTCACTGTGTGGCTTCTCTAAAAACTAAAAACTAACTTAAGCTACCTACAACTAAGCTACTCTACTGACAAAGAGAGGACAAATGGACGTGGGTCATCATTTATATAGAAGGAGCTTTCCCTCCACACAAGGTAAGGCATCTTCCATGCTGAAATCATGCCGCCCATTGTCCAGAAAACATGCTCATAATGATTATTCATTTTCCTTTTCTTCAGTGTGAGGTAAGGCATCTCTCATAATGGTTTTGTGTTGCCCAAGAGCCAAGGATTACTTCAGTGGAAGGAAAAGTATCGTCCTTGATCACACAGCACCGCCCATCAGGAGAATCGCGTGCATCTGCAAATATTCCCAACCTTTTCCATTTTTTTCAGAACTGATGTTGTAGCTTTGCAGTGCGGCGCCGCATGGGTCGATCGATCGACTTCTAGTTGTCTGATATTCCTTCCTCTTTCAAGTCTGATTTTTGGGGGCTTTTTGGTCTTTTTGCTTCAATCACCTGAAAATATTAAAAACACTAACACAAGGAAAAAATGTTAAATTACAATGAGGCTAAGGGTTTAACATTCACTACAAGAAATTTGATCATTAGCGGCCACATTATTAGCGGCCAACGCATAGTGGCCGCTAATGATCATTTATTAGCGGCCACTTTTAAAAGTGGCCGCTAATAATACACTATTAGCGGCCAAAAACAATTGGCCGCTAATAGTCGCCGTTATTTGTAAACTATTAGCGGCCACCTAATTGTGGCCGCTAAAAATGGCCGCTAATAACTTGGCGGGAGGTGCGGAAAATTCCGGAAACTATTAGCGGCGACTAATGTCGCCGCTAATAATAAAACTATTAGCGGCCAAAAAAGTGGCCGCTAATAATTGGTTATTAGCGGCCACTTTTATATATGGCCGCTAATAATCAATTATTAGCGGCCACTTTTTTGGCCGCTAATAATCCATTCCCCACCAAGTTATTAGCGGCCACTTTTATGTGGCCGCTAATAATATTTAGCCTTTTTTTATGTTTTCAAAATAATATGTGCTAACTTTTTTCCTTTTTTTTTTTTTTTTTTAATGTTTTCAAAATTTTCATTTTTTTTTTTGTTTTTATTTTAAATATATATTTTTCATTCTTAATTTTTTTTTCTTTAATTTTTTTAAAATAATAAAAAGTAAAGTTAATTTTTGGTTTTTCTCTCAACAAAAAAAAAAATCGTTCTTTTTCCTTTTTTTTTTTCTTAAAAAAAAAAGAGATTAATAGAAAGCTAGTTTTTCTTTTTATTTTTTCGTTTCTTTTTTTTTTAAAAAAAAATTGTTTTCTAGAACTATTAGCGGCCACTTTTTTGGCCGCTAATAATCAATTATTAGCGGCCACTTTATTTGTGGCCGCTAATAGTTGATTATTAGCGGCCACTTATGTGCCGCTAATAATATTTAGCCTTTTTTTATGTTTTCAAAATAATATGTGCTAACTTTTTTCGTTTTTTTTTTTTTTTAATGTTTTCAAAATTTTCATTTTTTTTGTTTGTTTTTATTTTAAATATATATTTTTCATTCTTAATTTTTTTTTTCTTTAATTTTTTTAAAATAATAAAAAGTAAAGTTAATTTTTGGTTTTTCTATCAACAAAAAAAAAAAAAAATCTTTCTTTTTCCTTTTTTTTTCTTAGAAAAAAAATAGATTAATAGAAAGCAAGTTTTTCTTTTTATTTTTTCGTTTGTTTTTTTTAAAAAAATAATAATAAATAAATAAATTGTTTTCTAGAACTATTAGCGGCCGCTTTTTTGGCCGCTAATAATCAATTATTAGCGGCCACTTTATTTGTGGCCGCTAATAGTTGATTATTAGCGGCCACTTATGTGGCCGCTAATAATATTTACCATTTTTGTTATGTTTTCAAAATAATATGTGCTAACTTTTTTCCTTTTATTTTTTTTTTTTTTAATGTTTTC
Source organism: Alnus rubra (assembly GCA_028654335.1). Taxonomy (NCBI): domain Eukaryota; kingdom Viridiplantae; phylum Streptophyta; class Magnoliopsida; order Fagales; family Betulaceae; genus Alnus; species Alnus rubra. Next base: position 662,123 of record JAJPGS010002213.1, read on the forward strand.
AAAATTTTCATTTTTTTTGTTTGTTTTTATTTTAAATATATATTTTTCATTCTTAATTTTTTTTTCTTTAATTTTTTTAAAATAATAAAAAGTAAAGTTAATTTTTGGTTTTTCTCTCAACAAAAAAAAAAAATCGTTCTTTTTCCTTTTTTTTTCTTAAAAAAAAAAAGAGATTAATAGAAAGCTAGTTGTTCTTTTTATTTTTTCGTTTCTTTTTTTTTAAAAAAAAAAAATTGTTTTCTAGAACTATTAGCGGCCACTTTTTTGGCCGCTAATAATATTTAGCCTTTTTTTATGTTTTCAAAATAATATGTGCTAACTTTTTTCGTTTTTTTTTTTTTTTTTTTAATGTTTTCAAAATTTTCATTTTTTTTGTTTGTTTTTATTTTAAATATATATTTTTCATTCTTAATTTTTTTTTTCTTTAATTTTTTTAATTTGTTTGTAAAAAATATTTTAAAAAAAAATTGGTTTTTTTAAAATAATAAAAAGAAAAGTTAATTTTTGGTTTTTCTATAAAAAAAAAAAAAAAATCGTTCTTTTTCCTTTTTTTTTTGTTTGTTTTTTTTTTAAAAAAAAATGTTTTCCAGAACTATTAGCGGCCACTTTTTTGGCCGCTAATAATCAATTATTAGCGGCCACTTTTATATGTGGCCGCTAATAATATTTTTACTTTTTTCGGTTTTTTTTTTATATATTTTCAAAATTTTCAGTTTTTTTTTTTTTTGTTTTTCTTTAATTTTTTTAATTTGTTTGTAAAAACTATTTTTTTTCCTAAAAATTGGTTTTATTTTTTTTTTTTTTTAAAAAAAATAAATTAATTTTTTGTTTTTCTTTCAAAAATTAATAGAAAACTAGGTTTTTTAAAAAAATAAAAAATTGTTTTCATAATTAATGCACTATGGTCGATCAGATAGTTTGTCAATCATATTAATCGATCAAACCTTCATTGTGTGAAGTCTGATCAGTCGAACTCTATCACGATCGATCAAATGATCTATCGATCTTATTGGTCCATTAAGATTGATCGAATGATCTATTGATCATATTGATCGATCGGATGATCTATTGGTCCTATTGATTGATCAGGATTGATCGGATGATCTACCGGTCCTATCGATCGTGATCGATCGATTGGATGATCTATCGATCCTATTAGTCTATCAAGATCGATCGAATGATCTATCGATCCTGTTGATCGATCATGATCGATCGGATGACCTATCAGTCCTATTAATCGATCACGATCGATCGGATGATCTATCGATTCTATTGGTCTATCAAGATTGATCGGATGATCTATCAATTCTATTGATCGATCACGATCGATCGAATGATCTATTGATTTATCACGATCGATTTGATGATCTATCAATTCTATAGGTCTATCAAGATCGATTGCATGATCTATTGATCCTATAGGTCTATCAAGATCGAATTGGTCTATCAAGATCGATCGGATGATCTATCGATCCTATAGGTCTATCAAGATCGAATTGGTCTATCAAGATCGATCGGATGATCTATTGGTCTTATTGATCGATCACGATCGATCGGATGATCTATCGATCCTATTAGTCTATCAAGATCGATTGAATGATCTATCGATCCTATTGATCGATCATGATTGATTGGATGATCTATCGGTCCTATTAATCGATCACGATCGATCGGATGATCTATCGATTCTATTGGTCTATCAAGATCGATCGGATGATCTATCAATTCTATTGATCGATCACGATCGATCGAATGATCTATCGATCTATTGATTTATCACGATCGATTTGATGATCTATCAATTCTATAGGTCTATCAAGATCGATTGGATGATCTATCGATCCTATAGGTCTATCAAGATCGAATTGGTCTATCAAGATCGATCGGATGATCTATCGATCCTATAGGTCTATCAAGATCGATCGGATGATCTATCGATCCTATAGGTCTATCAAGATCGAATTGGTCTATCAAGATCGATCGGATGATCTATCGGTCTTATTGATCGATCACGATCGATCGGATGATCTATCGATCCTATTAATCGATTTTGATAGACCAATATGATCCATAGATCATCCGATCGATCGTGATGGATCAATAGGACCAATAGATCATCCGATCGATCGTGATCGATTAATAGGATCGATAGTTCATCCGATCAATCTTGATATACCAATAGGATTGATAGATCATCCAATAGATTGCAATCGATTGATAAGACCGATAGATCATCCGATCAATCATGATCAATCAATAGGACCGATAGATAATCCGATCGATCCTGATCGATCAATAGGATCAATAGATCATCCGATCGATCGTGATCGATCAATAGGATCGATAGATCATCCGATCGGTCTTGATAGATCCATATGATCGGTAGATCATCCGATCGATTGTGATCGATCAATAGGATCGATAGATCATCCGATCGATCGTGATCGATTAATATGATCGATAGATCATTCGATCGATCTTTATAGACCAATAGGATCAATATATCATTTGATCGATCGTGAAGGAGTTCAACTGATCATACTTCACACAATGAAGGTTTGATCGATTAATATGATTGATAAACCATCTGATCGACCATAGTGTATTAGTTATGAAAATAATTTTTTTTTCAAAAAAAAAAAAAACGAAAAATAAAAAAGAGAAAATAGTTTTCTATTAATTTTTTTTTAAAAAAAAAAGAAAAACCAATTTTTCGAAAAAAAACTAAAACAAAATATATATATATATATATTTCATACAAACAAATTAAAAAAAAAAATTAAAGAAAAACAATAAAACAGCTGGCGCGCATAAGTAATATTGGCGCGATCTCAAATTTTCGCCAAATTTTTTTTTTTTGTTACTTCTCCCGCCCCTCTTCCTTTACTTTCCTCAAAACCATTTTTCTTGTCTGCAACACACTGAAACACCAGTCTCTCCCTCTCACTCATTCGGATCCACGAGATGGTGACGGAGAGCAAAGCGGTCGGCGATGGCCCCAATTTCCCTGCGGAGCTGGAGTACAAATCGGGGTTCGGGAACCACATGGAGTCGGAGGCGATCCCGGGAGCTCTGCCGCAGGGCCATAACGGCCCACTCGTCTGTACCTACGGCCTCTACGTCGAGCAGATCTAGCCCTTTCCTCTGCGCCGAATTGACTTTTTCTTAAGTGAATGGTCTATAAGTTCAATTGAACTTCATTTTGAGAGAGCAATTTTTCCTTTTTCTCATTGAAAGATTTCTGAAACTTATTCTTTTTCCCTTTTGACAGTTGGCTATATCGGATCAAACCCTCAGTTACACACGAATCATTTAAACCTCGTGTCCCAGGTCATGGGAAGCTCTTGAGCGAATTTAACCAGTCCAACAGTTCTACCGCGCCAACTCAACTTCAATGGAAGCCTGCAGATTTTATTGATGGGTTATACACCGTATGTGGGTGTGGCAGCTCATTCCTACGGCATGGATTTGCTATTCACATGTAATTGTTTATCCTATACTTGCAATCCTTCTCACGATGGCGGAATTTTGTTCTATTCGATATACTTTTTCTAATTGATTATATTGTATTTTCTGATAGTTAAGTGAGGATTAGGAGAAATTTAGTATGACAGCCACCTCTCAAATTAGCGTAATCAACCTATTAGTGCTGTGGAAACAATTGAAAGTACATGTATTTCCTTTTTAGTATTAGTGAACATTGATCTTTAATTGATAGAATGCTTTTCTACGCTCTAAGATCTGTCCAGTTCCCCTTCTCTTCCCCCTCCCAAAGAAAATAAGAAAAAGAAACACACTAAGGGAAGGGATTTTACCCACTTTCACGCATGGTTAGGGATTGATGTTAAAGCTTTTTGGTTTTCAATGCATTATATTTTGAAGAGAAAGGAAATGTACGACATCTTAAACATAGTTGGTCTCTGTTAAGTTCATAATTTACATGAGAATTGAGGTGAATATATGGAAATTAATAATGTGGCCTTTTTAAAAGATTAGTACATCATGCTTAGTTTTGGAACACCTTAACAACATTGAGGCATCCTGTTGTCCAATATCATAGTTCATCATTTTATTTATTTTTCTCTCTTTAGTGACAGCAAGAAAACATCCAGCAAATGAGCTCCCTTCTTCTCTCATCAAGCCATTGCAGATTGAAAGAGTTGGTGTACAAGTTCATTGAGCCGCTGCTTAGAGACCTCTATCTTCATCGCACTTCTACCGGTGGTTATATATCTATTGATCATTTTCTGCTTACAAACTATAGGAGTTGATCCAAATTATTGTCTGCCAGTAATTTTGTGTTTAGAAATACATGATTATATATTAGTATCTGATTTTTTTTTTAAAAAAAAAAAATAAAGGGCTATTAATATTAATAGTATTTATTTTGTTTCCTAGCAATGGTCTCTATTCCGTTCGGGTTCTAGCGAAATAAATTTCATTTCCTTTTCAATTTTGTATGTTGTCATAATTATGCTTTTTTTTTCTTTCTTTTGCTTAGACTTCGACTATGTTCTTGGTTGTGCGTGGTTACGGATTGGGGGATTAGGCTTTCATCTCTTGCTTAGCTGTGATGATTTGGATCCTGCCATGAAATTCTATTGGAAGTCTTCACAGTCAGTAGAAAAGATAACATCGCTTAAGCTTGAGATGCAGGTATCTTGCTATTATATATTGTTCGATTATCCAGCAATGCTTCAAATGTCTTTGTTGTGGTGTTTTGTCCTTTAGGCTTTTATTCATGTATTGCTTTACTGTATATTTTATTAACCACTAATGCAATGGTAAAGACAGCATCATTGAACTCATCTGTTGACATCTAAAGCACATCAAGCCACCTCTCATCAAATTTATTTCTTCTAACCCATTACTGCTCGCTGAGTTCACATATTTGTTTCTTTTATGAATGCCTCAATTAATTGTGAACTATTTGAACTTGAACCACAAGTTGACTGCAGAGTAAATTATGAAGTCAGTTTGACAATCTTGAGTTTTATTCTAAGCTTGCATTAACATTTTAACTTTAACATAAGCACATGGAATTTCTATTTGTAAAATCACATACATAAAGCTTTTACATTATGTGACTGAATGTGCATGATCATGTGTAGGCACACATGGGTAGTTAAGCTTTTTCTTCGCAACCATGAGATTAGTCTTTGCAAGATGATAAACTTAAAGCTATTACTATATTGCTTCTTGTAGGTACGACAAGAATGCAACTATCTAGCAGGATGGTTTTCTACAAGAGAAGCTGATGATAGAAGAGCACATGCAATAGAAAATCTTCAAGTAGAGCTTAGAACGGCACAAAGAAAGGTCTAAACATTTAAAGAGTTTTACTTCTGTCATTGGACTTTTGCTCAATCATAAAGTTACAACCTGTAGAGTGGACTTTTGCTCAAATGGAAAAGCAAAAAAAAAAAAGAAAAAAGAAAAGAAAAAAGAAAAAATTGATATGGACATTAATCTTTATCTAATGCTCTTTTTTCCTCTCTCTCTCTCTCTCTCTAGCAATATTTTTGCATTATTCTTGACTTGTATCATATCAATGTAACTCCACTTGAATTTTATCTTATGAAGTTCTTGCTTTTGGGTGTGATTTCAGATGCATAGGTTATGTGATTGCTCACCATCTCTCTTTCTATGGATGAACATATCCACTGCTTTGGATCCTGACATACAAACTGCTCTGGGATATGATAAATTATTATAAATTATGACATTTAAAAACAAACCTTATATCCTTCTCGAATAGAACAAGTTCTTCCGAATGTTTTTAATTTATATAGGGTCCCCAGGGCACTACATTTGGGTAATGAACATTCGTGTCAACCTTGCATAGGTTGCTGTCCTGTTAGACACTCTTTGGACATTCTTAATTACAATTTTCTACCACTACTTTCGCTGACAGTTCTTCTGCTGATTAGTGATATTTTCCCTTATAACTTGCTTGGATTACAGAATTTTACAATCTGCAATCTGCAATTTGTAGTTTATTTTTTGATAGATTCTGTTGGACAGTTGCTATTGCTTACTATCTGATTCTTGGTTATTCGGGATTGGTGATTACATCAAAACTGCCTTTAATTGTGCAGGGTCAGCGATGCTAAAGCAACTTTATGCTCATAAGACAGAGAATCGACTGGAAAGGGGTCTGGTTGAAGGAGAGGAAAATGTGAGACCTATTCTTCTATCTCACTTTTGGTTTGTTGCATTCACAATTATGTTATTACTTGTGATATGAATATATGATGACTGTGTAGGTTGTCAACTCAATGACAATTTTCTTATTTTGGTATATTTTGTTTGATGTTTTTGTCTTATATCTCTGAACTGCTCTTGTTTATTACCTCTTTTTGGGAATTGCTTTTCCTTTACTCCATCTTATGCCATTGAGCTGTTTTTCAGCTTTAGCCAACAATGACTGTTTTTAATCCTTTGCTTAGTCCTCTGTTTTCTGGTTCTAGCATTAATGAAAAAAAAAAGGTTTCATTTCTTTGTTTGTTCCACTAAGATTCGTCTCGATTGTGCTAGTTAACCTCGTAGTCATTACTATTAGTTGAGTACTTAGATTAGCAGCGTATATTGTAGCTTTTGATAATTTGGTTTATACATATTTCCTGACATGAAGATTAGAGTTTTCTGACCCAGATTCATATTCCTGGAACGGATGATTTTAGTGCAAGAAAGTGATATATATATTTTCGTAAGTAACTTCCATATTTTTTCTATTTATCTAACAAAGAAGCCATGTGCTTGGTATCCTCAATATAGTGACAGTTTTATACCAATTTTCAATTTTTTAACCTACTTGACTTCTAGGTTATTAGTCTTAATGATAAATGAATTATTGAAAATTAATTTTTTGGTATTATATATATATATTTTGTTTTTTTAAAAATAAAACATTATTAGATGCGACTTTATAATGGTTCATTTTTTAATAGTATTAGTTGCATATAGAGATTTAATTAATGCATTGAGGATGGATGGATTTGAATCTTTTTTTAATTTTTTAATTTTTAATTTTTAATTTTATTTTATTTTTTCTATTTTTTAATAGTATTAGCGGCCACACATATGTGGCCGCTAATAGTTAAAATAGTCTAGTATTATTAGCGGCCACACATATGTGGCCGCTAATAATAGACTATTAGCGGCCACACGTATGTGGCCGCTAATAATAGTAGACTATTTTAACTATTAGCGGCCACACATATGTGGCCGCTAATAATAGACTATTAGCGGCCACACGTATGTGGCCGCTAATAATACTAGACTATTTTAATTATTAGCGGCCACACGTATGTGGCCGCTAATAGTTTAGTATTAGCGGCCACCTTGGAGTCAGTTAAGAAAAAATAGCGGCGGGTATAATTATTTTTAGCGGCCACAAAGTTGGCCGCTATAAAACAATTATTAGCGGCCAGTCAAAAATGTGGCAGCTAATAGTCTTTAGCGTCGGACTATTAGCGGCCACTCTTTAGCGGCCAAGTTTGGCTGCTATTGATCAATAGCAGCCAAAATGACATTATTAGCGGCCAAATTTGTTGGCCGCTAATGAGCAGATTTTTTGTAGTGATTAGCAAATTAAGGGGCTTGAATGTGCAACATTCAAGACCTATCACACCCCCAAACTTACATATTGCTAGTTCCCTAGCAACACAAAACTGAAAGTAAAACAAAACAAAATGAAATAACTACACTAATTCCTCTTTCGTGGGAAAGACGATTGTATTTAGCGTATGCAACAAGCCTTTTAAACTCCTATGCATCCCTAGTGGACGAGTGAAGTCTCGTGAGGGTTTACCAAAAGTGATGCCCACAAAAACTTTGTCAAAATTTTTTACCAAGAATGCAATGTCAAGAAACCATGGTTCTTATTCATGAGCAAGTTTAAAATTTTAAACTCCATCTTTAAAATTCTAAAGAAAGCCAAAATCAATACACTCATAGATGAACAGTTGAAATACCACACATTCCCTCGGTGTAAATTGAACTAACACACAACCATGAGGTTTTAATGTAATTCCTATATACATGATTCAATGCTCAAATTTCATTGGAATCCATATTGGATAAAACAACCAAGGCAAAAAACAACTATACACCAAAGACTCTTTGTTATTTATTTACTATGCGCGGACTATGCAATGTCTAACTTCCTTAAGCTTTCTAATTGACTCATGTATCGAGCTTTAGACCAATGACTCCCAAACAAGATGGTTTTAGGGCATTAGGTGTAGAGACGCCCTTAAAAGCTTACTAACTCAAGTCAAAAAAACTACAAAGCTAAATTAGCCATCTACACTACAATACCCATTCCAAACTTCTTGTCTTTTGAAGCGAACATTCACTGCTTAATGAGGCAAGAGGCCCGGTTACTCGACAATCAACTTAGAATAGCTAATAACACTTTTTTTTTGTTTTTTTTTTTAGATAAGATAAACTATACACATATGCCAAGGTATTCACCCAACACGTCAACCAATTGAAATCTAAGACATCAAACAAGCATATTTGGTTTCACATTTCATGCCTCACAACTATATGCTAGTGTGCTTTGTGCTCAGTGCAAGGTGAAACATGTGATATCATCATTATTCAAAAATAAGTAATCAATTTAGCTTTCCTAGTTAAATGATCATGTGTTCATAAGTTTAAACTCGTCAATGACATGCAAATCACAGTTAAAATGCCACACATTCTCAATTTTTTTTTTTTATCAAAAGAAAGCATATAAACAAAAGGACATTCCTTACCCCCAAACTTAAATTTCACATTGTCCTCAATGTGTGGATAGAGATACAATACCGGGAGAGAAGGAAAAGAAGGGGCGAAACGAACTCCCCCAAACTTGGATGTAAGCACATCTGTCCTAAAAAAAAAAAACACTACTCCAACCGTGTAATGGAAATGGGCATCATGAAATGTACGGAAGGAGTGTCAGTAAATAAAAACAGCTAAAGAAAATAAAAAATAAAAAAATGAATTGAATAGAAACAAACACAAACAATTGGATGGGTTGCCTCCCACAAAACGCTAAGTTTAACGTCTTCAGCCAGACCCTTCAAAACTGACTTCCAAAGATTGGATCAATGAACAACAGATGGTGTGCGACATTGACGATGTGGGGCTATTCATCCGCATTCCCAAAAGGCTCTTTGAGACATTGAGGAAATGAAGCTTTGGGTTGATAGTTTGTCTCAAAAAGGTGAGTGGCTAAGTAAGGCACTTCACTTATGACTTCCTTGTCTTTAGCCTAATTAGGCTTTTCTATTGGCCCTATTTGCTTTGTCCTCTTTTCCTCCACCTGATGGTTAATTATCCCTTAACTCCTAAGATTAGTTACGCCCTAGACCTGCTCATGATGAGAATTACTAGAAGCATGCTCATCAATCATGTAGAGTCCTTTAGGGTTAGGCATTGGTTGACTCAGAAGCTTCCCTTCCTCTCTTTGATTGAGTGTATTAGCTAGCTGTCCAATCTGGAATTCTAGCTTAGTTATGGATTGAGAGTGGGAATGGAGCAATTGACTCAATTGAGTTTGTGACACAAGTTTTGTTAGTTTTTTATTGGCTGTATTCTGTTGACAAAATCACTATCATGTAATGTTGTTGTTATCACAGGGACGCCGTATATTCCAGAATCTTCAAAATATCTAGAGTTTATTTCTCTAAGATAAAAGAAGCCTTATTATGACAAGTTCAGTGTCACAAGCATGAAGTAGGCTATTTCAAAAGTTCCAGGAAGATTCTCTACAGATTCCAACTCAAAGAAGTCGGATCCCAAGTGTCTGTCCAAACGACCTTGTGTATAGTCCAGACGCTCTTCAGTCAACAACATCCGTCCGGACGATGTGGCAATACCGCCTGGACACCCATCAATGTCAAGAAGCTTCGAATAGTTCAAGTTTGCATACATCCAGACGTCATCGCAACACGTCCGGGGCTCTTCAAAGTTCGAAAAGATTCTAGCGCTCCAGTGCATCCGTCCGGACAACGTGGTTATACCGTCCGGACACTAGTCAGAGTTCGAAAAGATTTAGGTTTTCCTTCACAAACATAGATATGGGAAGACAACTGTATATGTCCGGATGACAGGTCGACACCGTCCAGACGCCATCCTTGATAAGGTAATGCATGGAGAAGAATTGCAATCATCCGGACGTTAGAGCAACACCGTCCGGACGCCAATCCTTATTATGGAAATTGTGTACAGCTAAAGTGCAACCGTCCAGACGCTAGGGCAACACCATCTGGACGCTAGGGCAACACCGTCCGGACGCTAGGGCAACACCGTCCGGACGCGGCCTTATTCAGGAAAGAAAATCAGCGCTTTATGGAAAACCGGTTGCACAGTTCACCGTCCGGATGGCCTCAGCTTGCATCCGGACGCAACCTAGAGAAAACTGAATCAGAGTCGATTTAGGTCTTCTATAGCCTATAAATATAGGCCGCTAGGCATGTATTAGATACAGAATTCAGTAATGAATTCTCTATAACTTAGAGAGGGTGTTTAGGGAGATTTGAAGATCTGGTAGCTCTCTAGCTGTTGTCAGTGTGTGATTTGATCAGCTGTGAAGTCTATCTTAGGGAGGAGCCCTAAGGTAAAGGATTCCATTGAAGACCCCTTCATGTAGGTGACTTGGTTGGGAGGCGTTCGCATTGGGTTATACATCAGAGGTCAAGGTACGACCACTGCATAAAGGTATGTGAGTGATACTGCTTTATAACTAGCTTTGTCATCTAAATAGTAGATATCCTGGGTTTGGCTGCCCCGGAGTGGTTTTTCTCTTAACTGAGTTTCCACTTCATCAACAAAATATTTGTATCCTTTAAATTTCACATTTAATATTTTGTTGCACACTGTTCACACACACACAGTTAATTAGAAGTCATAGTTTATTTTCAAGTTTGCTGAGATCAGTCAACACTTTATCTTCAAAAGCATTGTTCCTAGAAGGTGGAACCGTGGAGAGGCTAATTGATATTGCTGGTGGGGAGGATGAGGGTTGGATGGTGGCTAGAAAAATTGATTGTTGGACTGCGAATATGCTTGATTGTGCGGTCCATTAAATTGTGGAGCAAAATTTCTCTAAGCTTGAGCTCACCATGCAAAATTATGATGATTTCTCCATCCCGGGTTATAGGAATTGAAATAAGGGTCATTCACAGGTCTAGAGAAAGTATCATTCACTTGCTCTGTAGAAAATTGTTCATTGGTAGGATAATCTCTTGCATTGTGTGCATAGCTAGAGCAAAATGAACAAGGTTCATGCTAAGTGGAAATGTGGGACAGTTGGTCTATCTTCCGAGATAATGCATCCACCATGGTGGTCACATCAAAAGGATTGCTTGCTTCAAAAAGACTTTCGGCCTTTAGAGCCTTGGAAGCATGTGTCCTACGACTAGTCGAAGCGTGTTGCACAGAATTTTGGCTGAGATTGTCAAACATAGTCCATGCTTCATTTTAACTCTTCATCATGAATGTTCCTCCACAAGAGGCATCAACCATTTGTCTATGTGGCTCAGTCAAGCCGTCATAGAAACATTGCACCAGCTGCCATTTTGGAACAGCATGGTGCGGGCATTTCCTTAAAAGGTCTTTTAGTCTATCCCATGTCTCGTGGAATTGTTCTCCCTCAAATTGGGAAAAACCAATAATAGCTTTTCTTATTTGATTGGTCTCGCCAATGGGAAAATATTTCTTCAGGAACTCTTGCTGGATCTGAGTCCATGAAGTGACACTGTTAGGTTCTAGGGACTTTAGCCAATGCTTGGCTTTGTCCTTCAGAGAAAACGGGAAAAGACGCATCCTCAAAGCATCTATTGAGAAACCTTGCAACTTAATGGTTGAACAGATTTCTAGGAATCATCAATGTGCTTGTAAGGATCTTCATTATTAAGTCTATAAAATGATGGTAGCATTTGAATTATGCTGGACTTAATTTCACAATTAGCCACCGTTACATTTGGCAGCTGAAAGCATGATGGTGAAGTCTAAGTGGATGGGAGATAATGATCTCTCAATAGAACCGGTCTTTCTCCTCTCCAACCAGGATTTCAGTAGAACATTCTCTAGACACACTAGATTTTCTTTCGGTCCTACGGTGTCTAAGAGTACATTCAAGCTCATGGTCGCATAAATTTAATGGAAGTGATAAGGAACGACGACCAAGCATAAACTAACTAAAAACAAATCACAATATATATACAACTACCACAAATTTAAAAACCAAAAAGACAAATGCATAAATTGAAAAACTCACAAAAGGTCCAGAATTTCAGCTTAAAATGATTTTTGCAATGAATCTGGTTGCTAATGGGGGTTCGATGTCCTGTCCCACGCGAGTGTGCACTATCTCAGGTCGAGTGCGCTCGATCCGCCCCCGAAGTCGCTCGATTGACTTGGTCAGTGCACAAAATCTTGGAAACATAACCGAAACAAAATGCAAAAATAAATATCAAACAGAAACTTAGCAAACAAAAACTCGTAACACAGATTACAAAACCATTTTTTTTTTTTCAAAAAGAGACACTTTACAGGGCTTTAACAAAACGAAAAACAAAGAGGTAAAATTTGACTCGATCTTCAATAAACTTAATAATGCAACCGCTTAGCAATCCACAGCAACAGCGCTAAAAATTGATGTGATCCTTTTTCGAACTTCAATAATAATATCACTCGCAATAGCATGAATCACAGTAGGATAGTATCTATATTGAGGGTATCGATCCCCAAGGATTGGTTGGTTGCATCTATTAAGCCTCAATAAAAGCAATGCTAATTTATCCATTAGAGAATGATATTTTTGTGATTTTTTTTTTGGAAACTAATAACTAAAATTAAATGTTGGAAAATAAATTAAAATACAACTAAATGAGGATAGAGAATAGGGATTTGATTTCACCACTATCCTTGTACCAATGGCTACCATATTCAACTAGGGAAACTCATTCTAGGCATGATAGTTACTTGTGTGTGGTTGGCAATCGCACAACAAAGTTGTCAATAAAGTATCATCATTAAAATAAGTGTAAACCATCTTTGACTAACACGGATCGTCTACCTAAGCTAGGGTGCAGCACGATCCATCTACCCTAAGCATGGATTATCAAATTTATTAACTTAGTTACACCCAAACAATGATAAGTGAAGCTCATCTTAGGATTAGTACAAATCATCTACCTAAATTACACTAATCTAATGTGTAACATAACTTGTCTATCCTAGGCATGAACTATCAAAACCTCTTGTTGCATGTTCAAAGAATATCATTGCATAACCATTACATTTATTATCTTTTGAACAACAAATATAATTTGAGCACAATCAAGATAAATAATTTTCTAAGACAAGATAAGAAATTCATCAAGATTGCATTTAACATTAAAACCAATTACAAAACTACAATCCTCATAGTTATACAATCATCAATGCCCAAAATAAAAATCCCAAAGAAAAAACAAGTAAGCCATTGATACTTGGATAGGGTTTATCAAAACCCTAGAGAGAGCTTAGCCACTCATGGAGGTCCTTGGATCCGTTGAAGTTGAAATGTATTTCATTGAGCTGCTACCACAAAAATTTGCAAGAAAAATCATTGGAGCTCTCCCCTCACGTTCATTGTGTGGCTTCTCTAAAACCTAAAAACTAACTTAAGCTACCTACAACTAAGCTACTCTACTGACTAAGAGAGGACAAATGGACGTGAGTCATCATTTATATAGAAGGAGCTTTCCTTCCACACAAGGTAAGGCATCTTCCTTGTTGAAATCATGTCGCCCACTGTTCAGAGAACATGCTCAGAATGATTATTCCTTTTCTTTTTCTTCAATGTGAGGTAAGGCATCTCTCATAATGGTTTCGTGTTGCCCAAGAGCCAAGGATTACTTCAGTGGAAGGAAAAGTATCTTCCTTGATCGCACAGCACTGCCCGTCTGGAGAATCGCATGCATCTGCAAATATTCCCAACCTTTTCCATTATTTTTAGAATTGTTGTTGCAGCTCTGCAGTGCGGCGCCACATGGGTCGATCGATCGACTTCAGTTGTCTGATATTCCTTCCTCTTTCAAGCATGATTTTTGGGGGCTTTTTGGTCTTTTTGCTTCAATCACCTGAAAATATTAAAAACACTAATACAAGAGAAAAAAAAATGTTAAATTACAATGAGGCTAAGGGTTTAACAATAGCAAATTAAAGGGCTTGAATGTGTAACATTCAAGACCCTATCACGAGACAATTTGGGTGTTTCAAGTCTAAAATATGCACATGTGTGTCATGTGCGCCATTTTTTGTACATTTTAATTCCACCATCTAATGGATACGCCAAATGGGAACGAAATATTTTGAGGGGGTAAAGTATCACAAAATGGTAGCCACATAATGACATATAAATATACAAATTCATATTAAAAAAATGATTAAATATCTAGCTAATTAGATACAATGATTAAGTACGATTTAAGATTCTAATGGGATGTTTGGGTGTCAATATAATTTAGATTATATTATATTATTGGAAAAGTTGCACCATTGGTCCATGTAGTTAGCCTAAATTACAAATTGTTCCATCTGGTATAAAAATTAATTTAGAGAGACCTGAAGTTAGCTCAATTTACAAATCGCTCCCTGAAGTCAAATTCGGTTAAAAATTTTAACAGATTCCGGTAGGTTTCACTTCAAAGCCAATAAGATAGCGACACATGTCAATTATAATAAAAATATATATAAATCTATTAAAAATAAAAATAAATAAAAATTAAAAAATTATTTAAAAAAAATTAAAAATAGGAAACGTGTCGCTGTCGATTGGGCAGCCACCCCCAGCCCCTGGGGGAGGCCGCACACCACCCCCATAGTTGGCCTAGGGTGGCGCGCGGCCACCCCAAGTAGCCGTGGGTGGTACACGGCCACCCCTAGGGCCTAGGGGTGGCGTGAGGCCACCCCCGGCCACCTTTGAGGGTGACCATGCCCCACCCCATAAGGGGTGGCTACCTAACCAGCACCCTCCCTTTTTTCAAATTTTTTTTAAAAAAATAATAATAATAATAATTTTTTAAGTTTTTTTTATTTAAATTTTTAATATATTTTTTTATTAATATCGACACGTGTCGCCATTTTATTGGCGCTGACGTGGCGCCTAACGAAATTGTCAAAAATTTTAACGAAATTTGACTCTAGGAAGCGATTTGTAAATTAGGTCAACCACAGGAATCTCTGAATTAATTTTTATACCAGAGGGAGTAATTTGTAATTTAGGCTAATCACAATGATTAATTGTGCAATTTTCCCTATATTATATTTCAAAAACTTGTTTGGATGGTTTTTGAGTTTCAGAATTTAGAAACCGATTAGAATTCAACTCGTTTTTAACCGAGTTCAACCCATTTTTAACCCAACACAAAAAAATAAATAATAATAATAATAATAATAATAATAATAATAATAACAACAATAATAATAATAAACGAAAAATTAAAATTAAAATAAAAACCCCTGCCACCCTCCAGGGGGTGGATCAGCCACCCTTGAAATTAATGTGGGGTGGTTGACCGATTCCGGGGGTGGCTCAACCACCCCCAAAAGAGTGGCTAGGGGTGGTCGGCCATCCTCGTCTAATTTGGGGGTGTTCGCTCTACCCCCAAACAAGTGCTGGGGGTGGTCGGCCACCCTTTGTGAGGTGGCAGAGCTGCCACTAAGGGTGGTTCGAAAACCAACTCAATTTTTTTTTTTAAATCTGTTTTTTAGTTTTATAATAATAATTAAAAAAAAATCATTTTGATAGATATTTTTCTCAATTATATTCAATTCAATTCACACTCTTAAACATCTTTTTCAAAAAAAAAAAAATCAAATTCTCTAAACCATCTAAACATAATTTTAAAACTCAAATTTTCTCGGTATTCACAATGTAGAATATAGTACAAAAAAATCGAGCACACAAACGTCCCCTAAGTATCTAATCATTCTTAATCATACTTAGATACAATGGTTAACTATATATATTACATACATAAGTATTGATAAACACTAAATGTTGCACATTCAAGCCTTTTAACTCACATATGTTAATTCTTTAACGTTATTATTTGTTTAATTTTGTTTTGTTTTCATGTTTCAGGGGTTTATATGACATATGCAAGAATTCTATTGAAAATTGGGCTTAAAGGACACTTTGAAAACATGTTGGTAACCATGGGATCGTTCTTGCATTTGGCGTGTAGGGTAGAAAGTTCTAGAGAGTTTTTAAATTTTTACTTCATCTCTCTCACAACAACATGCTTAGGTGGCAAATCTTATTATGATTTTTAATGAGTAATGTTTGATGCACGTACAATAAATGTACACACTTAATTGTATAACAAAGCTAACGTGGTGTTTGTCCAAATTTTAGTTTTTTTTTTTTAAAAAAATATTCACGTCAACTTTGTTTTACAAAGTGTGTACATTTGTTGTGTAGCAAACATTACTCGATTTTTAATATATATATATATAAATTCTTTTGTTTTACTAGTTTTCATAAACTATAGAGTTAGCTGGTTAATCCAACTGCTAGGGCGATTTTGATTTTCACAAAAATAATGAACCATTGATCAAATAGTGGAAGAGTGGTAAATTTGGAAATAGATTTGGTGCTACATGCTCTATTTGGCCGGTCGCAAAAGTGGTGGCAATTTAATGCCTTGTTTTCATTACAAAACCTAACCATTATATTTAGCACCTACGAGATGGATATATAGGAGATATACCATAGAATATGAAATAACATTTCTCTTTAGGATTAGGGTTTTGGTGCAACAAAATATTTCCTTTTTGGTATTTAACAAAGTGATCGATCAATGTGAAATAAAACTATTCTTTTGATCATTCGATCATGTATTCACTTAAAATCACAGACCCAAACAGACTCTTAAGCTAGTTCACGATGATTAATTAGTGCCGGTTTAAGGTTTATGCATGCATCCATTCTCCGTTGAATAAATGAAAGTGTTTTAAAAATAAGCAGTGCACTTTTTGGGCAAGTTATACAGAACTCCCAGTATCAAATTTGGGCTCAGCTCAGGTCTTTATACCTAGTTCCACAATATTTTGTCTCTTCTTTGATCTGGCCCAAGCCCATAACGTATACTTGGGCTACAAATTGTACTGAAGGTGGAAACATACTACAAAAACACAAAATTTCTTTTCTTTTCTTTTCTTTTTTTTTAAAGATGTTATTCAAAAAAAAAAAAATATTATTATCTAATCATTTGTTTTTTTTTTTAAATTAAATTATTTTCAATTTTTCCGGTGGAGAATATTTGGGAAAGCTAGTTGCACGATGTATTTCACGTGCAACTCCCCTCTAATTTAACACAAATTCCTACATTGACATGGTCGGTGAAGTTTCAGACATTCAATTTGTTGCCTTGCTTGATCCTCAATTGACGATCAAAATTGGCAACATGTTAACTAAAATACCCTAAATATATGAATGGATATCTTTAAACATTTGAATCTTTGTCGTTATGTTTTTTGAAGAATTGTTCTCGATTTTCGTAAAAGTTATGGATGTACCATTTACATTAAGCTAAGGCATATTTTGGACACAATATATATAGCATAAGTCTAATTTTTATGGTAAATTTACAAGGAAGAAATGCTACACACACTCTTAAGTATATATTCATTAGATTCAAAATTCAACTTCCATCTCAATCTCATACAACTGGACAGTCTAGGCTGATGTGCTAGCTAGTGCTCATAAGCCCTTTGATCAGCCTTTATTAAAAAGAGAAATGATTTATTTCCTATCATGGTATTTCTCTTATCCTCCCACGTTTTAAAATTACCATTGAATCTGTGGGGTCATGTAAGATGAGAGAAGAATTAGTGTAGGATGTGCAACACGTCTTAAAAAATAAATAAATAAATAAAATAAGGGCTAATAGGCACTGTAACATCAATCTAATTATATGAAAATAAGATGTGAGTTGAGTATTTAGCGTTACTCCTTTACAAAATATCTAAAGTCAGATGAAATTTTTTCTCTCTCCCTCTCTCTAAAGGGTCATAGATGATTTAGCTCTTAAGCCATTTATAAATGAATCAGAATCCTTTCAAAATTATATGTTCGAATTTGAGAGAATTTAAACAGGTGATTATGAGAGAAACCACTTATGGGATCCACCTGACCCGATAAATAGTTGGACAACTCAATTTTTATTTGGTTAGGTAAGTCCCATAAGAATTCTCTTATAATCACTTATTCGAATTCTCTTAAATTTGAACAAATAATTTAAAAAAAAAAACCCTGATCCTTAAAAAATCTAGTATCCACTTTTGTTAGTGCTCAGCTTAGTAAATGTATGAGATTAATTGAGAGCTTTCTGGTAATTCCAAATTGGACACACCTCCCAAAAAACTAATAGAGACAACATGACTACAATTAGGTAGTTTGATTCATTCAATACATACAATATTATTTATTTTAGCATTTCAATGAATTTAGTACGTTAAAAAAAGACAGTCCAAGTGTATATTCTCAGCCTCAAATAATAAAATTAAAAGTAAAAAAAAAAAATACTTGAAAAAAGGACAGGCAAGTATGCATAGATACAAATAAATGACCTTTATGTCATATGGCAAGCTTTCAAACCGAGGTAGTGCTACTTTACCTATTGGCAATTGCCAAAAGAGACAAACCAGCCAAGTTACAGCACCATTTCTTATGAATAAATACTCATGAAATCGTACCCTTTTTTTTCTATGGAGAGTACATAATTTTGGCTTTTTGCTCCTAGGTTTATTTTGATTAATGTAATGGGCAATTGCAAATAATCCAACCAGGTTTTAAGTTTATTATTGAATTTGTAAAGCTCAATGTGAGTCTCATAAATTTAAAGATAAATTTAAAAATAAAATGTATAGGAGATATAAAAATATCATTTCTACAAGACAGGTATCGAGATAATTTGCTTTGAAATAGAGGAATTGAATTGAGAGATAATTAACATCGATAAGAAAAATTATCTTTCTTTTTTTTGTTAGAAAAAAAAAAATTCCAATTGATCAAACATATATAAGAGATTTGAAGCTTTTAATTTGGAGAAAATAAATTTTCTCTCTTTAAAATACAGAACCTCTAATTAGTCATGTTTGTTTGTATTTTTATTTCTATTTTCTGTCATTTGTTTTTTATTCTCAACACGGATATATTAATTAACAAATAATTTAAAATACAAAACACTCTTAAAAATACAAAAAAATATATATATATTTTTTCAAATCAAAAATTTTTTTAAAAAAAAAAAATCCCTAAAACTCATTAATAAACAGAATCTCTTGATGAACATATCAAAAAGTGTTACACATTACATCCGAACCAATCAAATGCTACTAAATAGTTTTACGCCTAGTTAGCTAGCCTCCCTTAATTCTATCACTTATTGATCATCCAAAATAAAAGGCTAAACAATAATAAATATAGTTATTAAATTAGTATTATTTTTAATTAAAAATGAATAAAGAAAATCAATTTTTGAATACACAATCATGATAGTGTAAGTGAAAATATACAGTTAGTTCATAATAAAATGAAATTATGCTTGTGATTAATTAGTTACAACCCTAATAGGTTGATATTATATATCCTTAATTATAATTTGACCACAAGAAGATTGCATTAATTGCTATAAAACTAAAATTTAGAAAGACTTTGACTCCCTTTGTTAAAATTTTTATATTTGGTCTTTTGCTTTCTTTTTTCAAAACAAAAAATTAACAAACAATTTAAATACAAAATATCCATAAAATAAAATAAAAAATAAAAAGAAAATTGTTTCTCTCTCTCTCTCTCTCTCTGAGTCATTAGTTCATTTTTATCCAGAAGGGAAGAAAAGAAACGACACAAAAGAAAATAGACACTCTCCTTTTGTGCCTGGAAACGACAAGAATCTGGAAGCTCCTCTGCTATAAAAAGAGGAGGTAGCAAGAGAAAAGGACTTTTGTAGTTGTAGGAAAAGCTCATGCTCATAAATATATAGCTGAGGCCAGCAGTGTTTAGGCTTTTTTCTTTCTTTACACACTCGATCGGAATTAATTGTTGCAGAAAGCTAGAGAGATGGGGAGAGAGTCATGGGCTTCAGGTATGGAAGAAGTGACGACGAACAACGACATGAACATGAACATGAAGCCTGCATGGCTGGAAGGGCTGATGGCTGAGACATTCTTTGGCGCCTGTGGGGTCCACGATAATCGCAGGAAGAACGAGAAGAACGTCTTTTGCTTGCGCTGTTGTCTTAGTATTTGCCCCCACTGCCTCTCTTCTCACCGCTCTCACCCTCTTCTCCAGGTAATTTATTAATTACTAGCTATAATTACCACCCCCATCTCCAAAAATCCATTTCATTTCAACCCACGTCAAGCTTTTCAAACCATTTTTCTTCCCCTTTTCTGCTGTTTTTAACTGTTTTTCAGCTACTTCACACTCAATTCTTTACTGGGTACTTGGGAATTTAGCTTCTTTCGAAAATCAAATTCAAGTGCAGTTATGTTTGGGTATATCTCCAAAATCTTCTTTTTATGATTGCTTGGAAAAATCTCTCTTTTACTTAATTTTCACTTTCCACATGCTTTTTGTACGCCTTTCTTACCTCAACTTTGTTCTGGGTTACTGGGTATGTAGTTTTTTTTTTTTTTTTTTTGAGAATTGGCACAATTTCTCAAGATATTTTTATTTTTAGGGCTTCCTCTTCTCTTTTTTCTTTTTTAATTTTCTTTTTTAATTTTCTTTTGTGATACTTGCTGTTGTCTCTTCTTCTGTTATGGTTGTCTATATATAAGAAAAATAAAAGAAAAAAGAATTCACATTTCAGAAGGTTTATGAACTAATTATATTAGGCATTAACCTTTGTTTATAAGGAATTGAACCAATATTAATGCTTACAGAATTCATCAAAATCTCTGTGCTTGATTCTCTAAACCCCTTGGTGTTGTTTTATATATTATCAAACACACAAACATTGAGATAAGATGTTCCTTCTTTGTTCCCATACTAAATTGGATCTATACTGTTTGAGATCAGAAGAAAGAAAAAAAAAAAAAAAAAAAAAAAAATCTTGACTGTTTTTTATTTAAATATTTTCCAATTCTTGTGGATCCGTCCAAGATTGTCTTATGTTAGTGGTCTTGGTCAAATTATTGTATTTTTTTTTTTTTTAAAATGTGTAAAAGGCGTACCAGAAATGGTTCACCATGTCTTCCTTGATTACCACTTTTTAGGTTTGGTTTCTTTCCCATTTATGTCAGATTTTCTTATTTATCCTCCCTATTTCCCTGCAAAGGTTCTTCAGCTGTTGCTTTCAACGAAAGCGAAAGTTTGACCCAGTTTTTCACATTTCATTGTCGTATTTATCGTTCTCATAAAGAACCCCACTTCCGTAATATTATTCTCACGAGTTCATTTGTTTTTCACCTTAATAAAAGGTTCAAATAATTACCCCAAGATCGATGCTGTTATTTTTCTTTTTTTACTACACTAATTAATTCAGGTAATCAAACTGTGCTCCACCGTCGGTAATCATTGAGCCTCATTCTGTTGTATCACATTGTCGAGTAATTAATTAAGTAGCTAGTTGCCATAAAAGATGATCGTATATATATTGTGGTTAATTATATCCAGGTGAGACGATATGTTTACCACGACGTCGTTCGATTGGGTGATCTCGAGAAGCTCATTGACTGCTCATCTATTCAGGTTGTTCTACTACTACTTTTGAGAAATATTGGTAATGGATAATTATTTTGATTGTTTTGTGCATAAAAATACTCAAAACTCTTTCCTTGTTTGGCAGCCGTATACCATAAACAGTGCCAAGGTTATATTCTTGAATCAGAGGCCACAGTCTAGGTCTTCCAAGGGCTCTGCCAACATATGCTTTACTTGTGACAGGATTCTCCAGGAGCCATTCAACTTCTGTTCACTCTCATGCAAGGTCCATTTCATCACTTCCCTGGCCTCCTCCCTTAATTCCTTGCCTATCTCAACTCTTTTATATTATGTCTCGCTGTTTGCATACTCATGGAAGAATCCCATTTGATGTTGGTAGGAAAAATTCCCAAATGGGTCTTTTCTTTTCTCAGTTCATGTCGATGAATAAATATAGGACTATATTGATTAGCCGTAACCCACTCCGTTTAATTAAACGAGTGAGACTCATATGCTCTTATTTGCTAGTTTCACGTTGTGTTGAGCCTTAAATGTCGTGTGTTGCGTTCACGACATATCGAGGCATCGGTATATATAAGACTATACCAGTCTTTGTGTTCAACTGGATCGTGTGAAAAATTAACAGTGTTTGTGTTAATTTTTGTAGGTTAACCATATGGTGTACCGGGGAGAATATCTATCTGGCATTTTGTATCGGTATGATGAATCCGATTTTGCAATTTCGGAATTTGAGGGATTACGCATGGATGGGTCGGAGATCATTGATGATGATGGCATCCTAGAAGATCATCCATCTCAATACATAGGTTCATCGTGCTCCAATGAGGAGGCAACGAGCAATTCGGTAATTCCACGTGAGCAACCAGAGGTGGTGAAGAAGAAGAAGAAAGGTGGCTTCCTCCCCGGGATTGTTCTCTCTCTCAGCAGCAGGAGAAAGGGAGCTCCTCAGAGGGCTCCTCTTTCTTAAACTTTGGAAATTGAAGAGATAGGGAATTAAAATTTAATTATAAATTAGTACGTACTAAATGTAATAATTATAGATTATTAATTAATTAGGTCAAATTAACGTTGGTCGTCGATTGTGGTTGATATTTATCCTATGTTAGTGTTTGTTTGTATTGAGTTTGAGTGTCCTTTGCCACCGGAATTAATGTGCATGGGGCAATTCCGTTACTCGATCACCTTAGGTGGTTGAAGATGGACTGAATCTCAAGGCTAGCCTCTTCAGTCTTCACTCCCACCAATTTTGTATCCGGCCATGTAATGGATTTTGCCACTGTATATGCTATTTATCTGACATAAAACCTTTTGTCTTATATTATTTTCTCCTTTTTTCTGTTAACAATGATTTTTTATTATTTTTTTGTTAATTTTTTTGAGAATATATGTAAACTTTTTGGTGAGTACTTTATAATTATACTGGTATATATCTATAAGAAAAATATACATTTTAGTTAATCTAATCCATTAATTGTATTTTTCTTTTCTTTTTCGTTTTTATATTAATTTTTCTAACATGAACTACATCCCCATAATGTCTAGTCTACCCTATTCTTGTGGTATTTTGATAGTTTTTTTTCGAATGATTTTGATCCTGCCTTTATGATTTACTGCATAAATTAAGTTCAAAGAACTAGAATTGATTAAATCCTTTTCTCTCTCCAAAAGATGGGACAACTGAACCGGAGAGAGCCGGTTAGTATAAAAATAAGAGTAAAATTGTCTTTTTGATATTTTTTGAAATAATTTTACCCTTTACTGAAACTAATCAGCTTCTCTTCAAATGCTTTTATTTGAAGCTAGTAATTTTTTATACGACCCGTAAATTTGACACAAAAGTAGTAGGTTAATTAAGATCGAGAGATTTGACCATTTTAATTAAATGGTTTAAATTAGGGTTGATCTTTAGAGTATAAGCTTATTCTTTCAACACGTGACCATTAGGATTAAAAAAAATTTACATGACCCGTAAATCCACAACCCAGACATGAAATTAGCGAACTAAAATTAAAGAGACTCACTCGTTTAATTAAATAAATCATTAAATTTGTAAGACATATATATATATATATAAATTATTGTAAATTTAATAATAATTTAAAAAAAAAACGTACAAAATATGTACAACAATCGTCTCTCATTATCTATACAATTGGACATGACCATTAATAATTGGGAGGCAGAAAAAGTAAGGAAAACAGATAGCAATAATTACATGCTTGGTTTCAATAAAAACACAAATTGAAGTCCTTGGGAGGAGGAACGAGGATTCACGGGAAAGGTTAAAGGTAATTAGGGAAAAATATTTTAATTTTGTAATTTTGCCTTGTTTGGAAATGTTTTGACCCCATAAAATTAAATTATTTTGGCACCTACTTTGCACTACACGTTCCAAAGCGGAGCAACATAGGTATAGAATGCACTGTGCAAGCCATGCGACCCGGGTACGGCGGTCCAACAAACGACACTGTTTTTACGACAAACGCCAAAGGCTCCAACGGACAAAATGTGGCAGGTGGACGCACATACATATATACATTGCACCTTGTCCCCACCTAAATATTGGTTGGTCTCATTTTTATTTAGTACTAAGCTTTTACTGCTTATTTATTAGATGTAAGTAAATATGATTACACTAGTACTGTGGTAGATAGCTTAAGGGTTAATTACCTCCTGAAAATGACAGTCCATTTTCAAATTTCAAACTGAAATTGAAGGGAAAAAAAGAGACGAAGAAGAATATTCCATTTCTATTGTTTTTTTGTTTGTTTGTTTGCCTTTTTCTTTTTCTTTTTCTTTTCTTTTTCTTTTTCTTTTTATTTTTTAACAAATTAACAATTAATCCCAATTGTTAAATTCCGAAACCAAGAGGAAATACATATATATATATATATATATATATAATATATATATATATATATATATATATGGATTTTAAACATGTGCATGCCTTTACCGAGTTTTGGTAAGATTCCAGGGACAAAAGTTTGTAGTACCAAGAAATTTGGTACGGAAATATGATTTATTTGAAAAATTCAATAAAATATGTTGCTTAATTAATACTTTTTATTAATCAAAAAAAAAAAAAGGCTTAAACTTAGGAAAGTTGTTTTAAAAGAAAAAGGAAGATTGTGATGCTTTTGCACACACCAGTGAAGATAAGTTGATTTCAGTGATATATAAGAGGTTGAACCCATTTGTTTGGAAGTAGCTAGATTCAACTCAATTTTGGATTCTAAATTTTTTAAAAACTTTTGTAGTAATAAAAATATTTTGGGCATTTGAAATGAATAGTGAGTGCAATTTTTCCACCTAACGGAATCCTAATGTTTTGTTTATTTGAGCGTAAAATATTTTTTAGAAATTTTTTTTGTATTTTTCGGTATTTAGTACAACAAAAAATTATGGTCAACAGAAATCATTTTCAGTTTAACCGTAAAAGCTTATTTAATTTTTGGAAAAAGATTTTACGGTTTTGAATACCGTAAATCATTTTCTAGATTTAAACTCTTCATTCTTGCACACATGTTTGTGGGAATCCATCATCGCCGGGCATTAGAGTTTGTTGGTAGGCCAAATCTACCGCCGAAGGTCCATAAAATTTTAGTATTCGATTGCTGGATTCTGCCGACCATCGCCGGCATCCATCAAGCTAGATTCTGGCTTGGCGAAACAGGCCGGAATCCGGCCGATGCTAGAATATGGCGATGTCCGATGCTTGATTCCGGCTAGATTCACCAAAATTTGGCCACTTGTGCCAAATTCCAGCTGTACTGGCCAGATTCTGTCCGGAATCTAGTCCGCTGGAATCCGGCAAAAATGTTCAGATTCTGGCACCGCCTGGATTCCAAATAATGATCGTCGAAATTTGGCCAATGCTGCCGGATTCCGACGGATCCGACCTCCATCGCCGAAATCCTGCTAGCTAGTGACAAAATCTTGTCTCTGGTGGTTTTTCACCATTAATAATTTTTTTCATAAGAGCCAAACACTAAAAAATATTTTCAAGAAAATATTTTTTTTGAAAAGTGATTTCATTAAAAATAATTTATAACGGAAAACAGTTCACGTCGAAACAAACAGACCATAAATTTGTATATCGACTCAAATGTTATTCATAGGATGTCAAGGCCGGCCGGTTCGTAAAACATTTTTTGTAATTTTTTCAACTGTTTGAACTTAATTTTATTCTACTTTCTCAGTTTCTTATAAAAAAATTAAAATTAAAATAAAATCTGAACACTTGGTTGAAAAAAAAAAAAAAAAAAAAAAAAGAGAAAAAACTAGAGGATGAAAATGAAGGAGGTGGTAATTAGAGGTAAAGTGAAGAAAGCAGGAGTGAAAATGAAGGGGGAGGGAGGGGGTATGGTACGCGGTATAACCAGTCTCACACTTTGTTTTGCTGGACACTGCAGGCACAGTGGCACTAGATGACAATCATAAACCCAAGGCGCGCTTTGCTGTGTTTCGAATCTTTTTTTAACGAATTATTTCTGTCACCCTAACGTATGCTTCTTTAACCCCACTCGTATGTATTCTCGGAGTTTTTATTTTTTTTTTATTTTTTTAACCTCCCTTGCCTTCTCGTTTACCATCAAATGATGCGATCAATTTGTCTTAAGAACTTAAAGCAGCAGGCAGTAAGAAGTGAATTTAATTATCACTTTTTTTTTTTTTTTTTTTTTTAATGTCTGGGTCCAAACTTTTTCTTAATTAATAAAATTTAACACGTAAAATATTTAATTGAAATGAGTGGTAAATGACAGAATCAATTAAGCTTCGAGTTCAGGACCTTTGCCCTTTGGCTCTTATATTATGTTTTTTTTAAGTAGCTTTTATATCATATTAAATCACCACTTGTATTAAAAATTTAAACCGATAAGAATATGTGAATTAAATTATTTATTATATATTCTAACAACTTTAGCTCCCTATATTTGTTCTCTCTCACCATCCCTGGTCATATGGAGGTCAGTCTAATATACAAATCTCATGAGGAGTTTTACCATAATTAATATAAATTTTGTAGGTGATAACTCCTAGCGGTAAAATCTCAAATGGTAAGGTACTGGTTTGGCACCCCAGATATAGGGAGCGGCTAAACCACCCTATGACTATTAAGGTAGTTCGAATATTAATTGTTATCTTATTGAAAAGTATTCAGAGTCATTTATCTTTTTACTTGCCTAGTAAAGAAACATTAACAAATTTTTATAATTGTAGAGGAATTATTAATGATATTTTACTTTTTTTCGCTCTCCGGAGTACCCTACAGCAAATATGGTCATATTAATGAGGTAAGTGTAATATATATATATATACAAAGATATAAATTTCAAACAAGCTAGAATATTGTATGAATTATAAATGATGAAAGAGAGATTATAAGTAAAAACCATCTTGGTGATAAGATGTCTCTGTTGGTAGCTGGTGCCGGCGCTTCCATTCTTCTTTTTTTTTTTTTGATGAATCAGTGCTTCCATTCTTTTTCATGGACGCCATGGGTGCTAAAACTCGATAACTCAATCATGGTGAACGTTATTTAATGCGGCGAATATGTTGATAAATTAAATTAATAATTTAAGGTTCGATTGGGGAAGCTAGATTCCTTGCATCCCTGGCCTCCATCTCATCCAAAAGTGTAGATATGACAACTGAAGGAAAGCAGTACTGAAGAGCGCTTTAATTAGACCAGTCAAAGAAAAATGAAAGTAAACATGGAAATAATATACAAGAAAATGTACTTTTTCCTCCCATGTAATTATTTTTATCCACAAATATATAATATCTGAAGCCAATCAGAGTCGTTGATGTCCAAATTCTAATCATATTCAATTACCCGGTGTTCAAGATCAACCGCTCGCTAAATAATGATAAAAGTCATTTATCACAAATGATGATTTCTATGCTTTCATTTCTTTAATAATAATAATAAAAAAAACGGGGGAAAAAAATAGTTATGCCACGTGGCAGTTGATTTATGAGTGGCAACATGTGATGAGGGCCTACTTATGAAAATAGACAGGTGGAGTCAGGGGGTTCACATGGCATGTCACATTCTATTCTGCTTCCATGGGTACAAGGACCTATCATAAACCTGGTCAGAGACCATAGCATCATTGGTGGAATGCTCGGGGGTTGTTCCACGTGTCAAAAACAATGCAGAATATTTTGTTAACACCTGAGAGGCTGTGACTCTATATTATATATATCATTGTTACCCCCCCAACCTCCTGCTTCTTCTTCCAAATCATAAGGCGATGATTATAAAGTATTAAGCCATGGGAATGGGATCTTTTAAAAAATGAAACCATATATATATATATATATATATATATATATATATTTCTTTTGACTTTAACACTCCACTTTATAAACTATAGACTAATCTTTTATATATATATACTTTTATTAATCAACTTTAACTTTATTTAGTTGATCTATCAATGTTCATTGGTTCTTAAATCAATCTTTTTTTTTTCTTTTTTATTAAAAACATATCTAAGGGCGCCCGATAAGAACTACCACGTCAATTTAATAAAATACAATCGGTTTAGCAAAATATATAGCAAAATGACAACATAAGAGACCAATCGTAGTTATTCTACTTGCGCATGACTATAGTAACACCTGCTTGTTGGGAGGGCCTTCGACAGTGGGAACTGTAAGCCCTCCCTCAAATCTGATTGACCCATAACCTAATCAAGCTCTATTAAAGCATCAATGAAACTTAAAAGCAGCTAATATTAATAAAATTAAGAATTCTCATTTTAGGAGTTGAGTTCTCACCTTAATCCACGCCTAACCACTTTAAAAAAAAATAAAATAAAAAATAAAAAATAAAATAAAAATTGACTCTACTTAATCACTGTAGCTAGGGTAGCATTTCTATCTAATATAAATGTTTACCTCAATGATGACACAATTATCTAAACAATATTTTTACCTTGGCAACCAAATTTTCACTTTCTGGAATTTCAAAATTTTGGAAAATCTTGTCATGATGAAAGAATAACTAATTTGCAGAAAGTATTTCTTATCCCTTGGTGTAATCGTTGGAAAAAAGAAAAGAAAAAGAAAGAAGCACCTCCCCTGCATAAAGTGAGGAGGGGACAAATGAAGGGAACACAGCCCATGGGCCTATATCATGGGCTCCCATGCAGCACTTGCAGAAAGCCAGAAAGCAATGTCCCTGGATGGATGGATGGATGGATGGATGGGAATGGGGTTTCATTGAATGAGCATTCCAAGGCAAAAATAAATTACATAAAACAAATAAAAAGTGTGTTTTAGAGTTTCAAGGTGGAATAAGTTCGAGGAAATCTAAAAAAGAGTGGGTCTGGGTCATAAAATAAAATGATATAACACTGCTATTGATTTGATCACAAGTTGTTGTTGTTGTTGTTTCCTAATTTTGTCATCCGCCTTCAAAAAAAAAAAAAAAAAAAAAAAAGGGTTAATCAATCAGCGAAGAGGCTAGCTCGTGACTCGTGGATGCAGGTCACCGTACCCAATCAAAGTAGGGACCCTCTGTTTTGGAGTGCTCGAATTAGGGCTCGCTTTGAAACCATACAACTGAAGAGTCTGACTGGTAAATTGGCAGGGTTCCACATTCAATAAAGACGCCCCTTTTTTCCCAATTGGTCGCAGTTTATTACCCAATTGCACATCCCTGCTCCAACCATCAACTTGGGACCCCAATTTTCACTTTCCAGCTCACATGCATACTCAAATTTTTTGTATAATGCAAACTTACTACTTTCCTTAGGTACCGTTTGGAGTCTTTTTGACGCAGGACACAAGGAGAATAATCTTTTTAAGATAGATAAATAAAATCACGTTGAGCAGAGTCTTACCGGCCAACAATAGGGCGAAAAGTGGACGAAGGAGTCACACCCTAAAGAGAAAAATCTCTTCTCACAAATTATAAATATTGATACTTTGGTAACTAATTACTCATCAACTACATTTATTTAAATGATAAGACAATAGAGATAAACACCCCTTTGAGTGGCCGCTTCAAGACAATGGATGCTGCTAATCATTTGGGATGAACTTATCTTTGATTCTTTACCAAGAGTTTAACCACAGCTCACCTGAGGAATTGGGCTTTGTGTGGGACTCTGCATCACTTTTGCCTTCTATATCTGTCTACCTAGAAAGTGAAGAAAAAAAAAATAGTCTTTCTTCTTTTTCAAATCCCGAAAACCTTAAATCCTACTATTCCAAACAAAATTAAGAATAAAACACTACAAAAAAAATGGTTAATTTACAGTTTTTTTTTTTTTTTTTTCAAGGTTCAATTGAAACGTCGAGAAAGGTGTATTTATCGGCGTTTTACTCATACGCCGCTAATTTTTTGACATTAATTTACATACGCCGAGAAATTATCAACGTTCTAGGAGATGCACCGAAAAATGGAATGGCACGTGGAATAATTCTTGGAGAATTAGTAAGAAAACTCTATCTCTCGAACACTCTTTCATTTTCACTCCTCTCTCTCTCTCTCTCTCTCTCTCTCTCGCTCTCATCCTTGACGCCACCGCTCGCCCCACCTTGACGGTGTTGGTTTGTCTCTTTTCCTCTATCTCGCCCAAATCTTGCTTTTTTTCCCTATTGTGCTTCAAATTTCAAAAAGTTTGATTAAATGGTGAATTTAGTTGGATTTAGTGGTGGAGTCAAGTTTAGTAGGATTTAGTTCTTGACTCGGTTTCTGTTAGTAGAAAACCGATTTTTTATGCTAATCTATTGCTTCTACTTATTCTATCAAGCCCAAACTACATTGCAAAGAAATATTGATTCGAAAGAAAATGTATAATCGAAATGACATGTTTATTTCATTTTAATTGGTTTTGTATTTGTAATAGCTATATATATTTATAGTAACACTAACACCCCATACAATTTTATATGTGGCTATGCTACATTGTTGTTATAATGTTCAAATAGTATTGTTAATGCTTTAGCATGTTTATAGTATGGAAATGATGCCCCATAAACATGTAAATAATATCGCTATTTTATGTGGTTAATGTAAAAATGAGTTTTAGAAATTATCTTTAAAAAGTCATGTAAAAGTGGTTCTG
This sequence comes from Alnus rubra, assembly GCA_028654335.1. Classification (NCBI taxonomy): domain Eukaryota; kingdom Viridiplantae; phylum Streptophyta; class Magnoliopsida; order Fagales; family Betulaceae; genus Alnus; species Alnus rubra. The sequence continues at coordinate 692,927 of JAJPGS010002213.1, forward strand.
CATGCGATTGGTTTACAAATGTAAACACATTATGCTGCCCGAGTGTTTTTCAAGATTACAAAGAGACTTAAAAACGATATTTTTATAAAACCCTTGTTGCATCTAAAGTCTTAAGAATAAACACTTTTGAAGTATTTTAGGATCCTAGGGTTTTTATTAAGGTTTAGGGTTTTAAAAGAAATGGTGTGAGTCTAACCATTAAAAACAACATGAAATGCAGAGAGTATGAAGTTTGTTATGAGGAGTCAATACCTGAGTATAAACCAAAGTGGAAAGTATAAACTTATTGACTCTGCACTATAACGCCCCAAATTTGAGCTTGCAAATTCGTAAGCAAAAACCTCTGGTTTTTATGTGACATTACTGCATCAGAGATAAATTCTCGTAGCGGAATATATTTTTTTTCTATAGTCTTAGGAATTGATAGCATAACACATTAGAGCTGACTGAAATACCTCGGTAGTTTATTAAAAGTTACTTTAGGTTTATCTTTACATGTCATATGCACATTAGGTGCATCAAAATTAGTATCACAGACGGCACATAAGCATATAACATAAAACATGCCAAACATGACATCGTTATAAATATTCACATGCCATAAAACAAGACACACATAAATACAACTAATAATTTCTAATCTAGCACATAATAGTTCGATAATGGTTTCAAAAACCCTCAAAACTGGCATATGGGTCCATGCTTTTGTTCTCCAGATCTGCATCAGTAACTATGCAAATATGACGTCATCATATTTACATAGACAAACAAGTGAGTCATCCATTTTCATAACTAAGTTACCATCAGATTAATAACAGTTCATAAATAATACAAATGCAAAGGTTGTATGTTTATGCATCGTAATAACCATTTAGTTTATGTTTTATGATCATCTTACTTCAGTTCTCTCGTTCTTAGGTATCCGAACCCGTTCATGTCCTTTGCCTCACATTTCAAGTCTTATATGTTTTTACTGAAATCCTACCGGTCCCAGCATTAGTTATATATTAAGACTTCGGACTCTCCTGGGTCACTATGAACCCCATGGGTCTACTGACTAGCCTTCATTTCACTTGCTACTACATCAGCTTGTTGATGGCTATCTCATCAGCCGTTATATTAATTGGACATAACATGCAATGAACACACACCACACAATCCTAATGAAACATAGAATCATTCCTCAATAAGTAACTTCATACTTACTCTTCTTGGTGTAATTTCTTAGCTCATTTTCTGTCATAAATAAATATATACAAAGAAGATAATATATTCATCAGTCTTTTTTCCAATATTAAAACTGTTTATTTGTACATCCATTCATTCATCGTTTTTAGTCATCAATATTAAAAGGTGATTACTTATAAGTCTTTTGACATTTAAACTTTATGTTCAAACACCGAAACGTGGTGACATAATGTTTAAACATAAATCTTTTAGTCAAAGCACTTAATAAGTATTTTAGAGCAATTATGATTATCCACAAGAATTGTAAGTGTAAAACAAGACAATAACATGATAATATAAATACTACAACGATTTATGTTTAAGTACTGAAACGCAGCATAGTGCTCTTGGTGACATAACACTTAAACATGAATCCCAACAGGATGATATTATGGTGCAAAGGATAGGGTAATAAGGTGGTAAAACCAACCCTTTAAGAATTCAATAAATGATAAAAAAGATACAGGTGGTAGAACCAACTTCGTAGTAATGCAATAAATGATAAAATAGATACAGGTGGTAAAACTAACTCCATAGTAATGCAATAAATGATAAAATAGATAAATATTAACAAGAATATATTCACTATTTTACAAAAGTCATTAAATCAATTAAAATCACTACTTTGATTCATGGTTAAGTATCGAAACGCGTGACATAATGCTCAAACATGAATCTTGACAATTTATATGGAGAGCTATATAATAAATACACAATTAATGAAATCAAATAGTATAGAAGAGGTGCCAAGTGATTCATAAGATATTCCTTTGAAAGTTTCACGTTCAAACTATATCTTTTGAGTTTTTGGACTCTATATAGCGGAAGTGAATTAAACACTTTCTTAGGAATATCTAAGAAGTCACTCCATGTATCAAGATTACTTACCAATCTGATTCAGAGAGAAAAATAAACTTCAAGAACACCAAAGTGGTCGTGTGGTAGAATGAGAGAAAAATGGAGAGAAAACCAAAGCAAACGCTTTCATGGAAGTTGTCTATGATTTGTGTGGAAAAACAAAGACCCTTGCATGCTTATTTATAGAAGGCAAGTAGGGGTAGAAGGTGCAAAATATAATAAAAGAATTAACTTATTAGATAATTTCTTGCAAACTAGTCCTTACTTTTATTATATATTGGAATTTTAGGATTTTCGTCCAACTAGAGAGCAGCCTACTCTGAGCAATTTTTTGATAGTCAAACCTACTCTGATTGACGTGAAATTTTGAGGGTAGATAGAAGACTTTAAGACTAACACTTTCTCTTTTTGGTTTGACTCATTTCGAGTTTGTTTTAACTCCGTTCTGGTCCAGTCAAAGTTTCTGTCTTTTAAGCCAAAATATCTTTAAATTATTTTTTGCGTTCACACTTGCTTTATTGATTTTTCTTTCTTGTAATGATTACTCTTTGTGATATTCTTCCTTTATTAATACTTCTTGTTTTTTATACATAAATGTTTCTAGAAGTATGGAAATATTTTTCTTTGATAGTTTTTCGTTTAATTTGACAGTTGGGTCATTTAAGCACTGGTTTTGGATAAAAAAAGTCATTTGTTACTAAATTGAATTCTGACTTCACAGGATTCAAGTATAAACTATATATATACTATATTGAGTAATTATAAGCCATAAAAACATATTTATCAAGCCTAAATTTAGAGGTTAAAGTTCAACCAAAAGTATCATTTGGCACATAAATAGTCAACTATAAATCCAAAAAGTCAACCTATGGACTTTTCACAAAATTTTATCATGTGATAGATATTTTTATTGTGAGGACAACGGTCTTTGAATCAACTAAATCTGAGTCTGTTTGACCTGTTTTCAGTTCAATCAAAGTTTAAAGTTTAAAGTTTAAATATTACTTTTAGGTTTTTAAGGGTTTTTAGGTTTTGATCTTTTAAGTTTTCAAAACAACTTTAGGTTTGCTTATAAAAACCTATAAATATTGTCTGCTCAACAATATCAATGATTTCTTAAGAGATTGAAATTACTGGGCGTTACATGCACGATTTTTAAAAAGCACGAGACAATGATACAAAAGCACGAGATCTATGATTTATTGTGCTATGTGATTTACTAATGAATGTGAATGATATTTTGGAATGTTTTACATGTGTGTGGACAGGAAAGTATGATTTTTAAAGGAAACCGATTTTTATAAATAGTTGAGATTTGGAAGGGAAACCAAATTTTATGAAATATGTAAATGAATGAAAAAAAATATATATATGAAAAGATGTGTGAATATATGTGAAAGGCCAACGGTTAGATGGGATTATAAGCCTAACACTCCAATGTTCAGAAGGGGAAAGAAAGTTGCCTAACAACCCGGCGCTTAAGTAGAGGTATACACTTAGCAAACTCCGACGTTCAAGTAGGAGTATAGATACACTTGTCTATGTGAAAATGACATGAATTGTGAAAGTATGATGCATGAATATGATAATGTATGTAATATGTAAAGCATGAATTGAATATGCAATGTTTATAGCTGTTGTTTTCATTATCATGTTATGAACTATTTTAATGCTCCATATTATGAAATGTGGAGTTCTATGTACATGTTAAAGAAATGACAGGAAAATTTAATACTATATATTTATGTACAAACTTTTCTATGAGTGGTTATTTTGACATCTATGACATTTTGGTGGCAAGCCATGTTTTAAAAACTTTGAATAAATAGCTGTTATTATAAACACTAGTTGGAGGTATTTTATAAGGAGGGCACATATTATAAAGTGCTTAGTATGCTTAAACTTGTTGAGCTGTGGACTCACATATCCACCTATAAAATTATGAAAATTTTACAAATGCAACAAGAGAAGATAAGGATGAGGATCCCTATCCCTGTGTAGGGATTTGTGCATGAGGCTGATTGAAAGCCTCATTATTTTGGAGATTGACTTTTATTAGTCAGTTTGTTAGCGGAAAGAGAAAAATAATGATATGAGCCGAAACTAAATAACATCAACATTATCATCTATCATCAAATATAAACACAAAGCTTCCAAGAGAAAGTAATTCACAATAGTCATTATCATCTAAACTATACTATGCAAACATGTCTATACAAGCTTTTCGCTTAGCATTTTTAGCCTTACATGTAACACCCCGTATTTTAAGATATTAAATAAAATATTTTAAAATCAAATTTATGGTCTAATAAACTAAATATGAATATTTATTCATAAATATTCATCAAGATATGTTTAAAGAGATCAAATACTTAGTAATAATATATTTAAAGTTTAAAATGGATTGGGATTCTAGCTTAAGTAGAATCGATCGATCGACATAATAATTGATCTAGCGATTATATAGTGTTCTCAAAATCGATTGTGCGATGAAGGAATCGAACAATTTAATAAAAGCCAGAATTGATCGATCGACATAATAATCGATCGAGCGATTTCATATTGATGAACAATAATCGATCGATCTATTATTCCCCTGTGTAAAAGTCGATTGAGCGACTTTCTACAGAAATGCAGATTATCACCCGAACAGCTGTATTTGGATTTTTATCAACTCATCATCATTTCATTTGATGATTCATAGCCCAGTTCAACATCTCTATAGCCATTGATCAGTTTTTGATCAATCCTAACCATATATGCTTTATCATCTTAATTAGATAAAATAGGATTGAAGATAAGATAAGAAGACATTTGAAAAATGTGATGATTACTTGGCTGTATCATCAAACTTGTCCTCCAAGTTGGTTTCTAAGCCATTAGATCAAATCAAAATGGATTGATTTGGACCGTTTATTTCTCTATATAAGGATGGCTCCTCTCTCAAATCGCATATTCTTCTTCTCTTGGAGAAATTCTCTCAAATCTCTCTCTCGGTTCTCTCTTTCTCCCTTAGTGTTTATCTTTTGTTTTTGCAATAGAAAACAGAACATTGAAGATCTGATCTTCCCTCAAACAGTAGCTTTCTTCCTTTCTTTGTTGTGCATAATTGAATCTAAAAGAAGGAAATCAAGAAGAAGAATTGCATCTTTTTCTCCCTTGGACAACAGCCTTTGGTAAGTTCTCTCATCTCTTCTCTTAATTTCTCTAGTTCTTTCATGCCTCTCTGCATCACCTTCTCCATGGATGCAGTAGCATTAAAAGCTCTTACTCTTTATCTTTTAGTTTTGGTTCAGAAGAAAAAGAACTCTATTTTTTTCTTCATGAATATATATAGATATCTCTAACTCTCTCTCTCTCTCTCTCTACCTCTCGAATTGGTACAAGAAAAGGGAAAGGATCATTTTCATCACACTCTTTAGTCGGATCTCATCTCTCTTGGGTTTGCTCATGGTAAGTTTCTAAAGCTCTTAAGTTGGTTTTTATGTCATAAGTGGTAGACCGTGATATGAAAAGGAAATAACGTTTTAAGGATAGTAAAACAGATTAAGAAAGAAAGGGATATTGTTTTTAGTGTTGTGTTACAAAATATCTCAAAAGATATTTTGAGATATTTTACAAATTATCCTAAAAATATATTTTAAATATTTTGGATAAGATCCTTATCCTTTGATGATTTAAGTTATGTTTTTAAAATAAGGTTTTCAAAGTGGAGTTTAATCTCCTGTTGTTGGTTGAGTATTTGAAGTCTAATTGACCAAATATTTTGGTAGTATGAAAAGTTGGGTGATTTGGGTTTTAGATATATAAACTATGTTGTTGTGAATAGTTGGGAATTTTAGAATTATAGTGGTTGGCCGAATGGACTGTGATATGAGGAATATTGTGGATTTGCTGATCTAGGACTGTGTAGTTTTAACCATGTATTGATTATGTGATGCCCGATTAAAAAGAATCATTTTTATAAAAATGGTATTTTGGTAATTTAATAATGAATGCAGTTATAATAACCACATGAAATATATGGCATTATAATTGAAGAATTTTATATGCCGTTACTATGTCAAAATAATAATAGGATTAAGAAATAAAAAATGAGTATATGGTTAAATTTACGTTTAGTGAATTGTACTGATTCACTATTTGCTTGTATTATATATGTATATTGCAGTGAATATATCTGTGGATCAATCTTTGTAGCAGGAAGGAACTGTGAGTATTTCTTACTCACTAAGGATAATACGTGTGGTTTAGTCTTTCATAATGTAGTGATCTCTGTTTTATTTGATTATATGCTAAGTGGGGTTTGACATTTAATATGTGTAACATGTTCTGGTTGAGATTATGGATGTGATGCTGTTTGCATGATTATACTGTGGTGTGGTATAAGTCTTAATAAAAGGACTGGAGGTTTAGGTACCAAGGCGTCGGTGGATTGAGTAAACCAACTGATAAACTGAGGTTTATGTACCAAGGCGTCAAGAGGTTGACTAGACCGATGGATAAGCCGAAAGTTTAGGTACTAAGGCATCGATCCATTGATAAGACCGACGGATGAACCAAAGGTTGAAGGAATAATAGAGAAAAGTTGTAACGCCCCGAATTTGAGCCTGCAAATTCGTAAGCAGAAACCTCCGGTTTTCACGTGACATTACTACATCAGAGATAAACTCTCGCAGGAAAATATATTTTTTTCTTCTAAAGCCTTAGAAATTGATAGCATAACACATTTAGAGCTGACTGAAATACCTCGATACGTTTATTAAAAGTTACTTAGGTTTATCTTTACATCCTATATGCACACTAGGTGCATCAAAATTAGTGTCACATGCGGCACATAAGCATATAACAAAAAACATGTCGAACATGACATTGTTATAAATATTTACATGCCATAAAACAAAACACATATAAGTGCAACTAGTAATTTCTAAGCTAGCACATGATAGTTCGTTGATGGTTTCAAAAACCATCAAAACTGGCATATGGGTCCATGCCTTCGTTCTCCAGATCTGCATCAGTAACTATGCAAATATGACGTTATCATATTTACATAGACAAACAAATGAGTCATCCATTTTCATATCTAAGTTACCATCAGATTAATAACAGTTCATAAATAATACAAATGCAAAGGTTGTATGAATGTGCATCGTAGTAACCATTTAGTTTGGTGTTTTATGATCATCTTACTTCAGACCTCTCGTTCTTAGGTATCAAAAACCCGTTCATGTCCTTTGCCTCACACTTAAAGTCTTACCTGTTTGCACTGGAATCCTACCGGTCCCAGCATTAGTTATATATTAGGACTTCGGACACCCCTAGGTCACTATGAACCCCCTGGGTTCACTGACTAGCCTTCCTTCCACTTGCTACTACATCAGCTTGTTGATGGCTATCACCTCAGCCGTTATATTAATTGGACACAACATGCAATGCATGAACAACCACATGCAATAAACACACACCACACAGTCCTAATGAAACATAGAATCATTCTTCAGTAAGTACATCCATACTTACTCTCTTCCCGTGTAGTCCTTAGACTTCTTTTCTGCATAAAAATCCATCCATATAATAATATATAAATCAATTATCTATCAAACAAATTATTGTTTATAGACCCTCATCTCTCTATATTCATTATTATCCATCACTTCATTATATTTGAGACGATCACTTATGATAATCTTAAAACTTTGGTTCATAATTTGATGACGAGGCTATATGACCAATACCACCAAATATGAACTTGAAGGATTAAAATATATCATAAGGACAATAAGAGTAAATACGATCAACTCATGAAAGTCATAAGATCAGTCATGAGGACAATGAAATATAAGTACGAAATATAAATACGATCAACCCATGAAAGTCATAAGATCAGTCATGATGACAATTAAATTTAAATACGAAATATAAATACGATCAACTCATGAAAGTCATAAGATCAGTCATGAGGACAATGAAATTTAAATACGAAATATAAATACGATCAACTCATGAAAGTCATAAGATCAGTTATGAGGACAATGAAATTTAAATACTAAATATAAATACGATCAACTCATAAAACCATGAGGACAATAAAATGAAAAACTAGTTTATATTACTCTTTACTTTAATTCTTTTATCTCGTAAGCTTATCGGGTCTTTTAAACAATTCATAAAAACAAGTAATGAAATCAAATAGTAAGAAGGAGATGCCAAGTAGTTCATAAGATATTCCTTTGAAAGTTTCACGTTCAAACTATATCATTTGAGTTTTTGGACTCGATATAGCGGAAGTGAATTAAACACTTTCTTAGGAATATTCAAGAAGTAACTCCATGCATCAAGATACTTACCAAGTTGATTTGGAGAGAAAAATAACTTCAAGAACACCAAAGTGGTTGTGTGGTAGAAGGAGAGAAAAAGGGAGAGAAAACCAAAGCAAAAGCTTTCTTGAAAGTTGTCTATGATTTGTGTGGAAATACTAAGACCCTTGCATGCTTATTTATAGGAGGAAAGTAGGGGTATTAAGGTTCAAAATGTAATAAAAGAATTAGCTTATTGGATAATGTCTTGCAAATTTGGATTTTAGAATTTTCGTCCAACTAGAGGGCAGCCTACTCCGAGAATTATTTTGATGGTCAAACCTACTCCGATTGACGTGAAATTTTGAGGGTAGATAGAGGACTTTAAGATAAACACTTTCTCTTTTTGGTTCGACTCATTTCGAGTTCTTTTTTACTTAGTTCCGGTCAAGTCAAAGTTTCTGTCTATAAAGCCAAAATATCTTTTATCCACTTTCTGTGTTCACACTTGCTTTATTGATTTTTATTTTTTGTCATGATTACACTTGAGATATTCTATCATTTCATCATTACTCTTGTTTTTTATACATAAATGTTTCTAGAAGCATGGAGATATTTTTCTTGACAGTTTTTCGTTTAATATCAACAGTTGGGTTATTTAGGCTCGGTTTTGAATAAAAAGTCAACTATTACTAAATTTAATTTTGACTTCACAGGATTCAAGTATAAACTATATATATAATATATTGAGTAATTATAAGCCATAAAAACATTTTTATCAAGCCTAAATTTAAAGGTCAAAGTTTAACCACAAGTGCCACTTTGCACCTAAATAGTCAACTACAAATCCAAAAGGTCAACATGTGGACTTTTCACAAAATTTTACCATGTGATAGATATTTCTATTATGAGCACCACGGTCTTTGAATTAACTAAATCTGAGTCTGTTTGACCTGTTTTCGGTTTAATCAAAGTTTAAAGCTTAAATGTTACTTTTAGGTTTTAAAGGGTTTTTAGGTTTTGATCTTTTAAGTTTTCAAAACAACTTTAGGTTTGCTTATAAAAACATGTGGATATTGTCTCCTCAACAATATCAATGATTTCTTAAGAGCTTGAAATTATTGGGCGTTACAAAAGCAATGATAGAAGAATGAGGTGTATGGTTGACTAATGATGTGATAAATTAGCAGAGAAGATAGCGCTAATAAGGTATTAAATTAGCGGAGAAGATAGCGCTAATAGTATGTTAAATTAGAGGAGAAGATAGCGCTAATGATGTGTTAACAAGAGATATGGTTTTGAGTATGTGAATAGTTAAAGTAGAGGAACAAGCATGATTATATGCGGATGTGATTATGTATTTGGGAATATAACTTACATCATTTGAATGCATAGTCTATTGTTAAATAAATCAGTGTGTTACTATGTAGTTGAGGACCATTGACTCACTCGACCACAGTATGGGTGGTGTTAACCACAATCACATGCGAGTTTTGTAGGAACGAAAGCTGGAGCTGCTAGGTTATGGACGAGACCTTTAGTATGTAGATATTATATACAATGGTTATGTAATGTTTGTGCCGCATGTGGTACGTATGTTGTTATTTTGATGTATTTTATTATATCAGAATAAATGGTTATTATTTTATATATTGAGGTTATTCAGTCAGCTCTGATGTGTTAATGTAAAAAAAAAAAGAGTATTCCACTGTCAATTTATACTCTGATGACATCGTTGTTGATGTCATAACAATATGTGAAAATCGAAATTTTTACTTACACCATTTTGTAAAAGTGCAGGTCATTACATTACAAATCGCTTCAATCTTTCTCCTTGATGACCTGATAAACTGCAAAAACTCATATGTTTTATTGGTAAAAAAGTAACTACGTAAGTCCATGACTTAGTAAGTAAATTATCATGGAATTCATCATGAAGTGAACCTTAATTTAAAGAATATAAACATTTGACATGCTAATTAGATATTTAAAACACTATTCATAATTATTCATAATGCATAATGTTGGGTTTTTAATTATTGGTAAATTCGGTGTCAAAACTTAATTGGTTTATTCAAGAAAGGAAAGAGCCAAGCAAAGAAGAATATTGCAGAGTATTCCTCAAGAAAAGGAAATAGCCAAGAAATAAATAATATTTCAAAATATTCTTCACCAAAAGGAAATAGCTGAGTTGTGAAAATATTGCAGAATATTAATCAAGAAATGAAAGATCTGTGATGTGGAAAATATTCTGCATAATTAATTCTTCCTAATTGGTTCTTATTCTGTTGACAAAAAGATTCCTTATCAGGGCACTGCTTAAATAGGAACACCGTATTTCTAGGGTCTTCCAGAAGAATATCCCAGAACATATATCATCCCTTTATAGAAAGGACTGATCATGACAAGTATCTGCACATAATATCTCTTAAGAAGGCAAGTTCCTGTTGAAGAAAATATTCTAGAGACTTTACAGCTCAGAAAGTCGGTTTTCCCTACAGCCCATCCGGACGCCCAGATGCCAAGGTCCAGATGCCTAGCTTAGAAAGTAAAAGTCCTATGAAGGTCTGAACAGCACAACAGACGATGAAGTCCGAGAGCAAAAGTCTGAAAGGAGTCCGGACGGCCTAGCAGACGCAAGCCACAGAGAGCAAAAGTCTACAAATAGGTCCGGACGCAAATGTGATGACTACGGACACTGGAAGTACTTTATGCAACCGTCCGTACGCTAGGGTTGCAAGTCTGGACACGCTTCAGTGTTTACTCAAAGTTTTAGTTACAAGTTCGGACGCTAGAAGCTAGGTCCAGATGCCGCCTATGAAATCCAATTTTAAGTAGAACTAAGTTTTCTGAAGTCTATTTAAAGGGGCTTCTAGGCTGCTTATTTGTAAGAATTCGGTACTGAATTTCATTGTGCTAAGAGAATGTGTTTAGACAGAGATTGTTAGATTTGCTAGTTCTCTTAGAGTGTTTTTGTGTGCGTAATTTGATCAACTGAAGTCTAGCTTAGAGAGGAGCCTTAAGCTAAAGGAGTCCATTGAAGACCTCTTCAGACAGAAAGTCTAGTTGGAAAGTGTTCATGTATAGGTACGTGTCAAAGTTAGAGGTACGACTACTGCATCGGGTTATGTGAGTATTACTGCCTTGTAACTAGTTTTGTCTTCTGAATAGTAGATTTCTTACGTTTGGCTGCCCCTGAATGATTTTTCTTTTGATAAGAGTTTCCACTTCGTCAACAAAATATTTGTCTCTTTTAAGTTCCGCATTTAATATTTTGTTTCATTGTTGACCACACACATATCACAATTAAATTAGGAGTCACAGTATTTTATTTTTCTCATAACTTTCTTCCATATGGTCTACTTGAGCCCTTAAGACCTTCTTGATAGGGTTTGCATTGTCTCATTAGACTTATAGTACGACGCCAGTGCCTCGGGGAAGCATGCATACTATCATCGCTAGTGGCGTGACCTGCTTTAAAAACTAGGTGATCCACACCACTAAGGATGCCGTCTATGTAACCACCACTCGTACATGGTTGCGTCGATCACCTATCAAACCGTTGGATCCAAGAAAAAAGCTTTACTAAAGAATTTGAATTGTTTGTGGTGATCTCGAGAAAAATCTTATTTAGAATGAATACGGTTGTACATTAGGGGGGAGTTCAGTGACCCTAATTAACACAGATCTCACCGGCCTTATCCCTCCTCCACCATGTCTTTCGCGAAATTTGGCTAGGTTCTTGAGTCAAAATTTTCAAAGCTAGATCTACACTCTTTCGCCAAATTTTGCACGACACTTGCCTTTCCATCGTGTTCATCGGCATCTTTCGTCTTCACTGACACCAGCCGCGCTCTCTCCCGCTGTCCTCGCACCGGAGCGTGGCATGCACGCGTCAGCGAGTGAGTCTCGCTTGTTGGCGCGTAGTGGCCACGCTTCCTCCAGCCTTCCCCCGCCCTTGGTTTCGACGGTTCTGGCAGTCCCTAGTGACCATTGTTGGAGAGAGGTCTTCTAGTGGTGGCATGTTGTCTTCACGCGCCGCCATTGGCAACTCCCATCCCCTTCCCTCCTCCGGTGCTGTGTTGTATTTGTTTTATCTTTGTATTTCTAGGCTTTTTATTTTCTGTGTCTTCTCCATGCTTTTCTCTATATCGGTGTTTGAGTTCTCTGGACTCTTTATACACAATTAACCACCTTTATTGGTGACCCAGATTCTTGGCATCCGTGCCAAGCATTAATAGGCCCGCATCTTAATTTGATGCATTACTTTCGCATACTTTCATTCCTAGTTAATTTCTATTGGGTTGCCCAACCCTTGTTTGTTGTTGCTTTCTTTAAGCCACAAGTTTGCTTCGGCTTTTGCTTGTAGTTCCTTTCCATGTAAAAAAATAATAATAAAAAATTAAAATTGTTTCATCTTTTAAAGTCACTAGTCAAAGGAACTATTCCCATAAATATGATTGATTTTGGAAGAAATCAAGTACCTAAAATTGCTTTAAAAAGTTGTTAAAATACACGAACAGTGTGGAGTCTAAAAAAGAGAACTGAATAAATACGAAATCAGTCCATGTGGTTGACTTAAATTAAAAATCGTTTATTGCGATATAAAAAATAACTCAGAAGTCCTCGGATAGAACAAAATAACAATTTAGTCACTGCAGTCAAATTTCATCAAAACATTTCACGGATTTTGTTAGTGTGTCACACCATCACCAATAAAATGATGACACATATCACTCTTAATAAAAAAAAATATATATAAAATATATAAAATCGAAAAATTATAACTTTAAAAAATTAATTTTGTTTTAAAAATAAAGAGAACAAAAAAAAGAAAAGAAAAGAAAGGGAGTGGCCTGCGAGCCACTTATATATTTATATTTTTAATTTCTTTTTATATATATATTTTTAAAAATAATGACACATGTCATTATTCTATTAGTGATGACGTGGCACACAAATGAAATCTGTAAAGTGTTTTGACAGAATTTGACTGTGAGTAAATGTTATTTTGGTCTACCTTTAAAAATTTGAATTATTTTTTATAACGTAGGGAGCCATTTGTAATTTAGGAGTAAAATGACTAAAATTTACATTTATCACATAGAGAAAAACGAAGGGAGGTCCAGTTGTTAGTCCCAAAAAGAGCACAAACTAGAAGAACTATAGAGTTGGGGAGGGACAAGAAAATGTGAACCACAATTTCATGAGAATTGAATTAATAGAACTCTTCTTATTCACATGGTATGTTTTATTTATATCCGATACATCTTCCACTTACCGATATATATATATATATATATATTTCAATTTCGTAATGATTGATATGCAGTGTAAAAGCAAAAAAACAAAAGGCAGTCCCATTAACGCCCTGCAAACTGAGTAGTGGGTGGCTGCCGCTGGGGACATGCATTGGATGGGACTTGGGAGACATACGCCTACGAAATCAAAGAGATGGAGAGAAGCTAGGTAAGTCCTGAGTCATGACAGACCTATCACAGAGCTACACCTGCCAGCCTTTTTGCCAAGTTGGAGCAGCTTGATTGGGCAAGCACTCTCTCTCTCTCTCTCTCTCTTGGCGGCTTATTGTGTCACCTCTACTTTTTTTTGTTTCTGATGGTTTGGCATCTAAAAAAGTCTCTTTCTTTCATAATAATTTCTCTTTTTTTCATGTTCAGTCACCATCATAATGTGAGCTCAGTTTGTTAGTTATTGTAACACTTTCTGACAAAAGAGATGCTGCTGCCACATCTTTTCCAAATTCAATTTATCCCCCACACCACCTACTCTACAAAACCGACTTTCATGGCCTCTAATATGTAGGGTTTCCCACCCATTTCAGTTAGTTTCAGATCCAAATATCCCTACAAAATGCTTACCCCATCTCCAAGTAACTCTCATATAATAAGTGTATTATTTGTATATTTGGGATTTTTTTTTTTTTAATGAGTGTATTATTTGTAACTTTGATTATAAAAGTTGTCATGATGTCAAGTAATAAGTTATGTGAGGTTAAAAACTAAGGCTGGATTATTAATTTTTTTTCTTCTCCTCAAAACAAAAACATTAACAAAAACAATCTAATCATTTATTTTATCTCTTTGCAAAAGAAACTAAGAACAGTGAAACTCCCGTTCGGAAATGCATATTTGTAAAACAAAAACGTTAACAAGTATTGCTATCCGGACATAAGGAACTCCAACGAGTACATGTTTCTTGTGATGTCTGGACATGTCAGTGGACATGGTCTGTATTGAAGACTGATGTTAGAACAAGGTTAATTATGTCCGGACATGGGCTAAAGCAAGGAGTACATCTTCCTTACCTTGTCCTAACATGCCTGCAGACATGTCTAGATCATGAACCATCATTGGTAGTGATGCTCGAACATGGAGGTCACATCACATGTCTGGACGTAGTCCAGACCCAAGAGTGCATGTGCCCTGATTTTAAATATGAAAGGCTAATTAGGCATGAAACCCTAATCATATCCACATATACCTTTTACATGTCTGGACGCTGCCATGCAAAACATATGAATTTCCTTTTTAAAGGATTGGTTCTACTCATTTCTTTCACATCTCTTAAAAGAAAAAACTTTCAACAACACTCAAGAAGAGTTGAGAGACATTGTTGTGTACCAAGTCCTTAATTGTCTTGATATACAAGGAACTTGGGGTGTGAGCCTAGAAGTTCATGTGTTGAAGGTTCTTGGAGTTTGAGATCAAGCCACAGGGAAATCGCACGTGTTGTTATTCAACGAAGTCTACTGGTGGGTCGGTAAGGAGTACTCTTCTACAAGTTTGACCAGTAAGGAGTTGGAGCATGCTAATTAAGAGGCAGGAAGATGAGTGGAGACCTTATTTGCACAACGAGTCTTAGCGTTACAGGGTTGTTAGCGTACGTCTTTATCACTGTAATTATACTTCATTTTGGATTTTTGGATTTGGTTGCACCAGATAAGTTTTTCTTTTAAGTTGTCAAAGGTTTCCCTCTTGGCCAACAAAAACTGTGTTGCTGAAGTGATTGATATTTTTATCCTTCGAAGTTTGATTACATTATTTTTAATTTGATATTATAAACTGTTGTATATTCCAGGTGTTGGGGTTTCAATTGTTAACTTTCAACATCCACCCACCCCACCTTGTAACAACAGTACTTATAACGTCCTCTATGGAGACTCCGTTTAATTTGTTCCATTTCAGCCATGCATGTAGGACATATAGCCTCCTCGTGTCCGACGTTTCCATCGTTTGAGAGATAACTTCTCAGCCTTTTATGGGCATAGTTGCACAAACTTGCTGCATCACTTTGAACATTATGATCCATTTCTACAGCCTCAATGGGCTCCACCGCAGAGATTTCATCTTTTCCTTTTGGGTTGCATTTGGCCGTAAACAAGTCACGGGTCCATTGTCATTCTCTTCTCCAAGGAATATGAAAGGAAAAGTGTAACAGCTGAGATATCATTAGATCCTCTACCATTCCAAAACTTCCAAATTTTCTCTCTATTACCCTAGGGCAACACGCCACCTTCAGTCCTTCACCTCCACGTGGAAGGACAGTTGATAACTAGAAGTGATGTATTATTCCTACATCGTATTACCCTACATCAATTCTACACCAAGACACATTAGGTGTATATGTAAGACCCATGTATATGGAACCCACATATATAAGACTCACGTGCATGAGTCAAACACTCTATGTGTCTTGGTGTAGGGTAATGTGATGTAGAAAAATCATTTTCCTAATTGGAAACGGTTTTCCCGTCCGCAATTGTTAAAATAGAGGGATTTCTTGTGGTACATTTGTGAGTCCATGTATTCCCTACAGTTGTCTTTGCTGGTCTTGTCATACTATTATCGCAATATGAACCACAAGATTATGGAGCTTTCGCACATCTGTTTTGTAAGGTTTTTGGTTTTCACACAAACTGGATCAATGGGATTGACACTTTCTTTCTATACTTGTTTCTTCTTATTTCCTTTTTAAGAATACTTTGTTCACCAATGTCAAGTAAGGGTGTAAACGAGTCGATCTTGAGTAATTACTTCCATGTTCGAGCTCGGCTTGGGTTTTTCTTCTTTTTCGTCTGGCTCGAGCTTAACTCGAGCCTCCATTTTATGTTAGAGCTCAACTCGCCAGGGTAGGATCCATGTGCGAGCTCAAGTTCGCATTTTGACCAAGCTCGAACTCGAGTACTTGATTCCAGCTCAACTTGATAACCCTTCCTCATAGTTGCCTTCGGATCGTACGGTGATGAGGATAAAGTAGTCCCCGTCCTGAACAATGTTGTCCACATCCCATCTTAGCTCTTTCTTGCTTCAATCGAAGAAGAGTTGTAAGAACAAAACCTCATATTCATATACGCGATGAGAAATGGAATTGTGAGAGAATTGCCGTGAGTTTGCTAGGGCTGTGTGCATTTATGTATGTTGTGAAAGAAAAATTCAGGTTGTACGCAGGTGAGAGAGAACGAAGAAGTAGAAATGAGTAGCAAAAAAGAAGAGAAAAGTGATGGAGCGTATGTGAGGAAGAGAAATAAAAGTGATGAGAATGCCAGGCGTCAGGCTTTGGTTCGCGGGTAAAAATATTTCTTGAAATTTTTACCCTCCTCGCATATCTAGGTGAAACCAGTTTCACTTGTGTTCCAAACCCCTGATTATAATCACATATTTAATGATTCAATTTTATTCGTTCGATCATATCAATTAGAGGGAGCTCATGATTACGAGCCACCTCATAAAACTGCCAATGTAAGACTTTGGTTAGGGTTGTAACCCACATTCCGAAATTAACATCAAATATTTAATCAAAATAAATAAATAAAGCACGGCCCAGGTTCATCATTGTAAAAACGATTTTTTTGGTAAGAGTGAGTGTCAGCACCACCCTCAATCAACGTGCGCCGTGGACTGTAAAATTCCAGCCTATTTATCAAAGTCCAAGCTCCCATGCATATTATTACTTCTACGAGTACAAAAATGGAGATCTAGAGAGAACAAAAAATCATAATATATAAATAAACAAACAAGTTTGATGTGGTATTTGGATTTGACTGTGATCATATATTAATTCACCATTCTATTTTTGTATTTTTGTTTTTCATTTTATTGTATAATGTATGTGTGTGTATATATATATATATATGCGCGTGCGTGGCTATATGTATATATTAATAAATATATACAAGTTGAGCCTTAATAAGCAAGTCGATCCTTATACGAGTGAGTTCACGAACAATAACCGAATCGAGTTGAATTTATATGAGTTTGCATCGTTTAATAATAAAACTTAATTTTATGTTCACGAACAGCTCATTTAATGATCGAATCGAGCAAAAGTCGAGTTTAGTCAAGCCAATCCTGAGTAATCTCGTGAATACCTCAGCTCGTTTACACCCCTACCTATGTGTAAACTATCAAGTCACTCAATTAGGTATAAATTGCTTTAATTTTCAAAGATAAGCACTGCAAAAGAAAAATGATATTCCAGTACAATTCTTTTATACTTCAGTCACCTCTCACATGGTGAGACTCAATAAGAACCCACCATTTAAGAGAGGTGAGCACAAAATTATCAAAAGTGGTACGAAATTAAAATAGCATTATCCTTGCAAGAACTAGTTTTCATTTGCATATTCTCTTATAATAAAGATAATTTAATTATTGAATGAGGGGTACATTGAAGAGAAGCACAATATTCTCTTATAATAAAGATAATTTAATTATTAAAAAAATAATAATAAAAAAAAAAAAATCTATACTTATTGAGGTTAAGGCATACTGAAAATATTCAGTCGCAGAAGATGAAGTAAAACAAGTTATACCCTAATTTTATGTGGCAATTAGGGTTTTGGTTCAGTTTTTGTTATATTTTCTTTCCTTATTTTTAGGAGTCAATCAATAGGTTCCTTATTTGAAGATACTAGGATATGAAGGTATAAATATATTATAAACCCACCTCCAGTTGGAAGAAAACTATTAATCATATGTTTAAGAGAAAGGTAGGAAAATACTACCATCAGAGGGTTGTGATTGTTCATAACCAATGCTTTGTGAAGTAGCATTGGAATTTACAGGCGTCATGTGAAATCACCCGTGGTAAAATTTGGACAAGTGCTTTTATCTTAAGAAAAGGAGATTGCTATCAAACTCATCAGAGAATAGGTAGCACCATTGCAAATTAAAGATGCTAAAACAAAACTGTTGGATCACCTTATTGTTGAGGAAATTTGTGTCCCCTTCAATCTTGGGGGGGGTGCTTTGCTTGTCATTACTGGCTTAAAACTGTATTACAAAAATAACTTAAATCTATATCATAATAAGTAAAAACTGTAAATTAGCAAATATATAATATGAAGAAATTTACATGAGTTGAAAACCGCACCAGGAGCCCTCATCTTAGAACAACATTCAGCCTGCTCTGCACCTGCTCTCTTACATTCCACTGCACACCACAATTATTTTATTTTTTTTTATTTTTTTTTAAAAAAAAAAAGATATTATTGAGGTTATTAGTCATCTTCATCAAAAAATACTCAAGAAAAGGAAATGTCGGCAAAATCCTATGATATGAAATACCTGCAAGTCATTAATTTCCTCATCTGTGAGTGAACGTTCCATGGATCGATATGCAATCCTATAACAATGACTGGTCATTCCTTTCTTGTTGGTGAAATTGTCTATCAATTGCACCTGAGAATCACAAACATGTTTTAGTATTAGACATGCTTCAGAGCCAAATTTCCATTTTGGGTCAGAAGATATATTGCTGAGTATAGGATCCATTCCTCAAGGCACCCAATCTGAAGCAATGCTCTGAACTCAAATATTTGGAGAACAAGGTTAAAAGCCTTATGAAATTATGATATTTATTAATTTCAAAGATGGAGATGATCATATACAAATTATTCCCAACTTGCCAATGATATCTAAAGTCAAGATTGTTCATATGCCTTAAGAGAAGAGAATATATGCCATTTCACATTACTCGTGATTCCAAAACAATCCCAACCCTTCCAACCTCATAGAGGAAGCAAAAAAAAAAAAAAAAACTGAATGTTTAATAGGGAATAAATTCAACTAATTTTAATAAAGCAGAACAAGAGTAATAGCAGTTCTGCTTTAGCAATATATGTTTATAAGGTCAACTGTGGTGCAATAAGACTGCAAGAGCAACATCTTGATCAATGATATCAAACACTACAAGCTATAGCTACTTAGCCTCTTCATTCAATCTTGTAACAACTGATCAACTTTTTCTTCTCCATGTAACTAAATCATCACCAACCCTAGGACAGTATTCAAGAGTAAAATACAAATATGTAAAGAAACCTGCCAAACTGACATCTATGAAACGAAGTATCCATAGTTTAAACACAAAATCTCTTGACCAAGTACAAACAAGAGATGTAAGATAACTAAAGTGACATTCAAACCATCATCAGCTTTGAGACAACAAACGTCATCCCATACTATTCAATGACCTGTCTTTTCCTTCCTCAACTATGAAAATCTGTTCATAGTAAAATAGTTGGAGAGCTTCTCATTCAACAATTTGAACTTCAATGCAGCAACCAGAATATTAGCCAAAATAGAACTACACGCAAACACTCAGTAAGTACAAAACAACCAATCCTCACCTCAAGATTCATTCCCACTTAACACTTCCATGGTCAATCTTTCAACAGAGAAGAACCCAAAAAGGGGGAATGGAAAGAGCAAAAGTGCAGCTCCAGATGCGAATATGCATAATATCTTTTTCTGAGTGGAAGTTTGGAATCAAACTTAAGGCAATGTATCTTAGGTTCTGTCTTCTAATATATCACCCTTTTTTTTTTGATAAGTAATATATCACCTTTGATCATAAATACAATCTTTTTTTGAATCGACTCATTAAATATTTAATCCTACAAAGTTCTCTTTGAAGATTTCAAAATTTCCTAAGTAAATATTCAGATGCAATTTCCTACATTGCACTTTTTGCATTAACTCAAAATGTGGGATGATGGAAAGGACCTGCATCATTAGAGAGAATTTGGGAAGAGTGACAGACAATAACTTTACAAAAGATTTTGGAACAAAAAAAATGGAGTAGGACATTCCTTGTGGGACTCGGTAGTTTCCTTTTGGTTAAATATAAAGTCACCCGGACAGAATTTATATCGATACACATCCAGAACTAATCATTCAACTTACAGTAAACTCCTGATATATAGACCATACAGCAAAGAAAGATGAATGAAAATTCAAAAAAGGGTTGGATCGGTAAAGTTTTGAAAGTATTTTCAGTTTTGAAAACTGTTTTGAAAAAGATAAAATTGAGAATTGATTTGGTAGGGATTACATTTGAAAAAAGTGTTATCTGCGGGGTCCACAAAATAAAATTCGTATAAAATTTTGAAAAATATTTCTAAAAAACAAAAAATTAAAATGTTACCCAAAATAACAGGAAAAAAAAACCACTGGAGTTTACACACCACGATGGTAGCCACTGGCAACAACAATCAGAGTGGCCACATCAGACAGTCCTGGCGGGCAACATGAGGCCACCAAACAGTCTTCGCTGCCATTGCGGGGCCACCAAATAACCCTGGTGGCCAATGAGGGATGCCAAATTGATTTGGGAGCCGACATAGATAACGATGGCCACAAGACAGATCAGTAGCCACAAAGGTAGCCACCGCCATCATGGGTCAGGCAGCCAAGCAGCCACCAATGGCCACCACACCAATTTTTTAAAATTTTAAAATTTTTCATTTTTTTCATTTTTTACATGTAAATAGGCAGCCTCCTACCTGGAAGGAAAAAAAAAAGTACATAGAAAGTCTCCACACCTAAAAAAAAAAAAAAGAAGTTATTTTTGACAAGTGTTTTGTGTTTTGAAATGAGTTTTGTAATTTGTTGTGAAAAGTGTAGTGGTAGGGGTCGCATCTAAAAATTCGTTTGGATAACTAATATTTAAAAAGAGTTTTCAACATTTATGAAGCGAAAATCATTTTTTGAAAATTTGCCAAACCCACCGTAGGTCTTGATTGTAAATATTGAAGATAATAGTCAAAAGATGCCGGTTGTGTTGCCAATGGAAGTAGGCATTGATCAACATGGAAGCCAACAGGGGTTAGAGCTAACCCACTTGCGTTGATGATAGCAAAACTTTGACAGCTGAATTGAAAGGGTCGATAGACAAAATCCAACCATCAACCTAGAACAAAACCACCGAAGAGCCTTCCAGAGCTCTTGTTTCTCTCTTCCCCTCTCAAGTGATTTCCCTCTCTGAGTGCATGATTCCTCCCTTTGAATACCGACCCTGGGGAGGAGGGAAGAGTTCAATCTCCTCCCTCCTCCTTCCCCCCCCCCCCCCCCCCCCCCTCCTCTTCCCTTCTTTCCTCTCTTCTTTCTCCCTCTTTTTCCTTTTTTGTTTGCAACTTGGAAGCCAGATCTAGCATGCATCCACTCTCTCTGCCACCAATGCACCAGCTTCCCCCACCTTCTCCAGCCCTTGATCCATTTGACGCCTACCCCCACTGCCACGCGTGCTCCTCACTTGCTACCCCTTGTTTTGGCTCCCACAACAGTTCTCTGGCTCCCTTGCTCCCTCTCAACTAGATCTCCATAGTTGTACTCCTTTTTGTCTATGGAGACATCCATATCCAAATGCGTTGTCCTTTGCACCTTCATCGCTAGGTACGTCCCTCGTCGGACATCCCAGTGGTGCTCAACTTTAGTAGCACCAATTCAGCTACTACGAGTGCTCCCCTCCCTGCTATGGTTCTCAAGTTTGCTAGTTGCTACAAGTAGATCCACCTCCGGACTGTCTCTACAAACCGTCATTTCAGGCGGCCCCTTCCTTGGCCGATGAGCCAAGAATCCAATGGGGCGGGCCATTGATTTGGCCCATTCCCAGTAGTTTTTAGGTTTTTATTACACTTACTGGTTGTATTGCAGTGTTTGTTGGGCAGCCCCACCCATATTTTTTGTTTTTCATTTGATGTATTTCCCCCTCCCTTGTTTCCCCTATTATTCTTGATTAGGAAAAAAAAAAAAACTGAAACCAAGCCCTAAGGCCAAACCGAGCCGATTTGATGGGGGTTGGTTGATTTTAGTTTGACTAAACAGTTGGGTCGCACTTAGGCCACAACTAAATTACCGCTACCCAAAATAACCATTGCCACCCACCGATCTACCCAAAATCACCCATTCACCATCCACTTATCCACTAATAGGAAGGGAGAAATAGATGGGCTTCATGGGGAAAGGGGGAGAGGGTAGTTGAGTCAATATACTAACCCTTGATCCAATCCTTTCGGTAGGCAAATTTGCCGCTCCGCCTTTGGTCGATAACCAACCTTGATGGGTCAATAGAGGCTACAGTAGGATGGGTCAGTCAAAAATTGCTCAGCTCTAGAAGCCACTTGCATTGCAACTGGTGGTAGCAAAGGTTTGCTCATTGAGCAGGGAATGGGCAGCAAAGGTAGGTTGAGGTAAGAGACAAGAGGTTTGCTCATCGAGCAAGGAATGAGCATAAGACATCCTTCTTTAGGCTACGTTGTCGAATAACATATACGATACAACAAACCTATATGTGCAGAATAAAGGTTTGGCAACGTAAATAAAGTTTTTTCTTTCCATACAAGGTTCTTGTTTTTCTTCTCAAGTTATGTACGTATGAATATCTTATACATGTATAGTAATTACTAACAATGCTCTCCCTCATACCTGTCAAGAGCAAGTACATCAAATATTCCCTTCAACTTAAGTATTGACATAGATGATAGAGAGGAAAGAAATTTTCTCCACTGCCTTGAGATAAACCAGATCAGGTCCTATATACCTTATTGACAAGAATGACAAAGCTCACAAAGCGGACCATGAAACACATCCTAAAAGCCATTTCCAACAACCACTCTTGAATCCTTCACTATCCATCTCATGATTTGTAAAGCAGCAATAATGTTATCAAGAGACTACCAATATATTGACAATCACACGTTGCTGAATTTCTCACTATCTCCCAGACGGTCATTTGCCAAAAGAGACAGTGTTAATGATTAAATTTTTTGAACCCTAAACAAAAGTTGCTAGACATTTGGAGGTTCTTTTATGTTTTTATTTTTTGATAAGTACTTGAGATATCATTGAAAGTGTTAAGTTTTTAGAGTTGACAAATTCGGAGCCAAAACTTACTTAGTTGTAAGTTTTAGTTTACTGGTTAAGTTAGTGAAGAATTTTATCTAAGACTGAATGCAACTCAAATTGGAAGACTAGACGATGTGGTTAAGCCTAATCAATCAAGGAAATGAGCAAATTGGAATTTTATTAAGTGGAGTTAAAATCGGATTTGTCAATTTCAGATTGAGCACGTCTCCGTATTTTAACCATAACTTACGGCTCAAGTATCGGATTGCAATGAAATCAGCGGTGTTGGAAAGCTAACACAAAAGGCAACAAATATCTTTGAAATTGGTTTTCCCTAATTCGGACGTTTACTATGCCAAAATTGTCCCGCAATATAGAACCAAAAATTTGGGCGAATTTTTCTGAAATCCTATTCCAACTCAAACTGGGTTTTCTTCAGAGGTCTATTTAAAGGAAATTCCAGGCACGAATTTATTAAGGATTCTACTCTAGAATTCAGTGTGCTAAGAGAGGTTGTTAGACCTGGACTGTTAATGATAAATCTCTCTTAGAGTTTTGGTTATTGTTTAACCATCAACTTTGAACAATTGAAGCTAACTGGAGTTCCGGTTAAGGAGATCAAAAAGAATAACTCTCCAGAGGTTCTGGGAGAGAAGCAGACAAGTGGGTCACTTGTTGTAATTCAAGAGTGTGACGACTGCAAAGGTTTTTTGAGTATTAACATCTTGTAATTCGCGAATTCTTCGTTATTGGATTGATTTCCTCGGTTGGCTACCCCGTAGTAGTTTTTCTCTTATGAGGTCAAATAGTTTCCACTTCGTCACCAAATATTTGTATCAATTGCTTTATTGCTTTTCATATTTTGGTGATTGTTTGCAGTTGATTAAATTTTTAATTTCGCATTATATTGTCATACACCTATTCAACCCCCTCCTTCTAGGTGTTGTTTGGAGTCTGGTTTATATTTTCAAAAAGTATAATGCTCCCCCAAGTACTCAGAAAGTATATATGAGAATACACCTAACTAAAAAGAGAAAAGAGAACAATGAAATCATGGTGACTAATCACCAAAGGATTAACAAAAGCTACTGTCCCAAGATACAAAGTATAAAATAAACAAATAAAAAACGACTTAATCTCCTCCAAAGTCCTCTCACAGTCCTCAAAACTTCTATCATTATTTTCCTTCCACAGCACCACAAGACGTATGAAGGCACCATTTTCCACATAATAGCACTCTGAGCACTCTCGATAGTCCACCAACACACATAATTCGATTACTCATTCAAGCATAATCCAAGACAACCCAAATCGACTGAAGAAGACATCCCATAAGGCATTGACCACCTCATAATGGAGAAGAAGATGTCTACGGACTTCTGTTTCTTTTGCACATACAACAACAATCAACAATAATGACGTGTCGTTTCCTCAGATTATCCATGGCAAGGATCTCACAACGAACAAACCTCTTTTGGCGGGGACCCACCAAAGCTTGTCTTCACCTTCTCGTCTCACTCTAACTAAATACAACACCTTGAAAAAAGAGGTAAAGACATCCACCTCCCAATCATGAGTCACTCTAGTAAAACTTACATTCTACTAAGTAGAGCCACCCGAGAACTCTAAGTGTGCCGCAACAAAAGCATCTTTTGCACACGCAATGCCAAATAAACCTGGGAAGGTGTCCTTTAGATCCATATCTTCACACCACAAATCATGCTAGAAACTAAACTTGGTGATATTCCCCACCTCAAATCTAGTTTAGCTATAGAACATCCCCCAACGCCCCAACCTCTTATAATATTCTTCTATAAACCAACCCTATACATTCAAGGAGGCTCATTAGAACACCACTCTTCCCAAGAACTGCCAAATGGCATTAGATCCCCTTGGAGGTAGTTTTATTAGACCAATATACGCTAACAAGGTTAAAGTGTTGAAGCTTATTGAACAGAAGAAAGTTGAATCATTTCTTGAAAGTAAACTAAAACTAGGAAAGTGCCAACAAACTTTGGGTCAATAATCTGGATCACATGAGCTAGCCGGTATTCTCAGTTGTAGAATTTCTTCTTTTCCTATGAAGTACCTGGGTCTTCTTCTTGGTGCCCCCTTCAAATCGAGAGCCATTTGGGATGGGGTAGTCGAGAGAATGGAAAAAAGGTTGGCTAGCTGGAAAAAGATCTACTTGCCAGAGGGGGGGGAGGGTGGGTTGGGTATTAAAAAGTTGATGGTATTCAACAAGGCTCTTCCGGGTAAATGGCTTCGGAGATTTGGGCATGAGCAACATTCCTTATGGAGACAGTTAATTGATTCAAAGTATTGGCTCAAGAGAGGGGGTTGGTGCCCAGAGGGAGCTCGAGGTCCTAATGGGGTGAGCCTTTGGAGGAATATTATAAATGCTTGGGGTTCTTTTTCCAATTTTCTATCTTACAAGGTTGGGGATGGTTCACACATTAGTTTCTGGCATGACATATGGTGTGGAAAAGAGCCACTTAAGCATTCTTTTCCCGAACTCTATTCCATTGCGCGAAACAACGAGGCCTCTATGTCTAATTAGTTGTACCTATCCAGTTCCCATATCCATTGGAATCCTAGTTTCATTAGGGCTACCCACGATTGGGAACTGGAATCTTTTGACTCTTTTTTCAGTCTCTTGTATTCCTCGAAGACGCATTCGAGGGAAGTGGACAACATGTTGTGGGCTCCCTCTAGCAGTCATAGGTTTACAGTGAAGAGTTATTGTACTTTGTTACAATTAGGTGAACACAGTTCTTTCCCTTGGAAAAGTGTTTGAGAAGGTCAAGGCGCCTCCTCATGTTGCTCTGTTCTTGCGGACAGCAGCACTTGGTTAGAAAGAGGGGATTCTCTCTAGCTAACTGGTGTTGTCTGTGTAAAACAAATGAGGAAACGACTAATCACCTTCTCATCCACTGCAAGTATACTTCGGCTCTCTGGCAATTGGTTCTTAACCTTTTTGGACTCTTGTGGGTTATGCCTAGCAACATCCAAGAGCTTCTTCATTGCTGGATAGCACAAGGGAGGGGACATCCCAAAGAGGCAATCTGGAAAGTTATTCCTACCCTCTTAATGTTGAGCATTTGGAGATAAATGAATCGTCGTCGTTTCGAGGATAGTGAGACAAATGTACTCTTTCTAAAATCTTCTTTTTTGAGATCTCTCTTGGGATGGGTTCTTGTTAATGGTCCTAACTTTGTCTCAACAAATCTGATTGATTTGATTTACTTTTTACATTGTAGCAGCTTATAAGGTTAAGTCCCTCTTGTATAATTTTCGTGTACGAGGGTTTAACCCTTTTTTCTTTTTCTTTTTTTCTTCAATAAGATCTGACTTATTCAAAAAAAAAAAAAAAAAACTTTGGGTCAAATGGCATCTCCAGCAACCATAAGTATTGGAGTGGCCGCCAAGGTAAGGGGTTATGTTACGGATTTGTGTCCCACATAAGTTAAATCTAATTTTAACCATGTGTATATAAGCACTTGAGCACCCTCCCCTTGCAAGTTGGTTTACAAGGGTGAGTTCTACTCAAAGTTTGTATCATTTGATAACTCACCCTTGAAAACCATATTGTAAGGAGAATGTGCTCAAGAGCTTATATACACATGGTTAAGATTAGATTAAAACCATGTGGGACCCAAGGATCGTACCATACCACCACGCTCCGCAACCGATGTCCACAGCGGCCCACTCTATCGACAATGACCCGATGGTAACCCTTTCTCTTTTGGCAGCTCCACTCCTCTATTAGTATTCAATTAATACTATACTCATACATAGTACCAAGACATTTTAATCTGACTTATAGGTCGCCCCCACCATGACTCGACCACAAAGCCGCAACCTATTCGATCGCATACTCGAACTGAATCCGATACCATTCTTGACGCCGTGACTGACTCTGATAACTAATGATACAAACCTCAGGTAGAACTCACTCTTGAAAACCAGTTTGCAAGGGGAGGGTGCCTAAGAGCTTATATACACATGGTTAAAATTAGACTTAACCCATGTGGGACACAAGGATCATAACAAGTTAACGATCCCCTTGAATGCGTGAGTAAGTTTACTAAGAGGAAAAGATTATTAAAAATAAAAATATTAAAACCAGGATTGTTTAGAACCCTTTTTTTTATGAATAATGGAGAGTTTAGAACCATTAACCAAGCTTAAGAGAACATCAAACACAGTCACAATGACCCCTTCTAGTAGATTCCATAGTCTAAACATGATTTGTACGTGGAGTCCACAACATTCTATCTGCCTCCCCAAGATGAGTCCTTGAATAGTATAATAGATTGAGGAAAGAGTCTAAAGATTCCAGCTCTCAGCTAGTAGTCACAATTTTGAAATGCAAAACTATTATAAAATATTACGGGCTGGAGAGAGTTGCTCTTTTCCTTGAAAAAGTATTTGGAAGGTCAAGGCTCCGCCTCAGTAACTTTGGGTAGAATCCTCACGGTTGACAATTTTAGAAGCCGTGGTTTTACTCTTGTTGATTGGTGTTTCCTTTGCAAAAAGAATGAGACCATGAATCATCTCCTCATCCACTACGAATACACAATTTTCTTTGGAACATGGCTATCAGCTTATTCGGAGTTTCATGCACTACGCCTAGAAACATACTAGAGTTGTTACATTGTTGGAAGAATCAGGGGTGTGGACATACTATCTACAAAGTTATGTTAAAACGCTAATTAAATGATTACATTTACCTATTTCTATCAACTTAAGCTTTTAGGATAAGTAGTGATTTAACATGGTATCATAGCAAAGGTCCCGAGTTCGAATCTTGTCTCTTTCATTTACTTCCCATTTCAGTTAAATATTCCAGGTGTTGGACATCACCTATTAAAAATGAGTTTCGGCCCACACGTGAGGGGGAGTGTTGAAATGCTAATTAAATTATTAAATTTTTAAATCTTCCTATCAGCTTAAGCTTTTAGGATAAGTAGTTATTTAACAAGTTGTTCATTCGTTTTTAATGTGAAACATTTGGAGAAAAAGGAAACGTTGCTACTTTGAGACCCCTATACTTTCTTTAAAATTCACTTTTCTGAGATCACTCTTAGATTGGGTTGTAGTCTATGTTCCTTCTTCCTCCTTTTCGAATCTTTTAGACCTTGTAAACTTTTTAGATTATAGACACCTTTAATGTGGTTGTCTCTCTTCTATACATTTTGCGGACAAGGGTTGTGCCAGTTTTTCTTTTCAATAAATTATTAATTTTTAAAAAAAAAAGTTACACCTAAAAAATGTTTTATTTTGTTTTTCACAACATGCTAACATACAAATCCATCTCTTGTAAGGAGAAATCAGGTAAAAACAATGCATAAGTACATGTATGCATGCATGCATAAAATAAATAAATAAATAAATAGAAAAAGAAAAAATTCCCTGCAACATAATAACTCGTAAAATAATAATAATAATAATAACAATTTCAGAAAAAGGACTCAATTAAGTCCCTTCATTTCCACTAAATGCGCAGGCACAGCGTCCCCCTCAATCAGCAATTCACAATGGATAAAGTGACTAGGCATAACAAACTACATGAATAAATGGGTCAATCCAGTGAATAAATATACAAGTCCACAGTTCTAGAAACATTTCACTAGGAATGACATTTACCTCTTCAGCAAGATCTCCAGCAATTCCTCTGACAATTTCACATAAATTGTTCTCAGTGAATGATTCACTGATCCAAAAACTTATATCCTTGTAACAAGGAGGAAACTGCAAAAGAATACAATAATTTCAAACAAGTGTTTACAAGTAGCAGTTAGATGCCAAGACCCTATTTAACAGGTATGTATAGAAGCCAATACTGCAAAGACAACCTTAAACAAAAGGAGCACATCCAATCCTCAAAAGATAAAATAGAAATAAAAATGTTGAAAAAAAAATCCTGTCACAAGGCTTCTTTTTTTTTTTTGGTTTCCTGCTTTTTCTTTCGGCCAAAGAAAGAAGTTCCATTTCATTTGACAAAAGAGTTTCTGTGCACAACATGTACAAAAGCATGGCAACAAAAACAACAGTGCAATATTTTCCTCTTCAATAAGGAGACTGCTGCCCAAAATTTTCAATTAAATTTCAAAGGAAAAAAAAAATTGTCAATGATACCTTCGAAAATGACTTGAATTTGACTCCCAGCTGGCCCTTGGAAAACTGTATACATAAGCTTTAAATTAGATATTCAGGTCCCGCTGGATTTTATGGATTCTAAGTATGTAATCAGATATTCAAATTGTAAATACACCTTCAATTCACAAACAAATAGCACACAGAAGGAAGAAAATAAAAAACATTTTCATTTAATGGATTCAAGAATGACCTGCGAGGTAAATCGCTCATCAGTTGACCAGAAAAGCCTAATATCTGGTATGTCAAATAGAACCATTGCTAACCGCTCCAATCCAAGACCAAAAGCCCAGGCAACATTATTCACTTTGCCACTTCTCTTTAATATTTCTTGCTCCATCACACCACAACCCAAAACCTCCAGCCATTTCTCCTGAAATGATATTGGACATTGAATAATGAATTACATTCAGTACTACAAAAAGAATTGAAGAATCTATAACATATAGACAAGGACATAGCAAATTATATACAAAAAATAGCCATTGGTTTCAAATACATTTGTGAATGCAAAATTAGCTTCCAACTCAATGAGTATAGCTTAGACATAGAGCCTACCCAATTTGATTGGGATTAAAAGTTGGTTCAGATGAATTGAGAATATATATATATATATATATAGCTTAAAAACAACATGCTAGTGGCATGTTTGAGAAAAGTCTCAATGCCACCTTCATTGCCCTCATTCCAAAGAAAACTGGGGCCATTGATCTTAAGGACTTTCACCCTATCAGTCTTGCGAGTGGAGTTTACAAGATTATTGCTAAAGTCCTTGCTAATAGGTTGAAAAGGGTCGTCAAGAAGATTATTTCAAAGCCCCGGAATGCTTTTGTCAGAGGTAGAAAAATCCTTGATTTTATGCTCATTGCTAATGAATGTCTAGATAGTAGGATCAGATCCGATGAGCCTGGGGTGCTTTGAAAGCTGGATATTGAGAAGGCCTATAATCATGTCAATTGAGATTTCTTACTTTACTTGTTGAGGAGGTGTGGTTTTGGGGAGAAATGACATTCTTTGAGAACGCATTGTATTTCTTCGATGCACTTCTCTGTTTTGGCAAATAGCACTCCGTCCAGTTTCTTCGGTAGTTTCCCTGGTCTGAGACAAGGAAACCCTTTGTCGCCTTTTCTCTTTGTTATTATTATGGAGGCCTTAAGTAGAATGATTTCTACAGCTATTGAGGGGGGTTTTCTTTCAGGATTTTTTGTGAGGTTTCGGGAGGTTAACATCTCACACCTCGTTTGTGGATGACATTTTGGTTTGCTATGGGGCCAAGCCTGACCACCTTCGTTATTAGTGTGCTTTATTTTTATGCTTCGAAGCAGTCTTCGGATTGAAGATTAATCTGGCTAAATCGGAATTGGTTCCAATGGGTAATGTTGAGAATGTGGATGGATTGGCGGGCATTCTGGGCTGTAGGATTTTTCTTTACCTGTGAAGTATTTTGGTCTCCCGTTGTGAACCTCCTTAAAGGCCAAGTCTATTTGGTACAATGTTATTGAAAAGATAGAGAGATGGCTAGCTAATTGGAAAATGATGTACTTGTCCAATGGAGGTAGGATTACCCTTATCAAGAGCACCATTTCTAATTTACCTATGTATTTCACGTCCCTTTTCCCTCTCCTTGTGGGTGTTGCAAACCGAATAGAAAAGCTTCAACGAGATTTCTTATTGGGGGGCTCGACGTAGAGTTCAAATTTCACCTGGTAAGTTGGTCCAAGGTTTGCTCTCTAATCTCTAAGGGAGGATTGGGAATTCAAAACCTACAGAGGTTCAACCGTGCTCTCCTAGGAAAATGGTTATGGCGCTATGCGCATGAGAGAGAGGCTTGGTGGAGACTTGTGGTAGACGCCAAATTTGGCAATGCGTGGGGTGGGTGGTGTTCAAATGAGCCTATTGGGGCGTATGGGGTGGGGTTATAGAAGAATATTACGATGGCTTGGAGGAAGTTTTCTAGTCATACCAGATTTGAGGTGAGAGTTGGCTCCAAGGTTAGATCCTAGCACAACCTGTGGTGGATAAGGCTCTGAAGGAAGCCTTTCCAGATTTATATGGTATTGCTTGCACGAAAGATGCCTCCATAGTGGCCCACCTGGAGCTTTCTGGTGGCTCCAATCAGTGGACCATTAGCTTTGCTAGAGTAGCTCATGACTGAGAGGTGGATGTCTTTGCCTCATTCTTTAGCTTGTCGTATTCAACTAGCAGGAGACGGGTAGATTAAAACATGCTTTAGTGGAACCCCTACAAAAAAGGGTTGTTCAATGTTAAATCTTTCTACAGTGTCCTAGTTCGTATTGATGCCTCCCCTTCCCTTAGAATAGTATTTAGCGGACTAAGGCTCCTTTGACAATGGTTTTCTTTTGCTTAGTCAACAGTCCTCGAAAAGATCCTTACCGTGGACAATCTTATGAAACGGCATGTCATTGTAATTAGCCGGTGTTATATATGTCAAAGGAATGGAGAGTTTGTAGACCATATTCTTCTCCATTTTGAGGTTGCTTGCATCTTATGAAATGTTTTTTCAGGAGCTTTGGTCTATCTTGAGTTATCCCTAGCTGATTAGTCGACTAGCTTGCTTGAGGACCGCAAGAGAACGTTGGAGGACCTTGAGTCCTTTCTCTTCTATACTCTTTTTCTTGCCAACTGCATTTATTTCTCCCTTGGTACTCTGTTATCATGTTCTTTTTTCTCCTTCTAGTTAGGTAGGTGTTTTCTCTTGTATTCTTCACGTATACCTAGGGACGCCTTACGCTTTTAATGATATTTCAATTACTTAAAAAAAATGATTAAATATGTTTGACCCTCCTGTGGTTTAAAAACTTTATTTTTTACCCCATGAGGTTCATTTCATATCGTAGATGGTATCTCGTTTATGGCTAAAAAACGAAAATGGTACCTCCGTCCAAAAATTGACGGAAATCTACGTCATTGGCCTAAAAAAAACTGACATGTATCGCTATGCATAATTAAAATAAAAAAATAAAAAAATAAAAAAAAAAATAAAAAAAGGAGTGGTTTACCATGGCCCTTGGGGTTGGTTTGACCACCCCCAAATAACAAAATGGGGGTGGGCCGAAACTACCCCCATGAGCCTTGGGGATGGTTTCGGCCACCCTCATTTTGCTCTTTGGGGGTGGCCGAACCACCCCCAAACCGGCCATGGGGGTGAGCCAACCCTCTTTTTTTCTTTTCTTTTTTTTTTTCTAAAAGTTTTTTTTTAATAATTTTTTAAAGTTTTTTATTTTTTATATTTTTTTTTATTTTTAATTATGCATAGGAACATGTGTCAGTTTTTAAGGCCAGTGACGTGGACGGAGGTACCATCTCCGTCTTTAGTCATAAACGAGGTACCGTCTACGATACAAAATGAATTACAAGAGGCAAAAAATAAAGTCTTTAAACCACAGGGGGCAAAAAAGTATTTTAACCCTAAAAAAAACAACTCATATATTAAGCAAAAACCAAACAAAGTGCAAAGCATTGTAGTTCATTAACTACGAGACTTCAACAATTGATTTAGGCAGGTGTCAATTTGAATGTTCTTAAAGTTGAATATGAGCAGTAGCAAACAGTAAAAAGAATCAGAAAAGAAGGTAACCTCTAAGGGTTCATATAGAACCATCGTTAATGAAACATGATTTATAAAGCGGCCCATAAGATCTCTAGTGGCATGACCTTTCATAGGAAGCCATAATGCCTTGGGACTATTTCCAAATTTTCATGGGGAAAAGGAATAGTTTGGTCCAAAAAGTAGACAGTACAAGCTGGTGCCAGCTCTGCAGGGATCATTCCAACAGTGAGCCCAAGCAGAGATTATACAGCAAACTAATTTATGGTCAGCCAGCAGAATGTCTAAAAAGCCTAGTACTTATTAACAGTCATTCTTCAAAATAAACCCTTGCATACACCTTCCCGAAAGCACACAAACACAGACATGCATGTCTGGTGTCCATGTCACTTTGTTGCTCTGAAAAACTTCTTGTGAAGATCTACTTAAGACTAATCAAAGCTTGTGAATTTAAGAAGAGATTTCTGCTACACTTCCCAAAATTTCTCTACCAAATTTGCACCCCAAATGATGTGTCATAATCCTATGTAATTTATTTTTGATAAGTATAATCCTATGTAATTTATTATTTTGGAAAATGTGTCACCATCTTATAGGATTGTGACACATCATTTGGGGAGCAAATGTGGGAGAGAAATTTTGGGGAGTGTAGCATTTTTCTTAAAGAAAAGTACCGGTGGCCAAAAATTGACATCTAACTAGCTAAGAGAAAAGGACAAACGAGTTAGATTTTTACCGAAATTGTTGTAAAGTCAAAATGGAGAACTTCTTAGAACTATTTAAACACATCAAACTGAATTCAAGTTTTTGTAACTCCCACCTATCCATGCCCTCTCCTTCAACACACAAGTCTATTAAAAATTTAATTGGCCTCATTCAATCCAGTGATACCAAATAGTTTTATAAAGGCCTATATTAAGCCTAAAATCAAGCTAGAATTTCTTGCAATAAACACAAAACTCACATGGTGAAAATAGGGAAAAGAAAGAGAAGAAAGAAGCTAAAAGAGGTTGTTGGTGCTGGAGTGGGTTGCGCGTGGAGCTATCATGCGGTACTGATATGGAGCGGCGTTTCTCTGTGGAAGTGAAAAAATTCTTCTTTTCAGTGCGTGAAGACAAGGCAGAATTTCGTTTGGAGGAAAGTAGGAAAGATTTTTTTGGGTGTGTGTTCTTGGGTGTCCAATGCTCTGTTTGACTGGTGGACACAATTGAAGAGGTGAAGTCTCCAGGTATAGAAGACTTCACCAAACCTTATCGTGAAGTTGAGAAGGTGCTAATGGTCTGTGGGGGTGAAAATCATGCCGGCCGTAATCTGGAGGTGGTGGTTTCTGCAGAGGATGGTCGGAAATGTATCATCTAGCTTCCTGAGGGTCGTGGAGGGTGGGGATGGCATAGGTTTATGGGAGAGTTGCGCCAGTTGTTGGTGCCTTTTCAAGCCAAGCCTGAGTTGCAGGGTTCTGTTAAGATTTCTTCGGCAAGGTAGCAGGTGGGAGCAGGCGTGAAGGCTTCTTCGTCTAGGCGCTCTTTCGCAAAAGTGGTGCAAGCTACAATCAGTTCTCCCGCGGACTCTTGTGGGTTAAAGAAGCCGATTTTGGGCCTCCTTGATCTGTTTCCGATGGCGGCTTGTTTTGAGTGGGAGAACGGAGGTGAGAATTTGAGATTGGCGGTGGATTGTTCTGAGATGGAGAAGAGGGCGAATGCTGGTTCAAAGGAGAGCTCTGGGCCAATGAAGAAGATGAAGGGTACTCTCGTCAATCGCTCACAAAACAAGATTCTAGGGTTTGCGTGGAGAAAGTTGTGCAATCGGATTAAGGCCAAAGTGGGTCGGGTGGTTGGTTATGGGCTGGATCATTTACCCACAGTGGGTTTTTAAGGGTTTCGTCTGAACCGGTTCGCAACTAAGCCCAAACTAGTTTGTGAGAAAATGGGTTCTAGCCTGGGTTCGGGACCCGAAGCAAGTCTTAAGGTTTTTTTGGATCCTGGGTCTGTTTCCTTGCCTGAAGATGTCGTAGGTCCTCAGGCGAGGCTTGTTTCTTCACCATCAATGGTCGAACCGCTGTCTTCTTTTGCGATCGGGGATTTCGAAGCCCAGCAACGTGGTCTTCTAAGGTGAGGTATGCTTTCACTGGTGGGTGTGTTTCAACTCAGGCCGTTTTAGTAGATTCTGTTTTGGCGTCGGTGTTGGAGGATGTAGCTCTACCTTCTCTCTTGATCGCAAACCATGTTTCTCCAAGGTTTGTTTTTCCTCCCTCGCCGACTTTCTCTTCTGATCCGTTGTTTTCTGCCACTATACCCCTTTCTCGGACAACAAAAGACGCTGAAGAGGAAGTTTCCCTCAGGTCTGAGGGGTCTTCTTCAGCACCAATAGGTATTGGTGATGGGTCTGTTGAGCATCGGATTCAATCTACCTCCACAAGGCAGATATCTTTTTCTTCCAGTGACTTTCTCTGGGGTAGATGAGTTGGGAGAAAGGTTATGGGTGTGTTTGATAAAAAGTCGTGTTGTGAATTTTTGTTTGAATAATAGTAAGAAGTGATTGATGTAATATAAAGTAGAAAAAAGTTTAGAATTGTTTTATGGAAAAATGAAAAAAAATTTGTTTTGTAGTAAGTTTTTTTTTTATTATTATTTGAATAGTATTAAAAAATGATTGATGTGATATAAAAAGTGAAAAAAAATAAAAAAGCTGGAATGTTTGAGAGTTGACTTTTTTGGAAGAAGTGAAAAAAAAGAGAGGGGGAAAGGAAATGGTTGTCAAATGGTGCCTATGTCTCTCTACTCCAGCGTTGTTGTATCTAAGACGTTTCAGAGTTACTATAGGAGAGCTAGAGAAGGCAGAGCAGTGCATTTGGATGAGAGCTTATTTGCAGAGACGATGGCGGCAATGAGGACAAATATTGTCAATGAGACCAAGTCTTTGCAACGCTCTAAGGTGGAGGATCCCAGTAAGGCAGTTTCCATGAAGGTTGTTGTTAAGCAATCTTGTCCAGCAAGGGGATTTCTTCGTAGGGGGTTTCTCAATCGGTCAGTGCAACCCACTCTCTCACCTAAAGTGTCGGTCGTGTCGTCATCGACTGTTGTTGCTAAGGAAGTTGGGGTGGAAGGGACTCCTTCTCTTTTGGGTGGTTGCGGCTCTCCTAAAGTTGAAAAGGATGAGGATTCCGGGTTTAATGATCTGATTTAGTCTCAAAAGTGGCTGGTAGGCTTTGGCCTGAATGGGGAGAGCATAGTCTGGGATCAGAGCGACGAGTTTTGGTATGGGGAGGATGAAGAATCCCCTTACCCTTTGGGTGTTTTACATCCCGACATGCCCTTGGATTGGGCGTTGGATGGTGATGAGGGCGAGGATCCATCCTTGACAATCCTGGATGCCATTGATGAGGAGTTTCATCGGAAAACTTTGGTTGCGTGCCAAAAGACAAAAGGTATGAGAGAGCTCTTAAACTTGAAAAGCACCATTAACTACGGCGATGCAAGCGCACCCTCTCAGTGTTGGAAAGGGAAGGCTCACATGAAGTAGTGTTGAGTGCCTCTTGGGTTTTAGGGTTTTAGCCTTTTAGGGTCTAGCGGGTTTGTTGGTTTTCTTTCTCTCTTTTTTAGGGCCGGTTTAATTGTTCCTGTGTATACTACCTGTTTATTTAGGGGCGCCTTACGCTTTGTTAATATATTTTTATTACTTATCAAAAAAAAAAATATTCTTTGCAACAATTCCTTCCTTATACCTTACAGGCAACGCCTTAACTAGAATGTAGAGAGTATGAACTTATATGGGATAGCTAGTGAAAGTGATACATTTAACTCAACCCCAATTAGCTGGAAAGATGATAAATAGAGCTGATCCCAATTTAGTTGGAATTAAGCTTAGTCAAGTTGAGCTTTCCTTATACCCATGTAATTGGTTACACAAGATCATCAACACGGAGTACTGTATTAGCAAAATGAGCACACTGGAACAGTGTATTATAAATTAAACACTATGCAACGTCCTCCTAATGCTTACTTATTCCGAAACATATATGGAGTGCATAGGATCCAAGCAACACCAGATTGTACAAAATGCAGAATGTACTTTGTTGAATACAACATATTGTAACTGGCTCCTTTACTTGAAGTCAATACGATATTACAAATCTCACATTAATAACCATATTGTGCCACATGAAATGCCCAGGCTAACTTTTATTAGGAGGAAAAGAAAAGAAAATTTTCTGAAATCATAATAGAACCACTAGCTACATATCCATAATCAGCAAAAATGGACATTTGTGCTACAACGTGAACACGTCTTCTGAATCCTGAGCTAGACAAAGGGAAATGGCTATATATGTCTTTGTAAGTTATTGTGTATAACACATGTCTATATATCAATGAGTCTGCATGCATCTGCTTTCAGCTGCAGCTAGAAAGCATACCCCACAACCATCCATACTTTATAAGTAATATTCACTACATATAACTGTGAAAATTCTTTTATAATATGGTACATTAAACCATAAGAAAGAGATGTACACACATGTGATAGCAACTGAATTATAAGGACCTAAATAGCATTGGAATACATCAGAGACTATTTTTGGATATCAAATCTGGAGAAAGAGAACCTTTTTTTTTATATAAGTAATCTGGAGAAAGAGAACTTGTATCATTCAAGCAACTTAATCTACTATTGATAATGTAACATTTAGCTTTTCATATTTCATATTATTTATTAGCATTTTCACAAAGTTTCAGATTTCATATCAATGCTTGATTCTTAATTTTTGCAACACAAGGAATCAGATAGGCCCCTGAATAAAAGAAGAGTTTATGTTACTTTCTTTTTATGAATTTTAATTTTCCTGCATTTTTTAACCTAATTAAATCTTTTCTCACAATGACCAAACAGAAGGAAGAGGCAAAACAAGAGGAGCAAAGTTCTTCAGAATAGGTGGTATAATTTTAAAGAAAGGCAGAAAAAATGAACTGCTAAGGAAAACATATATCCCAAGAAAATGGCATACCTGAAAATATATCTCAAGTTCAAATGATGGATTGGTGAAAGGGAAATAAGTATCAATCCAGCGCATTTCGACAGCACCTGATAATTTTAGCAAAATTTCACTCAGTGTGTTCAAAAAGTAGTATTACAAGGTAAGCATAAAGCCTTAGAACAAAGATTGTGACATCTTATCATAACTTTAAGAATTTAAATACTTCAAATTCAAATTGAGCGATGTGTATACTATTATTTTGGAAATTACAAATTTGTCCCAAGCTTTAACTCCAAAGAACAAACTTATGCTGGTGTTTTTTCCCACCTATAATTAACTGTGTTTTTCCTTTCAAATTCATTCTTTGTTTTCCAAACTCAGCATCTTCTGTGGTTACTAACTGATTCTAACATGTGCGCATTTGCTCAACAAGGTGTTCACTCAAAAGTTTACCAAATAGGTGACGTGCCAAGCCCTCAAGACATTTCTTCAAGTCCTCAGCTGCATAAGATGTAGAATCTATGCCAGATGCCTCCCAATCATCTGGTGAAAACACACGAACACCTTCCATCTAAATATTCACAAGACAAATTCATCAAATAAAATGAAGAAGAAACTACAAGATATAATTCTGATGGTCAGAATCAGATATTAGAAACCTGATGAAACACAGGGTAATGAGTTGAGTCTATGGAATCCCTACGGTACACATCTCCTGTTACAAGGAAATGAGTGTGTCCATTTCTCAATAGCTCCGCCTGATGAGCACTTGTATGACACCTCAAAACAGTTTGAGAGTCAACATAGTATGTATCATTATAACTCCTGCTTACATGATCAGCAGGAACCAAGACATCATCAAAATTCTGCAAGAAGTACACTTACCATCACGAAATAGACAAAACAAAACCCAAAAAACAAAAAATTCAAAACTATCACAATAAACATGTATCTATAATCATAATTTAAAAAATGATAGGAAGAGAGACGGAGAGAAAAAAAAAAAAAAAAAGCAAAGTATATCACCAGTAAGGAAGATGCAATCCAGATAACAAACAAAATAGAAGTATAAGATCATGAGAAACAGAACTAAACATATTGAACTCTTATAATTTGAATTGTGTCTCATGAAAATTAAAGGTCAGGTGATTCTGATGAATTCATCAAAGCTGTGCACTTGAAGTGATCAAAGATCCTTTTTTATTATTATTATTGTTGGGGATGGGGAGAGAGAGATAGCATAAAAATGGCTATGTAATAATTTAATCAAAATCACGTGCACAATATTCTTAGATTATTGCTTTGTTTATTAAAAACATAAAATGACATACAGTTTAAATTTAACCACGGGATCAAGAGCTTCATTTTGGAAGTTATGGTCCTGATAGTTATTGTTTGGAAACCAGAGGTCCAATCTTGCAGGAAAAGTTTTCTGAAGGTAATCTCACCCTTGTTCAACACACAAGTGGCATACAAACTGTATAATCTATAGTTATGATATATGGTTGCAAATGCAAAAAGAATCTCTAGTCGCCATATAAGCAACACTAGTTAAACAGAGAAAGACATTATGAACATGCAATTGGAATGAATGATTATATAAATTCGCATAGATACCTGTTTTACAGATACAATTGGGCAGAGATCATCAAATTTATCAAACTTATTTGAATAACTGGTGTCAAAGTACTCATGTATTGCATTCTTCAGAATCCCAAGCGGGTGCTGATCCCTCCTATGAAGTTGCATTCCAAGTCTCGAAAAAATTATATCCGGGACATTGTTTGTAGGATCATCCCTCACCACATCTACAAATCCAGTATCCAAATATATGAAAACTAGGTGAATTTATGCGCACAAAACTAAAACAGTATACTGGCAGACGTAAAAATTCAACAGGTTCGAGAATTGTTTGCATTTGGGTAATGGTTTTATGGCCATTCAAACAAGCCCCACAATCCTCAAAACTGAAAGTCAAGCACAGTATAACAGCCAAAATGATTTAAAGTTGAAGTCTTATTTGTGAAGAACCTGCATTTCCAAAATAGTAACTCGGGCAAGCAACCCACAGAAATTCGGTCTCACAAAAACCCAGACTAACATAACAGTAATAAAATTTTGCATTTGACATTTTATGGGCATAATATTGTTGAATGCCTTTACAACCCAGAATCCAGAACCACACATCAAAGCAGTCAAAGAAATTTAGAAAACCCAGCATATGAATCTTAAATTCATGGACACCCTCAACAGTAAATCAAACAGAATCTGAAAAATGCAACCGCTCAAGACTGCACGGGAATGCCTAAC
This sequence comes from Alnus rubra, assembly GCA_028654335.1. Lineage (NCBI taxonomy): Eukaryota > Viridiplantae > Streptophyta > Magnoliopsida > Fagales > Betulaceae > Alnus > Alnus rubra. Next base: position 733,460 of record JAJPGS010002213.1, read on the forward strand.
AGTACGACAAGGAAACTTAACCAATCAAAATAATATAAATGTTCACCAAGTACGTAAACTACAATCGTACAGCATAAACATAACAGAAAAATGAGAAAGTACAACAGAACTACAAACGAGAGGGAGAGAGAGAGAGAGAGGGAATTCAAAAACCAGACCAGCCAGTGCAAAAGCTGCAAATGTACATAATACCCATCCTAGTTTAAGAGAAAAAGTTTTGAACTTTGGACCAAACACGATTGTAAGATTGCAAACTCGGTACAAAAATCTCAATGGCAAACAATCTAAAACAGTATAATAAACTAAAATAAAAGACCCGGACCAATTCAGATTATAAAATCATGAACTTTTTGAAGCTGATAAGTTACCTTCTCGAGCAATCTTGACGCCACCCAGTTCGAGCACTGAAGCCACCGGTTGGCTCCATTTCTTGCGGCGAAGATTATCAGAAGAAGAAGAAGAGGAAGGGACGCAAAAGGTGAACCTTCTGAGGGCATTTCTTGAGAGAAAGAGTGAGGTTCTGGAGAAGATGGTGGCCTGAGCGAGTGACATGGCCATTTTTATGCTCCTTGAAAAAAAGGCCTCTGATAATTAATCTTATCGACTCGGGCTTTACTATTTCTTGGCAGCGTTTGAAGACCCGGACCTGCGCTCCACCGTATAAGGTCCGGGGGTCTGGATTAAGCGAATCAATTTTTTCTTTTTTCTTTTTAATGATTTTGGGTTGGCATGTGATTTATGCATCTGTAAAACAGTAAAACGGAAACTGTTCTGATTTCAAAAAAATATATATATATATATATGGGAAAATTGTTCATCATCCCTCCAAAGTTTTGGCCGTTCCCTAAATTAAAACATTTTAATTTTTAATTTTAATAATTAAATATCTAAAGGTTCGTTTGAGTGTTTGATTTTTGAAATCAAAAATTAAATTATTATTTGGTTTACGAATTTCAAGGAAAATAAAAGATGTTTGGGTGATGAATAAAATTTAAATTAATTTTAAAATTATGTTTGAATAAGAGTTGTATGAGATTGTTTTTTCACGGATAACCATCGTAGGAAATGATTGGAGGTATGAAAAGTTGTATATAATAATTAGGGTTATAAAAATTAGTGTGGAATAATGATTGAAATAAATTATTTAATATAAATAAATATGAATAAATTATTAATATAAATAAATATGTTTTTTTAATTCAAGAAAAATATGGATTTTTTTTAAATCCAAGAAAAATTGATATATTAAACAATAAAAAAAATCGATATGCTAACAAAATACGGATTTCATTAAATCCAAGAAAAATCGAACACCCTTCCCGCATGTTCTCCAAGCTTCACTTTCACGCTCTCTCCTTATTTCTCTACATTTTCTCTTTCACACACTTACCCTGACCAGATCCGAGCGGCAATGGAGGAACCAAATTTAATTATTATTTGGTTCACGAATTTCAAGGCAAATAAAAAGTATTTGGATGATAAGTAGAATTTAAATTAAATTTGAAATTATGTTTAGGTGAAAGTTGTATGAGATTATTTTTTCACGGATGACCATGGTAGGAAATGATTGGAGGTATAAAAAATTGTATATAATGATTAGGTTATGAAAATTAGTGTGGAATAATTATTGAAATAAATTGGTTAATATAAATAAATATGAATAAATTATAAATAAATATGTTTTTTTAATTCAAGAAAAATATGGATCTTTTTAAATCCAAGAAAAATTGATATATTAAAAATAAATAAAAAATCGATATGCTAAAAAAATACGAATTTCATTAAATCCAAGAAAAATCAAACACCCTTCCAGCATGTTCTCCAAGCTTCACTCTCACGCTCTCCCCTGTTTCTCTACATTTTCTCTTTCACACACTCAACCTGACCAGATCTGAGCGGAAATGGAGGAAGCATAGGAGCTGGCGCGCGTGAAGGAACGAATGGCGGGCGTCGAGTGCCTACACGAGGTGCTGGAGGGCTCGCGGAAGAGCCTGAGCGCGGCGGAGATGACGACGCTGGTGGACTGCTGCTTGGATCTCCTCAAGGACAATAACTTCAAGGTCTCGCAAGGAGCTCTCCAGTGACCACCTCAAGCTCCACTTCAATGCACTCGTCCCCACCATCGTCGACCGCCTTGGAGGAGCCAAGCAACCCGTCCGCGTGAGGGTAAAGAGTGGTCATGTGAATGTCCCACGCACGCTCGGCGACCTGAAGGATGGGTTGCTTTCTCACCTCGTCAACCATCGAGGACTATCGTAGTTGGAACCTCGCCTAAAACCACACCACTGTCGCCGAAGCTCCGAGCATTGTATGCGTCTACTGCCTTGGTCCACGCAAAAAACAGATGAGACGCCGCTTACTTGTTTGACACTTTGGTCGATGAAAAAAGTGAATGAAATGTGTGTTGGAATTCAGGATGAAGCTTGAAATTTGAAGTCAAACGGGTTTAATTCGGGGCAAATTATGATTTTATTCAAACATCATGCCTGCCCATAAAAACCCGACACTGTAGCAAAAATAATCTTGATTCTTTTAGCATCCAAACGCACCATAAGTTTTACGGCTTGCCAAATCAATCTTTTCATTTAATTTTTACCGTTAAATACATTTTTTTAGTACCTGTGCTTCGGAACATTTTGGTTTTCAAAAAATATCACACGTGAAATTTGGGGTCATCTAATTATCGGACTTAATCCTTTTGTCCATATTTTGTCCAAAAATTTGACGACATGCCACGTCAAGACCTCTCGAAGACCGACAAGTGTCCCCCATGCCACTTCAACATTTAAAAAAAAATTAAAAGGGTTAAAAAAATTAAATAAACAAAATAAAAACAAAAACATCAACAGGGGAGATCACACCCCCAATGGGTGGCAGAGAACCCACCTCGTGGGTGAAATCCCCCCGCAATGATGGTGAGGGAGATCTCCCCCGAGGTGGGCTGCAAGGGGAGATCTCCTAGTGACCCACTCGCAACCCGCGGGCGGAGATGGGATCACCAAAGTACGAAGGGTTTAGAACCTGGGATAACCATTTGCCTGCAATGCAACACCGAGCCGCAATGATATGTTGTTTCTCCGATAGTACAGACGACAAGTGAGCAGCAAAAAGGGGTGGCTTTCCCATCAAGAATATTTGTGATGATAAGAGACTCATGAGTCATATCATGACGACTAATCTCTATCATAATAGTATCATGTCATGTCATGATTGCGTTGGATACCATATGTACATAACCCTGCGTGGTGATGACCTATAAGACCGATGGATAGTTTGCAATGAGCTCATCAAAGTTCACCTTGCGCTCTACCTATACAGCAAGGTTGCGCAAGAGCTCTGTATACTTTCTAACTACCATATCATCCCTAAATCTAGCTTCCTCCTCGGTCTTGGAGACTAATCCTAGGGTAGTCTTATAAGTCGACCTGAAAGCTACCTTTGTCATCGCTTATATGGCTCTAGTGTGTTTTCTCCTTGAAGACCTTGCCGTATCAACCTGTTGGCATAGAGAGAAAAAGGGAAGTCAACACGCGAACCATCTACACACTGCGCAATTCCCAAACTCATGTATGAAGCTAAGTATGCGTGTATCCTAACCTTCGGTGCAAGACTATTTAACTATATATATGAAAACATATTAAACCATATGTCTATAATAACTAGCTTCACCAAAGTCTATAATAACTATATGAAAACATTTTTTTTTTTTGAACAAATGGCATATGCCATCATATATTAATGAATAAAGTCTCAGGGCAAGGACAAAAACAAGAGGTTCAAGATCCCAATACCCTAAGCCAGATAAATCTGACTTGAAACAACAACCTGAACAATACAAATCGTTACAGGGACAACAATGAGCCACTCTTTACATTTAAAGCACAACTCACAAATAGAAGATGGTAGATCTAGCACCTACGCCAACAAATAGTCCAGTAACTTTTAAGCATCACAAAGGCAAACTGTGAGAAAACACTAAAAAAACAAAATAAAACACCCTAAACCAGAAGCACAAATCGGGACCGGCATCGGGTGGCGCCGCCACCGGAGACCTCCTCAACAACAGAAATCAGCCAGAAGACCTCGGATCCACTGAAAAACCCCAAACCTCTCCTTGGAAGACAAGTTGTGACATACACGTGACGGTCCTAGGAGAGACTTCCCTGTCGTGTGTAGGCCACGCACCAAGTGTGAAGGACCGACACTGCGTGGCTAGAGGCTGTTGGGCCGGAAGAAGCCGGCAACCACTATGGTGAGGCGCGTGTCTTGGAAGAACCAGCCGAAGTGAGCAGATCTGACACCAAAGAATGAAACCCAAACAAAGAAAACAGGTCAGAAACTCCGCCGGAAAAAAAACACACCAGAGAGTCGCTTCCCAACCCAAATCCCGTTTTAGTCTTCTATCGGGGAACAACAACCACTACCGGATCTAACCCGGGGGAACAAAAACTCCAAAAACCTAATGGCTGGAGGAAAACAAACACTCCACTGGCACTAGCCAGGGAGGAACAAAAGACCATCCCCAGCCTAAAATGGCAAGGGGGAAGGGGGGGGGGGGGGGGGGGGGGGAAACACCGCCAGGGGAGGGAAGCGTGAAACCTCCCCCCCCCCCCCCCCCCCCCAGGAAAAAAACTCTCTCTAGGGTCGGCGCTTCTCTAACTATATGAAAACATATTAAATCATAACAACATGACAAAACATGAAAAATATGGACAAGTTCTTACTTTTTAAAAAAAAATAAAAAATAACTACCTCCTGTGATAAATCATGAACTCAACATAGCATGATAAGACTTCACAAAATGCTTAATAAACAAAAAGGTCAATGTATAATCCTTGTGAAAAATGGACTTGAAGTTCAAATGTTACCTTATAGAAAATGTAACCACTCCAAATGTTTTGCGTAAAAAAGATTGCAAAACTCATGTGCAAGCTATTGTAAGTAATAAAATTCTCGGTAAGCGATGTTGATCAACAGAAAATGGTAGACACTCAAGTAAAATTTATATTATCGTGCAGAAAAAAAAAATGATTAGGTTTTTGTTTTCCACTAAGAAATGGAGCAATTGAGTGATTAAATTAACAAGTAAAATAGAGCTAAGGAAAATAAATATGAAAAAACTAGGGCCTCAAGGATCCACCTACCATTCTATTACATATTATTGAGACATTTTTAACTCAACTAGATTGAGAATCAACTCTCCTAATTGGAATATTTAACAATAAAACACTAATTAAAAGATAAGGTTGATTGAAGATTTGATTTTAATGACATGTTAAAAAATATTAAGCTTTCAGTATAAATTTGAATATTAAATTTACATCTTCCTATCAGCTTAAGCCTTTGGAATAAGTAGTAATTTAACATAGTATAAAAGTCAAAGGTCCTGAGTTCGAACCTTGACTGCGTCATTTACTTCCCCATTTCAATTAAATATTCTACGTGTTGGGTCCCACCTATTAAAAATAAGTTTGAGCTTATACGTAAGGGGCAATGTTAAAGTATCAATTAAGTGATTAAATTTGCATCTTCCTATCAGCTTAAGGGTGCGTTTTGAATTGCAATTTCGTAGACAATAAGTGTGATTTTAAACCAAATCCCAGAACATAAATCATTTGGGAACTGCATTTTTAAAAATTGCGATTTAAAAACGTATAAAATATGTCTTTTTCAAATCGCAGGTAAGAGAGTGCTTTTTTGAAAACGCAGAATTTTAAAGGCTAATTTGCGATTTTAAAGGCTAAACTGCGTTACTAAAAATCACTTTTTCAAATCACACATTTTAAAATCATTATTTTAATCACACTTTTTGAAATCGCAAACACAAACAGACCCTAAACTTTTGGGATAAGTGAAAATTTAACAGAATCATAACAAATCAAACAAAAAATAAGCATTTGATATAAACAAAAATGATAATGATTCAAAAACCAGTCAACATGAAATCTTTCTCAAAATTAAAATCATCCCCAACATTTAGTCATTAATTTATGAAGTACATCCAAAATAGTCTCAAGAACACATAATAAAAATGTCAGGCTTCACCCATAGCCCTAGATAAAAGATTGGCTACTGATAACCATGGAAATAAATTACATCATCAAAATTGTTAGTATTTTGGCCACATTCTGTGTTTGGACAAAATCACTTATGTGTAAAGATGCCGTAAACAAGGATTTCACTTATTAAAGCATTTTCAGAAGACTCTGCACTGCGAAAAAGATAGAAGATTTCAGTTTCCCTGTCAACCATCCGGACGACGTGTCATCCCGTCCGGACGCCCATCTGTCCACTGTTCCATCCATCCGGACGACGTGTTCATCCCGACCGGACGCCAGACAGACCAGCATCATCCGTCCGGACGACGTATCTTTTCCGTCCGGAGCCTACACTGTATCGAGAAGCTTCTGTTCCAGCTTGCATCCGTCCGGACATCGCAGCAACCCGTCCGGACGCATATCAGTACTCGAACAGTCTCAGATTCTTTCCAAGTTCCAATAAAGGGAAGATCGATCAACCATCCGGACGATGTGGTATCCCGTCCGGACGCGCATCTCCTTAAGGCAAGAATCACAATTCAAATATCACCGTCCGGACGTCAATCAGCCTTGGTCCGGACACGCACTCATCAGTTAAGGAAATTGCTGATTCGACTTCAACTGTCCGGACTTCTGCCTCTCTTGGTTTGGACGCACGCATAGCAGATATGGAAATTGCATGTTGAAGAATTGCCGTCCGGACGTTCATCCCCCTTGGTCCGAACGCACTAAGCCTTATAAGGAAATTACTTGCAGCGGACGTGCGACCGTCCGGACATCAGTGTCTCACTGTCCAGACAAAGGTCTTAAACATGAAAGATTTTCAGCGAAATTTTCGGAAAATCCTATCGCACAGTTGTCTGTCCGGACGGCCCAAGTTCACCGTCCGGACGGCGTCCGTACATATTACTGTAGTCGCCCATTCTGCACCTCAGCCTATAAATAGAGGCCCATGGGCATTAAGAATTGCAAGAATTCGGTATTGAATTCCACTAGAGCTCAGAGAAGTTAAAGATCCCTCTGAAGCCGTTTCAAGTGTGCTGCGCTACAACTGAAGTCTATCTTAGAAGTCGGCTCTAAGGTAATGAATTCCATTGAAAACCCCTTCAGGTAGGAGACCTGGTTGGGAAGCGTTCGTGTTGAGTACACGTCAGAGAGCAAGGTATGACCACTGCATCGAGTTAATGTGAGTGTTACTATCTTGTATCTAGCTTCGTCTTCTGAATAGTGGAATTCCTGGGTTTGGCAGCCCCGGAGTGGTTTTTCTCTTAATTGAGTTTCCACTTCGTCAACAAAAACTATGTGTCTTTTATTTTCCGCTGTGATTGATTTTTGTTGACACTTGTTGCACACACTTTCTTTTAGAAGTCAATTTTAATTTTCAAAAATGCTGAACATTAAACACAAAAAAAAAAAAATTATAAGGAAAATAAAAGCTAAAAATAAATAAATTTAGAAAGAAAAAAAAAAAAGCCACCAAATGGAGGAGAACTCCAGTTTTTAGAACTCCAAAAAATCTCTCTCTCCTTTTTTCTTCACTTTCACGTCCAGCCTCCTATGCGAAAGAGACCCAAAAAGAGAAAGAAAAAAAAATCCGCAAATCTCCTTCCTCCTCCATATTTTTTTTTTCTTTCTTGTTTGGTTGGTCCCACGTTTTTATCTTTCTTGTCACAATGAATGATTTTTTTTTTTTTTTTTTTTACATCTTCTTTCACGCACATGATCTACATCAAACTCTAGTGTAATGAGCATTCATATTAGGAACATTAATTTCATTTTTTTTTCACAAAATGATTTAATAGTATCAAGGAAAGGCTCCCACTCTTCATTTATCAACTTTTAAATAAATAATTTTACAATTGAAACTGCATACATGACATTTAAAATATCTTGAGAATTTTGTTGCAAAGCATGGCAAAGAGAATTAGTAAATCTCATAATCTGATTCATCAAATGCAAAATCAAATGATGTCAATACCATATAAGCCGCTTTAGCATCACCACGTTGAGAATCGTTGATTCCCTCCTTTGAGATAGTGTCGAGAATTGAGTAAGTTACACAAAACATTCTTCTCAAGCTACAAACATAATAAAAATGAGAAAACTAGGCTTGGCAATTCGGGTAAACGAGTCGAGTTCAGGTCAACCTGACTTACCTGCCAAAAAATTTTACCCGAACTCGACCCGATTATTAATCGGGTTGAAGCCTGTAACCCTAACATGACCCGATAGAAAACCGGGTTACCCGATGAACCCGTTAAGTATAACGGGTTGTGCCGGATGGATAGAGTGTGGAGTCGACAGGTGTCAGGCGGAGTGTGAAGCCGTGACTGTGAGTGAAGGTCATGTCGTCCTTTGTTCTTCTTCGTTTGCTGGGATCTCCCTTTCTCCTTCGACGAAGGCTCTTCCTTATGCAATTGCGGATTCTCCGGGTAAGGATGATCACAATGGTGGGTCTGAATTGAAGTGGTCGGTGGATGATGCCTAGGATTCGCCCTCTGATGTTGTGTGTGAACATTGTGAAGTTTAAAGCTGTGTGTGACTATGAGGCGTGAAAAGTGATGACAGATGTGCGGCTAGGTTTTTCAGTGGCGTGTGTTATAAACGGGTTCAGGTGTTTAAGAGCCCAAGATCCATTGATCCAACGATTCCAACATATATATCATATAGCAGTGAGCCAAACCGTGTTATAATCGTGTTAGCGGGTCAACCCGCAGGTTGACCCGCTAGACATAATTATAATCGGGTCATAATCGAGTTGACCCAATTATAACCCGAACCCGATAATCCCAAACTCAAACCCTGTATTTTCAAGTTGTGTTCGTGTCAGGTTCGCAGGTCGTGTCAAAAATTGCCAACCCTACAGAAGACCATGTGAGTCAATTTTCGATATGGTATAAACACAACATGTCCTGCTAGGTTCTTCACGCCTTCCTAAGAATCCTGCAAAACAATTAAAGTTAGAAGACCCTTCCAAAGGTCTCTCTCTGATGCCTAAGGTAGTTTCTTAGAGAAAGAGTCTACTTAATCCCAAAAAATTTCAGTCCGTCTTTATACTTGGGGTATGGACCTATTTATAGACTGAATGATGAGCACCCTTACTACTAGGGTTTCGTGTTCTTTGACTTAGGAGTGCCGTCAAAGTCTAACATAGACTCGGACTCTTCTATCTTCAAATCTTAGGATTCTTTCCTTAACGATCTCGAGATTCTCAACAATGAATCTGGGATTAGCTTCAATCCCGAATTTCCAAGAACTAGGCATGATCCCAAGAGATCCGGACCGTGACCCCTATCTTAATTCAGTAGAACTCTAATATGGATTTCTTGGGATGCGGTTAATACTTGAGTTCCCAGGACATGTTTGTCATGGGCCTTGGCTGACTTGATTGAATCTTGATCCTGGGATGTCTGCATTCCCGAGACTCAATTATGATGCACCTCCTGTCTCGTATTCTCGATAATAGCTTTTCTGAGTGTTAGTTTGTGATTGACTGTATTCTGGTGGACAAAATCACTTCTATGTAATGTTGTTTTTTAGGGATACTGTTATATTTAGAGTCTACACTTTGGTTATATGCTTCAAGAAGATTTTGTGCAGAATGCAAGACAGTGAAGTTCAGATCCTTTCCATCCATCCGGACGACGTGGTATTCCGTCCGGATGCTCGTCAGACAAGCAACATCCGTTCGGACGACGAGAACTTTCCTTTCGAACTCCCTTTTGTGTCTAGAAGCTTCGAACTGTTCCAGGTTGCATTCGTCCGAACGTCTCAACAACACGTTTGAACGCCTTTCAGTGTTCGACAAGTAAAGGCATTTCCTTTCCAAACATAGATATGGGAAGATAGCTGCAACCGTCCGGACGACGTGGTTATTCCATCCGGACACTATCCTTGATAAGGCAAGTCGTGTAGAAGACGCTCAACCGTCAGGACGTCAGTCTAGATTGTTCGGACACTCAGTCCTTATTATGAAAATTGCGTGCAGCAGAAGTGCAACCGTCCGGACGCTAGGGCAAATCCGTCCGGAAGCGGCTCTATTCAGGAAAGAATTTCAGCGAATTTGGAAAGTCAATTGCACAATTGTCCGTCCGGACGGCACCTAGAGAAAATCGAATCAGACTCGATTTAGGTCTTCTGTAGCCTATAAATAGAGGGCATCTAGGCATGTAATTTGTAAGAATTCGGTATTGAATTCCTTAGAGCTTAGAGAGTATATTTTAGGAGTTGTTGTGCTGATCCACTTACTCTCAAGATGTTGTCGAAGTGCTGTTGTTGTGTTCGTGTGAAGTCTATTTTAGGGAAGAGCCCTAATGTAAAGGATTCCATTGAAGACCCTTTCAAGTAGGTGACTTGATTGTGAGGCATTCGTGTTGGGTTACACGTTAGAGTTCAAGGTACGACCACTGCATAAGGGTATATGAGTGCTATTGTTTTGTCTTCTAAATAGTGGATATCCTGGGTTTGGCTGCCCCGAAGTCTTCATTGAGTTTCCACTTCGTTAACAAAATATTTGTGTTTTTTAAATTCCATTTTTACAATATTTTGTTATACATTACACACACACGATAAATTAGAAGTCACTTTATTTTTCAATTAGTATCAATGCTTGGTACACTCTGTTTAGATTTAATTCTTAAGTGTTATCCTTCTTATTGACTTTTATTTTATTTTTATATGTCTCAAAATCTTACAACTATTCCAGCCTTTGATGGCATGAACTATGGCTATTGGAAAGCTCGTATGCGTTTCTTTTTAAAATTCATTGATTGTTGAAAAACTATTGAAACTAGTTGGACTGAGCCAGTGGATACAAATATTGAGCTTGCAAATGAAAGAAACGCACGACTTTCCAATGATAAATCCCTCCATACTCTATGTCAAATGCTTTCACCGTCTGAATTTACTAAAATTTCAAACTGTGGAACTGCTCAAGAAGTATGACAAATCTTAGAAACAACATATGAAGGCACAAATCTGTCAAACTTCAAATGTTGATTTCTAGATTTGAAGAGATTAAGAAGTTGGATGATGAGACATTCGGAGAGTTTTACTCCAAGATGAGCGACCTAAGAAACTCGATGGTGAGTCTTGGGAAGACCGTCTAGGATGTAAAACTCATTCGTAAAATTATAAGATCTTTGCATGAGCATTTCAGAATCAAGGTGATTACTACCATTGAATAATGCAAAGACTTTAGAAGAGATGAAAATTGAATAGTTGGTGGGATCTCTTCAAACCTATGAGTTGTCCCTACCCACAGTCAAGAAGGTGAAGACAATTGCCCTCAAGGCATCTAAAAAGAAATCCAAAGTCTCATCTGAAGAAGACTCTGAGAAAGAAGAAGATTTTGTTGCAATGCTGGCCAAGAATTTCGGAAGATTAATGAGGAATGATCGATTCAAGAAGAAATTCTCCGAAAGAACTGAAGAAGGCCCCTAAAGAGTCTGAACCTGAGGAAGTTGAGAAGAAAGACCCAAGAGGCCCCAGATTTTTGAATGCTCAGGCTTTGGGCATATACGGGCTGATTGTGGGAATCTCAAGCAGGGAAAATGGAAGGCTTATAATGCAACTCTCAATGATGAGTCCGAAGAAGAAGAATCTCCTGATCAAGACAAGTTTCTAGCCTTTGTGGCTCCATATGAAGATGAGGATTCTTACTACTCTGAGCACAGTGATGAAGACGGGGAAGAACTCAAGGAGGCATACAAAATTCTCTATGTAGAGTTCGAGAAGCTGAGGAAGACTCGTAAGCAACACATCCATGAGCTAAATAGCTTACAGATTGAGAAGAGTTCAATGCTGCTCAAGATACAAGACCTATAAGAGAAGCTACTAGAGACACAGCTTTAGTTAGAGAGGGTCACCGATGAGAAGCTGACCCATATGCTGTCAATCCAGAAGAGCCCAACAAATAAGACCAGACTCGGGTATGTAGCTCATCCCTCTAACATTCCCTCTACTTCTAGGACTGTCTTTGTTAAGCCCACAGTCTCCGTACCTTCACTCACCATTGTGGACAAAGGAAATGACGTAATTGGTGGAGATATTCCAATCACTCAGATGCCTCCCACCATTAGACGACCTCCCATATGCCATCATTACGGCCTAAGCGGACATGTTCGATCCTAGTGCTCTCTCCTCAAGGCTCAGAGATCAAAGGTCAAGAAAGAGGTGCCCAGACAAACAAATTTCGGCACAAGACCTCTAGCCTAGCATAAGGCTCCACAACATTAGGCCCTCCAGTATCAAGTTCCATGGCATCAAGTTCCAAGGCATCAGCCCCCACCGCACCAAGCTCCTTAGCATCAGCGGCCTCAGTAGAGATTTGTTCCTACCAATTAGAATGGCAAACCCAAGACTAACAAATCAAGGCACTTTAAGAAGAAGCTGCAGAAGATGGAGGATGATCAATTCTATAGGGAGCTGCCTATTTGGATGCAGAGCATGATATAATGGATGGATCATTAGATGAAGTCCTGTCAACAACCACCAAAAGGAAGGCAGTCATGGGTCAGGAAGGAGGCAGAAATTCACCCCTTGAAAGGGAATGGACTCACCTAGTTGGTGAGGATTCACATGCCTAGGATTTGGTTCCTAATCCTAAAGCATCAGGTTTGGTTGCATTGCATTATTCTATACATGTCATATTTTTGTTTGCTTTGCAATTTAGGAACCATTGTTATTTGCCCCATATTTCTCTTGTTGTTCTTGAAAAAATTTTCCAAGTACTATTTGGGGAAGACAGAAAAAGGACGTTGGGCGACTGTTTTTCTGTATTAGTAATTTTGATCCATTCTCTTTGAAGACAAGTTTGATCTTACCACATGCTAGGGTTATAAGTGTCTTTTTACCCATATAGCATTTTTTATTTTATTTTTTTTAAAAAAAAAAATGGGGGGTGAAGATGCAGGAATTTTCTTTTTTCTTTTTCTTGGCATGTCAGATATTGCATGTGATGACCTGTCTGTTCATGAAAAGCGAAATATTTGTCTTCATTCTTTTGAGGAGGATTATCTGGTATCTTCGGTGGTCGGCGGAACTTTGGATCTCTTCTGATCTCTATGAGGATTTCTGATATATCGGCATTGAGAGGTGTAAAGTTTTAATCTTTAAACTTCTTTACCGGTCTCTACCCTTTCCCATAAGCTTTCCTAAACTCTTTCCATTTTCTTCCCAGGGACCTATCTCGGAACGGCCTTGAACTGGCCATTGCCTTCAGCGTCTCTTCCTGATTGATGTATTTCTCCACTTTATCCATCAGGCCTTGCAGGGTACTTGGTTGCTTCCGGGCCAACTTCTTCATCAGAGGCTCCTTAAGTGAAATGCCCTGATAGAGGGCAGCATAAACATGTCCTCGGTTGGATCTTCAACCGCCATCTTCTCCTGATTGAACCGGGTCACAAACTCTTTAAGAGTTTTGTTGCTGCACTGGTGTAATCTTAACAAATATCTGGACGGCTTCTTCGTGTCCGGAAGGCCAAAAATTCCATCAAGAATATCTTACTTTAACTCCTTAAATTTGTCAACAGAGTTGGAGGCCAGTTTCCTCAACCAGTCACGAGCATTCCATGAGAGAGTTGGAGGGAAGGCCAGCATGCCACTTCATCAGATGTCCCGTGAAGGTCTAGGTTGTGACATCCCACATCGCCTGGGAATAGGGATGTGCTTATATGTATAAACGCACCCTTCTTGACACAACCCGTTTTAAAGTCATGATAGCCATAAACCTATCAGAACTCCGCAATTAAGCGTGCTTCTGAGAGAGTAGTATTGGGATGGGTGACCCCCTGTAAAATTTGGCTCGAGGGAGCAAAAAACGAACAATATTGTGTCATTGGGGTGGGTCGTTATAAATGGTATCAAAGTCATTGCCCAACCTGAGATGGGGAAAGCGTGCACAAGACAATGAGGGTCACCAGTGGGCACTCACTAAGACGCCAAGAATGGGGTGATCCCATGAGGGTCGCCAGCGAGAACGTTGGGTCCGAAGAAGGGGTGATTGTGACATCCCACATCGCTTGGGAATGGGAATGCCCTTATATGTATAAACACACCGTCTGGTGAAGGGTGAGTCAGTACCTGATAAGAGCCTGTCCACAACTATGGACTCATTTTTATGCTTCCTTTCCATTTCTATATTTGTGCACCTCCTCTCCCGCAACAATTCTACTGATATCTAGTGCATCTTCCCGTCGGTCTACCTGATGGTTGGCCCTTCCATTCCCTTGTTCTCGGTGATCATGCTCCCGGAAGTTGTCTTCTTGGTGATCGTCATCTCGACGATCCTCCTCTCGAAGATTGCAGATGTTAGTACGGCTATTGTGCTCTTCTTCTTCACGCTCATCTCAATTCACCTTGGGATGGGATTATTCTAAAATTCTAAGCAGTAACTGCATTTTGTCGTGTCAAAGCTTCCATTCGAGCTGCCAAAGTTGCTATGCGATCCTGATCTCTGCTGCCTGGGAGAGGGAATGATGGAGGTAGTGGATTGTTCTGAGCTCCTGGGTTCGGGTTGGGCTAAAGAATCTGTTTCGGCTGGGATCTCCTTTGCTGGTTGACTTGGCTTCCAAAGCGTGTGTTCATCACCATGATAGATTCTTTGTTATGAGAAACAAATAATCGTTCCCACAGATAGCGCCAACTTGTTGAGTCAGTTTCCGGTATGGTGTAAACACAGCATGTCCCTCTAGGTTCTTCACGCCTTTTTGAGAATTCTGCAAAACAATTAAAGTTAGGAGACCCTTCCGACGGTCTCTCTTCAATGCCTAAGTTAGTTTTTGATAGAAAGAGTTTCTTAATCCCAAAAAATTCAGCCCGTCTTTATACCTGGGGTATGTACCTATTTATAGGTTGAATAAGGAGCACCCTTACTACTAGGGTTTCATGTTCTTTGACCTAGGAGCACTGTCAGAGTCTGACATAAACTCGGACACTTCTACTTCAGATCTTAGGATTCTTTCCTTAACAATTCTGAGATTCTCAGCAACGAATCCAGGATTAGCTTCAATCTCAGATTTCAAAGAACTGAGCGCGATCCCAAAAGATCTGGATCATGACTCTTATCTTAATTCAGTAGGACTCTAATCTGGATTTCCTGGGATGTAGTTGATACCTGAGTTCCCGGGACATGTTTGTCCTGAGCCTTGACTGACTTGATTAAATCTCGGTCCCAAGATGTCTGCATTTCCAAGACTCAATTATGATGCACTTTCTGTCGCGTATTCTCGGGAATAGCTTTCCCGAGGATAATAACTCTATGTCTATTTCTTGGGAAAGGACAACTCGAGAGTCCTGCTGTCTCGGATTTATGATCGCTGATTCTCCTTGGGTTGATACTGACCTAGAGGTCCATGATTTTTTTGGATAGTCCAGTCTAAGTAGGATTATTCCCAACAGACCATCAAGTATCTCCAAGTCATTGCAAAGTAACAATTTGATTTGCCCCCTACCAGTCTCAATTTCATTAAAAGTAATCATACTTTCAATTTCAGCAGCTTGAACAGATTGCAATTCATCATTGTGTTATAAAGAAGCAACAAAAATATTGATAATAAAATTCAAATTGACAAGGAACTGATGAACATATTTTGCTTTTCTAGATGCCGCAACTAAAGCTAATTGTAGCTTGTAAGCAAAGAAATGCACATAATTACTACCTCACTGAGCATATTACTACCTCCATCAAATCTCTGACCTCGAATATTCTCAATTTTGAGGTCTACAAGAAAGGACATCACATATCTTCCTTTTTAAAGTTGATGCAGTAGTATCTTTGACATTGACAATATAAAATAACATCTCTCTAATAAAACCATCTTTATCAACAAATCTCAAAATGATTACCATTTGCTCCATTTTTACGCATCCCGAGCTTCATCAACAAGAATGCAAAACTTGGCATCCCCAATTTCTTTGCGAATCACATCTCACACTTTAGTTGCAAAGATATCCAAAATTTCATTTTGAATTTGGGATGATGTATATTTGGCATTCTGTGGAGCATTTGTCAAGACAACTCCAGGAACTTTATCATTATAAGTTGCTAAAAGCTTTATCAATTCAATGTAGTTGCCTTGATTTTTAGTGTAGGAGCTTTCATCATGACCTCTAAATACACATGCTTTACTTCGATGGTCTTTAATCATTTAAAAAAATGGCAGCAACATACAATTTTTGTAATTTCTTTTTATAAAAGAATCATACAAATGGTTAATTCCAGCGTGATACACTTTTGATCAAAAGTGTTTCACCAATTCCAAGAAACTATCGTTAATTTAAAATTTTAATGGTGGATAAAAAAATATTAAATATAGTATTTACACCCGAATCAACATATTTTTTTTTTTTTTGTTTTACGCCCCATAATTCTTCCTCAGCCGAGCTTGGGCAAAATAGCAGAGCAAGTACAAGTATTAGTAGAATAGCAAAAATGCACTCTTCGTCATTAATACTTCTTCGTCTTTTAATGGTTTCTTTTGAGCCGCAATCGATTATTCTCCCTTTCTTGTGATGACTGTTTTTCAATTAACTTGCCAATATGCCGTGAATAATTATTCAGATCATCACAACATTTCATAGCAAATTTATGTGGTGAATTTGGATCTTTCCCCACATGCCTCATTAAAGGACAACTCATTCCATCGTTCACCTTTTTCCAATTATTAAAACATTTCACTGTAAATGCACTTGATCCCAAACGACCTGTTAATTTTTTAGAAAAAAATGTAACATGGATGACAAAATATGGCATCCTTTGATTTTGAATACTCCAACCAACTTGAGTATGTCTGGAACCAAGAAGCTTAAAATCGACGACAATGATTATCCGATTACATTTAAGATAAGCATGTCACATTTCATCTTGTAAGTTTACAGGAAATTCCTTATTTGCGGACATCATCCTGGATCGCGTTCCAAAGAGGTGGCATCAATTTTTTCAGGATGAATTCTTGGATATTTAGAAGGCTGCTCATCAGTCACTGAAGCATTAAGATCTGTTGCTAACGGTATATTTAAAGGTGTATCACTATCAACCTTTGAATGACTAGCATATTTTTTCTTAAATAATGAATTGATTGTTTTTCGTTTATTCATATTTTTCTAAGCTGTAAGAAAATTTTATAAATTAATAAATTAACCGAAAAATACCTAGAAATATAAGATATTTGTTAGAATTTTTTACTCATAATAATTCTTATTAGCATTAACAAGCAAAAGAGCAACAAATAAATTAATCGAATTAGAAAAAAAAATCAAATAATCAAAGTAACTATTCAAAATCTTAATCTAGCCAAAATAGAAAAGACATAAAAATATAAAATACTTGCTAAATAAACTAAGCATAATTAATAGGATATAAGAAAAATGAGTACCTTTCAGTGAATCATCGTTATCTTGAGGGATTTCTTGAAAACAAACCAAACACAATAACGTGCTAGTCGAATGTTGCAAACCAATAAAAACAAATAATGAATTAGAAGAAGAAATGATGGAACACAATAAAAAAAAAATTAAAAAAAAAAAAAAAGGTTTTCTTCCAAATTGTCTTCTAAATTGATTACTTATTTTAAAGAAAAATATTAATTTAATAGAATAATTAAAAAAAATCCAATCTAATTTGGAGTTTTTTCCATCTAAAATCAAAGTGTTGCATTTTAATTAGTACTTCGGTTGAAAAAAATGCATGCCTAGTTTCCTTTTTTTTTTTCTTTTTTTTTTTGGTATTTATTTTGTTAGCTTCTTGAGAGTTCTATCAATTAAAGACTAAATACTAGGAAAAGAAAATTAAATAATAAAGACTACAATGAGCGGTTGAACAACAAACTCATCATCCTACGAAATCATAATTTTTTTTCCCCTTAAATTTCTTCCTCAATCTTTTTTGACTATTTGACCAAATCTCCTCATTCCTGTTTGGCTATTTCCTCACCTCACGCCTATTTAGCTATTTCTTTACATTTGACCAAGTCTCATTCCTCAATCCTCACCCTACGGTCCCCACGCCCCCTGTAACGACCCGCCTTTTACAAAAAGACGTAAGTAAAAATTTCGAATTTTCACGTATCGTTAAGACATCAACACTGACGTCATCAGACTATAATTTAACAGCGGAATATAATATAATGAACATCTAGGTTAAGAACATAGCCAACACACCAGATCTTCTAATAAAAATACCTCATATAATAAAAGCAAGTGTAATTAAGTCATTACACATAAGATAGGTCTTGTACCACGCAGGGCATGAACAAAATAGCTAAGTTATCTAGAGTATCATTATTTATTACAATACAACAGAAATATGAACATAATATCCATCTAAGTACGATATGGACTTCTGCATAGCAGCCCACAAAACTGGAGACATCACAGTCTCATCACCTATTATCAGGATCAGCCCAGCCCTCAGGAAAATCCTGATATTCCACATTTTCAAGACCTGTATTAATATTTAACATAGGAGAAAAATAATACAGAAGGAAACACTAAGTGAGTCAACCGTTTTCATTAATAAAATGAATTCTAGTTTATTTATAAAATGCAGCACAATGAATATATAACTTCATGATCACATGTACATGCAATGTATAATCCATGTCGCGAAGCACATACATAAACTAAACATAAACATAATCATAAAGCAGTAATGTGATAGTTTTAATGTAGTGTCTTAATTAATCATCTTTTGCACACCACTCGTTCGCGAAGCCATAGGTCCGGTATAGCGTGTTAGCCCGCGATTACCGTCTCCTCACTTAATGTTTATTGGTTTGTTACTAGAAGCCAAAGGTCCCAGCGTCAGGTTACTTATTAGGTTCAACCGGGATCTGATGGTCTCACCACTGGCCTATAATCCCCTCTGCCTACCAGCTCGTTATTAAATAGTTTAGTTAAAATGTAAAATATGTAAACTCACATGCACAACCAAATAAATAACACAGTAAACACAATATTAATGAAATGTTCACATCTCTCAATAAGTATAGAAATACTTACAATTTCGTTCGCAAAGTAAGTCCGAGTAACTGCATAATTACATTTATGCATTAATAAACTAATTAAAGCAATATTTAACGAATCTACTTACTTATTAATTCTATTTGAACAACATTTTAACTCTGTCTAATATTTATAAAATATCTTATACACAAATAGGTATAATGGTATAAAATATTGTTATTCTGTTCATCTCAAGTTAAATAGGATAACAACATTAATATATTAAAAGCCTGATATTAAAGTAGCATAACTGTGTTATAAAAATATACATTCATAACAAAATATATCCCTTTTTGTCTATTAAAATATCAACACATACTTATACATAAAATCCATACATTTTATACATACATATTTATAGCCATATCATTCATTAAACACACACACACACACACACACACACACACACACACACACACACACACACACACACATATATATATATATATATACATATTTTAAACATAGTATATATGTTCCTCTCTCTCTCTCTCTCTCTCTCTCTCTCTCTCTCTTTATACCCGAAACACACATTCTCACTGCACTACTTCCTCTCTTTCATGCATATATAAATACACATATAACTCTTTTCTTTTCAAAACCACCTAACTACACTCACGGTTCATATACCAAAACACTTCCTCTTTTCTTTCTTTTATTCAAACTTCATCGTTCCATCTCACACGCACATACACATATTCTCTTCACACACTCACCTACTGCCCTACACCAAAACACACACCATAAACTCACAAAAGTCCCTCATCTCAACACTCATTCATTATCTGAAACCCACACACATTCATACCAACCTTTTTCTCTTCTTCCTATCCTTTCTTCTCTCCCTTTCTTAGTTTTCTCATCATTTTTTTTCTGCATTGGCCAGCATTTACAGCAGCCCAACCTCCATCTTTTCTTTTCTTTTCTTTAGCACACATACAGCACTCTCAACACTTAACATCAGGTTATATATATATACACATATACATATACATATACATATAAACACATCTATATAAATAAACACACACACACACACACACACACACACACACACATATATATACACATAAACACATATATACTTATTTTATCTTAAACAAAGTTATTCTAATAAGTTACTCATCAAATGAAAACATAAACTAAGCTTTTACCTATTGGGCTTGTTGTTCTATTGATCAAGAAGTCCAGAGTCCACACCAGAAAGTTCCACACCAAGAGAAAGAGAAGCAATCCAAAACTCCTCTGTTTTTGGATACAAAAACAAGGGCTGTTTTGGTGGGTTTAAAAACTCGTTTTTGCTGATTTTCCGGTTTATAATCACAGGAAATGGAAGAGAAGTGATGAAGCTTTAGACTTGAAGTTTCAGCACTCAAAAGAAGAAGAACAGAAACTGAAAACAGTAGCACTTCCCCATGGTTTTTCTGATTTTCTCTTCACCTCCGGTTGCACCCATGCATGGCTTATATAAAGGATTCAACGGTTGAGATCATCCCAGCATTTCACGTCCTTAAGGGTCAGATTTGTAGCAGCTGTACTTTTGAAATGATTAAACGAATCAAATCAAATCTTATCTTAATCTAACTTAGTTATGAACTAACTAAACTTTGCTAACCAACTTAATTAACACATTTTTGATCCACTGAACGCAGTTATAGCAAGTGGGTTCGAAAATATTTTAGAATAAAATCGTGATCTGTCGCTTACACGAACACTGCAATAGAAAGTCGCTCGATCGATATCGAAAGTGAATTCGCTCGATCAATATTAAATCGATCGATCGACTTCTGTTTGATCGATTATATTATCGATTAATTGCCTATCGCTCGATCGATTGACTTCAATCTAATGTCGTTCGATCGAATATAGAACCGATCGATCAACATTGATTGGCTCAAAATACAGGAATCTCTTTATATATATATATATAACAAGATTACTAATAAAGTCAAAGATTAAAAACTATTATTCTTGACACATGCTATAATTTCACATTAACGAATTAACACTTAAGCATGTGGTAATACCGGGTATTACACCCCCAAATCTCATCATTCTTTATCTCTTGTCTTGACCTTATCTTCTTGAATCTTGAGTTCTTTCTTATCTCCTCATGCCTCACTACCTCAGTCCTCAGTCCTCACGCCATATCAGAGAACCAAACACTGAAAGTCTAAGACACAACACATAAAAAAAAAAAGAAAAAAAAAAAGAAGAAGTTGCCTTTCTCCTTAACCGCCACTAAGCCATTCCTTGATTCCCACCTAGCCTTCTTCTGATCTTCTCCTTCTCTTATTGTCACCTATGACTATTTATTTTAGAAAAGCCCAAAATTTCAAAGCATAAATCATATTAGAGATTTAGAGCCTATGGAGAAGTGAAAGCAGATAACTCACGGTGCACTGATGAGTGATGACTGATGCTTGCTCCCTGCTAGTGGTGGTGCGTGGACGATCGACATGGATGCATAGAAAGATCGTGGATCTCGTGTTGTTTCCAAAGCGATTCTTCTCTCGCCTCTCGGTTTTTTCACAACCACTAAACGACAAACGTTTTTTTCTTTTCTTTTTCTTGGGGCTGGGTGACGAGGTGATTGAGGCTTTGAGAGAAATTTGAGAGTTGTTGAAAAGCAAATTTTGCCCCTTTTCTCCTTGTCCAGTGTGCATTTTTTGATTGACATTGAGCTGCCGTGTTGGAGAGGATTTAACCCTTTAAAAAAAAAAAAAAAAAATTAAGGGTTTTGAAAGTTTTTGGGGTGGCCATGGACCCTTCACCCTATAACATGCCTCCACCTTTAGTTATAAGTGTTAGGAATAATTCCACTCAATCTGACCTATCAAAATAACCGGGAGTCAACTCAGCCAGCCAAGGCCTGGTTCAAGCTTGTCCCGGGAAATCAAGTATCAGTTATCCTAGGAAATTCGAATTAGGACTCTACTCCAAAGTTGAATTGAAGTAGGAGTCATAATCCGATTAGCCGCCCTATTCCTGGCAAAATCAGAATATCTTAGTCCAAGTCTAGTTTGGTTTAGTAGTCCTATTCGAGATAGGACTCCTAGTCCAAATCTGATCCTGAATCTTAAGGGATCAGATCAGATTACATATCTACTAAAGGATCAAAGTCCAAGTAGAACTTTGATTACACTCCTAGATTAAGAAGGAGCAGGAAACCTAATTCAGGTTTGACTCCACTTCTTTGCTTATAAATAGGCCCATACCTTAGGTATAAACTCAGACTAAATATACCTTAGGTATAAACTCAGACTACCCCCTTAATATGCATTTACACTCTAATATTACTTGAGTTCCTAAGTTACAAAATCCTAAATAACACGTAAAGCCTTAATCCTTACATTTTGCCCTAAAACCATTCGGACCATTTGAAAACCATTAGGATAGTTATACCGTTTGGACGATTTTGACACCATTTGGACAGTTCCAACAAATATTGCAAGTTTTCGAGTTTCTCTCCCATTTTTTTCACTCTTACTCGGCCTTTAGGTGGTCTAAAGTTCCAAAAGTATCATCTTTACACATCCCAACACCTTTTAGACCTCAAAGATTCTTAACTTTAACGTTAAACTCTAAAGGTTTTAGCTTTCCTCTACCCATCACATTTCCCTTTTTTCATTAAACAACCCAAAGTGTCTTATAAGTCCAATCTTGCACATTCATCCATTGATCAAGGTTTCAAAATGCAAACCCAACCTTAAAGTTCCAAGCTTTCTAACCAAAAGCTTAGGTTTTCACCAAAAATAAATAAAAATTTAACTTTATCTATTTCCCATTTGATCTAAAGCCAACACATACACATACGAAACAAAACTCTAACACAGAGACTAATAACGAAAAATGAAGTTAGGATTACCTCTCTTACCCCAATCTTGAAGTTTTTTAGCTCCTTGTGTTGGAATTTTGTACATCATATGCACAACAAAACTATCCTAAAGATCGCTTCAAGAGGATATGGATATATTATGTTTTAAAAATAAATAGCAAATGAGAAGAAAATTACTTGGATTTTTGGCCACTCCTTAGCTATGGGCAATTTCTTATTTCTTATTTCTTCTTCCAAAATCATGGCTGATTTGTGATTTCTTGTAACACCTCAAAATAAAAGTTTATTTTAAATAAGTTTAAGAGTGCATTAATTAACTTTGGACCTTTGGAGATGGGTTGAATTTGGGACTTTAGACTTTTTAAGGAATTTGTGAGTAATCGAACGGTCGATTAGGATCAATCGATTAGAATGAACGATCGATCGATGCAACCCTCCTCTTGAACGATTGATCTGGAACTCGAATGATTGATGGACGGTTACAACAACTTGATTTTAAAATGTTTATACCCTTTAGGACATGCATTTGTTTATTTTAAGAGACGCTTCTCAATCCTTTAGTCTCATTTTCATATTTCTCAGTTTCTGGAACCTTTAGAAAGAGAGGGAGACAAGGGAGGAGGAGAGAGAAAGTGGATCTTGAGGGTTTACATGAAAAAAGAGGTAATGAGCTCGTCTAATCTCGTTTAATTCATTATAATTATTGTTTCTAGTAGTTTCTACTTGTTTTACTTGTTGTATTGGTGTACTGATCATAGGATTTTGGAAGGTTTAGTAGATTGCGATATCTAGGTTGAATTCGATTGAGTTGTTGATGAGTTGATGGTTAGATGGTCTTGGATTATGTTTTCCATGGTTATTTGGGGTTCTTGTGAGTAATCTAGCTCTGTTTAAAGGTATGAAAGTAAATCTTTATGCTTAGACATGAATCTTTGTTTGGTTAGTGTTGGATTGAGGTTTTTGATGGTTTATTATGCATTGATGATGTTGGATGATATGTTCCTGATTAGGACAGTGTTAGGATGTATGATAGGACCTTAGATTGTGGTTAGAATGAGTTAGATTTGTCTGAGTTTGAAGTGACATTCTTAGGCCAAGAACTAAACGTTTGATGATCTAGTTGAACGATTGACTCGATAAACAAACGATTGATTGTCTGGCAGATCAACCATTTCACCCTTAGATTAAGATTTTGGACATTTTAGCTTAGATTAAGTACTGATAACCATTTTCACATATTTCGGTGTTGGAGAATCCGAAGACGGTTACCATTGGGAGTTTAAGCGGCCAAGGTAAGCAACCTATCATTGTGCTAGTGTTTTTATAAATATTTGTCAGACGCATATTATGTACATTGTTTTCCAAGAAAACCACGGGATTACCTTTTGAGCATTCTTAAATGTATGAAAATATTCTTAAGCATGAAATGTGTGATGTGGATTACTTTTTTAAATGTTGTCTCAAATGATGCAAGAATTAATTTAAAGACTATCTTCTTATGCATAAATGAAATAAAATGCTTATGTAGTTATGTGTAACATGTTATGGAAAAGAGATGAAATGTGAAATAGAATAATGAATGGTGACATTGGTACCATGTGTATAATGTAATATGTGTGGAGGCAGTACAACACATCATTTGTTGGGTGTGGCCTTATAGGTCGTTAGCCCTTAGTAAAGGGGCTTAGGCCAATAGGGTTCTGCATAGAGAGGTTGACTGACCTGTCCTTGCTAGAAGGAGATGTGCAGGACAAGCACAAACTTTCTCTAGGAGTTAAGCAAAGCTATTGATGTTTGAATGATACTCTATGTAGAATAGAATGTATAAAAGGATGATAGTTACAAATGGAATGTTTATAATTATAGTAAAAGGCTTAAGAGAAATGTTTCTAAAAGATTAACTTTGGAAGAGAATGTTACCTTTTCAAAATACTTTTAACTGCATGATGAAATTTTCAAAGTCACACACTGGCACCAGCCTACTTGTTTACTAAGTCGTTGAGTTACGCTTGAGGAGCCACCTATGATTGAGTAAGAAGGACCTTGAGGCAGATGCGGTCGTATGAAGTTGTGATATTGATCGGGTTAACGCTTGAGGAGCCATTGCAGAATTTCGGAGGTCATTATGGTAAATAGTGTTTTTGGTACTACAGACTTGGTGTTTTGAGATGCATTTGTATATTACGGTTTAGTATGGATATCATTTATAGTGATGATAGGTGTAATGTAATTTAATGATTTAAGTTAATGTGATGATTCTTAGTAAACCTTTGGTTGTAACGATTTATGTATTTTCACTGCTTAGTATTCTAATTTTGAGTAGTAGAAGATCCCTCGTAACTTATTTACTTGGTAAATAGGTTTGGAAGATGCTCGGGAGTTCACTACCGGTTAATTAATTTTTAGGGGCGTTACATTTCTAGAGCCTAAGGATCATCTCCTCAATAACTTAAGATGACCAAAAAAGTAGGCTCTCAAGTTTAGAGTGCTCGGTCTGCATCTAATAGGCTTCTTTATTTATAGGCTTAGGTTTACTTGGAGAAGAGGAACAATTCAATCTCCTAAACCAAATGGATGACGTCTAGGCTAGGGAAAACATCCTAACCTCTGTCTTTTGGAGATACACGACCTGGGCTAGGGTTTTATCCTTAGCATAAGTCTCCCAAAATTCGATCCCTACTAGGATCCAATCCTAGCCCAAGTTTTAAAATAAAACAATGCCCATACCAATAATCAGGGGCGGTCCTATATGGAGGCTAGGGGGGCCCTGCCCCAAAATTTTCTCCTAAAAAAAATAAAATAAAATAAAATTTTACCCCTTATTTTTTAATTTTTTTAGTTTTGCCCCCTCTATTTTTTTTCTTTCCAATTTGGCCCCTCCATTTTTACCAGCCTAGGTCCGCCACTGCCAATAATAGAAGTGACTCACTCTAGTCAAATTATATTAGCTTGAAGAATTATCTAAAAATAAAAACTAGCTCATGTTATCTCATGATTTGTCATAAGTTACTATTAATTATAATTGATTTCACTAAAAGATTGTAATTGCAATTTATTTTATATTTTTGATTTAATCAATTAACCCCATAAACTCTACTTATTTTCACATTTGATTCATTCATGAAATATTTTGTAATCGAATTAAAATCATAATGGACTGTCACTTTTATTCACTACATCTTATCCTTGTGTACACAAATTAATTCCTTAGTTATTCATGTACTTTTTTTTTTTTTTTTTTTTTTTTAAGAAAGAGACGAGATCACATGTCCAATAGTGATCCCGGCCCAAATTTATTAGATAAAAGCCTCACTTTTGGCGGAGGAATACCATGATAACATCCAAAAAAAATCACAGGATTTACAAAGAAAACATCCCATGAAAATAGTAAAACACAACTCACTTTATTCTTAAGCAAGATAAACCACATTTATCTATTCGTAAAATCCCTTTGAGTTCCTTGGGAATATTATTCGAAGTATAGTCATGCGTAATCCCTGCACTACCACTTTTACTGAGCCAGTCCGCAGCTTGGTTCCCCTCTCTAAGCACATGTTTAATCCGAGTATTTAGGCCACTGAGAAGAAAAACTATTTCCTCCCAAAAATCCTCCAAGTACCAAACCCGACAACTACCTTTCTCGAACCAAGTCACAAGCAAAGATGAGTCAAGTTCAACAACAATATTATGTAAACCCATCGCCTTACATTTTCGCAAACCAATAAGAACCCCCAATAATTCTGCTTTATTTTTCGAACCAATACCAATATACTCCGAAAAGGCAAAGATTAAATTACCTGTATGGTCTCTAGTCAGACCCCCTGCACCTGAAATCCCCGGATTCTCCAAACTACTACCATCCGTATTTAATTTGAACCAACCCAGCTCTGGCTTCTCCCAAGCAACTGCAATGAACCTACTCTTCGCATGAGAAACAGTGGGCAGATTTAATTCTTGAAGAATTGCTTGATCACGATGATGCAGATTACCGGTATCCCTGAGCCTCAAGCCAACCCAATAAATCCAGTATTTAACCTTCCGCCACAAAACATTAAAACAATCCTTTTGACCCTCCATACGAGCCGAACATCTCCATATCCATAAATTCCAAGTAATGATACTAGGAATCAACCCAATCAAATTACCAACCTTTGTAGATTTTTTGGATCTACGAAACCAAGCTTCAACAGTACCTAACCAAGACCTAGTAGCCACATAAGGCATACCCAGGAAGCTAGAACACATTTTCCAAAGGTTAGCCGCAATCTTACCACTATAGAGCACATGATCCAAGTCCTCAATGTCACCCTGTGGACAACATTCACATTTAGAGGCTATAGAGACACCAATGCGCCTTATCCGGTCATCCACACTCAAGCTATTAGTCATTGCCTTCCACACAATAACTGAAATTTTTTTTGGTAAAGCAGAGTGCCAAATCCAGTTCGTCCATTGCTGCTTTGGAACCGAAATCCGAAGCCAGTCCCAAACACTTTTTGTTGAAAAACTCCCATCCCTATTTCCAAGCCATATTAACCGATCCATTCCTGGTTTAGTACCATCAACCTGAGCAAAAATATCATCAGCAACCTCTTGACCCACTAGCTGAACAACCAAGTCCACATCCCAACTATGATCAACCATGCAATCTTTGATTTTAAGTAAAGGCAAATCAGATATCTGAATCTTCTGACATATAGGACCCGACTCCATCCACTTGTCCCGCCAAAATGATAGGTTCCCTTCTTTGACACGCCAAAATGACTTGTCAATAACCAGAGGAATGGAATTAATAAGCATTTTCCAAAATCTAGAGCCTTTAGAGGAGTCCACAAGGGAGATATGTTGATTTTTCACGTATTTAGCATTAAAGAAACGCGACCACAAGGTATCCTCCGAGAGGAATTTCCAGGAAAATTTGGATTGAAGAGAGCTGTAAACATCCATGATATTTCTGATCCCCACACCGCCTTCATCCACGGGCCTACAAACCGAATCCCAGCACACCCATTTCCTCTTTGGCCTTCCTTCAGACGCACCCCAGAAAAAAGTGCTAAAAAGTCTGTTGATCTTCCCAAATATTTGCTTGGGCACAGGTAAGACTGATAATAAATGCACAGGCAAACTTGAAAGAACGTGGTTAATCAAAAGTAATCTGGCACCAGCAGAAAGGTATCTCATCTTCCAACCCTCAATCTTTTTAGAAATTTTAACTAACAAATCATCAAAATACCAAGCTTTAACCCTACCAGGGAAAATGGGAACCCCCAAATAACGCGTCGGGAAATTCCCCATCGAAAACCCAGAAATCCGAATCAGCTCATGACGCCTAGAATCTGGAATACGGTTAGAAAAAAAAATAGAAGATTTCGAGACGTTGACCACTTGACCAGACCACTGGGCATAAATATCAAGAACATCTAAAATGCTCCTCACATCTTTCTTTCTACCAGTCGAAAAAATGACCATATCGTCCGCATAAAGCAAATGGGATATTAAAGGGCCTTTTCTAGGCTGTAAATAGTGTCCAATAGTTCCATCCTGAACTTTCTTCCGCAACAATCTAGAAAACACCTCCTCCACCAAAATAAATAAATAAGGGGATAGAGGATCCCCCTGGCGAAGACCCCTACCGGCCTTAAAAAAACCTTTGGAAGTGCCATTCATCACCACAGAGAACCAAGAAGAAGAAACACAGTTGGAGATCAACTTACAAAACCCCAAGGAAAACCCGAACGCATTCAGCACTTGCATTAAAAAATATGTCCAAAGATTGTGAATAATTAATCCCATTAAATATGTCTCAATGAGAAATTTCTTATCTCTTTGATTTAATCAAAGGATCTGGAATTTTTTTTGAGAATGATGTTCCCACAATGCTACATGTAATCACCCAATGCATCGAGAATCTCAACCATAGTAAGGTCTCACTCCTAAATGCATCAAAGTGACTTCCACTTCATATTTAAGTTCACGATCCCCTTAGGATTTAGAATCAATGTCATAAGTAGTTGTGAGTGTACATTATTCTTTTGACAGTATTAATAAAAGAATAATGACTCACACGATCCATTCAGTGCGTTATATTCGCACCAACACATCAATCTGAAGTCACAACTTTACTTTATCAAGATAGATTATCATGATTGATGTGTTACAGACTTATCAAATGGAATGCACAATTCCATTACTAACTGCAAATAATAATTTATAATTGTAAGGTTTATGGTTTAAGATCTTCTGTAATAATCTCATTAATCATACATTAAACCATATTCAATGCAATATATGGACCTTTACATGTATATGGTAAATAATATTTCAAAGAGAATACATGTAAACAGTTTATATGCCAAATGCTCATTAAATAACTCAGTAAATAAACAACTTTATTCGATTTAAATTAAAATGTCATACAAGATAATTAGAGTTTAGGGCACTATCCATAACACCTTGAACTCCAACTCCAAGCAAAGCCTCATCCTTTTTCAAGCCAAATCATCCTCTCTCTCTCTCTCTCTCTCTCTCTCTCTCTAGAGTTGCTTGGTGGCGAGCAACTCCTTTTATATATTTTTCTCTGCATTTTTAAGTTTTAGACATATTATTTTCTCATGCATGGCTGTGACCGTTCGGATGGTTGGGATGGTGTTCCTAAAATACCGTTACCTCCTATGTGGTATCATTCGAATATTTTTCCTAATTCCCAAAATTGCAAGTGTTTCTAAAGCTCAATTTTTTCTTCCCTATTTAGTGATGCCCCCTTGTTAATTATTAATCATTTTTGTACTTTTAGACCATCATACAAATATTTAATTTTCCTTGGATTATTGTTTGGTTTATAAATAAATTATTCCTAAAATTGGTTTTGGCAAGTGTTTTGGTGAAGTATTACACCCCAAAGGTGGGATCCCTCCGCGGTGAGTCGTGAGGGAAATCTCCCTTGCGATGAGGGGAGATCTCCCAGCGACCCACTGCGGGAGAATCTCACCCCCAGGGTGGGTTCTCTGCCACCCACAAGGGGTGGGATCTATCTATCAGTGGCAAGTGAAAGATGAAGAAGATGAAATAATTTGTTGTCTACAAGTAGAGACAGAGTAACCGGACCAACAAATCCAGCTATACCGTGAAGCGAAAAGACAAAGGTGCCCCAATTTGTTGACGGATTGGCTGCTTTCATCTCTATTATCTCTATTCTATTTGATGTTCTTAACTTATGTGTCAATTTTATTGGAGGCTATAAAAAGGGTTTTACAAAAGGGCCGATCACACAAATTTCTAATATGTTATATATATATTTTCATTCCACCTCTGTTTTTTAAGCCAAAAAATTAAATTCCTATCGGTTCTATAAACCCTAGTATATAGTCGTCAACAAATCATTTTCCAATCCACTTGTTTAAGAAAAAAAAAAATCATGGATGCAATAAATTAGTAAAAGAGATTTTATCCGCATGAATTTTCAGTCAACTTTTTAGCTTCTACAAAAAAAAAAATAATAATAATAATAAGAAGAAGAAGAAGAAGAAATAGAGTATTAAGTACTAACAGAAACATATACTGAAAAAAATATACATATATATTTCTTTTCCCGAGTTGTAGTTAAAAACAGCAAATTCAGATATAGAGTAAACCATTTGCAACAGAAGGTAACAGAGAAATATTTCTTGTTATCTTTTATAAAGAAAATCTGGCAAGTAATTAAACACATTACCCTTTTACACTGGATTTTAGTAATGGGGATGTTTCAAATGTAAAATTTCCAACAACAAAGGAAAAACATAAAGCACCATCCTAATAAATTTGTCACAAGATCTGGATCTATTTTGTTTTCTCTCCTTGGTTTCATGCTACAATACCTGCAATTCAAAGCATTAAACGTTTCAAAGCCATCAAATTATACATCATTTGCATCCGTCCCCTCTTCAGAATCTTCAGGCCTGCCAGGAAGACAACCCAAAAATTAATAACAAAGCCAAAATTCAAAATTTTACAATGAACGCTAAGAAGCATGGATGCTTCCTCTGAACATGAAAAGGCATCTCATTCAACTCATGTTCATATGACTTCCACATCTGTGCACTAGAAAGTCACAAACAAACTTTGAATAACACATAATTGATCAAATTTCTATTAGAGTATACAGGAGTTTGGCCTCAGCAAAAAGAGGAAAATGAACAAAAAACAAAAGAATTTGTTTAAGTTCTGGGTCAAAGAAAAAGAACCACTACATAAGGCCATTTAAAGATACAAAAAAGCATAAATATTGTTGGGAATAAATTCACTCATATCGGCCCATCCAAATAACCGTGGGCTACCAAGTCAATACCAGTAGGAGGAAAATTGGCAGTCCTAAGCCAAGACACCAAGACTTCCGAGTAGGCCAATCGTGGGAGATAGACTCAATCCCCAAAAAAGGCTATTTCCAAGGAGGTTCATCCAAATTGAGTCCCATCACAAGAACTCAAGTATCAGCCTCATCGCAGGAAATCTGGATTGGAACCCTACTCCAAGTTGAATTGGAGTAGAAGTTACAATCCGAGTCCAATTAGAAATCCCTAAATAATCATGTCAACAGTCTTATTCCCAGTAGTATTGTGATAGGACTCCCGGTCTAAATCTAATCTCTAAAGATCCGGGAATCCCTGAAGATCCAGATTAGATCCTACGTCTAATAAGGAATCCAACTCCAAATCAAATGCTGGCGGCACTCTTAGGTCAAGTAGGAGTAGGAAACCTAATTCAGGTTTGACTTCACATCTTTGCATATAAATAGGCATATACCCCAGATATAAACGACAGACTTAATATTTTATGCATAGAGGATATTTTTCTCTCAAATACTGACTTAGGCATTAAAGTGAAACCCCTATAAAGGTCTCTTAGTTTTAGTTGTTTTGCAGTATTCTTGGAGAACATAAAGAACATCGAAGAACATGCAGTTCACACCGTACCAAAAATTGTTCTAACAATTTGGTGCTGTCAGTGGGAACGATTATTCATCTATCAACAAAAAAAAAAATCTGTTATGATAGTGAACACACATTCTAGAGACCAAGAAGATAGCAGCCAGAGCCAGTCATTCAGCCTATTTTGCCCCCACAAGAATAGAACAATCCGTAGCCTCCATCGTCCCCTCCATCGGGCGATGGAGATCAGGACCGTGTAGCAGTGTTGGAAGCGTAAATTGAAGCCTTAACACAGCAGAATGCAGAGTTGCTGCATAGAATTCTGGGACAATCCCATCTCGAGGTGAACCGGGATGAGCATGAACAAAAAAACAGAATAGCCATACCAATGGCCACGATCGTCGAGAGGACGATTACTAAGAAGATAATTTCTGGGAGGATAATCACCGGGAACAAAAGAACGGAAAGGCCAACTGTCATGGAGGCCAACGGAAAGATGCAGGAGATCTAAGCAGAATTGTTGCCGAGTTAGAGAGAATGTGCACGTACATTGAGATGGAAAGGAAAAACAAAAGCAAATACATAGTGGTGGACAAGCTCTTATTGGGTATTGGCTCACCCTTCACTAGACGGGTAGCAAGCTACCAGCTACTTGAGAAGTTCAAGGTATCTCAGATCCTGAGTTATACTGGAGACAAAGATCCTCTTGATCACTTGGAAAATTTTCGAGCTCATCTAGATCTTCACGGGACACCCGATGAAGTGGCGTGCCGGGCCTTACCTTTCACTCTCTTTGGGAATGCCCATGACTAGTTCAGGAAGTTGCCCCCGAATTTTGTTGATAAGTTCAAGGAATTGTGCAAAATATTCTTGACAGAGTTTCTGGCTTTGTAGACACGGAAGAAGCCATCGAGATACTTGTTAACATTGCATTAGCGTAGCAGTGAAACTCTTAAGGAGTCTATGGCTCGGTTCAACCGGAAGAAGATAGCGGTTGAAGATCTAACCGAGGATATGGTCTCCACTGCCCTTTATCAGGGCATTTCACCCGAGGAGTCTTTGATGAAGAAGTTGGCTTGGAAGCAACCAAGTACCCTACAAAGCATACTTGATAAGGTAGAAGAATTCATCAATCAGGAAGAGACTTTGAAGGCTATGATCAGTTCGAGGTTGCACCAGA
Organism: Alnus rubra; assembly: GCA_028654335.1. NCBI lineage: Eukaryota > Viridiplantae > Streptophyta > Magnoliopsida > Fagales > Betulaceae > Alnus > Alnus rubra. The sequence continues at coordinate 766,424 of JAJPGS010002213.1, forward strand.
AGATAGCCCCGAAAAATAAAAAATATAAAAATATAAAAATAAAATGAAAGAGTTCAAGAAAGCTGATGGGGAAGAGTAGAGGCCGACAAAGAAGTTCAAGGACTATGACTTTACGCCTTTTAATGCCTGGATATCAAAAGTCCTAATGGAAATCAAAAGAGATCCGGAGTTTCATCGACCACCGAAGATACCAGGTAATCTTCCTTACAAGAATGAAGGCAAATATTGTGATTTCCATGAATAAGCAGGTCATTACACCGAGGGGTGTATAGCCCTAAGGTTGCTAATCAAGGAGCTCATAAAAAATGGCAAGCTGGTTCGGTTTTTGGGAGGCAAAGGAATCAGGCAGGGAATAATAGGCCCTAGAATCGTCAAGGCTACTAGCCCTCGGACTAGCAGCCTCAGGATTATTATCCACGAGACTGTCCTCAACAAAATGAGAAGGATCAAGAGAATTATCCCTGGGAGGATATGGAAAGAAAAGAGGATCGAAGAAGCAGGAGTCCACGGCGTAGAGACTGGGCAACATGCGATTATAGCCGAGATCAGGTAGTGAGGACCGTCAGGAGTCCCAGGCGAAACTCTTATTTTCCACATTCAAGTTTTCAAAGAACTAGGTTATTATTTTTTAACACAGACTTATTATAATAAAGACAAAAGATTTCTCAGATTTTGGGAGATTGGATATTCTGAATAAAATAATAAAGCTGACTTAAGCATCGGAGCGTTACCGGTCTAAAAGACAAGGAAGGAAGAACGGAGAAAACCCTTCTTTTACAGGAAGGAAGAACGGAGAAAACCCTAGGAAAAAAAGGAGACAAGGAGCTCAACCCAAAAATAGGGAGAAAACCCTAAGGCAAATTAAGGGAGACAACCTTGCAGAGAAAACAAGAAAGAGAAAAAACCTTAAGGCAAATCCAGGGAGACAATCCTGCAGAGAAAACAAGGTAAGGAGACAACCTTGCAGAGAAAATAAGGAATGGAGAAAACTCTAAGGCAAATCTAGTGAGATAACCCTATAGAGAAAACAAGGATGGGATAAAACTCTAAGGCCTAGTTTGGTTTACGGAATGTCTATTCCATTAGGAAAATGAATAACTATTACTGGGAATAGATGAAGGTAGAATGGAATAACTATTCATATTCTTTTCTTTGGTTGTAACGGTGGAATAGAACATTACATATGTATTCTTCTGTTTGGTACAGTGCAATACACTGGTGAATGGAATCATATTATAATCAAATTTTCTAAAACACCCTTATAATACAAATATAATTTACATTCTTAAGGACATTTTTTTCTTTATTTTAGAAACATAAACAGTTATACGTACCATGACTTTTTCTTCTTTTTTTTAAATTTCGCAGAGTTCATGGCTTATATATATATATATATACGCTACAAAATGATTTATAAGGAAGAAAGAAAAAAACACATAATCATCATATCACCATCATATAAAAAAAAAAAAAAAAAAAAAAAAAAAAGAAGATCTGCAAAGCCCTTTTTATTTTATTCTTTTTTATTTGTTTTCCAGCAACAAACATTCGTTCTTTGCTTAAGGAAAAAAAAAATAGATCATCTGCAAAGCCCTTTTATTTTATTCTTTTTTATTTGTTTTCTAGCAACAAACATTCATTATTTGCTTACAAAGTAAAATGATTTATAAGAAAAAAAAAAAAAACATACATAATCATCATATCACCATCATAAAAAAAATTAAAAAATAGATCTGCAAAGCCCTTTTTATTTTATTCTTTTTTATTTGTTTTACAGCAACAAACATTCGTTCTTTGCTTACAAAGTAAATTGATTTATTAAAAAAAAAAACACATAATCATCATATCACCATCATAAAAAAAATTAAAAAATAGATCATCTGCAAAGCCCTTTTTATTTTATTCTTTTTTATTTGTTTTCCAGCAACAAACATTGGTTATTTGCTTACAAAGTAAAATGATTTATTAAAAAAAAAAAAAAAACTACAACAAATTAAGCTTGGTTGAGAAATAGAGAGAGGGAGATGAGAATATAATTGCAGAGATGGAGATAGATACTGAGTTGAGAAAAAGAGAGAGAGATAAGATACTTGGGTGTTGAGAGGGTTGGGGCTTTTGGGCAAAAGATGAATTTTTATTTATTCCCATTGGAAAGGAATAGGTATTCCTCTTCTTTTTGAGTGGAATACATATTCCTCTTCGTAAGGGAATTGCTATTCCGTAGGAATAACTATTCCCTTAAATAATATACAATAGCTATTAATTTCCATTGGTCTAATCCGCGAACCAAACGAGGCCTAAGGCAAATCCAGGAAGACAACCCTGCAAAAAAAAAAACAAGGCATGGAGACATTCATGCAGATAAAACAATGATGTGAGAAAACCCTAAGAAATCTAGGGAGATAACCCTATTCCTCTTCGTAAGGGAATAGTTATTCCCAAGAGCCAAACTTTGAGTGTTTCAATTTCTTTGTGATAGATAGCCTTCGGTCTCTCTGTCGTTCTCTCTTAAATCTCTCGGTGGTTGCTGGGTGGTGAGTTTTTTTTCCGTTTGTTTGGAGGGGATGTCTTCCCTGTAGGGGTGTCGGCTTCTGCCTTATGGAGAGCCGGTTCTATGTGGAGGCAAAGTCCTTGTGGTTCTCGGTGGAAGCAGGGTCTGCCGAGCTTCGGGTGGAGGAAAAGAGAAAAGGGTTTTCAGGTTATGCTGTTCTCGGGTTGAGTTGCACTGCTTGGTTACTGTCGAGGGTGGAAGAAGTCTTGGGTAATGCTGGGATCGAGGATTTCGTCAAATCCTTTAGGGAGGGATCAAAGGCGACCATCACTCGGAGAGGTGAAAACAGGTCTGGGTGGTTCTTGGAGGTGGCAGTTTTCGACGGAGGTCGGAGAGGGCGCATCCTTTTTCCTGAAGGTCGGGACGGGAGAGGGTGGAGCCGTGTTTCTGGGGAGCTGAGCAAAATGTTGGATTTTCTGGAAAACATGTGTGGGCCTTCGTCTTCTGGCGGTCGTTCTTCTTCTGGTGTTTTGCCGTCGGGCGGTAAATTGGGGATAGGCTCAGGACGTCCGTCGTTTGCGGCGGTGGTGAGTTCAGCAGCTGCCGTCTCAGGAACTAGGGTTGAGACAAAGATGATTGGTGATTGGCCTCTGCCGGTCGGGTGCGACGTGGTGAAGACGCAGCTGCGGGGAATGGAGATGGGGGTGGTCTGTCAGGTGAGTGATTGCTCCGTTCTGGAGGAGCAACCGGTCGACGTCTCGGGTTTGAACCTTCGTGCAGAAGACCAGTCCAAGTATCGAGGTTGTGTCTGTAGGCAGGCTGGCGTGTCCAGGAATTCAGCCGTTGAGGGTGACGTTTCTCTACAAGGGGAGGGACTGGTTGGAGTGTTCGAGAAGGTGTTTGAAATCCTGGGCCAGTTCTCCAAGGCGCTGGTTTGGGCCTGTGGCTTGCCGAAAAAGCTGGGCTATAAGTCTTCTCTTGGGCTTAAACGTAGGGTGGGTTTTGTGGCGGGTCGGGTGCTTAAGAGGGTAAAGTCTGTTGTTAAAGGGTTTCGGGCTGGGGAAAAGTTTATGCCCTATGCCAATTCGGACGATGTTTTGGGCCGTAAGTTATCGTCGGCTGATGGTGCAATATCGGGGCGGGGCTCGGGTCAGGGTTGTCTTCAGCGTCCGATGGAGTTCCATGGGAGCGCCCTTCGGCCGGACGTGACGTCGGCGGCAGATCCTGGGGTGGATATGGTTCTGTCTCTTTCCGGGGCTAGATCCAGTGATCGGGTGCTCGTTCCTGTGGTCGAGTCAGTCAATGAGGGTGCCGTCCCTTCCTCTCTTCCGGCGCTGATGTTGCGTCCGCCGGTGTTTCTGAGTGGTATTCCTTCTGGGGTGCGGCCTTCTTTAGTTTCAAGTTCTTCCGAATCAGGGCTCATCCTTCAGCAGGCAGGGGTTCTTCCGTCAGCTGGGGTGAGGTCAGGCGTTGAGGTTTTTCAGTTTGGGGAGATTGGTGACTCGTCTGTCGGTGCTGGGCGTGATCTCGTCGGCGTTGCTCTTAGTGCGCCTTCTGGTAATTCTTTGTATCGAACATCGTCTCTCCGTCGGCAGGCAGGGATGCTTGCGGATGTCCCTGCCTTGGGAAGGAGTTTTGGTGGGATTAATCTCTTGGGTCTTCCTGGGGTTTCGGTTTCCTTTCCCTGTGGTCAGTGGGTTTTGTTTCCTCATTGGCCAAGACCGGTCCCCTTTGTGGTTGGGCACCCCCAGTTAACTGGTTTATCGTCTAGGGTCGTTGAGGTGGGGGAATCTTCAAAGGGGGCTGATCCAAAAGGAAGTGTTGTTGGGTGCCCCCTGGTTTCTGGTTTGCCATCTGGAATCGTTGAGGTGGGGGATTCTTCTAAAGGGGTTGTTCCAAAGGATAGTGTTGTTGTTTACTCAAGGGTTGTGGAAGAGAGCAAGTCGTGTTTTCGCACGATGGGGGTTTCGTTCGTGGGATCTGATCAGAAGGGATTTCTAGATTTTTTGGCTTTGATCGAGGATGAGCGCTTTGACTTTGAATCCCCTCCTAAGAAGGATAAGAAGATAAAAAGGAAAAAGGGGAAAAGAGAGGTCAAGAATCTAGAATGTTCTATCAATTTCGATGCTAGGGGAATGGGTTCTAGTCGGGACAGGGGCAAGAAGACGGGGGTTTGATGTAATTTTCTTTTTTGGGTTTTTCGGATGTTTCCTTTTCTTTTCTTTTTTTTCTTTTTTTTTGTGTCCTTTTTGTATACTCCATGTATGCTTAGGAGCGCCTTTTACGCTTTTTAATAATATTCTGTTTATTACCTATCAAAAAAAAAGGAATAACTATTCCTTAAATAATATACAATAGCTATTCATTTCCATTGGTCTAATTCGCGATCCAAACGAGGCCTAAAGCAAATCCAGGAAGACAACCCTGCAAAAAAAAAAACAAGGCATGGAGACATTCATGCAGATAAAACAATGATGTGAGAAAACCCTAAGAAATCTAGGGAGATAACCCTACAGAGAAAATAAGGATGGGAGAAAACCCTAAGGCAAATCCAAGGAAACAACCGTGTAGAGAAAACAAGGCAGGGAGACAACCCTATAAAAAACAAGGCATAGAGCCAACCCCAGAGGTAGGGAGACAAGCCTCGATTTTCAGGAGATACAAGGCCATCCCCAAAGATAGGGAAAAGACCCTAAGGAAAGAAAACAATAAGGCATGGGGGGTCGAATTTAACCCTCGGATTTGAAGGCTTCAAGTTTCAGGTTTTCAAAAATCACAAAAGCATCACATATTTCTGGAAAAAGATTACAAAGTTTACTAAGAAGCGTCATCCTCGGTAGCTTCATACCTGTTAAAAGACATATCTAGCCCTCAACTAGATATACGTTCTTAAGATATAGATGCTACATCTATGCACTCTCAAGATAAAGATAAAAGCTACAATTATCTTATCAGATTGTAGTTTGAATTCAAATACTTAGATCAGATTGTAGTTTGAATTCAAATACTTAGATCAGATTGTAATCTTTTATTCTCATCACAATTGTACTCTCCAACTCTTATGTAACTACTCACTATTTTCTCTATATATACAAGAGCCTAAACCAATGTTTGGTAAGGCAGCTACACGCAACAATATTAGTCTCTAAATTTGATATAGTATCAGAGCCACAACAGTGACTCACATCCTTCTTTTTTGTCTACCATGTCAACTTCAGTTCCACCTTCCGCTTTCAACCCTCCTCCCGTGATTGTTTCTACACAGTATCAAACCCCACCTTTGGTCGCCTTCACAAACTACAACCTGATTAAACTCACAAAGGACAACTACCCTATGGCTGCTTCAGATCGTTCCTCACCTCAAGGGAAGAGACATTTTTGGTTATGTTGATTGATCAACTGCTTGTCCGTCTCCTACCATTATGTCCACCAAAGATGGCGTCTCAACAAACTCTCCTAATCCGGCCTTCCTCCATTGGAGCATGCAAGATCAACTGCTTCTAGGAGCCATCAACTCAGCTCTTTCCGAGAAGATGTTGTCCCATGTAACCAGATGTGTTACTTCCAGAGATGCGTGGACTACTCTGGAAACTCTCTTCACATCTCAATCAAAGGCGCGCACTACGCAAGTGCATTATCAGTTCGCAACTCTCAAAAAAGGATCCTTGTCCATTGCTAATTATTATCACAAGTTTCAAACTCTATCTGATGCTCTATCCCTTAATGAGTTTGAACATGTCTCCTTCCTTCTGGCTAGTCTAGGATTTGACTTTGATCCTTTTGTGACCTCTATCCCAACCAGAGTTGAACCCTTCTATGTTGACGAGATCTACGGCCATCTTCTCTCCCATGAGATGCGCTTGGAGCAGCATCAAGCCTCTCTCAATCTTTCTGTTGTCGGTGCCAACTTTGCAACTAGAGGACATTCTCTTCAATACTCATCATGTGGCATGCGTGGATCTCGTGGAAATTCTTCTTCTAGTCGTGGCTATTCAACTGGCGCTTCCAGGCCCTTTCGTGGCGGAGGACGTGGATCCTCCTCTAGTCATGGCTTCCCTTTCAGCAACTAACAATCCAACCGACCATTGTGTCAAGTCTGCAACCGCTTTGGTCACGTTGCCCTGGACTGCTATAATAGGTTCAATGAGTCTTATTCTCATGAACAATCTCCTCAGGCACAAGCATATCTCTCTGCCCCATCCAGCAGCTCCGAACAGAATTGGTACCCCGATTCTGGAGCAACTCACCATTTCACCTTTGATTTGGCCAACCTAAACATCAAAGCTGATGACTACATGGGCTCAAATCAAATACACATTGGTAACGATAAGGGACTCTCAATCAAACATATTGGTCCCACTTGTCTTTCCACTCCTTACTCTCAATTTGATCTCCTTGATATTCTGCATGTTCCCCAGATTTCAAAAAATCTAGTCTCTGTTCAAAAGTTCACCAGAGAAACTAATACATTCTTTGAATTTCATCCTTCCTATTTTCTCTTAAAGGACCACCGCACGGGGAAACTCCTCCTCCACTAGCCGAATAAACAGGGTCTCTACCAGTTTTTCCCTTCTACAAATAAGCATCCTCACTCTGCCATGGTGGGTGAGCACGTCTCTACTTTTCAATGGCATCACGTCTGGGCCATCCCACCTCGAAGATTGTCCGTCGTGTGCTTTCTCATTTTCAACTTCCAGTTGCTTCTCCTCAAGACTCCACTGTCTACACCGCATGCCTCGGTGCAAAGAGCAAGCAACCCCCTTTTTCATTATCTTCAACATCTGCTACTTGTCCACTTGCTCTAATCTACACTAATGTATGGGGACCAACCCTAGTTATCTCTAGGTTTGGTTTCAAATACTATGTATCTTTCTTCGATGCTTATAGCAAATACACGTGGCTTTATCCTATCTCATGCAAAGTGATGTTAGTTCGGTTTTCTTAACTTTCAAAACATATGTTGAACATTACTTTAACTCAAAAATAAAGGCAATCCAATCTAATTGGGGTAGTGAATATCGCCCCATCAACAAAATACTCCAACAATTTAGTATTCTTCATCATGTGTCATGTCCACATGCACACTAACAAAATGGTGACATTGAATGAAAACATCGGCACATTGTCAAAACCACTCTAGCACTCCTCTATCATGCTCATTTACCGTTAAAATTCTAAGATGATGCTTTCTCTACTACATGTTACCTTGTCAACCGCATGCCCACATCCATTATTAAAAATCATTCACCATTTGAGATTTTGTTCAAATGCTCTCCATATTATACTTTTCTACGTACTTTTGGCTGCCTTTATTGGCCCAACCTACATTCCTACAATTCTAACAAGCTCCAATCCTGTTTTGTTTCCTGCTTGTTTTTAGGCTATAGCAATCTTCACAAAGGTTATAAATGTCTACATTTACCTACTCATCGCCTCTACATTTCAGTGATGTCATCTTCACTAAATCTCAATTTCCATACCACTCGGACTCCTCACCAATTGAGTCTAGTTCATCACTTTCCAAGAAGCAGTTCTCCCTGCCTCTTCTGTCACCTCCTTCGGTTGAACCAGCTTCCCAACCTCTCATAGAGACTCACTTCAAGCCTCCTTCTCCAGCAGCTTCCAGCTCTGCCACCTCATCATCTTCCCCTAAAAATTCTGCAGCTCTTTCTCCACCTTCAGTTCCACCAGCATCACTCCATCCAATGGTTACTCGTGCTCGGAACATCTCTAAACCAAGAGAGTTTACAGATGGCAAAATTCGGTACCCTATTCCGAGTGTCCTTGTTTTGAATCCTCACCAATTGAGATCGAGCCCACTTGTCACTCCTCTGCTGTCAAAGATAAAAAAATAAAAAAAATAAAAAATAAAAAATAAAAAATGATAAGTAATAGAAATTTCATTAAATAAGCGTAAGGCGCCCTAAGGTACACAGGAAGTATACAAATGAACAACCCAGCTAGCCCATAAAGCAAAACCCAACAAGACCCTCTAAAATTTAAACACCCAACAACACCCAAAACCCTCATGAACCCCAAAACCCAAAACAGTAAAAGCCCCCAATAAACACCTAAACAACAATAAAACCCTGATGAAACCCAAAACCCAACTAAAGTAAAAACCCCCAAAAAAAACACCCAACCCAAAAAAACAAAAACAAAAAACCCAACAAACCCGAACAAACCCTCCACAAAACCCAAGAGAGACACCCAAACTTGAGCCAACAACAGCAGAGAAACAGACCCAAAAAACAAAAGAAATCCCAGGAAAAAAAAGAGAAAGAAACTGCAGAGACGATGGCGCGTGGCACCACGCGCACCGGCACCGACCACAAAGATAAAAATTGGAGACGAGCCATGAATGTTGAGTTCAATGCTCTACTACAAAACAGAACTTGGACACTAGTTCCTCCTAACTCGACCACAAATGTAATTGGATGTAAAAGGGTATTTCGAGTCAAAAGAAAAGCCGACGGATCGATTGATCGGTATAAAGCAAGGCTAGTAGCCAAGGGCTTTCACCAACAACCAGGAATCGACTATGGTGAAACCTATAGTCCCGTCATCAAACCTATTACGGTACACATTGTTCCTTCTATTGCTCTTTCAAATGGCTGGCCTATTCATCAGATCAACATACAAAATGCCTTTCCTCATGGAGATATTTCCAAGGTGGTATACATGTCTTAGCCCCTCGGCTTTGCTCACCCCCAGTTTCCAACATATCTCTGTAAACTTCAAAAGGCCTTATACGGCCTCAAACAAGCACCAAGGGCTTGGTTCTCAAGGCTTAGTGGCAAACTATTGGAGCTCGGTTTTCATGGATCAAAACCAGACCTCTCTATTCTAATTTTATAATACCCAAGACAGTCAAAGAGTAAGAAGCAAAAGATTGTTCAAGCCTAGAAAGAGCCAAGGCTCGAATTTTCCGAGACACAGAATCCTCATTATCCAAATATGCCTCGGATAAGAGAATCAGGGGGTAACTGTTGGGAATTAATCCACTCATATCAGCCCATCCAAAAAACCATGGGCCATCAGGTCAATACCGGCCCAAGAAAAATTAGCGGCCCTAAAACAAGAAACTAGGACTCCCAAGTAGGCCAATCCTGGGAGATAGACTCAATCCCCGAAAAAGGCTATTTCCGAAAATAAAAGACAGGAGTTTCATCCAGATTGAGCCCCGAGAATTCATACATCCCAAGACCGAGAGTCAACTCATTCAGCCAAGCATGTCTCGGGTAGGGGTGTGCATGAGGCGGGACAGGTTCGATTTCCGCCCTTTTTGCCCCCGCCCCACACCCCTGCGGGTTGTGAAAATCGCACCCGCGAATCGCACAGAAAAGGAAGAATTCGTGCGGTGTGGGGTGATGCGGGGCGGGGAGTGCAAGTTGTGCAGGGCGGGGCGAGTTCAATACCTAGATCTAGAAACATGAGAAACCAAAGCTAGATTTTCTCATGAACCAAACAAATCATAGAGAAATCACAAACAAATCAACGATTTTTGCAGCAAAACTTTCCATTTCAACTATACATTATTATTTGCAAAATTGAAGCAACACAAGAAATCATCCAAATTTATAAACCTTCTCTCAACAACCAAACACTAAACCAAACCAAACCAAATAAAACAAAAAAAATAAAAATAAAAAATACTCACCTTAATCACCATTGTGGACTCCATAGCTAAAGAAATAGCTTCGCAGCTCACTGGAATGCCAAGTCTATGAGAGGATCTGATCTGATGAGTGAAAAGTCACGTGGTGTGGGTATAGGAGGGATAGATTTTAAGAGTGAGAGTCAAGATGAGGGATAGATGGATTCAGCTGGTGCATTCTAGAATCTGGACCGGGGGAAAACGAAGAAGATGAAGCGCGGCGGTAGGGTGAAGAACAAAGGCAATGCAAGTCTTGAGGATCCACTCCTTCTCAATCTCCTTACCAGATCGCCTGTCAATCTTGGTCACCAGCTCGCCGGACCACGCTTGAGATCCTTCACAACAACATTCTTTAAGTTGAAGCCATCAGAGGAAAGAAAGAAAGAAGACGAAGGGGGTGAGGGGGTGAAGGAGAAAAGGAAGAAGACGAAGGGGCAGCGGCTGGGTTCAAACGAAGAGTCTAGAAACAATGAAAAAAATGAAGATGCGCTAGGGTTACTTACTGGGTTAGGGGTTTTTTAATTGTTTTTTTTTCGTTTTTTTTTTTTTCTTTCAGCGGGGCGGGTCCCCCGGGTTTTTAAAAACCCCAACCCGCAACCCGCCCTGCACAGGTATACCATTTTTTGACTCGTATCCACAAAAAATCACTGAAAACCAAGGCTCTGCGGGGCAGGGGATGCAGGTCAAGGCGGTTTCGGGGGTTTCTACACACCCCTAGTCTCGAGAATTCAAGTATCAGTCAGCCAAGGCCCGAGACAAGCATGTCTCGAGAACTCCGGTATCAGTCAGTCAAAGCCCAAGACAAGCATGTATCGGGAACTCATGTCTCATTCAGCCAAGAACCGGGACAAGCATGCCTCGAAAACTCAAGTATCAGCCTCATCCAAAGAAATCAGGATTAGAACCCTACGCCAAGTTGAATTGGGGTAGGAGTCACAATCCGAGTACAATTAAAACTCCTTAAAGAATCCGGTCAAAAGTTCTATTCCCAATAGAATTGAGATAGGACTTCCAGTCCTAATCTAATCCCTAAAGATTCGAGAATCCCTGAAGATCCAAACTAGATCTTACGTCTAATAAGGAATCAAACTCCAAAACAAACGTTGGTAGTGCTTCTTAAGTCAAGTAGGAGTAGGAAACCTAATTCAAGTTTGACTTCACTTCTTTGCCTATAAATAGGTTCATACCCCATGTTTAAACGACAAACTTAATATTTTATGCATAGAGCATACTTTTCTCTCAGATACTGTTAGAATATATGGAAAATATTTTATATTTTTCGAATATTCCTTATTTGGTTGATATTGTAATATTCTCTATTTATGGGTTAATTGTAATCGAATCATGGGGATTTGATTACCATATTAGTATTTACTCTAAACCCTATACATAGGGACCTTTGTATTGTAGACAAAGCAAGTTAATAGGAGCATAATGTACCCCTTTGAGCTTTATCCTATGGACGTAGGTCATAAACCGAATCACGTAAATCCTGTCTCTTTTCTTTCTTTTTTGCTTCCGTTATTATTCCAGTTATTATTCAGTCAAATTTGGCAGATACTAACTTAGGCATCGGAGTGAGACCCCCGGAAGGGTCTCTTAGTTTTAGTTGTTTTGCAATATTCTTAGAGAGCATGAAAGACATCGAAGAACGTGCAGTTCACACTGTACCGGAAACTGTTCCAACAGATATCATGGATGATATATAGACAAGTAATTGGAAGATCTTTGATATCTTTGAGCATAAGCACCACTTGTACAAGTAAACACCAACATACATTAGATTCAAGATATTCCATGATAAACTCTCCTACAACTACTCTGATTTATTACTAAATCTAGGATTCAAAGATGAATTTGAAACCACGTATATCATCAATTACACCTAGACAACTTTTTTTTTTCTTTTTATTTGGACATGCATCTGAAAGAATTTGAGTTGACCATTTAGGGCTCGACACCAACTTATGCAAGCCCCCTGGTTTTAAAAGAACACCGACATGTTTAAGCTTGGGCGTCCTAAGAACAAAGTTAATAGGGAGCTGTTGAAGCTAAATAACTCTATTAACTACAGCGATGCAAGCGTGTCTTTTTGGCATGGGAAATGGAAGGCAAGGCACACGTGCTGTAACGTATATGCTCGTTGTGAGTTCTGGGTTTGAAGGTCTTTGGGTTTATTTGGATCTATTTGGGTTTCTTCTTGTGGGCAATTTTTATTTTTATTTTTGCCTTTTTTGTTTGTTCCTGTGTATACTTCTTGTGTACGTAAGGGGGCCTTACGCTTTTTCTATAAAATTTATTACTTATCAAAAAAAATAAAAAAACACCAACATGTTTACCACATTCACAAATAAACAAAGGCATAAAAGACAATGTTCTATAGATCAATAAAGAATTACTTGTAGAGTTCCTCCATAGTATTCTTCATTCGAATAACATCAGCACCAATTACTTCAGCAGCCTTTTGCCCATTTTTGAAAAAATGGATCGTTGGCTAAAGCAAAAGAAAAAAAAAATCAGCAAAGTAACACAAAAGTATTATATATACATATACACATTTCAAGTATAAAACACTTTAAATGTTACACCACTATATATCTTTTTATTGGATCAATACTACCTTGAACCCACCATTAGATTATATGTCCTCCCCTTTGCATGCCAAATCTCAGTTCATAATAATATAGTAGTTCACCATCCAAACAACAAATATTTGTATGTTAATTTTTTTTCTCTAATATTTTAAGGAAAGTCACAATTTTCAACATATTAATATGATTCAATTTTGGGTTTGGCAAATATAGATGCAATGAAAAGTCAAGAGTGGCAGGAGATTCATAGTGTTAGATCAGGTAAAACATGAACCTACACTACATAATGCACTCACACATGCAGAACGCATGAAAGACAAACTTGCGTGCATGTGCGCGCACGCACACAAACGCAGGGACAGGAAGGTCAAAATATCAATAATTGGCTTTACAGCAGGTCCAGCTTAATCTTAGTAGTAGAAACTGGGAAACACAATATGCACAACTAACCATCCAATAGGAACTGAAGCCATCATTGTCAACTGTTGAAATATAGACAACAAAATCAATTGATGATCCTGATTCATTTAATATAATATTTCGAGCCTCATGCAAAAAAAAACAGGCTTAATTTTTCTAACTGGTGAGTAAGATCCTAATCACATTCCCTGAAACCTTAATGAAAATATTCAATTTTTCGCAAGTGTTCTACAGTTGCCTATAATTCCTGTCAGGACAACAAAAACAATTACATAGTCTATCTTTTCCTTTTTCCGTAAGCAATTACAAAATGGTTTGTTCCATTACATGTATAAGCACTTCCTCAAATTTAGAAAGAATACAAGAGTGCAATGAAAAACCATTTGTTTATCAACAATAGGCAAAGGGTTGTGCGATTTGCCCTCCCCAAATAATCTCTCAGACTCCAAGCACTGATTCAAAATAATTCAAATAACAAGCTTAACAGTTTCTTGTGACGAGCTCTACTGCCGACAGTAATGAGGGAGATGAAACTTAAGGCACATGAAGTATCATATCACAGAAATATAATAATATCCACCATTACAGGATGAAAACAAAGATGAATACATAGAAACAGTACGAAATTTGATTCTGAAGCACATATAGACATAAGAAAACAAAAACAGAAAAGGATCAAGTTGTTTACCACAGACGTAATGTCTAACTTGCTCAAAACGCTTACAAGTCCTTCCTGCATATAAAAGAACAGAAGTAATCTGCTAATTTTAGTGCACGACAAAGTATGATACCATATCCAGAAAGAATTTTCACTCTTCAGTGAGGAATCCACATTTTGCATGATAATAAATTAAAAAGATAAAATGCAAGACGACACGGTCAAGCAAAGCATGATGTAATACAATTGCTTTGTCAAGTATTCTAGCAGAAGGTAATTCTTAAGTGAAAGTTTCCATACATAACTGAGCTGAGAAGGCCCCAATTGAATTTTTGTGAGCAGCTCTCTATCGATGACATTGTTCCCCGGTGTTCATTATAAGTTTCAACAGTATTAAAAGGAATTTAGAAGCATAAAACTATGTGGTACAAGTAACAATTTTTCTCATTCTTACCCACTCCCAAGAATGTACTCACCATTTTACTAAGAGAGCTTTATCTAGCAAGACTAGCATACTTCATTCTCTTGTCAGCATCATAGATTATTGAACTCTACTCATCAACATTCTTCATTCTTACCAATATGCACATGAAAGCATTTACATCTCCACTAGGAAATCTACTATTTTCTATCCCCTCGAGGTGTAAGATGAAAGGGGATAAGAGTGTCAAGTAACTCAACAGTGTCAGATCTGGTAAAACTTATTATTCTCTCTACCTTTCACCTCACTTTCGTCCTTCATTCATTAGGATAAACAAAAAGAGAAAACAAAGATTTATTGAAGGCCAGAAATTTTTCAGAAATTTGTTACTTTTTTTTGGAGTGAATGAGAAAATTGATACTTGTAAAATAATATACAAAGATGGCAGTTCTAACATCTTGTTAGCACTATTTTTTTTTTTTTAATTAATCCTAGTTCCAGACTGCATTTTACAACCTAACTCACTCAACTCAAAACAATGTGAAATTTATTGAAGTCACTTGATCCTTACTCATTCCCAAAAGGCACCTCTAGGGAAGAGGTTTGCTCAAGGCTTATAAAGCCCACAACCCAGGCATACCTTGGCAATGTGGGACTCTTAACACGCCCCCTCACGTGTGGCATCTTTTGGCCAAACACGTGTTCAATATCGGGAGGGAAGGCCCAACATTGTCCAAGGGCTTGTGGCTCTGATACCATATTAAAGTCACTTGAGCCTTACTCATTCCCAAAAGGCACCTCTAGGGAAGAGGTTTGCTCAAGGCTTATAAAGCCCACAACCCAGGCATACCTTGGCAATGTGGGACTCTTAACAAAATTGGTCTGACATTTACTTAAGGACACATCACACAAGCATATACCATCTGGGTTTGGTTCCAAATGGAGGAAGTGGATTTCTACTTGTATTTCCAAGGCCCGCTTTTCTATCCTGATCAATGGTAGCCCGCATAAGTACCTGGGGTCCTCGCCAAGGGGACCCTCTCTCGCCCCTTCTCTTTGTGATAAACATAGATGCTCTTTCCAGGATGCTCTCTAGAGTGATGGTTGGGGGTTTTTTGTCAGGATTCCAAGTAGACAACCTCAACAATACCCCTTCGGAAATATCTCATCTTTTGTTCGCAAATGATACACTTATAACGTGTGGCGCTGACAATGATCAAATTCTTAATTTGGATCACATTTTCCTGTGCTTTATGGCCATTTCGGGATTGAAGATCAACCTCCAAAAATCTGAGTTAGTTGCAATAGGGGAAGTTCTGCATATTAAGGAGCTGGCCAGCATTCTCTTTTGTAATATTTCTTCTCTTCTTTGAGAACTTAAGTCTCCCTCTAGGTGCTCCTTTCAAATCAAATGCCATTTGGGATGGGGCAGTCAAGAAAATGGAAAAGAGATTGGCTAGTTGGAAGAAGTTCTACTTGTCTAAAGGGGGGCGCCTTACTCTCATCAAGAGTACGCTATCCAGTATCCCTACATACTTCTCATCCCTCTTCCCTTTACAAGTAGGCATAGCTAGGAACCCTAATTCCACCTAGTGAATTGAAAGACTGTTTGCTCCCCAATTCTTAGAGGGGGGCTTCGGTATAAAAAATCTCATGTTCAACAAAGCTCTCCTCGGTAAATGACTTTGGAGGTTCAGGCATGAGGAGAATTCTTTACGGAAACAGGTGATTGTTATGAAGTACGGGATCCAAAGAGGGGCTTGGTGCTCAGAGGAAGCACGAGGACCTGACGAGGTGAGTCTTTAGAGGAATTTTAGTAACAGTTGGGGATCTTTTTCCAACTTTGTTTCCTACAAGGTCGGGGATGGTTCCCACATTCACTTCTGGCATGGCGTGTGATGCATAGAAGGGGCTCTTAAGTATTCTTTTTCATAATTCTATTCCATAGTTCGTAACAAGGAGGTCTTAGTGTCAGACTACTTGGACCTCTCCAGTTCCCCAATCCTTTGGAATCCAAGCTTCAATAGGGCAGCCCATGATTGGGAATCTCCCAACTCCTTTCTCAATCTATTATACTCCTCAAATACTCATCCAGGAGAAGTGGATAGTATGTTTGGACTCCATCTAGTAGCCACGGCTTTGCAATAAAGAGCTATTATAATATGCTACAGTCAGGTAAGCATAGTTCATTCCCTTGGAGAAGTATTTAGAAGGTCAAGGCCCTTCCTTGCATTGCTTTTTTCTTATGGACAGCAAGAATGGGTAGAATCCTCATGGAGAATAACCTTAGAAGGCGGGGTTTCCATCTAACTAACTAGTGTTGCCTTTGTAAAAAGAATGAAGAAACTATTAATCATCTTCTCATTCACTGCGAGTATACTGTTGATCTCTGGCACTTGATTCTTAACATTTTCAGGTTTCTCGGGTCATGCCTAGTAACATCCTAGAGCTCTTCTTCATTGCTGAAAATTTCTAGGGTGGGGACACCCCAAAGAGGCAATCTGAAAAGTTACTCCTACTCTCTTAATATGGAGCATTTGAAGAGAAATGAATCAGCATCTCTTTGAGGATAGCGAGTCCAATGTGCTCTTTCAGAAATCCTCCTTTCTGAGATCTCTTTTGGATTGGGTTATTGTAAATCTTTCTAATTTTGACTCAGAGAATTTAGTAGATTTGTTTTGTTTTCTAGATTGTAGCCTTTAGGGTTTTCGGCTCTCTTTTATACTTTTCGTGTACAAGGGCTTTCAAGTCAAGATGCAAAGTTAAAGAAGCGAAAATCTTTGCACTATAGTTCTTAATTACCATTAGTGATTTGGTTCCAGTCTTTTCCAAAGAGGCCTATAGGATGTTTAAAAAAAAATTGGCACTCTTTCCACCCAAAATGCCCCACCTTAGAAACTGAATTTCTTAGACCACCACTAATTTTGTGATAAGTAATTGACCCCATGAGGAGATTCAAACTAGTGCCATTTACTTCACAAGGCGTGGTCCCTAGCCAAATAAACTGCTCCTTGAGGTTAAAACAACCACAAAATTTAATTATCAAAAGGGTAAAGTACTTTTTTAAACAAGGTTCAAGTAATGGCGACCACAATAACCTTGTCTTCAGCATTCGCAAAAAACAATGGAGAATTGCCTTTTGATAAGAATTCATCAGAAGTGCACTTAAGAATTGTCTTTTGACCAGAATTTCTTTAATGTGCGCGCACACTTCTCTCTCTTATACGTGCATGCACACTTATTTCTCCTCTTTTTTCATCCATCTTACCATTTTAATCTCAAGTTATTTCAGGTTTTCCAACCTCCATGGAAGAGTTTCACATAGTCGCATGATCTCCAAGGCCAATGGGACCATACAACGACTATTTTATCCTAAGTTCAACCATCGTGGAAAATGTGGGTTTTGCATGTAAAAATCAATGTTTTCGGCCCCATTAAAAGATTGCGAACCAAACTATTTTTTTCAGTAGCCATCCTTCTATTCCTCAGTGATAACTATTTAACACTGTCCGAGAAAATCAAACAACTTTATAACTATCCATTGCCTATTGCAAATGGTATTCCTCACGTCTATCTGACATTCTGAATTATTCAAAAGATTGTTGGCGCAAAAGATTTCCAACTATGCTAGAACATATAATCATGTTAGAGTTAAAGTATCACATAGGAAACAAATTTAAAAGGATAAAAGAAGAAGTTTTGTACTTTGCATAAGTTACCATGGAAGGATTTGTATTGAAAAAGCAGAGAGGATAAAGTTGCTACATGACATTCTGCCTTTAAAAATATAAACCACTAGAGCTGCAAGGCAGAGGGACAAGAGATCCGGAAAAGCCAGAACCCACAGTTAGCCTTACGGAGCCAGAGGAACAACCATAGTCACCGGAGGCAACAGCTTCGGAGCCGACAAGGGGGGGAAGGCAAAAGGAGAGGACGACTTGACTGAAAAAACTGCTGGGTCGATCTGCAGACAATTTGACCCACCCCCGGTAGAAGACAAACCCAGCAGTGAACTCCGGCAAGGGGGGGAAGACGTTATCTCCAGCCAAAGTGAACTCCCGTGAACGACTGTCGGACGCGTGACTTTGAGTTTCGGCAAGAAACGGCCCAAGCAAAAACCTTTGAGCTTGAGGCCCAGACCATACCCAGCTACCGGCCCATAAGCTTCCCTACAACCTGGCCCATCACCAAGTTGAAGCTGACGAATATCTTGCTCCACGTGCGCAAGTTGAAATTCAAACGGGGGAGAGTCTTCTTGCCCAGCAGACGATTAGGCTTACCTTTGTCCACCGAATCAAGCGGAGGAGTCTCCAAAGCAAAGCAGTCCACCACCAATCTCGGGGCCTCCTCTGCAAACCTCATCGTCGGAAGAAAATCAAGAGCACACGGCTCTGCTAGCGGAGCACTCATCCTGGAATGACGACCACTCACGATGGGCATCACCTTCGCGGCAGGGACCGAATCCGACCTCAACACATCTGCAAACGAAGGCCCTGTCCTTTTTTAAGCCAAACCCAATCTTCTCCCTTCCTCTTTCCCATCCTTCTTGTTCGTCACAGACGAGGAACCAAACCCACAACCCACCATGGCAAAGGAAGTCTGAAGCCTTTCTCAGCTCGCCGAAGAATTTGTGCCAACCCCACCCACCACGACCCTCAGGGATCAGAATGATCCCTCTCCGACCGCTCATCCCATAAGCTGCCGCCTCTAAGAACCGGCCAGCTTTGTTACCACCTCTACAAGCAATCAAAACTTTCAACCCTTCCCTGAAAGACTTAATATACTCTTGATCTTCAGGGAAACCCAAGAGAACTTCCAACGTCGACGCAAGCCAAGCGGAGCACTAGGTACTCACGATGACCTCGCCAAAAAAACCTTTTCTCTTCTCCTCCACCTGTAGCACCGACGCCCCATTCAAAACCGAGAAAACAAAAGGCTTTTGACTCCATTATAAATCTCTTTTCCATCGCAAGGCACACCCAAAGCTCAGACGGCTAACCCAAAAGAGATTCACATCGTCGCCGGAAGAGAAAACCACCTAAACACAAGATCCACTAGCTGGCGCCCCTACGCAAGTTAACAAGAGCGACCCAAGAATACCTAAAATTCAAAGCTCAGACCCCGCACAGCAAACGAGCGTCTAGAAGGTGGAATGGTACAATCCCCTAGCTTGACGCGCTCTCACACACCGTCGCTAGGGCAAAGGAGGGGAGAGAGAGAGAGAGAGAGAGGTGGTTTCAAGGACGCCCTCGCCTCTCCTTCTCTCTCAGGGGCGACTGAGATGGGGGAGAAGATTCGCTCTTCCCTCCCCTTGTTGCATAATCCTAAACCTTTTCAGAAATACTACCGGAGGGCTAGGGAGCTCAAGAAAGGTCACTGAGTATAGCGGAATGAGGTTTTATTAGCAGATTCTTTGGCAGCTTCAAGGACATCTGTCTGTATTTCTTCTAAGGAAGCAGTTGCAGCGCCTCCTGTGAAGATTTCTGTGGGATTGGCCGGTTCTGCAAAGAAGTGCTTCCCTTGGAAGGGGTTTCTCAACCCGAGCCCGGCTGCAAAAGCCCCTACCACTTCTCACTCCTTGCTTGTTGAGTCGGTCTCGCCTTCGTCTTGGGAGGTCAATGATTTATCTCAATCTCAGGACTGGCCCATTGGGTTTGATCCATCTGGGGAGGCCATTGTGTGGGAGCAGGATGTTGAGTTTTGGGATGGGTTGCCCTTGGATTGGGCAATGGATGGTGCTCATGACGAGGATTCCTTGGCAATCCTGGATGCCACGAAACAGGAATTTCTTCGGGATAAAATGATAACGTGCCAAAAGACCAAAGGCAAGAGGGAGCTACTGAACTTGAAAAGCTCCATTAACTATGGCGATGTAAGCGCACCCTCTAGGCGTGGGAAAGGCAAGGCTCACGTGACGTAGGGTTGTGAGCCCTTTATGGGTCTTGAGGTTTTAGGGTTTAGTTCTTGTGGGTTTGTTTTGGTGTGCCCTTTCGGGTTTTACGGTTTAGTTCCTATGGGTTTGTTTAGGTTTTCTTTTGTGGGTTGACTTTTGTTGTTCTTGTGTATACTACATGTGTACTTAGGGGCGCCTTACGCTTTTTTTAATAAAACGCTTCTTACTTATCACCAAAAAAAAAGTATAAAATAAAATAAAGAAAAAGGTTGAAACAAAGAAACTAAAAATTGCTATGCCGACCATTAAGCTATGAAGATACCATATGTGGAAGCCCAAAATCGTGAACCTAATGTTATAAAAAAATAAATATAAATAAATAGATAAAAATTGTTATCATACTATATCAAAATTTATAAATCATAACCATACCAAAAAACCTGGATTTTAGGCTCGAGAACACCTTTTAAGGCCAATCTAAATATTTTACGCAAACCTCATTTGATGAACATGGTATGATGCCCGGAAATTTAATCTACTATTGGGAAAATACTACATTCCAGTACCACAAATCATTCCTACCTGGTCAATGTCAATCTTATACGTTGTCACATGCGGGTATTTCCCACTCAACACATCAAGCATAGGAGATATCAACCTGCCTGCACAATAAGGATATACCATAATTCAATGAAATGGATCTTAAAATAAAGAAAGAGCTTGCTGTGATAGAAAAGAAAGCACCATTCAAATTACTTCATTAACCGAATAATAAGAAACTTACAAGGCTTGCACCAGACTGCAGTGAAATAGAAAATTGCCGGCAATGATTCATCTATCACAATAAATTGTAGCAAAAAATAACCAGTGAAAAGCTTTCTAGAGAGAAACAATAAAAGTTTGACAGACAACATATACACAAGGGATACTTTTGCTATCACTTTTACCATTACATCAGACAATAGATCTTAAAGGAATTCTTATATAGAAAAAAGTATGCAAGATGAATATAAATACCTTGAACCTTGGAAAGTGAACTATTGAATTCGTTTTCCGACTGAATGAGAACAAAGTGTGAAGGTTCTGAAATTAAATCACTGAGTTAGAATACAGTATAGATTACAGAAAAAAATACCTCAGGTGAAAAAGTATTTATTTTTCCAGCAACAAAGCTACATAAAGCTATACAAAGTGTGAAGGTTCTATTCCCATGATGGTTGCTCCCACACTCCATTCACATAGTGGTCCCAAATGTGTTAGAGAAGAGGGCATGGAAGCAACTGTTGGAAGCAAAAATAGTGGTTCCCAACATCAATCACTGAAAGGGGGAAAAAGGTGAAAAGAATTCAATTCATCAAGATTGAAAGATATCATAAACATTGATCATATAGGTCTGTGACCAATACATGCAACATGTGCTACAAGTAACATTCTTTCTGTACACAACCCTGTTATATACACACAAGCACAAATATGATTTCACATGTTTTATGATCAAACCTACGAATGAGATACCAGCATACAAGTGTACAATGTTTTCACCCTCTTTTACATTGCTGGCACATTCCAAAGCATTTCGAGTCTTTCCATGAGATGAAACACTATTCCATCAACTTATCAAAGAAAAAAACAAAAACAAAAAAAAAACTATTCCATCAAGTCACCAGTTCATACTGGCTACCTTTAAAAATAACATACTATTAATATTATAAAAGAAGAAAAGTAAGTAACAGTCTAAGGAAAATAAAAATATTGAAGCTAACCATCTCCACCTTCCAAATATTCGTGCAGTTCTAATCTGAGTGAAGCCTTAATTCTTCTTCAGGTCTTAACTTATTGTAAACAAGATATTTCCTTGAAGAAAGATGGAATCTTTTTTGTCTTTTTATTATCAAAAAACAAAGTTAATTTCAAGATGAAACAATGGAGTTCACTTCAAGATTCCATTTGTTAAGACATAATATTTTTTTGAAAAATAAATTTTCAGATTTTCTTGTGTTTCAAGCAACTGAAAATTGCTACTCAAAGAAAAAGTGTAGGTTTTTGTTGGTTTTAATACAGAGATTTCTCGTGCAGCCAAACAATAGAAAACTATTTTAGGGTCTCAACCAAACATTAGAAAACAACTTATTTTGTCCGGGAATATTTTTTATTAGAAAATGTTTCTCCTTGAAACATATAAAGCCTAATTGAACAAAAATATCCAAAACTTAAGTAATAATAGTTAGACTTTAAATGTCATTTCCCGCACTTATCATCCATGTCAAATTTCAAATTAAATGAAATGTAAGAAAAAAATTAATGAATCATGTAAGAGTTATCATAAACAGTGATTACAACAATGGTAAAATCAAACGAGCACTTACAAAAAAAAAAACAAATTCTTGCATTAGAGGTACCTTGTTCTTCAGATTCAAAGCCAAAGGAACAAGGTCGGGATTGCAGGAACGGAAGCTTCGAGAAGGGAGAGCATGTGGCGGTGGTGGAATTGGACAAAATGGAGGAGAAAGGTTTAGAGGGGATTAGGGTTTCGAAGGGACTAGAGTTGTTAGAACGAAGATTATAGGGTAAAGCCGGGCTAAGCTTGTTGTTGCCAAGGGCTCGGCGCAGAACTTGGGAGCGAAGAATTGCATTTCTCGCCATTTTCTCTGCTCTCTCGGCTAAAGGGTTTTGGCGAAGGGTTTTTTTGTTTTGTTTTTATACCTTTTTAAAAGACAAATGCAATGCACAAATCATGGCTTGGTTGGCAAAATACTGTGCAAACCGGATAGTGAATTGTTTTTTTTGCTTTTTTTGCTTCTTTATTTTTTTAGAACATGTAGCGTGTGCTACTATATATGGCTGAAAATGTCCGAAGGCTTACATCTTGAGACAAAAGGTACAAGACCCCTACACTCTAAGTCAGAAGAATTTAACTTTAAAAATAGCTGCCTATACAGAAACACAAATTTTACAAGAATAACATTTGAGCCTCTCTTTATAATAACGTCCACTTTCAAAATAAAAGAGGATCGATCTAGCAATAAGCCAACAAATATTCCAATAAAACAATGGCACTACAAAGGCAAACTGTACCGGAAACACAAAGGGAATACACAAACACAACAAACAAAAAAACTCAATCCAAGTCGGCAGCAGTAAGGCAGATGCGGTCTTCGCCAAATGACGACACGCGCCGCCACCGACGACCCCCAAACAGCAGATCAGTCGTCCTCAACCCCGGACACCACCGTGCATGGCCTGAAAAAGTAGAACTTGACCCTCACGCCGGCCCAGGGAGCAAAGTTCCCTGGCGCGTGATTGCCACGCGCCATGCTCTGAAGTTCGACATGACCACAACTTTCGGCGGCTGGAGCGGAGAACGATGGTGATTGTGGCTGGGAGGCGTGTGTCTATCGGAAATCGACGAAGATGCATAGATATGGCTTCAAAAAATTGAAAAAAGATGAAAGTCCGGCCAAAACATCCACCGCCGACGACATAGCACAGATCAGTCTCTCCCCCCAACTGGACGTCTTGAGTTGAGTCTTCATGCCTGAACAAAAGAAATAAACCAGAAAAAACAAAGAAAAACAAACCATCATAGTCCAAAGGGACCTAGAGGAAAGCAACCGCCGCCAGATTTACCGGAGGAACAAAAACTCCACAAACCTAATGACTGGGAGAAACCTAACTTCCACTAGTACACACCATGGAGGGACAAAAATCACTCCATAGCCCTAAGAGGCTAGGAGGAAGCCCTTACTGGGAGGAAGGAGGCGTGAAGCCACCCTCCCCTGGCAAAAATCTCAACCGAAGACTCTCTATCTGGATAGTGAGTTGTTGATTTTGGAGTCAGTAAAAAGTGATAAATGTGATATAAAGTAAAAAATAAATTGTATAGAAAAGTGAAAAAAAAATTGTATTACAATTGATTTTTTTTATTTGAATAGTAATACAAAGTTATTGATGTGATATAAAAAGTGAAAAAAAAAATTAGAATGTTTTGATATTGATTGTTATTGGAAAATGTAAAAATAAAGTGATAAATTTTTGTGTTATTTGCCGAACAAGGCCAATATTTTAACAGATAATAGTGTAAAAATAATTTTTCTCTATTTTAGCTATTCGAATGTTTAAAGCATCCCAACAGTTTTACTAATTTTAGCAATTAATTTTTACTATTTTATTTAATATTATTTAAAAAAATTATTCTTTAATTTTCTATGAAAAATATTCTGAAAACAATTTATTTTCTTTCACAGCTTTCAACCGGCATCAACACACAAAAACCTAGCACTGTCGTCATCGACTAGAATTTTGATGATAATTTTTTAGTGTTAATTGTTGTCATTGTGTTGGTTTGTTGGGCTCAAGCAGTCAAGCCTGCTTATAAAACGACGTCAGGGAGGAGGGTGGTGTAGAAAATGGCGGGGAACTCATTCTTGAAGGAGGTGTTGGAGCAGGAGGAGGGTGTTCTTGGGTAACTGCTACGCAATCAGCCTTCATATAGTGATCCGACAGTTCCCGAATCGTGGGCCCCTAGATCGTCGCGATGCCGCCTACCCGTGGCTGAAGGAGATTCGGCTCAAGTGCATGGTGGTCACAAACGAGGGCTTGGACTCCAAGCCCTTTAAGAACTTCAAAGTCCTCGTGTGAGGAGTTCAGCATCATGAGCTTAGTCGTCATTGCTGCCAGGTCCTCATTTGAGGAGTTCAGTATCATGAGTTTAGTCGCCATTGTTGCCAGGTCCTCATGTGAGGAGTTCAGCACCATGAGCTTGGTCGTTATTGCTACCAATTGCAGGTTTGGTTTTTGTGTGTTTTAGTTATATTTGGAAATGGGAAATATAGGTGACAAGCCTAGCACCGTCGCCACTGACTAGATCTCCTCGACGGCAAGTCTACTACATGGAGAGCTCGTCTCGAGACTCCCACGATGGGGAGAAGACTATGACATGCATAACCCATCCAGCGTCTATGTCATCGTGCAGGGGCGTGGAGTGGAGAGAGAAATCGAGATCGAGATCGAGAGAGAAAGAGAAAGAGTAATTTTAATGTTTGTTTATTCGTTTGGTGAGCGACCGTGCTCACTATTGTTGGTGAGTACTGTTTATTTACAAAATTAGTGAGGTTGCTGAAGGCTTTTTTTTTTTTTCTTATCATTTCAGCAAATCGGCTCACCAAAGTAGCTTTTTAGAGGCTCCTAGGAATGCTTTTAGAACATTTACATTTGACGCAACAAATTTGCTCCTCATTTTAGATCTTTTTTTAAAAAAATAATAATGTTTTATATTGGTCATAGATGGTTATGTGGTCACAACAAGAGGACCAGGGTGACCATGCTGTCACCCCCAACCAGCCAGGGGTGGCCACACGGCCACCCCTCCCCTCCACTGAAGGTGAGTACTCTTTTTTTTTTAAAATAAAATAAAAATAAAAAATAAAAATCTAAGTGAGAAGAGTCGTTGGGAAAAATGTTGTAAATATATATAAGTTAATCATAGCTATCTTTTCGTATAGTCTACACATGATATTAACCCATTCTCGGTAGGGTTGGGCTTGTCCCGATGGACCTGTAATACAATACCGATACCCCAGATATTTACGCATACTGTCATATACTAGCAGCTTGACCGAGCTCGACCTTGGGGAGCCCGCGCTACTAGCAAAGCCGTAACTGTGATCCCATTCGTAAATAGTGCCCCTGTAGTGCCCCAAAATATTAATAGGATTAAGTAAGGTCCCAATTAGAAATTAGACTTTTGACTTTTTGCGTTGACCGAATGTTCACTAAGAAACCCGAACGATCGTTGTTCCCACCACGATCGTTCGATAATGTGGTATATTGTGTGTCAGCAGGTACATCTCAGGCCTTTGGTGTGTACGACAATAGTACCCATTCAATACTGCCATTGCTCCTACATGCAGCATGATGATGTCTTTCTTCTCTTCATATATGAGAAAGTTGCCTCATTTGAGATCTACAATTCCCTTAGGTCGTTGACTTTTGACATTTTTCCCATTAAGCACTATGGTACCAAAGGAATAGAAAGATCTTACTTGTTGTATGCTCTTAGCTAGCAACAGTTTGACTATTGAATTTGTGAGTCTCTTTTGTCGGGTTGTAGTTGATCGCTTCGGGTCCTTAGCTAAAATGAAACCTAGTCTTTCTTATGCATGCTTGATCACTTGTTGGCTCCGTTTGCCAGCATTACATTTTCTGATTCCGAGCTCCGAGCACCTCTTCAATCTCCCTTAAGTCTCCCTTAAGTCTTGCGACAGGTTAAAGGAGTCATGCTCATGTTGCAGAGCCTCGCTGAGTTAGGGGTACCATAGATGATGATGAGGATGCCAATGAGATAGATGAGGATGATGATGCAGCAGCTAATGATGCAGATATGATGAGGATGATGACTTGGATCAAGACATTAATGACACTGCAATTGGCTTTTATGCAGAGAGAGCTGCTGAGCAGGTTGGTCCCTCTTTTGTCCCATCATCTTCCTGAGCTGAGCCGTCTTTATCTAACATTATGGATTGCTTAGATGGTTTGATGCAGAGTCAGACTGAGCTGCAGTTGTCTGTTATTTGTAGCAGAGACAAGATGCTAGAACGCTTTTTGAGCGTATAGAGCGTGAAATTAGAGATATGCTCAAGCATCGAGATTGGCATGTCTTCTATTTGCTTGTGTTTAGTATTTTGGTTGTCTTGGTGGTACTAACCCTTTGTCATTTTTGGGGGGGTGTTTGGAGACCATTGAATTAAAATTCGATCGATCAAATTAAAATTCGATCGATCGTAAACAACAGCAATTCGAATTATTCATAGCCATCTTAAAACAAATAGCCCTGTCTTTCCTCAGTCTATATAAGGATCATATCCCACAACTTTTAGTGAGTGAGGGAGGCTATTTATGGGGTCTAAATTCCGTCGTTTCTAAAAGAAAGAAATGAAAGTGAATTTTGAGAAAACAGATCCCTTTTATAGTGATAACGTACACCTTTTAAAATTCAAAACCTCTTGGCTACATAACACCTCGCACCACATGGCGTAAGCATATGGGTTCGGGGGACGCATGCATCATACTATGCGTTAAGGATGAAAACCACTCTCAAAAAACAATAATCGGAGTGCAATATTGTAGAGAAAAATGATCCTTACACTCATTTCTCACAACAGCCCCACAACAAGCTGACGTGGCTGGTAATATTTTATTATTTTTTTTGTTTTCTTTTATTTTCTTTTTGTAAAAAAATAATAAAATATTACCAGCCACATCAGCTTGTTGTGGGGCTGTTGTGAGAAATTAGTGTAGGGATCATTTCTCTATTGTAGAACTTTGATATCTAAACACTCCTAGTATTATAATGTTGCCTTTTTGTTAGTTAATGAATCAAATGATATGGTACGATTGAGTTATTTAGATTGGATTGTTCTATCTAAAATCACATTTATTATAAGATTATATTGACAAATTGAATTGAGATTAAGATAAAGGGAACAATGAAAACATGTTGAAAAACCTTAGAACCAAGTTACAAAAGAACTAACAATTAGGATCTCATATGCATTTCCAAAGACACCCATTTGTCCATTTCAGCATTAGAAGATGTTTAGATGAAGAAATGGTTTGAATTAACTCTTAAACAGTATTAAAACTGTAACTTTGATTAATGGTTTAATCAAGAGTAGTGTTATATCAATTGATTTCGATGAAAAATACTAGAAAATGTAGAATATCCTTTTAAAATGTGAAGTAAAGATACCAATAGATATGGTAGTGACTTTAAGCAAATTAAAGAAGGAAATAGATGATATTATGAAGGAAAATATTTTGTAATTATTTCAGCACTGTTTTAGTTTAGTTTGGGTCTATTGTTGAGGAGTCCACCCCTTTTTCATTTATAGAATCATTTAATTCTTCTTCCTTTTGGATTAGAAGTGGAAAAGATCTTCCCCTGTAATCATTTTTCTTATTCAATTAAAAAAAAAAAAAAAAAACCAATATAATTGCATACCATTGATAGATAATAAATATTGGAAGCAATTAATTGGGCATGCAATACTTTCTTTGAAGTGCTTGGAATAAAAAAAAAATTCATGTTTACTTTCAGGTAAACCATATTAAAAAATAATATTATTTTATATTAATTAATTATTAATCTGATCCTTACACAAACAAGATCTTAGCTCCGCCACTAATTATGGGCTTTTAATGCTCACAAGCCTCGAATTTCGATCACACTTGACAGATTTCGATAAGCTTCCCAAGCCTGTCCAAAAGATGGCCCGAAAATAAAGTTAAAAATAATTTGATAAAGCAAAAAGCCTATTATAATTTCCATAGCTCGGATCAAGCCATGAACCGTGTATATTTTCATATAGATTAACATTAATATTTTTACAGAACAACGGCCTTCCTTCGCAAGCTAAATATCTGATTTTTTTTTTTTTTTTTTGGCCTTTTTGTCTGTTTATAAAAATGTATAATTATAATTTCATGTGAATTCCAATAAAAAAAAATGATGAAATTTATAGGGAATTGGATGGAATGATTGATTTAATAATGGGAACAAATTCAATAAACTAAAAGATAAAAACAAAAATTTAAGGAACGATTTGAAAAATGTCCAAAACTCATGGACTTATACAGAATTTTCCATATCTTTGAAAAACAAGGTCCAACATAAAATTGGACCAACGAAAATGGGAAAGCTTGGGTCCAAACAAATTAGAAGCCTTGATGGGCTGAGCCCACCCGTTATTGGTTACGAACTTAAAAAACTATATTAGAGAGAAAGAGTAAATAGGTCGGATTAGGGTTCACATATATAATTTTATACATATATTAACTTTTTTTTTTTTTTTGAAAGAAGTAATGATTCTCATTTAACTTGAACCCCCCTTTTTATTCTCAAGGATAAATTAAAGACACAGATCTTCTAAAAATATTTTATATAAAATCCTTTAAAATCGGAATTACGAGTATTAGAAATATGAGATATGATTCTCCACTACCTAAATATACAATTTTTTACACCTTATTTATCTGGCATGGTAGTCCCCCACTAGCTTTAGAATTTTTTTACTTTTAAAAAATAAAATAATGTAATGTGGGGGATCACCTTGCCACATAGACAAAGTAGTAAAAAGTTGTATATTTAGATGATGGAGAACCATATCTCTTATAAATAATTAGTTTTGCTTAACTTCTCAATAATTACCATAAAATTATCTGAACATTCACATGTACTATCACATAGAAGCCTCAAGCATTGGGAATCTTCCTATATTATTGAGTAAAGAAATTTAAAGCCCTCAAAACTCCAAATATATTTCATAATGATCGATGACGCTTGCAAAATACTTAAAATAAAATAGTAATTGTATGTTAATAAAATGTTTTATCTTTGTCAAAGGTACCTTTATGTACGTAGTAATATAGATTATGTGACAAAAACTGTTAGTATGAATGTCAAAATAAATCATTAGTCGAATAAATTAAGTGAAATTTATAACTGTCTAACGTGATTAATAAGATATTATTGAAAATATTTGTTTAAAGGAGGAGAGTGGGAGAAGGTTTAAACAAATGTAAGAGAGTGAGAGTTGGTGTTAGTTATCTTATACCGGGCCTTGAGGGTGGCCTGGCCACCCTTAGATGCATTTTGGGGTGGGCGCCTTGTGGTTAAGGGTGGCCTTAGTCAACATATATATATATATATAGAGAGAGAGAGAGTCTATTTACCATAGTTAGTCTACTCACTCTTTTGGTACTTAAGATTGTTAAAAAAAAAGAGTTGTTAGTTATCCCCTAAAATTTTGTACCATAAAGATAATGAAGAAAGAGTAATTCTATTTAGAACATTTCTAGTAAGCTCTCAATTTCAAAATTTTTACCAAAATTTAATGAAAAACTCAAAAAGTCAACTTCAACAAACTATTTATAATTTATATGTTTTGTCCCTTGTCAGAATTTCACTAAAATTTGGCTCACAAATTTTATGAGCTATTGAATATTTTATCATTTCTTTCTCATTTCACTTCACTTTTAATCTTTTCTCTCTCCTCATTTGTTAAGAGTGGTTGTTCAAAACCAATAAAAAAATTAATATTTTGTTGAAATAAAGACATATTTGGAGAGTTTTGTGTATGAAGTTTGTTAAAAGTGATAGATAAAATAAAAAAAATAGATTGTTTAGCTAAAATTTGAAGAAAATTTAGAGTGCTCACTAGGGATACTCTAAGTAAACTGATGTACAAATGTCATACAACTGGTATGACGTGACAGTAAAAAATAATCATTTTTTTTTTGTTTACAAGTGCTGATTCAAAGGTTAATTATCATTGTCACATCATCAAATTATATAACAATCATATAATAATCTGTTAAGTAGCATTATTCATTAAGTAAAAGTGCGCGTGCTCCATTATTTGCTTATAATGGCCAAATTAGTGGTTAACTTTCTTACTAACTTTCTACTCATTGGCTGAGCCAAGGCCAACTCCAGAACCACTAACTTTTTCTTTGTCCATTCTTCTTCTGATAAGGTATAAGAATGAACGATTGAGAGATCTAATAATATGGTTAGCTTAAGCAATATATTGGAAAAGGAAAGGCATGGATCACTTAGGTGACATTAGGTGGCCACTAGTGTCCTTTACTTGGTGGTAGTTTTTAGTTCCAAAGTAAGTAGAACTAAAATCAGAAAGAAATGTTAGAAATTGACTAAATGTCATTAAGGCAATCCTTCAATGATGAGAAAATGGTGTGCGTGAGATTGATTCTCGAATTATAGATGTCAATAATTCAAGTAATGGTGGCAATTCGTGTTCACGTGTCGAGTTTAGGTCGTGTTGAGACAAATGTATAAAGCTATATAAGTCAACCCTAACATGATCCATTTTTATAAATGGGTCAAACCCATTAACTCTAATCCGTGAATTCGATGTTGGGTTTGTAAGTCGTATTAAAATATGACAGTTCTTAATGTCGCATGTTGTGTTCGAGTCGTGTTGAAGCATGAGTATAAAATTATATAGGTTGACCATAACACAATCTATTTAATTAAATATGTCATATCCCTCAACTCTAACACGTTAATTTCGTGTTGGGTTCATGAATTGTATAAAAAATTAACAGTCCTAACTACATGGACTATTAATACGAAAAACATTTTAATCATTGAAGATTAGGACTTTTTATTTGCTACAAATTAACCCCACATAAAACTTGTTTATAAAAATCCAAAATCATGAAATAAAAAAGGAAAAAGGAAAAAGAAAAAGAAAAAAAGAAGGCCAAGAAGTACCCCACTTATCACTTTGGGCACACCAATAAGCATAGAGCTTTGGGAAATTAGAAGTGAAAATGGGATGAGTGGGCTGGCCACTACCATTCCTCATCAAAAGTATGTTAATACGACATGCACCATCCAAAAAAAAAAGAAAAAAAGAAATCCTTTATAAATTATATAATGCGATTGTTTGTCGCAGTATTGCAATCCTACATGTACACCACAAGAGATGGGGCTTGATGGTACCAAAACAAAACCCAATTTTTTTTTTATTTTAAAGTGTTTTTTTTTTTTCAAAAGTTCCCTTTTGATTTGGTGGCTAGTCGGTCATAACCAATTTTGATTATTGACAGTTAACCAACTCTGTGGTTTTAGGTTACTTGCCGTGTCTATTTAATAACAACTAAACATATCTTGATAACGACATCCCGTTTGTCCACGTCTTGCCTTTTGGGATGGCTCATAGAATCATAAAAACGGTGGGTAATTTTTTTTTTTTTTTTTCAAAAAAAATCTGAATATGAGACCCACTCGTAAGGCTCTTTGCATGGCAAGAGCTCTCGTGCTCGAGTAGAGCTTGAGGTAACAATTCGTATTCATGTATTGAATTTAAGTCGTGTTGAAACATATATATAACTTAATAAAACCATATAAATTAGCACTAACTCAATTTATTTAATTAAATAGATCAGACTCTTCAACCATAACATATTAGTTTTATATTTGATTCATATCGGGTTCGGGAATTGTGTAAAAAATTGACAGCCCTTATGTCGCATGTCGAATTCGAATCATATCGAGGCATGTGTATAAAACTATATCGATCAACCCTAATCCGATCAATTTAATTATACGAACAGATCAAACTCTTTAACCCTAATTCACTAATTTCATATTAAATTCATACCAAATTCATAGATCACGTCAAAAATTGTCGTCCTCTATCCAAAAATCCTCTCACGATTCCATGATATTATCCATTTATCTTTTCTTTGGACAAAGAATAACAAAAAGACTCCAATTTTTTTCTTTTCTTTTCTCCTTAGGTCATGGAAAGTTGGAAACGTTGGTTGTTTGGATGGATTGAGTATCTTGGTAGACTAATAACATCGTATTTATGACTAACTAATTCGTTTGGCTCAAATTTACCATATCACCCCTTGCACATTTCTAGAAGTTAATTTGTATAGTACAGGCTGGTACTACATTTTTTTTTTTCGGTTTAGATTTGCTGTTTAGAATCGTTAAACCGGATTAGGCTCTAATCACTCTCAATCCTTTTTTTTTTTTTTTTTAATATCATATTTATTTTTGTTGAGTTGGTCAAATTAGTCGAGGCTCTCTATTCTGCTATATTTTAATTATTTATTCATTTGACCCCCCCCCAAAAAAAAGGAGGTGGGAGGGAGGCAAATATGGGTTGAAGGAAGTTTAATTGTAGCCGGGGTGTTAAATTAGGATTCATGTGTCGAATTTAGATAGTGTAAGTATGAGTACAAGTTAGACCTTTTAAAGTAATTCGTTAATTTTGTATTGAATTTGTGTAGAGTTTGTAGGTTATATTAAAAATTGACAGTCCTAAATTTTTTGTGTTAAGTTCAAGTCGTGTCGAAATATGTGTATAATTAAAAATTATATAAATTAATCTTACTCCAATCCATTTAATTAAACGGATCAAACTCTCCCGCTCCGTCCATTATATATAGCAGTACATTCAATAACTGAAATGTGGATGCCACATCCTTTATCTTTGTTACAAATTAGTGGACAACGTACGACGACGAACTTGGGTGGAAGGATGAGGGGGACCCAATGTTTTTTTCGAAGGAGCTGTCTTGTTCCACAATTTTCTTTTTTGGCCTGTTTAGTGGAACAAATGTCATATTTCCAATAACATTTTACTCACCAAAAAGGTTTGCTTCCTGAAATTTGTCATCCATTTTCAAATTTATTTATTTATATTGAAATTAGAGTATTAAATATAATATCTCTAATAAATTTCTTAGAAATGTTGCCACTTTGTTGGTTGATACCTTAATCTAAATGATAATTCAAATAGCACATTAGGTTTAGGTTTAGATATATTAAATTCATAAACCAAAAACAAATACAATTAATTAGGTCATCCAGAAATAGTGTACAATTTTATAAACAATAGATTACATTTCAAACTCGACCCACAATACTATGCTTCGTTTATTTCGACATAAAATGTTTTCTATCGTAAAATGTTTTCAACGAAATTATTTTTTCCTAAAAATATTTTTCGGCGTTTGGCTTGTACGAAAAAATACCAATGGCGTAAAATTGAATCCGACTTTAGATTTCGGCCAATTTGGCCGGAATCTTGTATGTCGGAATCCGGCCGTACTAGTCAGATTCTGGCAAGTGTCGCTGGATTCCGGCAATCGAATACTAAAATTCGGGGATCTTCGGCGATAGAGTCGAAATCCATAAAACGATTTACAATTTTTAAAATCGTAATTCGTTTTCCAAAAATTAAAGAAGCTTTTATGGTCAAACTGAAAATGATTTTCGTTGACCATTATTTTTGCCCCCATCAAACACCGAAAAATGCCGAAAAACATTTTACAGAAAACATTTTACTCCGAAACAAATGGAGCATTACAAGTCTACAAGTAGGTAAAATGTAACTTTTTTTTTTCCTTATTTTCTCATTTATCTTTTTCTTCACATAAAAGAGTAATTCCAATTTTCAAATCCCAAAAAGACTCACCTTTTTTTTTTTTTTTTTTTCTTTCTTTTGGACGAAAGATCTGAGTATTTCATTGATCAAATATTATGAACATAAAACTCTTACATTACAAAGTATAAAGCTATGCAAAATCATAGCCACATGCTATGAGGTTTCATAGTCATATATACAAACAAAATTCTTACAATAAAGTGTTATCTATGACTATCATCTTCTACTAACCAATGTATAAAAATAATTAGCAGATTTGCTCCGAGCATACTAGATCTAAGACAATGGTAACCAACTATCCTAAAAAAAAATTATTTAAACCGGCCGTGAAAGATAACCTTTCACACCTAACTATCTAGGCCGTGAGAGATAACCTCTCGCACCTGACTGACCTTCATTCCATTGATCGCCCATGAAAACAAATTTAAAGAGAATAAAACTCTTATTCAAATAGAAATGTAACTAAGTAGTCTAAATTGCATTTTTTGATTCTAAGTTTCTATTTTTATCCATTGGAAGGTCAAGTAGGTGTATGAGGATGAGGCATCTCATTCTCATTCGTGAAGTATTATGATTAGGATGGATGCGTGACATATCAATTTGCTTCCCGTATGCGCCAAAAAAAAAAAAAAATAATAATAAAAAATAATAATAATAATAATAATAATAATAAATTACTTCATGGGTTTAATGCATTTAAGAAATTGCTATCTTGTTTTTTCAAAAATTTCTACTTAGATTTTCATGACTTTAAGAATCGCTTTGTCCATGGTTTTTATTTCTGTCCAAATTGCTAACAGAATTACTGCTACATAAGCACATTGTTGAGTCACCACATAGCCGCATATTAAATTTTAACACGTCAACCTATAATTGAAATTTCAATTATATCCTAAAAAAAAATTAAAAGAAGCTAAAAAGAAATTAAAAAAAAAAAAATTGATTTTTTTTGTAGGAAGGGATGGTGCATGGAAAGAAGCACAGCCTCCACTGTAATGCCCCACTATATATATATATATATCATTACAAAAACCTAATGTAATAAAATGCTTTGCAGAAGTGTTAAGGCAAAAGTCCCATTTTCCGTGAAACCAAAATGAGAGAGAGCTAGACTTTACTTCTCAGTACTTGAAATATCAAACTGAAACTCAATTCTAGCTTTGATACTATCAAAATCCCATACTGCATTCAAATATGTAAAACAGGTACATATATAAATATAGACATAAATCAATTCACTTGCTAGGTAAGGCAATAATACAACAACATATTAAAGAAAAAAACATGTTTTACCAATTCAAACATATGTAAAGCTGAAGCTGAGAAATGTATTCACTCAATTGTTTAATGGCACTAGTGCCGAGCGAATAACCCCCATTTGACTTGGGCATGTCGATTGTACAACCTCGCTCGACTTAAAAGCACCATATATTAGTACTACTTTCTTTCTCTTAAAAGTTATTCTTTAAACGACTAATCCCTTTCATTTTTTCTTTCTATTACTTAAATTTTCCATTCTCAAAATGGTTATTTGAAATTTCTACTTTAAAAATTCATTTTCTCGACAATCATGTAAATCGTAGTGTAACATATTTTTCATATGTAGAGTAATTAAAGAGGCAAGACTCGTATCACAGATAAAACATGCATTCACATTTACTTACAACCTTGCCTAGTCGTTTGACTCGTATCACATGTCGGTTTGAATTACATTACATAGATTAGGTAGAATTTGTTCCTTTTTGGAAATCCTAAAACTCCCTCAAACTATAAACAATCTTTTTTCTCAAGAAAACTCTAATTTTTCATCGCAACTGTTATCCCAATATTTTTACCTCTACGAGGTGGTGGGTGCACCAAATTGTTGATACAGTTGACTGCACCACTGCAATGCAACCAAGGACACTTGCAAAGACAAAAAGAATAGACACAAGTGACTTTTCGGGGGTTGCTAGTAGTAGACACTCTGATGCCTAAGTCAGTAAAGCAATTTCTGAAGAATAAAAATTGAGGAGATAAGAAGGGAAAAAGTGTGCGTTCCTCGGACTTACGGTTTTTGACATCTTTTATATCATTGCAATAAATAAGGAAAGTAAGCCAGATACGATAATATCAGAAATCAAGGGTTTGGTATGAAAGATGTTGAATCATCGAAGAGACATTTCTTGTGGGTCTACCTTATTGATCATCTTCCTCATAGGTCTAACCTTTCATTCTAGAGCACCATATCCAAAATGGGCAAGGTTACTAAGAGGGGGAAGGGGAGTGCTTTGCCTTATATAGTCGGCTCTCTATGTCTATGGCCGCCGGTCACGGTGATTCTCAGCTAGGTTATTGTCGGTCAATGAAGCTATTTAAAGAGCAGTCCCTTTGTTGGAGGCCCATTGCCCAATAAGTCGTTCGAGGGGCTCCTTGACGGTAGGACGCTCGGTTCCTAACGAGGGGCATAGGGCCTAGATGGGTCTGTCAACCTATGAGCTTTTGCGGGTCTCTAATGAACTTGCAATATTTTTCTTATCATCAAATTAAATTTTGAAAATCCTCCTTAAGCTATAGATCAAGAACAATAAGGTAGAATCGGTGCCTTAGACTTTAAGAACTCCCTGGCCTCTCTATATAATATATATAATATATGTCTCAACTTCCGTTATAGAATGGCGATGATAATAGGAAGTTGTCAAAGCTAAGCTTATATATATTCTAAAATATTGACTAGGAAAAAGGAAACAAGAAAAAGTCTCACTCGAATTCCAAAGGAGAAAATTTGAACATTAATTTAACCGGATTTCCGATACTCAGCAGAAGGACACGAATAACTTTGCGTCCAAACACGCGTTGCGTGGTCAAGGCATCGACGGCTGCCGCAAACAAACGAACGCGCCCCGCGCCCTCCTCATCCTGTCTGCTGTCTCGCTTAATTTCCTAAAAGGCTTCGTAATTCCCAAAATACCCTCTGACGTCCCATGACATGAAATTGATCATTTTTTATTTTTTATTTTTCCTGATCTCCTGCGTCTCCAAGTTGACATTATTTAACACGTTTTTGAAAAACAATAATTAAATTCACGTGCTCACGCCAGGCCACCGCAAAGCCTGTAAAGAAGGTAGAAAAAAAATTCCCATGCGATCATGAGTTTTTAATAAATGTCAGAATTTCTTTTCAAACTACTAATTTTATAAAAATGTTCAACATGTGAGAAATATAATAATAATAATAATAATAATAATTTTATTAAAAAATTATATGTGTTTTTTACACGTTAAGGTACATGTAAAGAAAGAATAAAATATTATAACCAAGAAAAATAAGTGAAAGAATAAAATAGGAGCTTAGGAAAAAAAAAATGGAAAATGAAAAAAGCATACGGCTGACGTGGCTGGAATATAGATACCAACTAACTTGTTGCATAGTTGCATTGTTGTACCCACTGTTCTAAATTCTAATCCATTTGTTGGGTTTCTTTTTTGCTGTCATTCTTTTATATTTCCTCAACGTTTGGACAGGCTGTTGGATCTTTTGGTTGAGGTTGTTGGTTTGGTTGAAGTATAGGTGTATGAGACCAACAATCAGAAAAAGAAAAAAGAAAAAAAAAGAAAAAAGAGAGAGCAGGAAAATAAGATTATGTATTTATAATACTAGATTTTCCTCACATTAACCATTGCTGTGGGTTTTTTTTTAGAACAAATAGTGAAAATGGAAATGCCTTCTTATGTTTTCTTCTTATTATTATTTTTTATTTTAAAAATTAATCATTGAATTTGTATGATCTACGCATTGGTCATGTGTGAGTTTACAGATTCAATGATTAATTTTTAGTCCTATAAATCTAATAGTTAATTTTTAAAACGAAATAATTAATAACCCAAATGCATTGAATAGCATGTCTCTAGTGGAAAACCACAATTTTGAACAATGGAAGTAGTTTATGGCTAGTGGCTACAACTTGGATTTTTTTTTTTTTTTTTTTTTTGAAAAAAAAATTTTCTCCCACTTTTTTAATAGAAAATCTGATTTGGAAATCAAGTAGTTATTAATGCTTAGATTAAGTAAGATTTATGACATTCTTAATTTTAGGGATGTACATGCGGATGTAGCTATTTACAATATATGCAACCGTATCATATTTTACTAATCGCATATGAGTGGTTATTGTATTTATTATCCGCTATTTGAATATTAAATAATGGGCATTTTGAGTCTATTTTAATCTTTTGGGGCTTCTTTGAGTCTTTATTAATTATGGTATATATTTTAAACGATTTTGAAAATAATTTGGGCCGTTTTTAGTGTTTTGGGCTTGTCTTGATTTTTTTTTTCAGCCTTAATTTTTTTTAAAATATATTGATTTCACATTACTTTTACCTTTTTGCTTAATTGTTACACGAGAAAGTAACACATCCAATCAAACTATCTACAACACCCATTGCATAATATAAAATATATATTCCATATAAAGGGTATGTAGAATATCCTAAAACCGTTATATACGAATATGTGAGGATAACAAATGAGGACAGTTAATTTGATGAATAAACTATGAAAATTGTTAAGTTCACAATATCTTTTTGGTATACCTTAATATATATATATATATATATATATATATAAAAGAAGAAGAGGAGGAGGTTTGGATAATTAGTAAAGGAGGAGGTGGAGGTTTGGATAATTAGTAATGGCTGACTCTACTTGGCGTTCAAATTGATTTCTCTCAATATTTTATTTTTCATTGAAAAAAATATTAAAATTGATCGCATATTAGCTCTTTGTTCCATATCTTTTCAAAAAAAAAAAAAAAAAAAAAAAAGAATAAAAAAAGCTCTTTGTTACATATGAACTTTCATTCTCCATTGTTAATTGCCTCTTTATTCCATAAGTAGAATATTGTTTTAGTTGCGCTAAATAGAACTAAAATATATAAAAGAAACAAAAAAATCCCATGACTTGACAAGTGGATATGTTTTTATATTATCGTCCAATGAAGTATTGATACATATTATATTCCAATTTCATTGGACGCAATAGTGTTAATCGGTCTTTTAATCAGTATTTTTTTATTTTTTAAAAAAATTTAAAATAAAGTGTAGTATGTAACATTAATCACATTTTAATCCTTTAACTTGTTCGATATTTTCACGATTGGTCATTTAAGCATCCGAGATATATTTATGCAGTGGTATGGTATAACATTTGATTGGTTGGCTATGTGTATAAGATTTCTTTTTCTCTTTGAAAAACAACTAAAAAGAGTGTAAAGCATAGAAAATTAATGATAATAATAAAACTAAAAAAATAATTTTTTTTTTCTGGTTAACAAAAAATCCAAAATAAAAATAAAAAATGAAGCATAGATAATTATTAATGACAATAATAAAACTAAAAATACCAAAAAAAGAAGCTGGAATATTCATAACTATCAACCTCACAAATATGGAAAATGGATTAAAAGTAGGGCAGTGAAAATTTAATACAATTTGCGAACTCGTTACGAATCTAACACGAAATTAAATGGTTAGTATTGAGGAGTCTAACCCGTTTAATTCAATAAGTCTGGTTATGGTTGACCTATATAGTTTTATACTACTTTGAAATGATTTGAATCCAACACGTGCATAATGACAGACAGTTTTGGATATAACCTTTAAATTCGATACGATTTCAATACAAAATTAAATGGTTATAGTTAAAGGGTTTGACCCATTTAATTAAACGAGTCGGATTAAAATTAACCCGTACAATTTAATACTCATGTCCTAATACAACGTGAACCGAACCCAAGAAACGAAACATGACTGGCCACCTATAATTAAAAATGGAATTGTAATTACCGTAAAAGCAATCAAAATCCATCTAGAATTCTACATAATCTAAGGCTAGAAGTTGCACACCATTGACAGGGTCTTTCACATGTGCAGTACAGAACCACCAAACTCGCCATGAAAGTACAAAAGCACCTACTCGGAAATCCCAATGTAAAAGAAGGGCAAAATAGGAATCCGAAAAGTCTCCCCCACCAGCTTCCACCTGCAACCTGTAGTTAAAAGAATTGCTGTCTCACCCATCTCCTTCGGAAGAAAGTCTCTCGTCCTCTCTCCCTCTCTCTCTCTCTCTCTCTCTCTCTCTCTCCTTTGTTTTCTCTTATCTTTATATTTGTACTTCGTTTTTCCTCTGCTCTGGGGTACTCTCCAATGGCGCCGAGTCTGAGAGACCTCCAGCTCACCCGGGTAGCCGGCGAAGACTCCGGTGATCTCGAGGACGTACGGCTGCTAGATTCCTATGAGGACGGAGATAGCTTCAGTAGAATCGAAGAGGGGATGAGGACGGTTCAGGTCAGAGTCTCAGGGATGACCTGCGCTGCTTGCTCCAATTCCGTTGAGGCAGCTTTGAAAAGCGTCAATGGGGTTTTGAGGGCCTCCGTGGCCTTGCTCCAGAACAGGGCTGATGTGGTTTTTGATTCTAGTTTGGTTAAGGTTAGTGTTGGCTTGGATGTCCCATGTCGTGTAATGTAATTTTGCTTGTGTTTGAATGTTAGTTCGTGATCAATTGGGCAAAGGGCTGTTGTTTCCGAAATGTTTGAGCTCTGTGAGTTGGTTTTGGTGTTTTGGACTATGGGTTAGTAATAGTGGTTGCTTAATTTTTGTGATTTGTGCAGTCTTGTTACTTTTTAATTTGTGGTGAGTTGGATCATGGGTTTGTGCTACTTTTGAAAATTTGTGCTCTATGGGTTTGTTTTGGAGATTTGAATTATAGGTTGATTAGTTTCTGTGACTTCATCTTTTTTTTTGATTTTTTTTTTTGTTTAGTTTGGAATTTCTGCTGAACTAGATCATGGTGAAGTGTTCAATTTACTTTCTTTTTATGCTTTATGTATTTCATAGTTGGTATTAATTTGAAATAATGTCATTTTTTTTATACTGTAGATTAGCCTTTATGGTTTAGTATATCTGGTTCATATTTTTTGTAATGATGCCTTAATTTTCTTTTAGTAATTGTGGACGCTAGCTAGAAATGATCACGGGCTTGTTTAATGATAGAGGTTCATAGTGGAGTACAATTTTTTTAAATGTTCTTTTTAGTACGTGGTTCCTATTAGTAATTAGACTTAACCAGGCGTTATTTATTGTTGAAATAATGAGTATGGATATCTTTTGTTGAAGGTATGAATTATTGTGCTTGAATCTATGTGTGGATTAATGATTATTTTTTTGAACTTCATTTGCTAACAAGAGATATTCATGTGATCTTTGGTGTTCGAGTCTCTCTCTTTTATGGGGTGTCTCTATATGCACCTCAGGGTTGGGGGTGATTTTTGTGTTTGGAGATACAATCATGATTAGCACTTAGCTAAAGAAACAGAATATCGGCATACTCCTTTTATTGAGTTTATTTCTACAATTGATGGTGTTTCCCTCCCTCTCTCTTTCTCACACTCGAAATTTTCTGTTCATGGGTGTCTGGTTTCTCTCATAGATTTGTATTTTCAGGATAGCATATAATGGCAAATTTTTTTATCAGTTAAAAAATCAGTTAAAAAAGGTCAGAGATACAAGGAACATAATGATTAGAAATATTGATTATTGTTTTTGATTGGCAAGTAATTCATCACAAAAGAAAACCTCACTAAAGACACTGCACCCTAGTACATGATAAGTATACAAGAGAAAGACCTAGTGAAATTGCAATTATTATATTAAACAATTTTTAAGTACTTTCCAATTAGTCTAATTAACAATAAGCCTGGCCAACAGGATAGGTGCCTCCCTCCATGTCTTCTAGCTGCCACTTGACGCTATTGAACTTCTTGAATGTCTTAACTGGGGAACTGGACCAGAAGGCCAGTGCTATATAGAGGCACTCCTAGCCTAGGTTGAACAATAGTTTTTTTTTTTTGGTGGGGGGGTGGGGAAGCCCTCCATGGTATGGTAAGGGCATAGACATTTTCATGTACCGGACTAGGGTTTTTTAACTGGTGACTATATATATATATGTTATAACCCTACTTTATTTTGGGTGCGGGGTAGAAGTTGTCCATGGTATTGTAAGGGAATATGGGACATTTTCATGTACCGGGCTAGGGGTTTTTAATTGGTGACAGTATGTTTAAATAATAGTGAAAAAACCACTTGCTATCGTGGATGTAGGCACAATGCTGAACCACGTAAATTCTCTATGTACTGTTCTCTCTATCTTTCTCTTTATTTTTCACTGATTGCATAGTTTCAACAGAGTGCAAACCTTGGTTTTCACATTTTTAGTAACTGTTGCTGTTACTTTATGTTGTAGAGTTCCTGGGAAACCATTTGAAATCATTAATTGTCTTTTCTTTCTGTGTGTGACTGCATGTGGAGGTACTTTGTAAAGAAGTATAAATCTATCAAATTGGTACTGGTAACCTCAGATTTTATAGATACTGAAGAATTTTGTGACTTGTCCTAATTTAGGATGAAGACATTAAGAATGCAATAGAGGATGCGGGCTTTGAAGCAGAGATTCTACCTGAACCTAGTAATTCTGGAACAAAACCACATGGAACCTTGTTGGGGCAGTTCACAATCGGAGGTATGACATGTGCAGCTTGTGTAAATTCTGTTGAAGGTATCTTAAGAAATCTTCCTGGTGTCAAAAGGGCAGTAGTCGCCTTGGCCACTTCCTTAGGGGAAGTTGAGTATGATCCTACTGTAATTAGTAAGGATGATATTGTCAATGCAATTGAAGATGCTGGTTTCGAAGCTGCACTTGTACAGAGCAGTGAGCAGGACAAAATTATACTAGGGGTTGCTGGAATATACAGTGAGATTGATGTACAGCTTTTAGAAGGCATACTTAGCCACTTTAAAGGAGTGAGACAATTTCGTTTTGACAGAACATCACAAGAAGTGGAAGTTATCTTTGATCCTGAAGTTGTCAGTTCTAGATCTGTATTTGATGGGATTGAGGCAGAAAGCAATGGGAAATTTAAATTAAATGTAATGAGCCCTTATGCAAGAATGACTTCCAAAGATGTTGAAGAAGCCTCAAATATGTTTCGGCTTTTCACCTCCAGTTTGTTCCTCAGTGTGAGTATTTTTTTTTTCATTGACAAGATTTGGTGTATTGCATATCTATTTATTTATTTATTTAGTTAGGCCAACGTAAATTAATTGCTGGCACGTAATGCTTTGGCTCCAGATTCCTGTCTTTCTCATAAGGGTTGTTTGTCCTCACATACCACTGGTGTATTCCTTATTGCTTTGGCGATGTGGACCCTTTCAAATGGGGGATTGGTTGAAGTGGGTTTTGGTGAGTCTTGTCCAGTTTGTTGTTGGAAAGCGCTTCTACATTGCCGCTGCCAGAGCTCTTCGAAATGGTTCAACTAACATGGATGTTTTGGTTGCATTGGGAACTTCAGCGTCTTACTTCTACTCTGTATGTGCACTTCTATATGGTGCGGTCACTGGATTTTGGTCTCCAACATACTTTGAAACAAGTGCTATGCTGATAACATTTGTATTGTTGGGGAAGTATTT
The DNA here is from genome assembly GCA_028654335.1 of Alnus rubra. Taxonomy (NCBI): domain Eukaryota; kingdom Viridiplantae; phylum Streptophyta; class Magnoliopsida; order Fagales; family Betulaceae; genus Alnus; species Alnus rubra. Next base: position 810,044 of record JAJPGS010002213.1, read on the forward strand.
GGAGTGTCTTGCCAAAGGAAAAACATCAGATGCCATCAAGAAGTTAGTGGAACTTGCACCAGCAACAGCAATGTTGCTTGTCAAAGACAAAGGTATGTATTAATATGTGATTTTTTATTTTATTTTATTTTTTTTAATAATGGAGGTTGTGGTATTTTTTGGACTTTTCCTATCAGGATGGTTGAAGTTTCAATGCTTTATTGGAATACAGAATTATATAGATTTTTTATCACCTATTTTTGATCTCGATCAGCGAAAGTTGATTCAAGAATTAAATTGAGAAATTCTCAGTAACTTACTGGTTTTAATCATATTGGTGTTTAGGTGGGAGGTGTATTGAAGAAAGGGAAATAGATGCTTTGCTAATTCAGCCTGGTGACATATTAAAAGTTCTTCCTGGTGCAAAGCTTCCTGCTGATGGTGTGGTTGTATGGGGTTCAAGTTATGTTAACGAGAGTATGGTAACTGGTGAATCTGTACCTGTTTCAAAGGAGATCGATTCATCAGTTATTGGAGGAACAATAAATTTACATGGTGCCCTTCACGTACAAGCTACAAAAGTAGGGGGTGATGCAGTTTTAAGCCAGATAATTAGTTTGGTTGAGACGGCCCAGATGTCAAAGGCTCCTATTCAGAAGTTTGCGGATTTTGTAAGTATTCTGAAAATAGTTTGACTGTAACTTTATCATGCTTCTGTTATTTTGTGCTATACGGGCATCATTTAAATATATTTTTAATGCTTCTTGTTTTTGAAAGGAAAAAAAGATTGCATTTTACTTTTGCCTGAAAAGGTGTAATAACACTTGCATCCTTAACTGACACTGACAATAAGATATTTGTTTCATTGTGGCTTGGTAATTGTCAATGCTTGAATTGAAATTATTTTATGCTTATTGAGTTGCCAATCCCTATAATCTTTGTAGTTCATAATATATATGTCAGCCTATCTTCTCAGTCCAATAAATGAACTGGAATTTTTATTTTATTTTATATATATATTTTGAAGTGTTCATGTCATTGAAGTTATCATCTGCCAGGGACCTGAAAAATTCACGGGATCAGATCAAAATGAGAAAAAATTTGGTTTACTAAAATGTTGGGCCACCTCTGTTCTCATTTCTGCTCATCTCGATTGCATGTCTACATGCTATTAAGGTTTATTTGCATACGGTATTTGTGCAATCATCAACTAGATTAGACCTTGTTTAAAAGTAAAAGTTTGGTGCATGGCTTTATGTTAATAAACCCGAATGGATAGCTACAAGTCTTCCACTTGGTTTTTGCCCTTTATAAGGGTCATATTTGTATTCCCGGGTGTATTATCCTCTGCCTCATCTGCTGGGATTACTTTATTCTGCTGATGGTGGATTTATCTGGTCCAAAGCCTGTGTTGACTGGGTCAGTTACATCCAGACTACTACTAGAAATTGGACAATGAAGGAACAAATGGGTGCTTAAACTTTCTGGGTTTCTTTTATGGCAAGTAACATGCTATAGACAGACAGCCAATGGGTATCAACAAGTCAGTACCCACTAATATTAATATGCATCTTTCTCTGCAAGCCTTTTCCAGTGTCTGATTGGATCAGCTACTGTGATGCTTTTCCACCCCATCAAAGTTTTATCTTAAAATACCCCAATTTACATGTTGTGGAGTTTATACCATTTTCCTTATTTATGTGAGTTCCACTCTTTCTCCTTACATCTTTTTCTGCAATCAGTCCTTAGATTTACAGTTTTGAAATTATTGATTGATCTGGTAATCTATATATTGTTCCTATCTTACTTGTCTTTATGCATGCAGGTAGCGAGCATATTTGTTCCTACAGTTGTTGCTATGGCATTGTTAACATTATTGGGTTGGTAAGTTCACATTTCTTTGGGCCTGCTGCCATGATCTCATTGTGAATTTTTCATCTTGTTAAAATTGTTATCCCTCCTTTTTATTAAATGTTTTCTTTTGTTGACGGTCTCTAGGTATATTGGTGGAATCCTTGGAGCTTACCCAGAAGATTGGCTACCAGCTAATGGAAATTACTTTGTATTTGCCCTAATGTTTTCGATATCGGTTGTGGTTATTGCATGTCCCTGCGCTCTTGGATTGGCAACACCAACTGCTGTAATGGTTGCAACTGGGGTTGGGGCTAATAATGGTGTGTTGATAAAAGGAGGAGACGCTTTGGAAAGGGCTCAAAAGATTAAGTATGTGATATTTGATAAAACTGGCACCCTAACCCAGGGAAAAGCCACAGTTACAACAGCAAAAGTTTTTGCAGAAATGGATCGTGGGGAATTTCTTAGATTGGTGGCATCTGCAGAGGTGACTTCTGATTTCTCAATTAGTTTTCCATTTTTTGCCCCAAAACTCAGATTGGCCTTTAGGGTTTGCCACTTTTGGTTCAAAATATGGTGCCAGAAGAATGTCCGAAGAAGATCTCATAATATCACCACTATAGAAAAGAAAAATGTTGACATAATATTTTTACCCATGAGAAATGAACAGTTTGCTTTTCCGTACAGTCAAGTGACATTCTGCAATTGTTGTTGAACTGCATAAGTGGGTAGCAGGGAATACAAACATTTAGTTTTTCATTTTCTTATTGTTACATATTCTTTTTTTTTTTTCTTTGGGGGGGGGGGGGGGGGGGGGGGGGGCGCATTGAACTCATCCAAATATTAAGTAGTCATACTACAGAAGCAATCTTTATTTATTTATTTATTCTGGTCAACAACTCTTTATTTTTTTTACTTTTATCCATGGCTTAGGCCAGCAGTGAACACCCGTTGGCAAAAGCAATAGTGGAATATGCACGCCACTTCCATTTCTTTGATGAGCCTTCCGCAACCAAGGATGCCGATAACAATAGCAAAGATTCAATTTCTGGATGGCTTTTTGATGTGTCAGAGTTCTCTGCTCTGCCAGGAAGAGGAGTCCATTGCTTTATACAAGGAAAACGTGTCTTGGTGAGTTGTCTTTGCACTAAGATATCTTATTTTTGATATGCAAATGTCATAGCTTATTTTCAAGATGAAATGACATTTGCATATCTTTATTATTTTTTAATATGCAAATGTCAATTCATATCGAAAATATGCTTTGTAACTTTTGGGACTGCTTATCAGAGGCGATGTATCCTGAACAGGTTGGTAACCGGAAGCTGATAACTGAGAGTGGAATCTCTATTCCAACCAATGTCGAAAGGTTTTTAGTAGAGTTGGAAGAAAGTGCCAAGACTGGAATACTCGTTGCGTATGACGATAACTTATTGGGTGTTTTGGGAGTTGCAGACCCACTAAAGAGAGAAGCTGCCGTGGTTGTGGAGGGTCTTGGGAAGATGGGTGTCACGACAGTCATGGTTACAGGAGACAACTGGAGAACAGCTAGGGCTGTTGCAAAGGAGGTCAGCATAGAGTTTTTATTTGTTAGTAATTTAAACCCGCGGTTTTAGCATTATAAAACTCTAGGTTCTTTGAATTCTGATATTAAGGTGAGTCTTAACTTGTGTTTTTTCAGGGTTTGATGAAGTTCGACTTGTACTGATATATTATATTTTCATATATCATAAGAAAAAAAGCCTTTTGTGTTTATTTTTAAATTGAATTTAGGGAAAATATCTCAGAATCTCCTTGTGCTTTTCTGGATTTTGCCTTTCAGACTTCAGTTTTCAATTTGACCAATTTAAGACCTGAGTTTATGAAAATTTAAATCTAAGATTTTTGTCAATTTTTTCCTCAAATAAAGTACAAAAAAGACATGAAAATGCTCCGATGTCATTCTTATATATATATATATTTTTTTAGAAAAAGCAAAAAAGAGAAGCCACCCCTTCTGTGGGGGTGGCTCTTGGTCATCCCGTCTTTTTATTTTATTATTATTATTTTTTTTAAAAATAAACTTGTTAATGGGAAGGGAATAATAGTATTTTCTTGTCATTTTTGTTATTTATTTGAGGGAAAAATGAACAAAATTTTTAGATTTAAAATCTTTGCAAACTCAGGTCTTAAATTGGCCAAATTGAAAGAATAATAGTATTTTCTTCTCATTTTTGTTATTTATTTTAGGGAAAATGAACAAAATTTTTGAGGAAAAATGTTTATACTGGGCAGGTTGGCATTCAAGATGTTAGGGCAGAGGTAATGCCGGCTGGCAAAGCTGATGTGGTCCGATCATTCCAGAAAGGTGGTGGCCTGGTTGCAATGGTGGGTGATGGGATTAATGACTCCCCTGCTCTTGCTGCTGCTGATGTTGGTATGGCTATAGGGGCCGGGACAGATATTGCCATAGAAGCTGCTGATTATGTATTGATGAGAAATAACTTGGAAGATGTAATCACAGCCATTGATCTGTCGAGGAAGACGTTTTCGCGTATTCGATTGAACTATGTGTTTGCCATGGGCTACAATGTTTTTGCTATCCCAATTGCTGCCGGGGTTTTGTTTCCATCTCTAGGGATTAAGTTACCGCCATGGGCGGCAGGTGCATGCATGGCTCTCTCATCTGTAACTGTAGTATGTTCTTCTTTGCTTCTTAGGAGATATAGAAAACCCAGATTGACAACCATACTAGAAATAACCATAGAGTAGAAAGAGAAAATTGAAAAACTCGAGGTTTTGGCTTCATTTCAAGATAAGAAGATGGGTGTGATTGAGTGTTATCTCCCAATTTTGTATATTTCTGTCTCTTTTGCAGTGGGGGTGTAAGATTTCAGCACCCCATCATTGTAAATGCCACTTGTATAATAATTTTACTTATTACTTTCTCAATTTATTTTTTCAAAATCTTTTATTTTTTCTTGATTTTTTATTCAATGAAGAGGATCATGTTCGAACGGTGATCTTTGAGTAATGCAGGTGTTGAGTATTTATGATTGCATATTGTAGAAAACCTTCTAGAGAGCTTTGATCCCTGTAGAAAGATATGATGGGAGGAAGAGAAGAGAGGGAGAGAGGGAGAGAGGAAACAGAGAGAGATGTGTGGGTTACATCTTTATTATATTGAATTACAATTTTATCTTCAAATAAAATAGAAAAAAAAAACTGGTTTAAGAGTGGTCGGCTATTCTTTTTGGCCTGTTCTGAGAGTGGTCAACCTTCCGAAAGAGCATTTTAGGGCTAGTTCGGCCACCCCCAAGAGTCGGTTATAGATTTTTTCCATGGCTGTCTTTTAGTTATCGTTGGTTTGCTGCTCCAACTACTAAGAGTATAGGTTGAAGGCGAGTGGCAATTAATTAGTGCCTTTATTATTCTCGTGGACATACAAAATAGGGTCAAAATTTGATTAGCCTCACCATGGACCCAAGATTGGAGGTTGCGTTTGGTTCGAATGAGTATTCAGTATTCGAACCGGGTTTTTATTCAAAAACCCATACCCGGATCCAAGTTGAATAAAACCTATGGGTCACTTGAATAAAGTTTGTATAGTTTGAATAAACCCATCATATATTTTATTTTTTTTATTTTTTACCATACCAATTATTATTCACAACTTTTCATACAATCCAATTATTTTATACTATTATAAAACACTTTTTTAAAACCCATCATATATTTTTTATTATTATTTTTTACCATACCAATCATTATACACAACTTTTCATACAATCCAATTATTTCTAATCACTTTTTACTATTATAAAACACTTTTTTCCAATATTCCAAATTCAACACCCAAACACATATTCAAAAGAATCTAAATTATATTCAACATCCAAACACATTTTCATTGCCTTGAAATCCGTGATCAGATTCAGAATATTATTCATATTCGAAATATTCGATACCCAAATGCACAAGTTACTAGCTAATTAGTCAATCATCCAATGTGAATGCAGTATCTTCCTAAATTTCTCCAGCTTTAACCCATATGTTAGTGCAACGAAAAAATGCTTTATTTCTTAAATTTTTATCCGCAAAAGTGGTTTTTAAATGATGTGTCATCATCTCATGAGATGGTGACACATTTTTCAAAATAGTAGATCTTATCTATGATTAACACATCATTTGTGAATTAATTTTTGGAAAAAAAAAATTGGGAAGTGTAGCACTTTTTTAATGCAATATATTCCTAAATTCCTATAAATTTCTCGACCTATGCAAATGGATTAATTGTACAACATTTTTTCATAGAATGATGTGACGGGGTGTCAATTGATTCAATTTCTTGTAAGGCTCAGCCTCACTTACTAAGGAACCACTTCATAGCTTGGTGGTGGTTCAGCCACACCCCATCAGTCGTTGGTTGTGGTGGGTGACAGAAGTAACTCATAGTTCTACGGGTGGCTAACCATCCCCAAAACTAACATTTTAGTGTGGTTAAACCATCCTCAAAACCGAAAGCTGGCAATGACAAAATCACCCCATAGCCTCATAGTGGTTCAACAACTCCAAGAATCAATTGTTGTCTGGAGTGGTTAGCCTCCCCCCCCCCCCCCCTCTCCCTCCTCATCCCCTCCCTCTCCAAGAGCCTATGGCGATGGTTTGACTATTCTTAAACCTTTTTTTTTTTCCTTTTCCTATTTTTTTTTTAATTTTTTATTTGAAGGTAAATTTAATTTCATAAAGTGTCTGTCAGAAAATTGGATAGAATTTGTATGGAGGGATCATTTTGTTATCGGGGCATGCTACGTAGGTTTATAACTTTGTTTTGAAACCACATTGATTTATTTGTTATAAGGTCAAACTACAAGGACCAATTTAACAACTGTTTTTTTTTTGCTTTTTAAAGGGAAAATCATATTTAGTCACTAAGTTCTTGTACTTGGATTTAGTCATTATGTTTCAAATTTTAAGAATAAATGTATTTAGGTTTTGCCAAAGTTTTAAATACATCTTTTTGTTATTTTACTATCACAGTTAATGATTTGTTATGTGCCACGTGTGTCTCATTTGACACGCCAACATTTTTGTCAATGCTATGTCATTAAGTGCCAAATCATTCATAGGAAAATAAAAATAAAAATCCAACTAAAGAAACAAAAACCATCTTATTCATCACTCCAATATTTTTGTATATTTTCTATAGTATCTTTAGAAGACGAAATAGGAGTAAAAAAAATTAAAAAAAGAAAAGAAAAAAATCAACCTCTTTTGAAAAGGTTAAAACATACAAGAAATATACACTTTTTTTCCTCGACTCAATATTTAAAATTGGGTCTTTTGTGTGTGTGTGTGTGTGTGTTTTTTTTTTAATTTTTTTATGGATGACTTGACACTCGATGACGTGACATTGATGTTGGGTGTCAATATAAACGTTGGCATGTCAAATGAGACATACATAGTAAATGAAAAATCTTTAAATTTGATGTTAAAATATGACAGAGAAACAAAAACTAATTTAAAACATGAACAAAACTTAAAGATCGTATTCTTAAAATTTGAAACTTAAGGATTAAATCCAAGTAAGATGAAAATGGGCTAAATATATATGTTTTGTTTTTCTCCAATAATGAAATGTTGCATATTATTATCAGGCATTCCTGGACAATAACAAATATTCAAGATACTAAAAAGGATTTTTTAAAAATGTCTAAAGCCTTTTAATTTCTGAAAAATATTTCCCCAGAAGCCCTATATTGTTGCCTGGGAAGATATTCTTAGGTTGATATCATCCTCTTTCAAAATACTATCATAAAATATTAGAAAAGAAAAGAAAAAAAAAATTAAACATAAGGTTATTTATTTTCAATTTTTTCTAATTTTATCAAGAAAAATATGCATATACTAATAATGTTTTTTGCACATATCTCCCACACAAAATATGTACACAGATTTACCTGTTTGGTAACCATTTCTTCTCATTTTTTTCACATTAACAAATAACTTTCTTCACATTTTTCTCATAAAAATTTTGAAAATCCTTTCTATTTTATATCACGCCAATCAAGGACATAAATTTCCTTCAAACCGATTTGTAGGAAATTTCATACAACCCATATATAAGATTGACATGTGTCTCTTGGCATGTGAGAAGCACAAGTTATTTAAATAGTATGTTCTTCTTACATGCTTTTTTAATAGCATTAATTAAAAAACACGTGCTTATCACATGTTTAAAGGACACATGTCCTTTTTATATATGAGTTGTAAATTTTTTTTCACAAACCAATTTATAAAAAATTTATGTTTGCCAATCAATTCCTCCTCGTTTTCCAAAAAATATTTTAGGGGGTTTATTGGACGATCTCTTCTTAATGTACTTCTAGAAAAAAGGAAAAAAAAAAAAAAAAAAAAAAAAGAAGTGTAATTTTCAATGGTGGTGGCATAACGATTGTATCAAATGTTCAAATCAATCAATTAAATAATTTAAATGGGAAGCATTCAAAGTCCAAAGACGAAGGCAACAGTAGAGCACATGTTGCTGCAAAGTTGACTGTCTATCATAATTGTTTTGACTCTTAATTATCTCATATATATTATTCTCTTAATTATTTCTTCTGAATTTCTCTCATCTTGTATCTCATCTTTTCCCTCCCTGTGATTCTTTGAACTGCTCAGGAAAATACAAATAAAAAAAAAAAATACAAAAAATTATCTATTCAAAAGAGATAAATAATATAAGATAATTAAATTTGTCTAAACTATTGGGTTAATTGTTTACTCGAAAAGATGATGGATTTATATAAAATATCTCAAATTAATTATATTGGAAAATTAGTAATAATTTAAACAGATAATAAACGAGAATCCTTATCTATATATATGAGTGGTTGGTCAAAACTTTCCAGAAGGAATGGGTTGGTCATAAGTCGTTCGATAAATCTCGTGAAAGATTATTTGTGATTTGTTTATATTAATTAATTAATTAATTATTGCGTAAAACTATCCTTTGACCAATATCGCCACCCATGTCGTCATCAGAAAAACGTCTGGGTTAAGAAAAAGTGAGGAAACGACACTAGCTGCTTTGATTGGTAAATGTTATGGGGAGGAGAAAATGAGTAAGAAATGGTTGATGTGACATAAAAATAGAATGAATTTTGAGTTTTTTTTTTTTTTTTTTTTAAAGTGAAAAGTGAAAAATAGTTGTCTGACAATGTTAAAAATAGAGTTTGATCTATATATATATAGAGTTTGAGTTTTTTTGAATATAAAGGAAAAAAAAGAAGAAATAAAAGTGAGTTGCTAAATGGGCAAAAAGTTATGCCAAAAAAAAGAAAAGAAAAGAATTTGTAGAACTATTTCTAATTAAGAAATGAGTAAGAAATGGGTTATTGTAATATAATAACGGGTTGATGAGATATAAAATAAAATGAATTTTAATTTTTTTTTTTTTTAGTGAAAATTGAAAAGTGAAAGAAGCTGTTTGTTAATGTGAAAAAAGAATTTTATATTTTTTGGATAGAATTTTTTTTTTTATTTTTTTTATTTTAAAAAGAGTGGTTGCCAAATAGGCCGGAAAGGATGGACGTCTTATTATGTATACTAGAAGTCTCCTTTGGGGGTTTCGGTCATGGGATACAAGTCATATTAGGCTTGAAGGCAATATTGTGGCTCATATTCTTGCAAAGTTTACTTTTTCTTTTGAGCAAACCAAAATGTGGTTTGAGTCTCACCCGATTTGTTTGTTGGGACTTATAAATTCTGAGCTTTTTTTCGTCAGCATCTTAATGAAATTACAAGATCCTTTCAAAGAAAAAAAAAAAAAGATATGCCTAACATGAAAAAAAAATGTAGAACTATTTCTAATTAAAAGCAAAGAAAAACAATTCTGATCACAAAAGCTATTTCTCACTCTTTATCTCTTGAACTTTTTGCAAATAGCCAAATACAATTCCTTTTATCACTAAAACGACAAGATGACAAGGAAAGATAACAATTCATGGGAGAATTGGAAGAAAGAGTTCTTTTTCTAGGGTTTTGTCGGTCCAAATTCTTTTTTTTTTTTAAATTGATTATTAATTATTTATTAAATTGACGGGTATCTTCCCTTATAAGTTGTGGATAGAATAAGGATTAGCAATTTAGCAGGTCAAACGGAGCAATTCCCATTTTTCTAACTTCACGTGGACTATCAGACAAGGAATCACTCAGCTTTCATATTAATATAAGGACAGGTAGCAGGTCAAATCCAACCACGTTTGGATTCCCACTTCTGGTCAAAACCCACGAGGAGTGGCCTCAATTCCTTTTTGATATCGACCAACAGATTGAAATGCCGTGCAATTAGGTTGTCTTATTGCACCGAAAGTTAATTTATATTTTACTTGTTTGAGCAAGCGTTTAGACTAGCATCCGAACGTTAAGGATCTGGGTTGCTCGAACACTTGCTAGAAAAAGTTGGGTATGAAGTAATAAACTCACGTAAATAGGGTTGTTCTATTGCACCGAATCGAAATCTCTGACCAAAGGGACGGACCAGCTTATTGCACTAGCTAGATAAAATTCTTAAAAGTTAAATGATTGAATAAGCATTACAATATTTTCTTGTTTGAAAGTATTTTTTTTCCCTATATAATTAAAAAAATGAGCATTTTGCACCATGTGCATATGATTGTATATAAATATATGCATAAATGGTTATAAACATTATATAAGTTTACGTCAATTGTGTTTAGGTTGAACCTTGAACTTTTGAAACTTGTAAGGACATAAAATAACCTTAGTTCACACAATATTAATTAGACTTGGTCCAAAGTACACAAGCTAAACCAATTGATCACACACATGAAAGTAATTAGCTATCAATTTTCACTATTTTATTTAAATATTATTTTCAAAGATAATCTTTAATATTTATTTTTTTAAAATGTTTGTTTTTTCTTAATGGTCATATTTATGAATACTTGTCTTCTCCTAAAGGTTATATTTTTTAAAATTTGTCTCTTCCTAACAGTCATACTTTTGAAAATTAGTTTTTGTTTTGTTTTTCGAACGGTCATATTTTTTTAAAAAAAAGGTAATATGCTTTCAATATAAATGTTGAGAAGCTGAGTGTAAAAAATAAACATTTGCTTTGAGTGTGAAAAAGAAATAAAAAAGAGAGATTCATTTAGTGAGTGAACAATACTCGCCAAACAAAAATTACCATTTTGCTCAGGCTATTAAGAAGGATTTTTAGTGATTTAATTTACCAAAATAGCTAAAAATCTATTTTGGTAGACTATTAAGAATGCTTAACAAGCTATACAAAGTGTGCAAAAGTGGATGTACAAAAATAAAAGAATAATTTCACTTATGGGTATCGAACTTTCATCATTTTTTTTAAAAAAATACCTAAACTTCAAACAATCTCAATTTAAGGTATCATATTTTTGGAAAGTCTCAATTAGGGGCCATCTGTTAGGATTTTCTGTTAAATCCTATCAAAAATTTTAAAATACCCCTGTTTTTATTTTTTAAAAGAAATTTATAAAAATTTTCAAAGATTCAGGCATGAACATTTTTGCAAATTCCGTTAAATTCTAACCAACACTTAAATCCTCACTTTTTTTTTTCTTTTTTTTTTTTCCTAAAAAAGAAGAAGGGATATTTTTGAAAAATTTGATAGGATTTAACGAAAAATCCTAACGGAAGACCCCTAATTGAGATTTTCTGAAAAATTAATACCCTAAATTTAGACGGTTTGAAGTTTATGAATTTTTTTCAAAAAAGGTAAAAGTTTAGTACAATTAAATGAGGTTCTCCCAAAATAAAATTTTAATTTAGTTAGATTATTATCGATGCCTAGAAAATTCAAAAGATGGAACACTAACAACGAGATAAAACTTTGAATTTGCTTCTACATTCTTTCAAAAAAAAAAAAAAAAATATTAATTTGGTCATCTTTTCTCTTTAAAAGTCAATAGAGCGACAAAAGCACTACAAAACATATATGATAATTAGCTCACAACCATATCGTAACCCTCAGGCTGATCTCAGATATTAATTTCTGAGAAGATAATTAACATTGTTGTCATTAATTTCTGTCAAAGGTCAGCAGCCATTGAGTGTGAACATTAATTTGAACAGCTTTCTTTATAGAAGACAACATGCATTTATGGATGGCTGAAGTCATTTTTGTTGGTACAGTTTTCGGTATGGTGTAAATCTGCACGTTCCTTTGATGTTCTTCACGCTTCTCAATAACTCTGCAAAACAACAAAACCTAGGGACCCTTCCGGGGGTCCCGCTCCGATGCCTAAGTTAGATTCTGTGAGAGAAATAATGCTCTATGCATAAAATTGAGTCTTAGTTTATACCTGGGGTATGGGCCTATTTATAAGCATAGAGGTCGAGTCAAACCTGGATTAGGACTCCTGTTCCTTGTTGATTTAGAACTGCTGTCCGAGTTCTAATTGGACTTTAATCCTTTACCAGACTTCTAATTGGATATCTTCTTAGACTTCTGATCTGATATCACCTTATCTGTTTGGACCTTATTTGACTCCTCTTTGGATCGGGTTGAGTGGGATTTATCCCCAACAGTTACCCCCCAATTCCCTTATCCGAAGCTTGCTTGAATAATGGGAATTCCATGTCTAAGGAAACCCGATCTTTGTCTCCTTCTGAAAACTTGCTAACCTGCAAAACCTGAGGGTTAAATCTTACCCCCCCATTACCTTCTTGTTTTTCCTTAGGGTTTTCTCCCTGTCTCTTGAAAAACCTGCAAAACCCGAGGGTTAAATCCGACCCCCCGAGAAGTTTCTTCTTGCTCTCGGCTAGGACTGATCCGAGAGGCTCCTTCTCGGGTAGGACTGATCCGAGAAGTTGTCTTGCTCTCGGCTGGACTGATCCGAGAGGCTCCTTCTCGGCAAGGACTGATCCGAGAAGTTGTCTTGCTCTCGGCTAGGACTGATCCGAGAGGCTCCTTCTCGGCAAGGACTGATCCGAGAAGTTGTTTTGCTCTCGGCAAGGACTGATCCGAGAGGCTCCTTCTCGGCAAGGACTGATCCGAGAAGTTGTCTTGCTCTCGGCTAGGACTGATCCGAGAGGCTCCTTCTCGGCAAGGACTGATCCGAGAAGTTGTTTTGCTCTCGGCAAGGACTGATTAGAGAGGCTCCTTCTCGGCAAGGACTGATACGAGAAGTTTTTTTGCTCTCGGCAAGGACTGATCCGAGAGGCTCCTTCTCGGCAAGGACTGATCCGAGAAGTTGTTTTTGCTCTCGGCAAGGACTGATCCGAGAGGCTACTTCTCGGCAAGGACTGATCCGAGAAGTTGTTCTTGCTCTCGCTAGGACTGATCCGAGAGGCTCCTTCTCGGCAAGGACTGATCCGAGAAGTTGTTTTTGCTCTCGGCAAGGACTGATCCGAGAGGCTCCTTCTCGGCAAGGACTGATCCGAGAAGTTGTCTTGCTCTCGGCTAGGACTGATCCGAGAAGTTGTTTTTGCTCTCGGCAAGGACTGATCCGAGAGGCTCCTTCTCGGCTAGGACTGATCCGAGAAGTTTTTGCCTGCAAAAGAAGCAACATCAACGGGTTCCCGGTCCCTAGACCGGGAACACTCCGATGCTTAAGTCAGCTTTATTCATTTATTCTGAAAATACTTATTCCCAAAATCTGGGGAATTTTCTGTCTAGTCTGAATTAAAAATAAAAGTCTAGTTCTTTGCAAATATAAATACTGAAAAATAAAAGCAAGCCTGAAATTTTGAGAGTCCTTTTTATGGGATCACGGGCAGATACTGCTGTTGCCTCGGCTCTCTATGCTGTGGGCTTCTGCTTCTTCGGTCCTCTCTTCTTTCTATGTCATCTCGGGGAGCATTCTCTTGATGCCTTTCGTCTAGCTGAGGACGGTCTCGGGGATAGTAATCCCGTGGCTGTTGATCTCGGGGCTGATAGTCCTGATGATTCCGAGGCCTGTTATTTTCTGGATGGTTCCGTCGCTCTCCCAAGAACCGAACTAGCTTGCCATTCTTTATGAATTCTTCTATTAACAACCTTAGGGTTACGCACCCCTCGGTGTAATGACCTGCTTGTTTATGGAAATCACAATACTTCCCTGCATTCTTATAAGGAGGATTACCTGGTATCTTTTGTGGTTCCCGAAACGCCGGATCTCTCTTGATCTCCATGAGGACTTCTGATATCTCGGCATTGAGAGGTGTAAAGTTGTAATCTTTGAACTTCTTTACCCGCCTCTGCTCTTCCCAATCAGCTTTCCTGAATTCTTTCCTTTTCTTTTCTGGGCTGTCTCTCGGGGTAGTCTAGAACTGGCCATAGACTTCAGCGTCTCTTCCTGATTAATGAATTCTTCTACCTTATCCATGAGGCCCTGCAAGGTACTCGGTTGCTTCCGGATCAACTTCTTCATCAAAGGCTCCTCGGGTGAAATTCCCTGATAAATGGCAGCAAAGATCATATCCTCGGTCGGATCTTCGACCGTAGCCTTCTCTCGGTTGAACCGAGCCATAAATTCCTTAAGACTCTCATTGTCCTGCTGGTGCAATGATAGCAAATATCCCGAAGGCTTCTTCTTTGTCCGGAAAGCCAAGAACTCCGTTAGGAATATCTTGGACAATTCTTTGAACTGATCAACAGAATTCGGGGGCAGCTTCCTGAACCAGTCTCGGGCATTCCCCGCAAGAGTAAGAGGGAAGGCCCGACATGCTACTTTATCGGGTGTCCCGTGAAGGTCTAGATGAGCTTTGAAATTCTCTAGGTGATCCAAGGGATCTCTGTCTCCTGCATAACTTAGAATTTGGGGTACCTTAAACTTATCGGGAAGCTGATAGTCTGCCACCCGTCTGGTGAAGGGTGAGTCTGTACCCATTAGGAGCTTGTCCACCATTACGGATCTGCCTTTGTCCTTTCTTTCCATCTCCATGTACGTGCACCTTCTCTCCAGCTTGGCAATAATTCTGCTTAGATCTCCTTGGCGGTCATCCTCCCTCCGAGGATTAATGTTGCTATTGTGATCTTCTTCCTCATGCTCGTCCCTGTTCATCTCGGGATTGGGCTGTTCCGGCCTCATGCGTAACAATTCTGCATTTAAGTCTTCAATCTGGGCTTCCAATGCTGCTATGCGATCTTGATCTCCACCCCCCGGGGGAGGGTTCGGTGGAGGCTGCAAATTATTCTGAATAGCCGGTTCCTGTGGGGCCACGGGCTGTCGATTGGTCTGGCTTCCGGAACGTGTGTTCATCACCATGCTGGATCTTTTTTTTTTTTATGAGGAACGAAAAATCGTTTCCCACAGACGGCGCCAAACTGTTGGTACAGTTTCCGGTATGGTGTAAATCTGCACGTTCCTTTGATGTTCTTCACGCTTCTCAATAACTCTGCAAAACAACAAAACCTAGGGACCCTTCCGGGGGTCCCGCTCCGATGCCTAAGTTAGATTCTGTGAGAGAAATAATGCTCTATGCATAAAATTGAGTCTTAGTTTATACCTGGGGTATGGGCCTATTTATAAGCATAGAGGTCGAGTCAAACCTGGATTAGGACTCCTGTTCCTTGTTGATTTAGAACTGCTGTCCGAGTTCTAATTGGACTTTAATCCTTTACCAGACTTCTAATTGGATATCTTCTTAGACTTCTGATCTGATATCACCTTATCTGTTTGGACCTTATTTGACTCCTCTTTGGATCGGGTTGAGTGAGATTTATCCCCAACAATTTTGTTTCTATTATTTTTTGAACTCTGAGCATATATTTATCAATGTCGTTTGACACCGTCTTTGCTATAATATTAGGGTTTATTTCCTTCTTAATTTCTACGGTGAACGATAGATAGGGCCGGCATACCATTGCTAGCTGTATAATCATCATCAGTAGTAGGGTTGGCGATTTTTGGCACGACTTGTGAATTCGACACGAACCCAACACGGAATTAAATGGTTATGATTGAAGAGTCTGACCCGTTTAGTAAAATTGATCGGATTAGGATTGACTTATATAATCTTATACTCATACTTCGACACGACCAGAACCCGACATGCAACTAAATGACAGGCAATTTTTGATCACATGACCTGCGAATCCGACACGAACCCAATACAAAATTAGAGGGTTAGGATCGAGAGGTTTGACTCGTTTAATTAAATGAGTCAGATTACAGTTGACCTATATAGTCTTATACTCATGCCTTACAACACAAACATGAATTGCCACACCTAAATTCAGTAGCCGGCAGGTTTAGACTAATTCCATGCCATGTTAATTTAATGCTGCAGGTTAGATGCCATTCTTTTGAAAAAGAAAAACAAAGATCAGAGAGACCGAGAGCTTTGACTAGAAATTGGGGATCTAAATTTATTTGGATCAATTTTAAATTTTTAGAATTACAAAATTTTATGCTAGGAAATTGGCGAGATATTTGTATATTTGACTTGTTAGTTTGGGTTGAATCGATAAATAGATGTTGCTAATAGGCTTGTTTGACAAAGACATGTACAGAACAGAACAGAGTAGTGGGTTGTTAGTTTTGAAATTAGTAAAAAGTGATGATGTGATATAAAATAAAAAGAATTTGTATAAAAAAATAAAAAGAATTTGTATAAAAAAATAAAAAAATTTTGTATTGCAGTGAATTTTTTTTATTTGAATATAATAAAAAATTATTGATGTGATATAAAAAGTGAAAAAAAGTGAGAATGTTTTGATGTTGATTGGTGGTAGAAAATATAAAAAAATAATAATAAAATTATATGAATAGTAACAACATTATGCTGTTCTATTCCGTAACCTATCAAACAAGCCCAATATTTCTTCCACCGAATGGAGAGTTCTAGTATTTTTTTTAGGGAAAGACTTATATATACAGTTTATTGCACCCCCGATGTAGAAGTCAACATTAGCAATGGTGCTTCCCATAGTCATCATGTTGCAAAGTCTTTTACGGCAACAGGCAACAGGAACGAAATAGAATTTTTTTTGTTTTTTATTTTTTATTTTATTTTTTGAACAAATACAAGAACGAAGAAAAGAAAAAACCAAGAAAAAAAAGAAAAAGGATAATTATAAAAAAGCATCCTAAACTACAAACCGTTTTTAGAGTCACCGGAACTACTAAATGTACTAACATGACCTTCCAAATTACCAAAGCATGCAAAAATGTCAATTTTATCGAAATATTCCTATAATATCCATGCAATGTGTCATATATTCAATTAAACAAAATAAAAAATTAAAAAAAATTAAAAGCTTTAAAAAATTAAAAAAATTGAAAGAAAAAAAGAGGGGTGGGGTGTTTCGGCCACGCTCAAAGAGTAAAATGAGGATAGTCGAAACCACCCACAAGAGCCCCATGCCACCCCCGTTTGGCTTGAGGGTGGTTCGGCCACCCCTAAGGGCCAAACCCAAAACGTTTTTTTTTTTTTTTTTTGGCCTTGTGAGGGTGGCCGAACCAGCTCCATGGGCTACAATAGTTATCTGTTTCATGGTTTATAGCTATGCATTTCAGATAGTTTCTTTGAGGGATCAGATAAGACGAGAGTTATATGGACAAGGTCACTTTGGGTGAGACAAGACTTTGGCCTTGGTCTCAGCAGACTATTATTGGCCCAAGCTAACTGGTGACGTAGAACGTTACCTGGAACGGTGATTTAATTGCCAGAGGTCTAAGGTAGCCAAATGCTGGAGTGCCTGATGGCCCATTGCTTGACGTCAGCGTGAATTTTGTATGGGTTTACCTCGCACTCAGATGAGCATGGATTCTATTATCTTGGTGGTGGATCGATTTTCCAATATGACTGATTTTGTAGCTTGCACGAAGACAATTGATACCACCCAGATTGCTCACCTCTATTTTCAGGATATCGTTCGCATGCACGGGATTCTAAGATCTATTACATCGGACCGAGATGCAAAATGCATGAACCATTTTTGGAAGAGTTTATGGGAAAAGATGGGGGACCAAGCTTAATATCAGCAGTGCTTACCAGCCCCAAATAGATGGTTAGACTGAAGTGGTGAATCGGAGCTTGGAAATTTTTTTGAGGAGTTTGGCGAAAAATAAGCCGAAGTAGTAGGACATGGCTTTATCGAAGACAAAGTTTGCTTACAACCGGTCCAAGTATAGAACAACTCAGCTGAGTCATTTTGAGATTGTGTATGGGTAAAACCTGTCCGGAGTCTAGACTTGGCACCCATACCCCGTATTGATCGATTGAGTATTAAAGCTGATGAGATGACATATCTCCAAGGGTTTATAATTAGTTTTAAAAAGTGATAGAAGATAGAAGGCCAAATACAAAGCATATTTTGACAGCCACATATGTAAGGTAACTTTTGAGGTTGGTAATTTGGTTTGGATTGTACTCAAATGTGATCGTTTCTATAAATGAGTATATATAACCTAAAAACCAAGGGGTGGCCGAAAGGGGGTGGCCCTTTGGCACTTGAAATGCCTCCCTAGAACCCGCTTTTTCAAAGATTCTTAACTTGTTAGAGCATTCACAGTAGCTTTCTAAAGAGGTCTGTTCCCTAAGTTTTAGGAAAAATTTCAAGAAAATTACAAAAACCCCTCCACAACAGCTTTTATAAAATTTTCGTTTATTTAAGAAGTGAATAGTGTTTTCCAATGCATTGGAAATCATTATTCACTTCCCATTCAATTGTTTATTCACAAAATATATTATCTATTTCATACTTTATATTCTCTTTCTACTTGTAATTAAAGTAAAAGTAAAAAAATAATATTTAAATGATATAGAGAAAATGAATGGAAGTTGCTGTGGGGTATTTTTTGATATGAAAGTAAAAAGCAGTTTTGTTCCTATATTTAAGAAAAATGGTTGGAAAGCCGTTGAAAATGCTCTTAGTATCCGACCTTCTTTTGGTTGTAGCTACAGAATTTTGGGCCAAAACACCAACCCTACGAACCAAAGGAGACAAACAAAATCATAAATTCGACATTATCTACAGGAGAGCAACTCAATGACATTATCTTTGCATTCTCAATTAAAAGTCCAACATCACTGGAGAAATAATTGTTACATGTTGATACCTTAATTAGTTCATCGAGTTACTGTCATGTTGATTTATGCACCGACATCCAAGCACAACCATGCAAGATCATATAAATCCATTGATCCACATCCCCGCCATGAGCGTCATTTGCATGACCATCCATTTCAAAGTGACTTACTTTAATTGTCAATAGATACAGATTTACCCCTGATTTTTTTTTTTCGTTTTTTTTTTTTTTAGTTTTAGTATTTTTTATTTTATTAAAAGTACTTTGGTTATTAGAGGGACATTGATTTTTTTTTTTTAATAATTTAGAGAAATATTATCCCAATTAAAAATTTAAAAGAAACTTATCAATTAAATAATAATTTGAAAGCGTACGTAACATTTTTTTAATAATTAAGGAAAATTTCACTTATTACTTCTGATCTTTCATCAATTTTGAAAAAAAGTACACAAACTTTAAAAATGTTAATTTAAGATATCTATCTTTCAATTTTTTTTTTTAATTTAATTCTCCGATAGAATTTTTCGTTAAATCCTATTAAAATTTTCAAAATACCCATGTGTTTAATTATTTTTTTTTTTTAAAAAAAAAAAAATTATACAAATTTTCAAAGATTCAAGCATATGTATTTTTGTAAATTTCGTTAAATTCTAACAATTTTTTTTTCATAAAAAAAAATGAGGGATATTTTGAGAATTTTGACAGAATTTAACAAAAAATTTTAACAGAGGGTTGAAATTGAAAAAAAATGAAAGATAGGTATCATAAATTAACATTTTTTAAAGTTTAAATACATTTTTTTTAAAATGTGATAAAAAAATTATAATTGAAATTCTCCTTAATAATTATAAAATTACATACGCACAAAGTACCATAGTGTGTTAGATGAACGTGGTTGAGCTATACATTTAGGAAAATGATAAAAAAAAAACAATAATTACACAATTTTTATACAACTATTATTGATATGGGTGAATCCATGTAATGATAAACCCCACTTCAATGAGTGATAATTATTAATACAAATTGTGTAATTGAAATTTTTCTATCACTATCATACATCTATATAGTTGACGGATAAAGTGGGAATGGTGGGAGGGAAACCGTACATGCATTAAATACCCAAGAATTTTTTTTTTTTTTTTTTTCTTTTTTCTTTTAATTCATATATTTTGTTTTTCTACTTATTATCAATTTCAAACAACTCTTTGACCAAGCAAGGGACAAAGACCATCTCACAAGGCGCTCCAAAATGACCCACCACGAGTCTTAAAACAAAGCTTCTCCCCTCCTTATGATGACAAGGTTGATATTAACAGACGTTGTTTCCGGGAAAGCACCACATGCTTTGGCTCAAAGACTCTCCAAAGAATGGTCATGATCAGACATGTCTTACTTTGACCAAAGCTAGCCACTATAAAACCATGAGACCAATGCTGCTACTTCCTTTCACAACACCATGAATAACACCATGCCTAGTTCTAGTGATCAATGGCTGCCATTCTATGACCAAGCCATTGATGGGGCGCAGCAGCCGGTGCTTTCTCATGGACCCACTGACACCATCTCAAGCCCAAGCAACTCACCCGGCGCAGCCAATAATGGTCAGCTGACTCCAAAAGGAAGTGTGTCAAAACCAGCCAGAAAGAGGTCCAGGGCTTCCAAGAGAACACCCACCACCCTCCTCAACGCCAACGCCAACAATTTTCGAGCCCTGGTGCAACAATTCACGGGCTGTCCTAGCGCGGCCATTTCCTTTGGGAACCAGAAAGGGCCAGTCAACTTAGACTTTGGAAGAGGGAGAGAAGAAAACCAGCGGATTATATCTTCATTAATGACAGCACCTTTTACTAACAATCAACATTACCATCAACAATCTCAGTCTCAGCAGTACTATCAACACTTTCATCATCAACAGGAGCAGCAAAGCATGTATTCATGTGGCGATGTTTTTGTTTCTCCATCTAGCAACGTTGAGATTGGTGACGGGTTTGGAATGGACGATCATGTTTCTTTGCATCATCAAATAACGATGGATTCTTTCTCTGGTGATGCGAATAACACTGGCCATGGTGGGTTCTTTTAGGAAATTATATATAGTGGACAAAATTAGTTTGTTGACTAGCTTTTAGAATAATTAATGTTCATAGATCATCGATCATCGATCAATCAGCTTTGTAGATCGTCGTTCGATCTACTTAAGTACTTCATAGGCGTATGTATGTATGCTGTCATGAGAATAGCATGTACTCTCATATATGGTTCCATGTCTCAAACATATTGGAAGTATGGATGCATGGTACCATCTCTTGTGTTCTTTTTTTGTTTCATTTGTTGTTGTTTTGTGTTTGAATTCTTATATATATTTGGCCATGGACAGCCCTTTTTCTTATGAGAGTATCCGGGTTTTCCCCCGACATGTGCAATTCCGACAATTATTGATAAACCATGGAATAACCTCAAGAAGATTATTGTGCAAGTAGAACTTTCAACTATGCGAAGTGTTTATCTAGCATTTTTTTTTTTTTTTTTTTTTATTTTTTATCCTAATCAAATGGGAAAAAAAAGGGCTACAAAGGAAATAAAAAACTAAAAGGGAGTGTGCTCCCCATCAACAAACATAAAAAGAAAAATAGCGTTGTAAATAAGAACAACAAATAAGAATTGAGCCAAAAAATACCAGATCCTTATATTTTATATTAAAAGCCAAGAAATAAGCAGCACAATACGGTTTTTGAAGTAGAACAAGAGTACTGGTATGCTTGCAAGCAGCAATAACAACAATCGAGTGGATGCCGTTAAAAGATTAGCACCGTTAATTACTTCCGAACGTACGGGATCCGCAGAAGAGGTTTATCTGGCATTGGCTAGCTTTGCCTTTTGAATTCCCCCTCCTTTAAATATTGGCTATATATGCACATGCAGCACACTTCTTTTGAAACAAATATATATCATGGGTTTAATTAATGGAGGAAGTCTTGTGGGTTATGGATAGCATTTAAGACGGGGGGTTAATTTCATCAAAAGTGGCCGGGATTGAAAAGAGTTTCATGCATTCAATTCACACAATCATCTTCTAAAGCTTTCTTAGATCTTTTTCTGTTGTAAGAAAACTGAACTAATTGGAAGAAAGTCTTACTTTTTCTTTGTCGCAGTTTTTTTTTCCCCCCTATTTATATATTTTATCTTATGTACTTTAATTAAGTAGGACTTGTTGGATAATGCATTCATATTGATTCATTACATGATACATGAGCCGCATATGAAATCGATGGAACGCTTATTTATTTAAGTTTTAATTACTGTGGTTGGAAATTATATCGATTTGATGCGGCGCGTAGCATTTCAACACCGGGAAGGCACACAATTAGCTATGCACTTTATGATTAGGAATATTGGCAATTCATGTTTGAGTGTCAGGTTAGATCGTATCGTGATATGAATATAGGTTAATCATAATCTGACTCATTCAATTAAACGGGTCAGACTCATCAACCCTAATCTATTAATTTTGTGTTGAGTAGATTGTGTCAAAAATTGCTAGTCTTAAATGTCGTGATTTCGATGCGAGTGTATAAGACTATATAGGTTCACTTTAATTCAACATTTTTAATTAAACGAGTCAAACTCCTCAATCTTTACCAACTAATTTCGTGTTAGATTCGTATCGAACTCACAAATTGTATAAAAAATTAACAGCTGAACTTATACCGGTCATAGTTTTGACTTCACAAAAACCACTCCGTTGTTGCTCAGAAAAAAATTCCATTACGTTGTTCTAAAGTACCAAAATCAAAGCAATACAAGTGAAGCCTTTTCTCATAAGACAAGTCTAATAGGTTTCGTCATTCATGAGCGAGTGCTGCGGTCAATAAGATTGACTTGAGTGAGAAAAGGGGTAAGGATTGGAGTGCAAAACAAGGCAGCTATGCCTTACCCATCAAACTATTAAAGTCTATCCACATCTATGATGATTTTGACTCTTGGCGTGCGGGTTGCCTTTGACTGAGTAAAACCAAGTGTTTTTTTTTTTATTATTATTATATATTTTTGTATTTCTATATATTATCGATATTTCCATTCTTCACAAGAAAAAAAGATAAAATAAATAAAACGGATCACAATATTACCTCTGAATTAAACAATATTCTTTGTGATTATTAGTATTTTAGTTTATCATCAGTTCATGTAAACGACTATTCGGGATATACTTGAAGTTTACCAGCTAGGGCATTACGTCAACATCGTACTGGTTAGTTCATGTATATATATATATATATATCAACTAATACGAAGTAACCAAAGCGATCGATCGATTTATATATAATATTAAACAATTTGGTTTTTTCTTCAACGTTGACCTGATTTATGCATTCACAGAGAACAATAATGTTTTTAAGTAATATTTCAACAGTAAACATTAATTTTTTTTCTTCAACATTAATTAAACAATTTGTTTTTAAGGAATATATATACTGTTATGGCCTACAAACTGGATTAGCATGGACTGCGTCACTGTACAGTAGCCTACGAAGAAAGGAGGCATTTGGTTAGCAAAAGAGTGATTCTAGAAGAATCCACCTCACCTATGTTAAATTACTGCTATATTCCTTTAACAGACCTGCGTTTATAATAGATCAGGATGCGTCTAGAAGCATCTTTTAGCTGCCTTTCGATTGTTTGTTTGTTAATTTATTTGTTTTTTTTTTTTTGTAAATGCAACAGAGGAAAAACCTAAAAGTGCTTAAGGCACCAAAAAAGAAAAAATGGATTCCCGTCCAAAGTATGGAGAAAAGGATCCAGAGCACAAAGAAAAATTGAAATGCAGCTAGATAAAAACCTAGTTGCGGCCCAGTTTGTCATATAATGAGCACAGAAATTTGCACTTCTGTTAACATGTCTAGCCGACCAGCTAGATGTTGGTGGAACAGCCGACATGATCTGAGAGATAATAGGAGAGATTCTCCAGTCTTGAGTGAGAGTAAGCTTTTGGAGAGATAGCGCTACTGTTAGAGAATCTCCTTCAATCTAGTATAAACTACAACAAATGTAAAGATAGGGCCAACTGAATATATTCTAACTGAATTGCCTGTTTAAGAGGAGAAAATGGTTGATAGAAGGTAGACTAAGAATTCAATTGTAATCAACTATTAGAGAGATCGGGCCTCTCCAAGAGCCCTCCAGTAATATTCGTATTATTCAGTCCCTTTTAGCTTGCCTTTTCCATTTTTCTGCAGTTCACTAGAAATTACCTTTACATATACACGTACGTACGCCTGCAAAAGAATGTGAAGAAACTTCTTTGTACGGTTTTGGGCGGCCATGATAGCTTCAGCAATGAACTTCGTTTCTTCACAAGCCAAGAGAGCAAGTGCAGGTGTTTGGGTGAAGGCTGTTGGCAGAAGAAGTCACTACAAAAATTTTAACAATTTGTCACTTGCAGTTCATCACGTGTATGAATATTGTACACGTGTCGAACTGTTTGCCACGCGTGCAACTCGTGTTAGATCTAAGTGTTACTAACTGCACATTTTGACACGTGTATCAAAATACACGTGTCAGATTAGACACGTGTCTGACTGTCAGACACGTGTATTTAGATACACGTGTATAATCTGACACGTGTACAAAATACACGTGTCAATTTTATTTTATTTTTTTTAAAAAAATTAATTTTATTTTTTATTTCTTTCTTTTTAAAATTTTAATTTAATTTAAATCTTTTTTAAATTTGTTTCTTAATTTAGTTTTGTTCTTTTTTTTAAAAAAAAATTGTTTGGGTTAATTACTTTTTTTTTTGGGTAATTTTCTTATTTCCGACCACAAATATCGCAATATTTATTTTACCAAAAAATATCACAAAATCAAATTACACAAATCAATAATTAATAACGTATTTGTTAACTACACAAATCTTTACAAACAAAAAATAATTACAAAAAATAAAAATATTCGTTACAAACAAAAATAAACATATTCGTTAATAACAAAAAATAATTACACAAAATATCTACAAATCCGAAGGGAGTCCCTACGGAGCACGAGGTACCGTCCCAGGCATGTTCTCGCCAACCGGCGATTGTTGCGCAAGGGATGGTGTAGCGGGCGAAGGTGTAGCGACAGGGGAGTGCTGGCTCAGCCGTCGTCCAATAGGCGACAACGTACTAACTGTTGTCGCATTACCCGCAAATAATATAGACAATTAAAGTATATAATATTACTTGCAAAATTAAAGGGGTAATGAAAACAAATTAAAATTAATTTTGTCCTATACACAATATAAATCATATCTGTAGATGCACTACTAACAGACGACGTACTACCTACATTTGTAGGAAAAGACTGAGCACCAAGACATGATTATGATACTCCCATTGAGGACATGAAGACCTCGAATTGTCGCATGCGCTGCTCCATGGCGTCGAACTGTCGCATGCGCTGCTCCAACGCATCATTCCTCTCTCTCTCAGCCCGTAGCTCCGTTTGGATTTCTTCCATCTTCTGGGCGTGTTCGGCCCAATCCCGAGATGTGCCCTCAGATGGTCCCCCTTGTGAGCGAGGCCTGTATGAGAAACATGTCCCCCGAACAGGAGTAATGTTCAGCCCAACATGCCGAACCCTCCCCGCGTACTCAGGCCTCCCAACTGCCTGTTCGTACGCGTCGTTCGGTGCCCAATGCATCGTGTCTGCTGAGACGCTTTGCGTGGCGGCTGGATCACTGGATAAACTCTGCGTCATCCTCTCTTGTACGTCGTCAATATGAAATACTCATATATTGAATAATGCCATATCACACACATAATTTAGAAATATTAGTAAAATAGATCAGTAGCATACGCATAGGACCCGTGTACGTTCATTCAAGTAAGTGCCGTCCATCCTTGTGTGGGTCTTCACGAACGACGTGGCGTGAGTGAGGGGCGTGCCAGATGTACATGTCTGTCGTCATCCAGTTGAAATATATAACAAACAGAGAGTGAGAAAATAGTGTAAAGAAAAAGAAAAACAATTAGCAACAAATATGAAAAACATAAACATATATTTGTTCATTGTTGGACCACAAAGGGTGCAAACCCAAGTGTAGGTTTTCGCAAGTAATAAATCATGGTAAGTCCAAGGTCGATCTACAAGGAATGATTAGACACGAAAGAATAATTTTTACTATTTTGCAGAAAAGAAAAATAAATAAAGAAATAGGAATTTTGCTTTTGGTTTCCACTCGAAAGTGGAGCAGAAGAATATAATTTAAATTAAAAAGTAAAGGGAAAACTGCAATTTACCCCCTTGATGTTTACACGAATTTTCAATTTTGGTACCAATGTTTAGATTGCTTCAATTGCACCCAAGAAAGTTGAAAAAATTTTCAATCCACCCCCTTCCGTCCAATTGCTCCGTCTGATGAGACGGAAATGGACCCACGTGCGTGGCATGTGCGTTTTTGAAACAAAATGGACTGAAATGCCCTTAATTAAAACACTGCGTTTAGGTTGGTTCACTTCACTGTTGCGATTCGAGCCTTTAACACGTACAGTTCATCACTCTCTCTCGATCTCTCTTCTCTTCTCTGCTATGGTGAAGACGCCAATGATGACTTTCACACTCGAAAACTTTCATCATTGATGGTGGGGCTTGTCCTTTGGGTGGTGGCGAGATCATACTGGTACGTGGGACATGCTCCTTCCTATGCCAAGGCCGCCTATATCAGTTCGATAAATAGATCGACAAGGTGTTCACCTTTAAGACTGTGACTGGTTTCAAACATCGGCATCCAATTGATCTAGTACGTGGGATATGTTTTCAAATACCTCCGATATCTACCGCAGGTGCCAAAGAAGAATGAAAAGAAGCCCAAAAAAAGAAGCAAAAAAGAACATTACCTCCGATATGATAAATAGAATAAAACCAAACAGAACATATATATATGGTTAATTACTGTATATAAATCTTGAAATTAGTGTGGTTTTACTAGTTTGATTCTAGTTTTAGTTGTTTAGTGTTTAGTCTTTGTGCTCTGTTTGGGGGGGGGGGGGGGTCTAAAACAGAGCATGGTCTTTTTGACTCTAGTGGGCCTCCAAAGCATGTTGGGACTTGTCATCCTCTACGCCAGCATCGTCAAGAAGAAATGGGTCGTCAACTCGGCCTTCATGGCCCTCTAAGCCTTCGCCAAAGTTTAAGAGGACCCTTTGCGTTGAAGTTTGTGGGGGGATGATAGCTGTGTTTTCTGTCAGAGTGGAATGGAAAGAAGACAACATTTGTTTTTCAACTGTAGCTATTATTTGAGATTATGGAGGGAAGGCATGAACAGATGCAATGTTCTTAATTCTCCAACTAATTGGGAGGAACTGGTTGAGTTGGAAAAGAGGGAATAAAAGAATAAGTCTCCCAAGGCTAACATATGTAGAAATTGGAGTATAAAAGAAGAGATCTTGGTTTGATAGTGTTAGATGCTGTCTTGTCCTTGCCTTCCAGTAGTATGTCTGGTTTATTCTGTAGAATCAGCTTGGCTCAGTTTTTCTGCAGTTTTACTGTTCACGTGAGTTTTGGCTTTTGCTCATATGCAGTTTTTGTTGAGGAAGAAGATGACACATGCACATACAGGACGAGTTGGGGGTTTTTTCATTTTACTAAAACGGTGCGTTTTGTAAAGAAATGAGGACATTTTCGGAAAGTTAGAACTAAAAACGCAAGTGCCGCGCATGTGGGTGCATTTCCGTCTCATCAGACGGAGCAATTAAACGGAAGGGGGTGGATTGCAAATTTTTTCAACTTTCTTGGGTGCAATTGAAGCAATCTAAACATTGGTACAAAAATTGAAAGTTCGTGTAAATATCAGGGGGTAAATTGCAGTTTTTCCAAAAGTAAACTATAAAACTAAAATAAATAAATTTGATTTTGAAGATGATATTAGAAAAGAATAGGGTTTCAAGGATCCACCTAGTATTTTATTATATATTCATGAGACATAAAAAAATATAAAATAGATTAAACATGGGTTGATTGAGTATTTGATTTCAAAAACATGAAACAATAAATTAAGCATTCAATATATTTTCGAATCATAACAAATCAAACAAAGTAAGCATTTGATATAAAAAAAATCATAAGGAATCAAAATAAACTTGTCCCATTAAATTACTCTCAAATAAAAGATCAACCCCACAATTTAATCATTCATCTATGAAGAACAAACAATATGGTCTCAAGAATACATAATAAAAATACTAGGCTTCACCTCTAACCCTAACTAGAGGTTTAGCCACTCATGGTTATGAAAATAAATTCCATAATCAAAGTACTAAACATAAATTAAAAACAAAGAAAATAAAATTCCAACTTGGCGTCTCTATGCTTTTCTGTGCTCCTTCGCTCCTCTGACCCTCTCCCTTTTCGGAAGAACAAAGCATGGTATTTAAAGAGCTTGCAAGGTCTTTTTGGTACTTTCTTGGTGGTCTAGCTAAGGAAAGAATCACATTTTGCATTAATTGCACAGCAGCCCAAGGATGGAAATAAATCAGATCGTGAATCCATGTGTCTTGGTAAAAATTATGGAAAGAAATCATGACATGCCAATCTGATTTGTGCTCCACATGTCCATCACCAGGAGTATATGGAAAGAAAATCAACTTGTGCATGAAAGACATTTACTTTGGAAAGAAAATCTGCATGATATGGTCCCTTACTCATACACATCCTTTGAAATTCCAATCCAAGTAGGAAAAAGACTCCATATCCGCACAGATTTGCGCTCTTTTATTGCGAGGCAATTTGGGCATAGTAAAAGTCCGAAATAGGAAAAACCTATTTCTGACTTATTTGTTAACGCCACCAAATTCAACGCAATCCGATTCTTGAGCCGAAAGTTATGATGAAAATAAAGTGACGTGCTCAATCTGGATTCTTTCCATAAATAAAAGATTTTGCCACTTCATTAAAATCTTGGAATTTGAAGGATTTTCTTCCAAAACCTTTTTGCCAATAACGTGTAGAGCTACTGCCCATTATGGAGGGAGATATGTGCTTGATTTGGTCCCCACAAGTCTAGAGATAAAATTGATTTAGACCTTCCTTGCATCTTTATGTCAATTCCACAAAAATAACGATATTATTTCTCAAAGACCTGCAAAACACTAAAATATCAAAACTAACTAAAAGTATTAGAAAATAACAAAACTAAGGGTTTAACAAATATAATTAAAGTATCAGTGCACCAATCGCTTACCAGGAACTCTACATCTTCTGCGTCATACTTCGCAAAAGCATTGTCCAGCACTCTCGCACGTATAATCTCGGGCGTGTCACCGTCTCGAATATCTAGCTTGGTTTTGAACCCTGACTTCCACGAGCGGTGCTTACGACCAATATTATTCCACGCTTCCTGTTGTACCTTGCGCTTGTCTATTGATACAGATAGATATAATTCCTTCTGCACATTCAATTTAAGCATTAGTTTAAAAACTTTAAGAAAAACTTAATCTTAAGTTTAATTGAAATAAATAAATAAATTAGATTCATAAACATACCATCAGCGCCTCCCACATAGCCTGCTTAATCTGCTTATCTACCTTTTCCCATTCGTCCCGCATATGTATGTAGGACCCGCTCCTGATACATGCCCTCAGCCCGCCTAAAATGATTGCAGGCTCGTCCTACAGGTTGTAGAGCAGCATTGTACTGCAACACAACCTTCTTCCCCCTCGGGAGCACCGAATTTCTCTCTGGGACCCTAATTACCTCATAATATATGGTTCCGTCTGGGTTGTACCCTAATGAAAAAAAATATACAACATTTAATTGGTTAACACTAAAAAACATAATTATATCAACAAATTGTAAATTCAATTTATTTTTCTTTCAAACTTAATATTTATTTTTGGTAACATAAATTGTAACACTAGTGTTGTCTTGACCGGGGGATAGAATCATGACTTCTTCTTTTTTCTTTTTTCTTTTATTGAGGGGGCCAAACAATAAATAAACCATAAATAATTAATATATTAAGATTTAAGATTAAATTAGTATATAGAAGATAAAACTAGTATCTATTTAATGTTAACAAAATATAAACAAAAGAAAATACACTAAATAATTATTTTTTAATATATTTCAATTTTTAACTCAATCACTTATCAAAATGAAATCCTAAGTTCTTTTAGATCTAGAAAATCATATATTTGAATATGTAGTAAATTTTGTAGCAATTTCTCTTTCGATGTACAACATTTAAGAGTCGGTCAAAAACTTATCTTCAATTTTGTTCCAAAGCCTAGTTTTGATAGTACTCATGGTTGAAAATGCTTGTCCTGTAATTGTGGTAGAAACATGAAGTGTAAGCACAAGTACAACAACTCAAAAAGCAAGTTGGTGATCTTCCGGTACTTGCCAACAATTGGCACAATTGAAAAATATTTGATAATCCCTGGAAGTCTAAATGTTGATGTAACAACGGAAGTAAATAAATACCAAAGAAACATAGAAAGCTAGAATTTAATAAATAAAATGTCGAGTTAAATAGAAATTTGGTTGGGTACGGGAAGGCTCGTAGCCATTTGATAAAAAATGGTAAAAAATATTAAGTTAGAAACATTAGAAATTCAGTACAGAGTTGTGGCATTCGAACGGGGGATAAGCGTGTCTAAACACAGAGGATGTGCCACGTGTCAGTTAGGAGTGTGTGTGGGAAAATGAACGGTCAGGATCAGTCAAGAATGAATCTCGATTGATTGCGTTCAAACGGAAAAACATCTCACGTGTCTTTCATTGTGCGGGTTAGGTGAGCCGGGACGCAATGAGACACGCATTTAAGGTGTGTGATGTGATCACGTTTACATGGTGGAATATCCACTCTCTCTATGCCAGCATCAATAACATTATCTATGCGAATGTAGGGTTATCACATTTGCACAGGCGGATATACGAGTCAACAGTCTTAGTAAGTATAGAATTCACTGACTTTTCACAATCAGACAACTTTTCATTTGCTACTATGAGTTAATGATAACATCTACCTCAAGTTTAACATTTCTTTTAAAAACATACCGTAACTGATAAGGTAAATATTTTAGTTATGAAAACCCTTAAAACATACTATTTTGTTGTGAATATATGTGCACGATCCAAACCATCACTTCGAAACATACATTTATAAACTCATCTAATTCATACACATATGTACATCATATAATTCAGCTACACACATATACATGCATTCCACTAACTTCGACGAACACCCGCGTGTGCATTCATATGTAACTAAAACTATGTTTCTTTCTATTTTATATTCAGGCATTTCAGTCAGCTTATTTGTGTTAAGTGAGGTATTCCTAGTGTTTTAAAAAGAAAAAAATATTCCTCTTTGTTGTATCTCTAATGTTGTAATGTCTTGAGAATGATCAGATATCACCATTAATGATTCTATTGAAAAGAATTGGGGCATCACAGTATGGTATCAGAGTATTTTGATCTAAAGACCATTGGAATTGAACTTACCTACAAATAGAGAGATGACATGAGCTATTTTTAATAAAATATTCAAAACCTATATAAAAGACTTTGTTTGAGAAATTAGAGATAACAAACTATTAATCTTTGTTTACAGCAAGTATGGAAGAAAGCACACTCATCACTCTATGGAGTCGATATATGGAGGAAGAAGAAAAGCAATCAAGACCCCACCTACAAATATAGAACCCTTAAAGAAAAATAGAAACTCTTTTGGGAAGCATGTTCAACTAAGGAAACAAAGGGACGCACTTGATTGACAAATAGAGATGATAGAAGCACTTACCAGTCTCGTGTCTAGTTCTTCAATAGAAAGAGCCAGATGGTATGGTGGATTTGCGTCATTAGTTGACTCCAACTCTGTGGAAGTACAGGAGAATTCTAAAAAGAATTTGAACATAGGGATAGTAGATAAGGGGAAAAGATCTTGCTAATTAAAAGGAAAATTGTAGGACCTTTAATAGGGTGAATTCATGAGGGCGTATGCTGCGAGCACTTGTAAAATAAATATCTGAATTTATAAAATGTCTCCTTATGAGACTAAGAATATAATGGTTTGTAAAGCCTAATATATGTTTATGTTTGTAAAAAACCAAGTAGTTTTGTTTGAATTTTTTTTTTATTGAATGCATTGGTAAAGGACCATGCCACCTTGACGTTATCCACTCCGTAATGAGAATCAGGGAGCACCTAGATGGTGATGTTGAATTTCCTGCCCTACCTCCACCATTTCACAATGGTTTGAATTTAGCTTTGCCCAATTTATGGCCGAAACTA
Organism: Alnus rubra; assembly: GCA_028654335.1. Taxonomy (NCBI): domain Eukaryota; kingdom Viridiplantae; phylum Streptophyta; class Magnoliopsida; order Fagales; family Betulaceae; genus Alnus; species Alnus rubra. The sequence goes on from JAJPGS010002213.1 coordinate 842,149, forward strand.
TGAGGCAATTTGTGAAGGTAATTGTGTGAATTCCTCAACCTGTTGAGAGATTTGAGCATGTATGTTGCTTAATGCGTGGCTTTGCTAGTCAGCTATTCGGTATATTCGATGGAACACAAGGACACTCAGTAGCTGAAGGCTGGATTATGGACCTTCAGCTGTTACATGAAACACTCAGTTGTACTAATGAACAAAAATTTAGGTACACTAGGTTGACGCTAACAAGCGAAGCTGTGAGATGGTGGAAATCCATAGAAGAACTGCTGCATCTGGAGATAGGACTGGAAACCTCCATCAATTGGGGACTGTTCGTTGAGGAGTTTAACAGGCGGTTCTGCCTAAGAGCTCAGAGACAGCTAAGAGCCATTGAATTTCATAACCTAGTGCAAGGCAGTATGACCGTGGAGCATTATTCCTCTCGATTTATGGAGTTAGCATGGTTTGTCACCAATTTGATTCTAGATGAGGAGTCAAAGGCAGAACACTTTGAGAATGGTCTTAACCCTTGCATTAAAGAAGGTCATGTGCCATGAAATCAGGGACTATGTTAGACTGGTTGATGTGGCATCTCTTGTTGAGAGGGGAATGCGTGAGTCATCTGTTGCTTATGAATTGAAGAAGCGATTGATGCCGCATACATCTTAATCTTCTAAGAGACCTGTGATGGGTAATGGCAATTGACCGGTTGAAAGGAAGAACTTTCCTTCAGCGATGGGAAACCAGGGGACTTCATGCCATAAGTGTGGGAGAGCACACTTTGACAATAGTAAGGCCAATGAGGTCAGCTGCTATCGATGTGGCCAACGTAGCTATTTCAAAAGAAATTGTCTGATGGATGCTGCAGGTGGATCCAGACTAAAAGGAAATGACATTAAGAAAAGACGACCTGCTCAGGCAAGGGTGTATACGCTGACTTCGGTGGAAGCCAGTGATGAGGATGAAGAGAACAATGATGTTGTGACAAGTACCATTTCTTTGTTTGGTAGCCTTGCGTGTACTTTTCTCGATTCAAGAGCTACACATTTATTCATCTCTGCATCATATGTTAAATTATGTCATATTAACACGCAATCTATAAGGCAATATCTAGTTTTAGAAACCCCTGGAGGTGAAATAGTCTTGTGTAGTAAGACGGTAATGACCTATCATGTCCATATAGAAGGCAGAGTCTTGCCAACAAATTTATCAGTATTCAAAATGCTTGGGTATGAAATAATTATAGGGATGGATTGGTTATCAAAATATCATGCAAGCATTAACTGCAAGAAAAATGAATTTGTTTTCCATTTGCCAAGTGTAGAAGAGTTTAGGTTTTGCGGTTCTCGAGTGCGTGCTACCCCACCACTTCTTTCTGTAATTCAAGGTACAATGGGTGCTTGACAAGTCACGCTCGCATTTCTAGCTTACGTAACAGCTAAGCCATAAGTCGAACGAAAACTAGAAGACATTCCAATAATGTGCGAGTACCTTGACGTCTTTACCGCATTTTCATGAGGATTACCACATAATCGTGAGATCGAATTCACCATTGACTTAATGCCAAGAAATATTGGTAATAAAAGAACCAATCCTCAAGGAACCGTATCGAATAGTGCTAGCTGAACTGAAGGAACTAAAAGAACAACTCCAAAAGTTGTTGGATAGAGGCGTCATACGCTTAAGCGTATCACCATGAGTATCGCTAGTGCTGTTTGTGAAAAAGAATGATGGAATTATGCATTTGTGCATAGATTACCAAAAGCTGAACTACATGACCATAAAAAATAAATATCTTTTTCCAAGGATGGACAACCTATTCGACCAGCTAAAAGAGGAAAATGTATTCTCAAAGATCGATCTTCAATCAAGGTACTAACAACTTAAGGTGAAGGAAGAAGACATACAGAAAACGGCGATTCGAACAAGGTATGGTCATTGCGAATTCTTAGTCATACCATTTGGGGTGACTAATGCTCCACCAATGTTTTATGGACCTGATGAATCGTGTATTCCACATGTACCATTGATTGGTTTGTGGAAGTGATTTTCGATGGTATTTTAGTTTACTAAACTAATCTTCAAAAGCCTGGTGACCACTTAAAGACGGTGTAAGGTATTCTAAGAGAACAACAATTATTTGTCAAACTCAAGAAGTATGAGTTTTGGTTGGAAAAAAGTCTAATTTTCTGGTCATGTAATCTCAAAAGACGGTATTGTGGTTGATCATAGAAAGATCGAGATTGTGGTCAACTGGGATTGGCCAATAAACGTCCATGAACAGGGGCGGAGCCAGCTTTTAGGTTTTGGGGGGGCCAAATTGAAAAAAAATAATTTGGGGGGCCAAAACTAGATTTTTTTAGAAAAAATAGGGGTAAAAATTAATTTTTTTTTTGGGAGGCCCCACCAAGCCAAAGTGTGGCTCCGCCCCTATCCATGAAATTCGTAGTTTCTTGGGGTTGGCGGGTTATTAATAGAGATTTGTAGAAGGCTTTTCCACTTGTTCTGGTCATTTGACAACTTTAACGAAAAAGAATGCTCACTTTGTACAGAGTGATGTATGTGAGGCAGATTTTGAAGAATGTAAGCAGAGGTTAGTATTTGCGCTTGTCCTCGTACTTCCTATAGAGTCTGAAACATTTGTAGTCTATAGAGATGCATCACTAAAAGGACTAGGGTGTGTGCTGATGTGGCAGGGAAAAGTTATAGCATACGCCTCAAGATAGTTAAAAGATCATGAGAAAAACTATCATACTCATGATTTTGAATTAACATCAGTAGTTTACGCTTTCAAGATTTGGAGGCAATATCTGTTTCGAGAGAAGGTAGAAATTTATACAGATCCATTGAAGCCTCAAGTACATCTTCTCACAAAAAGAGCTAAAAACATGACACAGTATAGGTGGTTAGAACTTGTAAAAGATTACAAATGTTATCTAGTCAAACACAAATCCGATAAGAACCCCAAAAAAAAGAAAAAGAATTTAGATTCAGCTGATTGATAGAGAGAGAGAGAGAGAGAGTAGGATTTGATAGAGCTAATTGATCAAATTTAGATTCAGCAAATGTGTTAATATATATATATATATATAGAGAGAGAGAGAGAGAGAGAGAGAGAGAGAGGACGTTGAGATTTTAAAATTTGAAAGGACGGGTTTAGCTTTGTTGTTAGTGTAGTTCAGTCAAAGCTTAGCCTCTAATCATAATTGTATTACATAATTTTAGTTCTATCAAATGTTTCTTTTTTCTCTTTTTGTTTTTGTGTCCAATTGTTTCTTGAAAAAAAAAAAAAAAAATTAATCTCATTAGCTTAGCCATATCATAATTAATCTTGATTTGAGATGAGAGGAGTAAATGAAACTCATCAAGTAAAGTCTTAAATGAATAATCCTTTTAATTTTGTGTCTGCTACATAGATTGTCTGTTATGTATAATACTAAATATTTAGATTTATTTTTATACGCTAAAAATGCTATCTTATTGTAATGCTACAGTGCTAAAAGAAAGCTTTTTAAGTTTCCTACAGCGTATTATACGCCTTGTAACAAGTATCTTTAAAGTTATTAATGTGTGAAAAGATTATCTCCGTAATGTAAAGATTCATTGTTAGAATTTTTTTAAACACAATGTACACCACACCTTATTTAGGATTTATGGATTCTTGTACAAATTAAATATTAATATTTACAGCACATTTATGATTGCGTTGAGAAATAGAATTTTTATCTATAGAAAAAGTCAGAAATACCTTTTTACAAAAAGACCCATATCGATTTTAAAGTTTTCTCCAAAACATAGTTTTAGGCTTTTTTAGAATAAAAATGTCTGAAAAATTAAAAGGACTTCTAATTTTATCAAGTGTGTGTGAACAATGTGCAACAAAATATTAAATGCGGAATTAAAGGAGACAAATATTTTGTTGACGAAGTGGAAACTCAATTAAGAGAAAAACCACTTCGGGGCAGCCAAACCCAGGAATTCCACTATTCAGAAGACGAAGCTACATACAAGATAGTAACACTCACATGTACCGATGCAGTGGTCGTACCTTGCTCTCTGACGTGTAACTCAACACGAACGTTTCCCAACCAGGTCTCCTACCTGAAGGGATCTTCAATGGAATTCCTTACCTTAGATCCGACCTCTAAGATAGACTTCAGTTGTAGCGCATCACACTTGAAACGGCTTCAGAGGGATCTTGAACTTCTCGGAGCTCTTTTGGAATTCAATACCGAATTCTTGCAGTTCTCAATACCCAGGGGCCTCTATTTATAGGCTGAGGTGCAGAATGGACGACTGCTGTAATATGTATGGACGCCGTCCGGACGGACAACTGTGAGACAAGATTTTTCAAAAATTTCGCTGAAAAATCTTTCTTGTTTAAGACATGCGTTCGGACGGTGAGACATTGACGTCTGGACGGTCGCACATCCACTGCAAGTAATTTCCATATAAGGCTTAGCGCGTCCGGACCAAGGGGGATGAACGTCCGGACGGCAATTCTTCAACACGCAATTTCCATATCTGTTATGCGTGCGTCCGGACCAAAAGAGGTAGACGTCTGGAAGGTTGAAGTTGAATCGGCAATTTCCTTAACTGATGAGAGCGTGTCCGGACCAAGGCTGACTGACGTTCGGACGGTGATATTTGAATTACGATTCTTGCCTTAAGGAGACGCGCGTCCAGACGGGATACCACATCGTTCGGATGGTTGATCGATCTTCCCTTTATTGGAACTTGGAAAGAATCTGAGACTGTTCGAGTACTGATATGCGTCGGACAGGCTGCTGAGATGTCCGGATGGATGTAAGTTGGAACAGAAGCTTCTCGATACAGTGTATGGTCCGGACGGAAAAGATACGTCGTCCGAACGGATGATGCTGGTCTGTCTGGCGTCCGGTCGGGATGAACACGTCGTCCGGACGGATGAAACAGTGGATAGATAGGCGTCCGGACGGGATGACACGTCTTCCGGACGGCTGATAGGGAAACTGAAATCTTCTATCTTTTTCGCAGTGCAGAGTCTTCTGAAAATGCTCTGACAAGTGGAATCCCTGTTTACAGCATCTTTACACATAAGTGATTTTGTCCAAACACAGAATGAGGCCAAAATACTAACAATATCAAACAAGTATTTTATAAGTTTTTACAAAACCGGCCCATTTTTGCCTCGCACATATTTTTATGTACCAAAAACACTTTTCAAGCTTCTTTAACACAATCTCAAATAAACTCATTAGTTGCTTGTAAGCTTGTTTAACAGTTTTTTATGATGGTTCCAACTAATATAATATGTCATAAAATTATTAGTGCCTTTAATAAATTCAAATTCAAAGGAATAATATCCGATAGCGTTATATCATTTTAATTTTATTCATATTATTAGCTAAAAGCTATTTTTCAAATATAATATAAATTATGTTCATTTGGTTTAAAATTTTCATAATTATAACCACAAGTTAATCATTATTTTTGAAGCTTTTTAGCATTAAGATCTTCTTCTTTTTTGCTCGTATACCTAAATGATTAGGTCGAGTAGGATATCATATTCTAGCTAAATTTTCTCTAGTTTTGCTTTTAACATACATCTCCAATAGTTATATGAAGTAGCTCTTTCAACAATAAGTTTATTTTCTTTTTTAGGAAAATAAACTCCAGGTAAAAATTCTAAATCTCTTCTGATTTGTTTTATTAATTCTGATCTTTTTTAGTCTAGATGAACTCTTTATCTTTATTTTTTTATTTTTTATTTTTTCGATTTTTCAAAACGGGAATTTCTTCTTGAAAAAGAATCTTTATATAGTTTCTCTCATAATTAAGAATTCCTAAAAAAAACTTTATAATTGTTTTTGTCTTCAATTTTTACAAGAAATTATGTTATTTTAGAGATAATATGTTGCAGTTTTTTTGTTTTCTAATTGAATAAGGAAAGGGTTACAGGGAAGGATCCTTCCCACTTCTGATCTAAAAGGAAAAAAAAGTGCCCGATTCTATAAATGAAAAAGGGTGGGCTCTCCAACAATAGACCCAAACAAACTAAAACAACGCTGAAATAATTACAAAGGGTAGGAAATAGGTCAAACAAGTGACCCGGTCCTCTCAAGGGGCAGCACAAGGCAGTTACAGAAGCTAAAGCGGAACAGATTAAGGCAAGCTTATCTATACCCCCATTTGGAAATGGTAACAACCACAAGAAGATGACTGAAGCGGTAAAAGCATTGTCAGAGTCCAAAAATAGGACTATAGGAAAAAGAGTTACCAACACAAATCAAAATACAAGTGTCTCCCCTAAAGGGAAACGAAAACCCAAGAAACATAAAAAAAAATAGAAGCAAATAAATTGTAAAAGATCCCAAAAAATAGCAACTCTGACGACTAGCAATGTAGTGGAAGATTAGAGACCCGACGCGTGAGAATTGTAGTCCAATGCGTGGGAGCCACGCTCCGGGGCGTGGAAGGCGGAAGAAGACACAGCTGGTGGCGTCGAGTAGCTGGAATGTCGGCGAGTGCTGTGGAAAGGTGTGTGGGAGGCAGGGTCGACTATCAGAAGAATATAGATCTAGCTTTTAAAAAACCATATCTAAGAACTTTGACAAAACCGGCCACCAATTTGGGGAAGACGATGGTGAACTTGAACAACGCAGTGAAGAGGCAAAACATTGAGGTTGCAATTCCGGGCTGGAGAAGTCGTACAAGACGATAGATAAAACCTCATCAAAGGTGAGGAGGATTAGAGAAACCTCTAGCCAAATAGAAATAAAAGCAATAAAAGACATAAAGGAAAGAAGAGAAGGAAAGGAGGGAAGAGATGTGGACCAGAGTTGTATTTGAGCCGAGCTTGGGACTGTCGGATTCAGCTCGATTACATAAAATAGGAGTTCGAGCTGAATTTTGAAGGGTTGTTCGAATTCAGCTTATTAAGAGCCTAGCCTCCAATCGAGCTCGAGTGGGTCCAACTCGATTGGAGTTTTATAATAATTTTTATTTTAAAAAAATATTAAAATTTAGTACAATTTTAATTTTGATCTATATTTCACATTCTAAATGGAATGTTTGTAGTATTACATATATTATGTTTACAATATTTATACATTGTAATTATAGAATCTTACACACACACACAGACACACGAACGAGCTAACGATTCGAGTCGAACGAGTTGAGTCGAACTTTAAACAAATCGAGCTCATGAGCTTTGTCCGAATCGAGCTGAGTTTACACGAGTATATCTCATTTAATATACAAGCGGATTATTGTGTTCACAAACGGCTTATTTATTTTTTGAACTAAGTTCAAATCGAATTTAAGTGAGCCGAGTCAAACCGAGTTCATAAACAGCCAGACTCATCTAACGCCCCAGATGTGGTCCTTCCCTCCTCCTTGAGCTAGTTGAAACAAGAAGAAGACAAATGAGAAAAAAGAAGAGAGAGAATAGAGCTTTTGGCTTAAGCATATACAACCAAATAATATGTTGTTGCAGTTGGTAGAGTACCTCTAGTCCACCACACTAAATACAATATATGTGCAATATGTGTCCTATATCGATAGGACTCAAGAGCCAACCACAAGAGAGAGAGAGAGAGAGGCCATCTTAGTGCCTGAATTGCACTTCTATTCATGGTGTAATAACTTGTCTTACAAAAATCATTTCAAGTACCACGATGACATTGTGAAAGTGATACATGTGAAAGAAAAATTGTGTTTGCAATACAGAAAATCAAAACACACATTGATTAAAGAAAACTGATAATATTATTATGACAAAATTGATTATTCCAATATAATTTATCTGAATTTATAGTGAAACCCAAAAGCTACAAAATGGTAAAATCTTCTAAGAATGAAAATGAAACAAAAGAAGCAAAATATAATAATTATGAAAATATTTGGTGCCAAAGAAAATCTAAATATAGAAATTATTATGGAGAGTTTTTTTATGTGGCATATTTTCCAAATCCTCCTTGGTCAACTTAGTCCTCACTTTCCTACTTGGTCGAAATCCTCAAATCTGGTGCATTAAATATGTTGGTATTGAAAGGACGCATATGTAGAATTAGGATGGCCCCTTGAGATGGCTTCTCTCAATGGCATCTCGGGATGGTCACTCGGGACGGGCTTCTCAGGATGACCTCTCGGGACAGGCTTCTTGTGATGCTTCTCAAAATGACCTCTCGGGATGAACTTTTCGAGATGACCTCTCACCCCTCAAGACAGGCTTTTTGGGATGACCACTCGAGAACCCTCTGTAGTCTATTCTACATAGGCTTGGCAATTTTTGACACGACCCGTGAATCCGGCACGAACACGAAACGAAAATAGAGGGTTTGGGTTTGGGGTAATCGGGTTCGGGTCAACCCGATTATAACCCGTTTATTAAAAAAAAAAAAAAAAACCCGAAACAAAGTTAGTAACAAACCCTAGTGGCCGCATATTTTCTTTTCAGTTTTCACTTTCGTTCACGCCTCCTCTCCTTCAGCCGTTTCAATGGTTTCAACTTTCACACCTTGAAGTATTCAAGTTCTTCAACGAATCGACCTTCTTCACTATCTTCATACTTTCACTTCACTGTCTTCACACCTCCTGTTAGAGGATAAACCAGACCTGCAAAAGGATCCTCAAATCAAGGCACAAGATTGATGCTCTCTCTCTCAGATTCGTGCTCTCTCCCAGCATCATCTCTCATTTATTTCTGCAGAATCTTCTCCTTGTTTTCCTCCCCAATATCTCCCTGATTTCCTCCATGTGTTCTTCCATGTTTTATGGGGGATATGATTGGATGCGATGCGATGGGCTTCACGCCTGTCTTCTTGGCTTCAGTTCACGGCCATGGCTTGCTTGGATGCGATGGGTTTCACACTCGTTTTCTTCAAACGAAGACGAAGAGTCGATTCTTCACAATGGGTTACTCGGGTTGTGTTCGGGTTTAGGAATTCAACCCGATTATTAATCGGGTCGGGTTCGTGTTGGACCCGATTGCGTAATCGGCCCGTGAACCCGAATTGCCAAGCCTAATCGGCTAATCCTACATCACACGATGTTCTTGCTGGGTCAATGAATTACAATCCAATGTCCTCATATTGGAGAAGAATAAGCAATTACGTTACACGGTGATATAATTTGAATATAAGTTACACATTTTAATTGTTTTTTTTTTTTTTTTTTTTTTTTGAACAGAAACGGAATCTATCATTGATGAATAGCCCAAGGCTTACAACTTGAAAATAAGGGACAAACCCCCCATTCTCTAAACCAGAAGGATCTGGCTTAAAAAAACAGCTGCCTAAGCAGAAATACAACTTTTACAAGAAAGTCATTTGAGCCTCTATTACATTAACGCTCACTTTCTAAATAAATGAGACCAGATCTAGCAATTAGCCACCAAATATTCCCGTAAAAATTGAAACCAACACAAGCAAACTGTGACCCAAGAAAAGAGAAAAAAACATACGACACTGAAGCAGAGACCCCCCAAAACAGGCTGCCGGCAGTGGAGGAAAAGGGCTAAGAGGCCGGACGACGGCGCGTGAGGGACACGCGCCAACACCGGCGCCACCCAGACAGAGATCCGACGCCGGACGACCGAAAACCGCCGAGATCGGCCTGAGAAAAAGCTGCGCGTGGCCCACACGCGCACCAAACAGCGGAGAGCCCACTGGCGCGTGGGAACCACGCGCCGGTCACCGGTTACCGACAGGGCCGGATCTAGCGGTGGCTGGGGCGGAAGGCGACGGAGAACGCGGCTGGGTGGCGCGTGTCAGTCAGAATTGGGCGAGGATGAGCAGATCTGGCTTCCAAAATCTGAAGAAACCAAGGTGAAAGAACGGGCCAAAAAACATCCCGCTGACGACACGAACACTCGGCCAATCCCCCAAAGAAGACAACTTGAGATGAGAAATCCTGCCAAACAAAAGAAGACAAAACAAAATACGACACATAAAAGCCACCATAGCCTAGAACGGCTAGGGGAAGACTAGCCTCCACCGGATCTAGCCGGGAGGAACAAAAGCTCCATAACCCTAAAGGTTAGGAGACAAACTAACCCCACTGAACCAACTCAGGGGGAACAAAAATTCTCTGACTCACGAGGAGTCAGAGGGAAATCACCACCGGGAGGGGAGGCAAGAAAACCACCCCCTTCTATTAAAAATTGGATGCTGGCAAGTCTTTTGTTAGAAGTTTGGCTTAAAAAAGAAAAATGATAGATATTATAATTCTATTTAATATTTATCCAATAATATAACGTGATATTCCAACTAATCATTAATTTTTTTTTTTTTAATATTTAATTATAATTGATATACGTCAACTCTTTTATCATAAGGCCAGAACTCCTTCCTACCTTTAATCGTAAAAATTAGAAATGTGGCTTTGTTTGTCACATAAAAAATCTGAAACGCTTCTGGGATAATTTTACAAATAAAAAATATGGCAGTAAGGAAACGCACCGTTTCAGCAAGCCTTAATTCTTTCTGATTGTGAGCGAGATTCACATCATTTTTTGGCTCCGAAAACATGTTGGCAGCAACACTCTCTTTCCCTTGTTACGCAAAGCCCGCACGTCCTACAATCAGGAATTCTCTAACGAATTCCTCTAACCGCAACTCTCTGAAGCTCAGAGCTTCTCTCTTTGACTATCCCCTTGCAAGCAGAATCATGGTTAGAAGTAAAGTCATTCCTGTTCTCTTTCTATATATCTCTCATCCCCTATTTTCTGTGTAAATTTGATTGATTTATCATCTGGGTTTTCTTTCGTGAATGGTATGTTTCATTATCTCTTTATTAATTTTAGTTTGAGAGCTTGTTGTTACTCAAACTTCTGACTGATTTCTCATGTGGGTGGTCTTCAATTAGTGGAATAATGCATGAGGCTTTTCATTTTCTTCTACTTTCAGAGTTTTTTGTGTTTGTGTTTGTTAATTCTGTTGTTTACTTGATTTCTGAGTTTTTTAAGTTCTGTTAGTTTTTTTGCTACTTAAATCTGTTCATTTATATGCAAATTCGATTGAATTCCATCTGGGTTTTCTTCAATCAGTGATAAAATTCATTAATTCTTGAGTATGTTACTATTTGAGAATTTGTTGTTCTCTTAGTACCTCTGTTCTTTGTGCAATTACGTGTTTAGATTCTTCATTTGTACCAATGGTTCCTTTTATGTGAAATACTCTAGAAACTTCTGACAGCGTTTTGCACTTGTTCGCTTTGCCTGTGCACTTTCTATTCTAAATCTTAGAGCACTAGCAATGGCTTCATAAAATCTCATTCCCTTCCCTAAATGTTGGGAAAACTCCCAAAAAAACCATGCAACAGCTTCCCTAGGTGTTCCCTAAACCAATGGCTTCCTTAAATCTCATTCTCTTAGAGCACTAGCAGCAGATTCCCAACCATTTTCCCTATATTTAGGGAACAAAACTACTTTTTGCTTCCCTATAAAAAAAATACCCCACAATAGATTCCCTTACATTTCCTTATATCAATTAAATATTATTTTTTACTCTTATTTAATTCTTTTTCTCTCTTTCCTACTTTTTCTCTCTTCCCTATATCAATTAATTATACTTCTTTTATATTAAAATAATACATAGGGAATGAATAGTAGACATGTATATATAGGGAATTACTATTCATTCTCAATCCCCTCATCTAAATATAGGGTATCTGCTGTGGGAGGTTTTTTGATGTTTTTCATTAAATTTTCCCTAAATATAGGGAAGGGAAGCAATATAGGGTAACTGCTACTAGTGCTCTTAGAGCACTAGCAGCAGATTCCCAACCATTTTCCCTACTTTAGGGAAAATTTAGGGAACCAAACCACTCTTTTTTTCCTTATAAAAAAACAGCCCACAATAGATTCCCTTAATTTTCCCTATATCAATTAAATACTATTTTTTACGCTTATTTTATTCTTTTTTCTCTTTCCTACTTTTATTTTTTTTATTCTCTTTCTTGTTCTCTCGTCTTCTCTGAATCTCCGTCACTTCCGTTTCTCCTTCTGAATCCAAGATGCAGAAAACTCGATCCGAATCTCCGATGCTAAATGGAGAGATTCATCGTCTGACGAAGAGGACGACCGCCACAACTTGATCCCACAGAACAACGACGTCAAGCACCAACTCCTCTCCCCCCATCGCTCTGCCTTCCACATCGACGATCTCCACTCCACAGTACGTCGCCGTTTTGCTTCCGTCCACTTCAACGAGAGGTACCTCCTTGCTGTCCTCCAGACCAGGAACGGTTCCGTGTCCGAGTCTGAAGCCGATTTTCAGGATCCGATTTTCAGGTACCTCCTCCGCCCTCCTCCTCGGGATCGCCATCTTCCTCTGCTTCCGGCGCCAGAGGAGCCGTGAGTTTGCCAACGAGAAGAGCAGCGTGTTTTCTGGACGCGTGAAGAGAGAGCCAGAGAGGAGAGAGGAGAGAGAGAGATATTTTTTTTTATTAAAATAAGTTATTGGGTAGCTACAGTGCTACCCAATGTATTGGGAAGCACGGTAGCTTCCCAAGCATGAGACCCTAAAATAGGGTAACTGTTGTGACCTGTTATTTTGCAACTTTTTTCAAATTTTTCCTATTTTAGGGAATAGAACTACTTATAGAGCATTTGCTACTAGTGCTCTTACCTAGATGTTGGAAAAACTCCTAAAAAAACCCATGCAACAGCTTTCCTAAGTGTTTCCTAAACCAAGGGAACCAAAAGTGCTACCCAAGATCTAGGATAGTACTTTTGCTTCCCTTACCATTATTTTAATATAAAAAGGCTTTCTCTTGCCTCTAACATTTAATTTAAACAATATTTAAATGGCTTTCTCTTTCCTCTCTCTTCTCCTAACATTTAATTTTAAGAATATTTATATGGTACAGGGAAATGATAAGGGAAATTGTTGTGAAGTTTATGTGAATAGAGAAGCAAAAAATAGTTTGGTTTCATACATTTAAGGAAAATCTAAGGGAAGCTGTTACTAGTGCTCTTAGGAAGGAAGGCATCCCTATTTTCTTAGAGTGAGAGTATCTTTCTAGAAGTAGAACATATGTGCATTTTCAAGTGCATCCTATGCAATTGTTGACTTTTGATTTCACTGCCTTGTTAAGGATGGAATGAAGCAGGAAGATCACCCTGCTTGCTTCCATGAATTTCTTTTTCTTTTTTAATAAGTGATCGAATTTTATTAAAAAGAGAAAGGGCACAACCCAAGTACACAGAAAGTATACAAGAGAGACACTTAACTAGAAAAAGAAAAAAATCAAGAAAATCATTAAACCTAGTGATATAAAGGCACTCAAAGGCGGCTGTCCAGTGGTATAGGGTTTTGAGGAAGAAGACATTTAGATCCACCACCATTTTCTCGCAATTCTCAAAACTACAATCATTTATTTCTCTCCAAATATACCACATTAAGCAAGAAGTGATCATCTACCACATTGCTACCCTTTGAGGTGAGCCACACTGCCCTTTCCAGCAAGCAAAGAGATTCACCACACACCTAGACATGACCCAAATTAACCAAGCAGGCAAAGATTTACCTCCACGGAAAAGATGATTCATTCGAATCGACATGAGAGTCCGACTACATTGTATTGCATTGTTGGAATCCATGTTATATATTTGAAAGAGGTTGACCTCTTTGTGTTTCTCATATTACAATCCTCTTCCCGCTGAGCCCCCTTTTTTCTTGGTCCACATAGACAAAATGTAGGACTGGTGCCAACAGTTCATCTCGGAAGAAAGGACTCACTTAGCCGGGACCGCTAACTGATACTAATATAATAGAAAATATGAATATAATGGAAAAGAACTGTCTTTTCTGTATGTTTTCCTTGGTTCCATTGCTACTTCAGGTTTTATGCAATCGATCGGATCGTATAGATATCCCTTCAACACAACCTAGGTCATCGAAAGGATCTCGGAGACCCACCAAAGCACGAAAGTCAGGATCTTTCAGAAAATGAATTCCTATTCGAAGAGTGCATAATGGATAAGCTCACACTAACCCGTCAATTTGAGATACAATTCGGAATTTTCCTTGGGAGGTATCGGGAAGAAATTGGAATGTAATATCCCTATTTTTTGAAACTTGAAATGATATCCCACTTTGCAGAAATTATAGATTAGTTAAAAGTGTTCTATATTTATATTCACTTTCATATAAAATTTGAGTGTCTGTATATGTAAAAATGATGCATGCTACATGGTGTTGCAATAGGTAATCCTTTAATATGAAGTTTTTAATAAATAGTTAAAAGTATTACAGATGGTCTACATGTTTTACTAGTAACCAAATGAACACCGTTGTAAAGGAAAAAATATAGAAATAAAATAAAATAAACACAACTGAATTATGAATAGCAGTGGTTCTGGTTTACACAAAACGCACATAGTAGATTGTATAGTGCTCAACTTATTTTGGAGCAGAAATATATGTATATACTTTTCTGAGATAAGAAGTTTACTATATGCTTATACCTTTTACTTTCCTGTTATGGTATGTTTTGTTATTAAAGATACTTGAGAAAGAAAAAGATTTACAAATGAATATGCTGGTTGCTGCTCAGGGTTTCTGGAAGATGGTGGTATATCCTAGTTGGCATAATTATGTGGAAGGACTTTAAAGGTTTGAGTCAGTCAAGGGTGGAAAACTGATAGTTGTGGAATCAATCAATTATATTCTTTTCTATGGAAGTTTAGGCAACAGTCATTGAACAATGATTTAAAAAAGAAACGAGAGTATTTTCTCTGGAAGTTTGAGATAGGTTATTCAATTTGTGTTCGTGTTTTCACATGTGCGAGGAGGGTCTCTCCTGCTCTACGCTTTAATTAAAGTAAAATTTTCTGAACATATTCCACACCCCTTTATCTCCATTCAACGCAATGAATTGGGTAATATTGGAAAAAATTTGGAGGAGTGATACTTCTTTGAATCCTACCCCTTCTCCCATAAAATATATTATTAGATAAATATTTAAATTTTATTTGATTCCTGAACTAATCATATGTAAGCTTTGATTACTGAAATGGAGGTCTTTTCTAACATGATAAAATAGTTAGA
Source organism: Alnus rubra (assembly GCA_028654335.1). NCBI lineage: Eukaryota > Viridiplantae > Streptophyta > Magnoliopsida > Fagales > Betulaceae > Alnus > Alnus rubra. The sequence goes on from JAJPGS010002213.1 coordinate 857,163, forward strand.
AAATTGGGTTATTGTAAGTAGCTGTATTAGTTTTCAATAAGCAATTAAACATACAGAATACTTTTACTGTGTATCATGAATGGAGATACTTGCAATTTACTTTTATTTTCTGCATTATACAGCTCGAAATTCAATGTTATAGAGTTATAGTTGACTCTGTTGTATGGTTTCATTAACATTATGAAACAGTTAACTTGATTGACCCTTTATTAATCTTTTCAGTAAGTAGTTTACGTAGTTAGCTTTGAACACCCTATTGAGTCTTGGTATTTTCTACTTACTACCATTTATTTTTCAAATCCATTTTGATTATACTTGGTTTTGTTTACTTGTGTACTAAAAATATTATAATTTTAAGTGTCACCGGTATCACAAATTGTTAATTCTTCTTGGTTGATTAATGTAAGCTTTGTGAACTAAGCATGTTTAATTATTTGAATTTTATATCTAGTCAATTATTATTGAACCGTTAAGATGTAGTCTGATGAGCCTATTCGTGTTCCTCTTATTTTTCATTTTTTTTTTCTTGTAAATTTGATTACTTTATCTTCAGGGTTTTCTTCCACTACTAGTATAATTTAGAAATTTTATTTATTTATTTATCTTTTTAATCTGAGAGTATGTTGTTATTTAATTTATGATTGGTTTCTTATCCGCCTTTTCTTCAATTAGTGGTATAATGCATGATTTTTTGTAGTGTTGGTAGTGTTTTATGTCAATTCTATTGTTATGAGATTTTATAAATTTTTGTTTATGAAAATTTGCATTGTCTTCCATTCTAGTATGAGTAATGCTAGAAAATATATTTTTATCCCACAGTTATCCCGTAATGCTGACATGACAGTCTTAACCAATCATTTGATCAATTCTTGTTTTTTTTTTTTTAAAAAAAAAAAACCAAGCGTTGGTTGTGACTAACACGTCGGCATTGTGGGATAAAAATGTAGTTTTTAGCATTACTCTTCAGGTATTTCTCGGATTAGCAATATAAGTCATGAACGCATTTTACCGAACGATGGGTAACCCCTCAAGGAGGGTGGGGGCTTGTGAAGCCTACTCGTTTCTTGTTCGGCTAAAATACGTCTTGGTCCTTAAGTTTGAGTTTGTTGTTCCTTGAAGTTTTATTTTTTTATGATGTTAACCCTGAAGGTACGATTTGTGATTACTTTGGTCAATCCTTCAAGCGTTTTCAACAGTGGAAATGTTTATTGTCATATGTCACTGCATAAGTGTAAAATTGACCTGGTATTTTTTTTTTTTTTTTTAACATTTTTTGTTTTGAAAATTTTTGAAAGAGGAAAGCTGGGCATACGATATGCACATGAACATGATCACTTACTCTCACTAAACGACATAGTGCCCTTAATATATCAAAATTCCTCCGGAAATAGTTTATTCTTTATTTTCGGTGTAAAATTTTTGACCCAAATTTGCTGGGAAGGTAAATAGATTGCTGTCCCATCACCAGGAGTTGTTTTTTTTTTTTTTTAAATTTTTTCTTAGAACAAATAACATGTACTATCATTAGTGCTGAAAAGGCCCGAATGCTTACAACTTGAGATTAGAGGGACAAGACCGTCTACACTCTAAGCCAAAAGGATTTGACTTAAAAGATAGCTGCTATGCAGAACACAAACCTTGCAAGAACAACAATTGAGCCTTTCTTTACAATAACGCACATTCTACATAAGAAAAGAGGGCTGATCTAGCTACAAGCTAACAGATATTCCAGAAATATTTGAGCAATACAAAGGCATACTATGACGGGAGAAACAAAGAGAATACACAACAAACAAACAGAAAAACCCAACTTGAGCCAGCGGCTGGGGGCTGTCTTCACCAGAAAACGACGCGTGTAGAACACACGCCGTCCTCGGAATCACCCTGTAGCAGATCGGACTAAATAATCCCCGGACACCACCTTGCATGGTCAGAAGGCGGAGCATGGCCATCACGAGCGCCCAAGGAGAGAAAACTCTTTGGCTCGTGATGACCACACTCCAGTCACTGGTGACGCATACAATCGTAGCTTTCGGCGGTAGGACTAGAGGATGACGGCGATCACGACTGAAGGGCGCGTGTCTCTCAGAAGTCGATGGAAATGCGAGATCTGGCTTCAAAAATAGAAAAGTAGATGAACGTTCGGCCATGCACCCCACCGACGACATAAACCAGAATAGCTCTCTACCACCGGACATCTCGAAGAGAGTATTCCTGCCTGAACGAAAGCAAAGAAAAAAGAAAACACAAAACACAAACTACCATAGCCCTGAGAGGACTAGGGGAAGATCAGCCATCACCGAATCTACCGGGGGGATACAAAACTCTACAGACCTAATGGCTGGGAGAGACCTAACCTCCACTGGTTCTCAACAGGGAGGGACAAAAACACTCCATAGCCCTAAAAGGGCTAAAAGGTAAAACACCACCGGGAGGAGGGAGGCTTGTAGCCTCCCTCCCCCCATCACCAGGAGTTGTTGAATTGATGAGAATTCCTTCAAAAAAAATTTAGGGTTTTGTAAAGGAGAAGTGCGGAGTTTGACATTGACGAGCGCATGAGCTTCATCCTTCTCGGAGATGGAAAGTGGAGTTTGGAAATTAAAGTTTTGCTTGTTTGGAGTGAAAAAGAAGAATTTGGTTTCGAAGTTAAAGGAAGGGCATTGACTGTTATTTGTTAAGGAGGAAAAGAAAAGCGATAATTTGTAGAAACTGAATCACAAAGGATTATGAGTGGTCCAATTTAGGGTTTTTGAAATCTTTTTAAAACCAAGTCCTATTCATTCTTCTCTAAGTTATTCTCTCAGCTTCACAATCTCTTCGACAACCTTTCTTGCTGTCAATCTTCCATCAATTCTTAAGGAGTCTCACTCATTGCATAAGAATCTCTCTCTCTCTCTCTCTCTCTCTCTCTCTCTTTCTCTCTTAACTTTTCTTTTGAATGGGTATTTTGCTCCTCCACCTCCCCCTTCCTCCCAAAATTCTTTTGATTTACAAAAGCAATGACGTCATTGAGTCAGGTGATCATGTTCACATACATCTTGCATGGCCATCTTTCCTCTTTCAATAGAAATGTAAAGATGCTAAAACTGTCATTTTACACTCAGCACTCGGGTGCAGCATCACGTGAGCATTTAAGGTGTCCATTGATAGTGGAGCTAGGCTGAGGGACATAGTTGACAGAAAGTTACAGCTATAGGGTTGATTTTAAGGACCAAATTGACAACATTACCAGAGTTGGAGAGCTCATAATCTAATTTAGCCTCTGTTAAATTATAACTATAGATAAATATAATGTTTGTGATTGGTGAATTAATCCCTTTTGTTGCTTTGATTGCTGTTGGAAGTTTTCATCAACATCATAAAATAATTAGAAAAGCACCATTTTCTGGGGCCTTTATAGGGATCGTTGGTTATGATTATACAGTATACATATATTAACTTTGGTAGATGTTTTGTCCTGTCCACAATTCTCGAATTTGTTTACTCAATCTCATTAGAATGAAACACCAAAAGTTATCAGCATTTTTGGCATATTTTTCATCTTGATCACTTGATTCACAGGACCCAGAAACACGAGTCTGTCGCATGTTATAGATATGAGAAATACTACATACCACACTAACATTCCATAAATATCGCACAAACCTGATGCAAGGTTTAGTAGTCATTGGATCGGCCCTTATTTAAAAAAATATATTTATTCAATGACTACTAGACCTTGTTACATTGTAGGATATTTATAGGATGTTTGTGTGGTATGTATTGTTTCTCTATAGCTATTAGTGACATAAATCTTAATATTTTGAAATTGCCATTGTTCTAACATTTGTTGAGAAACTCAGTGGAATTGTTCAATTGCTTTTTGACTGCAGCAGACTCTTCTCAAATTTCTTGATGAGTAGCTCTCCTAGTTCTAATTATGCATATTACCGTGCAGATTTACCATATTCAACCAGTGAAAGTAATTTGCGACAGGAATTTTCAAATTTTGGCGAGATAGCTGAAGGTAAATCAAATCATCTTGAGAATTTGGTATGTTTTATACTTTCTTCCCTCTTTTTTCACTGTGACACTGTATTTACAATCTCTGGCAGTGAAGCTAGAAAAGAATGGAGCCAGAAAGTGGTCAAAGGGGTATGCATTTATTCAGTATACTTGTCAAGAAGATGCCTTGCTAGCCCTAGAAAATATGGATTACAAGGTTCTACTTTGCCACCTCTCTTGTTTTTCAGGATAAATCCACCTCAGAGATTTACCTACAATAATAGACTCATGTTTTCTTTTTCTTTTTCTTTTTTTTTTTCAGAAATTTGATGGCAGGGTGATTTACGTAGAGCTGGCGAAGCCTGGGGGCAATGCCTTTGGAGGATGCCCAAAAACCTCTGGACCGCCAAAGGTGCGGCAGAATTTGCAGGAAGAAGATGAGGTGCCAGATTGCTGGTACTAACCAATTTGTTTTGGATTAAACCAATTTGTCAAATATGATCGGTTTAACGGATAGCGTTCTACCTATTTATGTGGGCTATTTATCTTTTCAATATTGGTTTGGGGTGTTACAAGGCATTACTTCTAATATCATTTGTAACGACCTAGGAAAAGTGCTAACTATATCTGTGATATCATCTTAAAAGGACTAGTCAATTTAGTACTTTTCTAAAATTAATTAGTAAGCAAGTAATATGTGACTTATCAGTACTTTTATAAGTCGCTCACTCTATAAAAATTACTTTTCTCAATATAAAATTGGGGTGTTACATCTTATTTCTTGAATGTCAATGTAGCGCTAGCGTATATTGGGCTAGATCTCAACTCGAGCAATTCAAGTTCTTTTTGAAAAAAAAGGAAAAAGAAAAAGTCAATGGTCTTGCTCGGTGTTGAGTTGAGCTCAAGTTGGGGAGCTGCAGGACTTGTAATTTTTTTTTTATTCTGAGTGATAAATGGTCTATTAATTTAATATATACTATTTAAAAAAAAAAAAAATTAGGACAAGAGAAACGATCAAACATGATTCAATTCCAAATGGTTCGCAAATACCCGCTTTGTATATTAATGCATTGTTTATTTCGACGTAAAATAATTTTCATCGTAAAATATTTGTAACGAAATTATTTTTTAGGAAAAAAGATTTTTTCGAAAATATTTTCCGGTGTTTGATTTGTACAAAAAAAATCACCAATGGCGAAAAACTGAATACGGCAACGTCCGGTCACCATCGTCGAATTCTGGCCAAATTCACTAGCATCAGGCCTAAAACGGCTGAATTTCGGCCAAATTGGCCAAATCTTGGCCGAATTCCGGCTGTATGGTCGGAATCTGGCCAGATCCGGCCATAATCTAGTCCGTCGGAATCCTGCGACGACGGCCGGACGTCGTCGGATTCTGGCAAAAGTGTCCAGATTCAGGCATCGACCGGTTGTTGGATTTCAGCGATGGTCGACTGATTGAGCGTGAAAGTCGATTGCGTCATTTAAAAGAAGGTCGATTGCGTCTGCAGTTTGAAAAAAAATGATTTACGCTTTTAAAAAAATCATTTTTCGAAATTAACCAAGTATTTTTGGTTAAACAGAAATCATTTTTCGGTTGACTTATTATTTTCGTCTATACCAAATATCGAAAAATGCCAAAATCATTTTTCAGAAACTATTTTACGCCAAAACAAACCGATACTTTAAATTGCTCTTAAATATTGGAGGACTGTTTTGTTTGCTAATGACCAATTTTTGTCCGTTGTGAATTTAAAGTTGATTCAGCCCTCTAATTTGCTTTGTCCTAATTAAGGAAAAAACACAGAAAAAGGACTACTTTGAATATGTATTTGTTCAATCAACATGTCTAATTATTTATTTTAATTTTTTTTAGGGAATTGACTGGGCTTCTTCGTTTGTTCCACTTCCATATCCCTACGAATTTCTTTGGACCAAGAAAAGGTCGACTTGACTTTTCTGTCGACTTTGGACTTTTGAATTTATGTATTTTTTTTAATAATTTAGTCTCATTCAAATCTTCAACTCAAAGTTGATGTCTAAAGAAACTTTTGCTCTGCTTTCCCAAACCCTAGTGAAGAAAACTCAGGTTTCATCACGAGTCTCGGTTTGTATATTTTTATTTATTTTTCATGCATTTTTTACATTGTGGAATGAATTTTATATTATTATTTAAGGGAAGACCCAAAAAAAAAAAAAAAAAAAAAAAAAAGGAGAGAGAAAAAAAATCAGGAAGTTGTTTTACTTGGAGACGCATTTCTTAAAAGGTTTATCACTTTGGTCGTTTTAATAATTTTTGTCTTGATATCATCAATTCATCATGTAGCTATTGTAGCATTCAATTAATGCCCTTTGATTTTATTTATTTTATTCGGATGAGGATTTTCTCAAATTATATGTCCGAATTTGAGAGAATTCGGACAGATAATTGTGAGGAACAACTTATAGGATCCACTTGACCAAATAAAAATCAGGCTTTCCAACCACTTATCAGGTTAGGTGGGTCTCATAAGTTGTATCTAACAATTACCCACCCAAATTCTTTAGAATTCGGACAGATAAAATTTTTGGGGAAATTAAGCTCAATACAAACATTCATGAATTGCTTTCCCGTAATTAGTGGTCCATTATTTCAATTAGGTTTAATAATACATCTCAATAAGGGAATACCATTAGTCATACCATTATATATAGGACCCTTCGTAAGAAAAAATACATAATGAAATTATAATCTAGAGAAAAATAAATAATATAATGAAAATAAATCTCCATGTGGCAATCCTACGTGAGGGCAAGAGAAAATCAGACGGCTAAGATTCAAATATGAGGAAGTTCATTCGAATTAGAATGACATCTCGGATCTACATGGCAGTGCCACGTCGAGTGATAGGTGAAGATGGACGACCGAGATTTGATCTGTCAAGCTTGTTTGAACGGTCAGAGGTTGGCATGCATGAATCATGATTAGGTGAGATTCAACGTTCAATTTAATGCAGCTGCCACATGTTCATTCAAATGAACTTAAAAATTCAAGTGTGCAATCGAGGGTTAAAACACGAGTAAACCAAAGAGGAAGTCATTTTCTTCCACTTCCTTCATCCTAGGCTTCTAGCAGTATGTGTGTATATATATATATATATATATATATATATATATATAGAGAGAGAGAGAGAGAGAGAGAGAGAGAGAGAGAGAGAGGGGGGGGGGGGGACTTAAAGAGCAAGCCTGAAGAAAGAGGTTGCAAAGGGGTAAGTCTCTCATTCGATTTTCATGTGTTACGTTAAGGTTTTTTTTTTTTTTTAAGTTTTGGAGAATGATAGTTTGTTGATGCTTTGGCATTATGGTGAAGTTTGTTAGTGAGTGTTGTTGAAGTTATGATGATGAGTTTTGGGAAAGGATTTGAATATTTGTTTTTGATGATTAGGGTTTTTATGTTTTGTTAAGATATTGTGAATATTCTTACGAATGAGAGTGTGATTGTGTTGTATGGATGGAGATAATGTTGTGGTTATTGTTGTGATGTTGTTTGAGAAAAATGATGAGTTTTGATGGTGTAAATGAGTTGCTTTTGGCATTAGGGTTGGCGTGTTAGGATGCATTTTGAGGTGTACATGGTGTAAAGGAGGAATAAAAAAGTAGGGTTTTTGGGTTATTTGTGCATGAAATATGCATGGCAGTGCAATTCGTTCGAACAAGGTGGATTTTTGCTCGTACGAACTTACAATAGAGAGTCTCATTCGAAATCTCGACGAAGTTTGTTCGAACGAGATTGCCCAGGAATGTAAAATAAGGGATTTTTCTAAGAGAAAGAGAGGTCTTCAAGTTTGAGGTGAGATGAGTTTCATAAAGGGATTCGAAGAGGTTTATGTGTATAGTAGAACTTAGGGTTTTGATAATTAAGCCCTTACTAATAGATCGATAATTTGCAGATGACAACGCGGCATGTTTTGAGGATTTGAAACAAGGAATTAAGCAAGTGTTGAAGTAAACCCCCTTCAAAAGTAGTTACAAATTATTTTTCATGAATTTATGTATTAGTCTTTTTTGTAGTAAAGAAAGCATGCAATAATGTTTTTATCATGATATTAGCCCATGGTTTACATGACTTTTACATGATATTGAATTCCCAATATAGTTTTATGATTAGTACAAAAATGAGTTTTAAGAATAGTTTTCAAGAGAAAGGTTTTAAGATATAGTTTAGTAAGATGAAAGGGAAATAGAAACATGTGTTGAGTTAGTTTGAAAGTTTAAGTACTTTGTTTTAAAGAGAACAGATAGGCCAAACCACCGACTTTTTTTTTTTTTTTGGCCGAACCCCCAAATGGCTAAAAATAATAATAAAAAAAAATAACATAAAATAAAAATTGACGGGCCGGTTGAACCACTTGCAATGGCCATAGGAGTGGTTTGACCCCCCTTAGTTTATGCGTTTTTAGAAGTTTTAGATTTTTTTTTTTAAATAAATAAAAAAATTAGTAAGAGTATTTATTTTTTATTTTTGGGTTAAAGACATTTTTGGTACCTGTGGTTTGAGAACTTTATTTTTTGGTACCTCAGTTTTAATTCCCATCGTAGATGGTACCTGAATTTTGGGAAAAGACAGATATGATACCTTCGTCAATTTTTCCGTCCAAGATTTAACAGATTGCCACGTGTATTCTCTTAGGTGTTGACCCGTGGCACAATGTAAAAAAAAAAAATCTTTTAAAATTAAAAAATTAAAAACAAAAATTGAAAAGAAAAAGAAAAAAAAGGGGCCACCCCCTTCCGGTCTAAGGGTGGCCGAACCACCCATGTTCAACGTTTAGCCACCCCTAATGGCCAAAATAATAATAATAATAATAATAATAATAATAATTTGTGAGGGTTTTGGCCATTGGGGGTGACCGAACCACCCATATGTCCATGAGGGGGACTCAATGGCCAAAGAAAAAAAAAATTGAGGGTTTTAGCCCTTAGGAGTTGAAAATAAATAATGATTTTTAAATTACCAAGTGTGTGTTTGTGTGCAACAAAATATCTTAAATGCGGAAAATAAAAGAGACAAGATATTTGTTGACGAAGTATAAACTCTGTGAAGCGAAAAACCACTTCGGAGCAACCAAACCTAGGATATCCACTATACCGAAAACAAAGCTAGTTACAAGACACTCGTACTCACATACCTCTGATGCAGTAGTCATACCTTTAACTTTGACACGAAGCCCATCGTGAATGCTTCCCAACCAAATCTCTTACTTGAAGGGGTCTTCAATGAAATCTTTTACCTTAGGGCCGACCCCTAAGATAGACTTCACACGAAACAAAGAGCACACACCAGCAACGGCTAGAGAGCTAGTGGATCTTCAATTATCCCTAAACATCATCTCTAAGCACTATGGAATTCTATACTGAATTCTTACAAATTACAAGCCTAGAGCCATCTATTTATAAGCTTCAGAAAACCTAATTCTAGACAAATTCGAACTCTGGCTATGGAGCATCTAGATGGTAACTTACCCTCGTCCGAATGGTCTTCTGCGACCGCCTTTCCAAAATAGCGCAATTCTTCCCAAAACAGGACCACGTCCGGACGGCTTGGACAAGCGTCCGGACGGTCTTCACTGTCACTCATTTCCGCATCCGTAAAGGAAACCTGGAATATTCTTAAATGCTAGGTAGCGTCCGGACGTGTTGCCAGGTCGTCCGAACGTCTGGTAGAAACTTTCCAAATAGTGTCGACTAAATTCCAACTCTGTGTTGAACTCGGAGTAGCTTGACCTAGCGTCCGGACAGTGTTTCTCAATTTGTCCGGACGACTGCAACGCTGAAACTTTTAGACACTGAGGGGAGTCCGGAGGCCTTCAAAAGCCCGTCCAGACGGTTGCACAGGAACCAGCTGTTCTGACTTGGAAACCGCATGGAATCTTCATGGACATCTTCTAGAACCTTGTGACCAACACATGGCATGAAATGAGACATTGTCCATTTTACATGAAGACTCTGAATAGAACCGATAATCATATTTAAAAAGCAACCGTTACATAAAGTGTTTTTTGTCAACCAGAATATTGTCAATATAAAAAACTAACAAATTCCCCCTTTGGCCATTCTAGGACAAAAAAATACTTGACCGATTCGGAAATACATTCCCAGTCAAAAAACAAAAAAAATACTCCCCATTTTTGTCTCAAAAGGACAAAGGGTAGACAGAGTGTAAGAAAAAAACCACAATTACTAAAATTCAAAACAACAAGAATAATAATAAAATGTCTCATCAAAAGCTCAAATCAACATAAGAGAAAACCAAAACCTCAAGATATCACATCTCCTGAATTTGAGCCACTTCGGCTTCTTACTCCTGAAGCAGCAAAACCATAGACTGAAAATCTTTAGTCACTTGAGTCTTCTAGCCCGATTCTGATCATCCGCAGAATGAAATCCTCTAAGCAAGTGGTCTGTAAATGATAAAGAAGATTCACCACTGAATCTCTAGCTAGTGCAGATCTAGAGGAAGAAGTTACAGAAGACTCTGTATGAGCCGGGGGAATGAGCTCATCTGAAATCTGAGACCTTTGGAATTTTGAACATACAACTTCAACACTAGCCAGTTTTCCAAAGAACCCTCTGTCTGAGACTATGCTGGAAGCCGCAGAACGACATATTCCTGACAAGATTAGACATAAAGACCAATAGTTTTCCTTTATCCATAAGAAAATATTAGACCCTGTTAGTTCAAAAAGTATGTGGTATAAAGACGGCTGTCAATTGGATGCACAAATGAATGCAAAAATAGAGCAATCCAAAAGACACACATATATCAATATCCATCCAGTATAAAGACAGAATAATCATGCACAATATCTCAAATCAACATCCCAAACAACGATTATTCCAATATTCTAAAAAGGACCAAAGCTTAAAAGAATAAAAGAAGTCAAAAGAAAATACTTAGGAATGAGAAGAGATGTGCAGAGAATGCCAAAATCTCAGGATAAAACCACGAGGAAAACACAACATGAAAAAAATAAACGAACAATGCGATGTTGTGCTAAAGGCAAGAAGTAAAAAGGAACGCGAATATTTACCCAGAAAAGATCCCGTTCGGATGAAACACTAACTTGTTCGGACGCTTGCTGTAAGAACAACATTCGGGAAAAAAAAAAAGAACGCGTGCGTCTGGACATAGCACAACATCGTCCGAACGTGAAAGCCATACGCGTCCGGACACAGAAGAGGGTCTGTCCGGACGTTTCACACAGGAAAGCTGAAATTAGAGGAAAATTTGTAGAAAAATATTTTCCCTAACGTTAACTTCAGAACATGCATTTCTAAATAACTGATAAAACAATTCAATAGCATTTCAAAAATATACCAAGATATAATTGAGAGTTAAGAGTCAATAAGCATAAAAATTTCTTTGTAGATAGAAATTTTTCAATAGTAAACTTAACTCGTGATATGTGTGTGTGTGTGTGTGTGAAAGCTTTCTCAAAAAGGTATGATCTTTGCTGATATGATTTAAAGCAATTGAATTTTCTAAATAAGAGAGAAATTCATAGTTAGATTAGTCAAAAGTCAAATCTTATCTTACTAGGGCCTAGTCACCCTCATCTGATACTATTCTCCTAAGAAGTAACATTATTTTTCTTTTTACTTGCACCATGGAGGACAAGATTAATAGCTGAGTCAGCACAAAAGCAGTGAAATTACTTATATATCAATAAGCACATAATTATAACTACTTGTATCACTTAGTGTTGCAACCTAGAGAAAAAGCCAGAATTAATTGGGTTTAGGTTCAATTAGCGAGTTGGTCAAATTGATCAACTTAGTACACAAAAATCTCTCTTAAAGAATTTTCAAAAGCAAAAAATCAGAGATAAAAAGTGTACCTTAGGGGAGCCTTGGATAGTGCACATTTTTCATCACATGATAAAAGCAACTATCTAGTATAGATGCAACAGGGAAACTTTGCAGATATCAAGTATAAACTCTTAGTTATATAAAGGCAAAAATAATTAATGCATCAAGAACTGAGACATCAGTTAAACATACATAAGATATCTGAGAAGTTATACAAGGGAACAATAAAAATCTACATCATTTCCTAGACAAAAATAACAAAGACATGCTTAAAAGGAAAAGAACATATGCCTAGACAAAGCATGTAGGTAAGAGCAAATCTGACCTCAGGGAGAGAGGTTTGACTATACAAAGACAGAAAAGTAGTGACATGCTTTCTCTGTCATCCTTAGAATGTACGTGTAGAAATTTCTCAAAGCAACCAAGAGAAAATCTAGGGATAGAAAATGTTGTTCCTCAAACAGAATGCAAGGCAAAAATAGGATATATAAGATATGACAATCAATGCAATGCAAACATACTTGATATGCATTAGGATTTAGGAACCAAAATCCTAGGTATGGTGAGACTGCACCTATACTAGGTGAGTCCACTCCCTCTCAAGGGCTGAATGGTCTCATCTTTTTTTACCCATATCTGGTGTACCTGTGGTAGATGTGATCGGGTATTGCTCATATTGTCCATTCTTCTCAACATACCTTGTAACAAGCTTAGCAACCCTTCATTGGCATAGTTCCTATTGGGCTTTTGCGGCTTTTTCTTATAGTGCCTTGATGTGTTCTTTGGAACAAACCACTATTGTCGCTGTTGATGCCGTGGAACCTGATGTTCCGCTGAAGATAGAGTACCTGATGTGGTCTTAGTAGGCAACATCCTCTGAGCCTTCTTCTTCTGAGCTTGGAGCTGTGAACATTTGGGTCGGATGTGACCGGTGATGCCACAGTGATGACAGGTGGGCATACTTCTTTTGTTGGAATGCTGCTTGACTTTTTCTGTAGAAATATGATTAGCATTCTTACAAACAATATTTTCCTTACCTTTTATATGTCTCCTAAGCGGAAGGACATATTTTGATGAGGAAGATTCTTCAACTTCACTTTTCCTCATAGCATCTTACTTAATCCAAGGCCTGTGGGATTTCAACGAATAACAATTTAGCCTAATATGACCAATCTTCCCACAATTATGACACTTAGGAATAAACTTACCTTATATTCTTGATTTCTTGGATTTAGGCATCACATGATTAGTTAAGCAAAAATTATCTAAACAAGCTGTATCTTCTATCACAGACTTAATATCAATAGTATCTAATTCAGAATCAGAAGCATGTGAAGTAGAAGTACTTAAATCATCAACAGTTAAATCAGGCTTGTTAGAAACATCTGAGTGAATACAAAGCATGCTTTTCAAGTTATCACTTGAGAATTTTTTCAATTTATTCTCAAGTTCATTAATAGTATTAAGCAACATGGTATTCTCAGATTTCAAAGAGTCAATCAAAACATGTGATTCAGAAAATTGTATAATCAAAGACTTTTTTTCTTGCTTCACCTTTTTGAACTCTCTTAGAGAAACCATTTTATCCAATTTAGCAAAAACTTTAGAGAGCTCAATATCATAATTTTCTTTAGATAACTGAGAGAAATCCATGATAAAATGTGTAATAAAAAAATAGAAGTCACAAAGAGATAAGGATTATATTCAGGAATTAAATCCTTTAAACAGAGTGTACCCGCTTTGATACCAATTGAAAATAAATAATGACTTCTAAATTACCAAGTGTGTGTTCGTGTGCAAAAAAATATCTTAAATGCGAAAAATAAAAGAGACAAGATATTTGTTGACGAAGTGAAAACTCTGTTAAGAGAAAAACCACTCTGGGATAGCCAAACCCAGGATATCCATTATACCGAAGACAAAGCTAGTTACACGACACTCGTACTCACATACCTCTGATGCAATAGTCATAATTTTAACTTTGACACGAAGTCCATCGTGAACGGTTCCTAACCAAGTCTCCTACTTGAAGGGGTCTTCAATGGAATCCTTTACCTTAGGGCCGACCCTTAAGATAGACTTCACACGAAACAAAGAGCACACACCGACAACGGCTAGAGATCTAGTTGATCTTCAATTCTCTCTAAACACCATCTCTAAGCACTATGGAATTTTATATTGAATTCTTACAAATTACAAGCCTAGAGCCATCTATTTATAGGCTTCAAAAAACCTACTTCTAGAAAAAATTGGACTTTGGCTGTGGAGCGTCCGGACGGTAACTTACCATCGTCTGGACGATCTTTTGCGACCGCCTTTCTAGAATAGGGCAATTCTTCCCAAAACAGGACCATGTCTAGATGGCTTGGCCGAGCGTTTGGACGGTCTTCACTGTCACTCCTTTTCGAGCTCATAAAGGAAACCCAGAATATTCTAGAAAGCTGGGTAGCGTCCAGACGTGTTACCACGTCATCCGGGCGTCTGGCAGAAACTTCCCAAATAGTGTCAACTGAAATCCAACTCCGTGTTGAACTTGGAGTAGCTTAACCTAGCGTCCGAACAGTGTTGCTCAGTTCGTCCGGACGATTGCAACGCTGAAGCTTCTAGACACTTAGGCGTCCGGACTCCTTCAAAGGCCCGTCCGGACGGTTGCACAGGAACCGACTATTCTGACTTGGAAACTGCATGGAATTTTCTTGGACATCTTCTAGAACCTTGTGACCAACGCATGACATGAAATGAGACATTGTCCATTTTACATGAAGACTTTGAACATAACTGATAATCCTGTTTAAAAAGCAATCGTTACATGAAATGTTTTTGTCAACTAGAATAGTGCCAGTATAAAAAACTAATAGGGGTGGCCAAACCCTCTATATTTTATTATTATTATTTTCTTTTCTTTTCTTTTTGTTTTAGAGGGTTTGGCCATGGGGGTGGTTCGGCCAACCCTCTAATTTTTTTTCCTTGTTGGGGGGGGGGGGGGGGGGGTGGGGTTTAGCCACCCCCCACCCCCAGGCTGGGCAAGGGGGTGGCTAAGCCTCCCCCCTTTTTTTTCAATTTTTTTTTTTTTAAAAAAATTATTTTTAATTTTTAATTATTTATTAATTTTTAAATATTTTATTTTCTGTTTTTATTTTTTGTTTTACATTGTGCCACGTGTCATCATCTAAGAGTAGACATGTGACAATCTGTTAAATTTTGGATTTAAAAAAAGACAGATGTGCCATATCTATCTTTTTCAAAAACTCAGGTACCATATGCGAATTGAAACTGAAGTACCAAAAAATAAAGTTTCCAAACCACTGGTACCAAAAATATCGTTAACCCTTTATGTTTTTGTAAGAACATGACAGAAGAAAAATTACAACTAAGAATAACAAACTAGAGTTGGGCAACCCAATAAGAAGTACCGGAGAAAACATAATTAAATTAGAATGCATCAAATGAATGACGCGACCCTATTAAATCTTGGAACGAACGACAAGAAACGTGGCCGCCAATTAAGGCGGTTAAGCAGGGCATGAATAGATGCATGACCATTACGAGAACCTTCAACCCTATCTAAATTCTTGAGAGAGAAATTCAAATAGGAGCATGATCCTCGTGATACCTTTCAACCCTACCCAGACGATTGAAGGGGAGCAGAGATAACAAACACATACAATGAATGAGAAAGACAGAAATTTATGAATAACAATAATACAACAAAAAGTCTAGAAAAAATAGAAGCAACACAACAAAACTAGCATCGAGAACAAGCAGGAGGTCGCTGTCTTTGAACCCACACTCTAGTGTGTGGAGCCCATGTTCCAGCTCAAAATGGTCGCAAGAGTGAAGACCATCTCAGTTGACCCATAGTAGTGGTAGAAGACAATGGAGGAGGTGATAGGAGGCATCATGCGCTGTGGAGAGCTGTCCACCCGTCGGAGCGAGTATGACACCTGCTACCAAGTGAGATCTACTCGCGGGCGCGTGTGGACCACGCACCAGTACGTGCATGCCGGATGGAGACGGGGCTGGTGGTGGATGGAAGCAGTGAGGCCGAGGAGCAAGGTGGAGTGACACGTGTGAGAGTGGAGCTTGCTTAAATTGACAGATCTTAGTTTAAAAAACCCAAATCCATAAACTTCAAGAAGTGGCGGATCCACGTATGGAAGCAGTTGTAGAAGGCGGAATCCAAACGGTTGACAATGGAAGAAGGACTGACAAAGTTGGTGTATAGAGATAAATCGCAAAAGGCAATAGATAATACCTTAAAAGAGGCAGATAGGTCGTGCAGAGAGGTAGTTTGAACCTCAGAAAATGCGAGAAAATGAGGAGGGAGGAGGAAGAGGGACATTCTCTCCTCTTCGATAGCCATGGGGTTTATTGGTTGTTTTCAGGAAAGAGAAGAGAGCTTTTTGCTCTCGGTGATTAGGGGTGGGCACGGGGAGGGCGGGGCGGTTTTCCACCCTTTTTGCCCCCGCCCCGCAGCCTTGCGGGTTACTGGTTTTGAACCCGTGAACCGCAATGTTTTGGAGAAAACCGTGAGGTACAGGTTCACTGTGGGGCGGGGCGGGTCCTTCTGAGTGGCATTTATGTAATATAACCAAAAAAATGGGGATCATATCGAAGTGAAAAAATCTAAACGTATGAAGTAATTTAACTAAAAATAGAGAAAATTGAAAACCTGAAACGGAATAAATAAATTCTCCATTGATGAACAGCTTGGTGAACTTAATGGGATCTTCACAAAAGAGTCCAAGCCATCATTGTAACCACTCCAATCTGATCTCTCTAAATATTTCTCTCGCAAAGTCACAGTCTCATAGACGTTTGTGAAGTAGAGCTCCTCCTTCAACTGCAAGGGAAGGCTGTGATTCATGAAGACTAGAAGAGACTAGAGAGCTTAGAAAAATGAAGAGAAGACTCATAATAGGAACTGTGCAGCGCTAGAAGAAAAGAAACAAAAAAATGAGGGGGAGGGGAGGGGAGGGGGGGGGGGGGGGGGTGCTGCGGCGCTAGGGTTAAAGGGGGTAGGGTTTATTTTTTTTACTTATTTCTTTACGCGGGGCGGGTCCCTTTTTTTAAAAAAAGAAACTAGGACCCGCAACCCGCCCCGCCCCATGCGGATTCCTTAATTTTGGACCCGTCTGGAAAACTGGTGCTTCATGGGGCGGGTCAATGCGGGTCGGATCGGTTTTCGCGGGTCCTGCGCACCCCTATCGATGATAAAGGATTACTACCAACAAAAGACTTTAGTAGGAGTATTTTTGACCTTGTAAGAATATTGATAACTTTTTGGTAATTTGAGAAAACATTATCTTAATCTAAAGTTCGAGAAAATATTATTAATTGGATATTAATCTTAAAAGTAATGCTAGAAGTTATTCTTTTGTCACTTCAAGAATGATGTGTTTTTTAAAATTATCATTGAATTTATGATTTTTTTTTTTTTTTTGACATGTCCACACAAGAGAGGGAGAAGAGATTCAAACTAGTGACCTCTGTTTCACAAGGCGTAGTCCCTAGTCGATTAACCTATCTCTTGAGGGACATTGAACTTATGATTATATATTATTGAATTTTGATCGAGTAATAATTAAAAAAAATAAAAAAAATTGGAAGAGTTATTTCTAGAATTTACTCGATGGTAAAACTTTTGGGAAAAAATCTACGTGTCAATTGAGCGGTTGCACCTTGCAAATGCCCCGAAGATTCGTAGAAGCCACGATACTGGTCAACAAAAAATGAAAGAGAAAGATAGAAGGTTCTCTTTGCAGTTTTGACCCTGTTGCCTCAAAGCCAAGCAATTTTGAGACAGTTTTTTACTCTTTTCTTCCAAAGAGAGAGAGAGAGAGGGAGAGATGGAGGATCAGAAGCAGAGTGTTAGTGCGAATGGCAACAACAACAACAGGAAGAGTGGTGGTGGTGGTGAGGAGGAGAGAACCGTTCGAGTCTATGCTGACGGAATATACGATCTCTTCCACTTCGGTCACGCCCGTGCTCTCGAGCAAGCCAAGAAATCGTATCCCTCTTTTCCCTTTCTATTCGTTGTTATTATATTTGTACCCATGTTTGTTTCCCTTGTAAACAATAATAGATTCACATCTTTCCGGGAAAACTTTGTTTGACATTAGGGAAATTTTTCTTGTTTCTGTATTCTGAGTTTGATCTTGTCTTGAAGCAAATTGAATTCCGAGTCCGGATATGTATCCTTTTGAGAACTTTTTCAGGGAACGTTTTCTGTAAACTCAGTCACTTACTTTATTTCTTTGTATGATTACAGATATGCTTTGCATTTATTTAGACTTTTGTGTATATGTAAATGTATATGACTGTATGCTTATTATTGTTAATTATATATTTATTAAGGGGTTAATAACTTGATGTGGAACATTAACTTGTCATTTGGAGTAAATCATTTGGTAGTTTAGTGAAGATTGATTCGGGATATACTTATGCAATATGTGGACTTCCTTTGCAATTGAATGTCCCTGTTTCGTTTTATGCACAAAATTGCACGTAATATCATCCATAAGGATGGGGCTATTTCGAAAGATGGTGGATATCTTTGTGAATAACAGTTAAATTCTGTGATGGGAATTTCAAGATACTATTTTTTTTTATAAGTAATAAGTTGGTCTTATTAAAAGCGTAAGGCGCCCCTCAATACACCGGCAGTATACAAGAGAACGCACCTAGTTAGAAAGTGAAAAACGAACAAGAAATTCATCAAAGGTAAACGACAACGGTGACATAAAAGCCATCGTCCAAAGATACAACGTATGAAAAAAAGAAGCTAAAATATCCTCCGAGGATCTCTCCAAATCCTCAAAACACCTATCATTTCTTTCCTTCCAAACACACCAGAGAATGCATGTCGGCACCATCTTCCAAATAACAGCACTCCTCGGCCTACCAGCCGTCCACCAACACGCAAACAAGTCAAAGACTCTCAGAGGCATAACCCAAGACAAACCAAAACGAGAAAAAATAGCACTTCACATAGCGTATGCAGCATCGCAGTGAAGGAGAAGATGATCCACTGATTCCCCGCTTCTCTTGCACATGCAACATCTATCCACCACAATGACATGCCTTTTCCTGAGGTTATCCACCATTAGGATCTTGCCTAGAGCCTCAGACCACACGAAAAAAAGCCGCCCGCGGAGGAGCCTGAGTCCGCCCTACACTCTTCCAAGGAAAGTGACTTCTCACATCGCAAGCCAGAGAGCTAAAGAAAGACCCAACCTTGAACAAACCTTTTTTGGAGGGGATCCACCACAATTTGTCTTCACTACCTCTTTCAAGATACTATTAAACTCATCTCATTTCGTCCTTTGTAGATAGCCCAATATTTATTAAAGGGTTTCTTTTCAGATGATGTATGTGTTACTGTGTAGCTTTAGGTGTTATGAAAAACAGTTGGGGCCTTCAATTGCAATGCAACGTTCAAAGAGGCCATACTTCAATTAATTATTAAATTGTTGTTCCTCTTGTCTGTAAACTCTGGTTTACTGATTTCTGAGTTTATTTCGCATCATTGCATTTCTTTGGTGCAGCTACTGTGAAATTTTATATTTCAAGTGCAAGTGAAGTTTTGCCTTTATTTATTTTTAAATGGGTTTTCTGGGATGGGCTTTAAAAATGGAATTTGAGGCCAAATCATAAACCAACTTTTTGTAAGACTTATGTGCTGATTTAGTGTCAAAATTAGGTTTCATTGTTTCTCACTTCTGCAGAAGTAATTGTACATTGGAATTAGATATGAGAATTGAAGCCAATTTTGTGCAGCAGAAAACATCCTATTGAATTTTCAGTTCTTTTCTGCATGAAAAGAAATATGCTTGTATGCTTATGAGGTTTGAATGTGTTTAAACTTGATTGGACTTTAGACTGTTTTCCATGTTGTTTAACATCTAGGTTTCCAAACGCTTATCTGCTTGTTGGATGCTGCAATGATGAAATCACCCACATGTATAAGGGCAAAACTGTTATGAACGAGAAGGAACGATACGAGTCTCTCCGCCACTGCAGGTTGGTTTATGTTATGCTAAAGATTTATATCTTGATTCATTTGACCTCTGTTAGTTGCTGGTAAAACATAGAAAAATTAAAGAAAACTACTTTTGGAGTCGTAGATTACTTCTCCTTTTGTCTCTCATGTCCTCCCTCTCCCTCAAAAGGAAAAAAAAAAAATGGAGGAAAGCAAAAAAGTAGTAGGTCATACAGTAGCTGAGCCAAAAAGTTTATATTAGGTGTAGTGCTTTTGTGAGTGGAGATTTGTTTTCTTGGGTCCAAATTCCTTTTTGCTTTTTGACTGACCTTTTTCTGTGGTGACTGATAGGTCATGAATGGAAATGATGCCTTTGCAATTTTACTTTAACAAGAAGTTCATAATATCTGATGCAGAATGGCAATTTTGAAAGTAATGGTTTCTTGTTTGTCAATCTGATTTGATATTATGGCATAAATGATATGCCAAATAGGTTAGTGCGGGCTTCTGAAGACAAATTTTTGTTTTTACAAATATTACGAGGCAATTGCAATGGTAATCATTATATCATACATGGCTTAACTTCCTTTCTTAAACCTCTTAATATTCCTTCGCTTCACGTGTTCTATTTGAGATCCAAAGCTAGAGTAAAGGTCTTATATCTGTTAGAGGATAAAAACAGCAGATCACCTCTCCTCAAGACCGACCTCAAAATCAGAAAAATGAGCTCCACGTTCCTGCTAACCAGCCTTCCAGTCAACGATGCAACCACGTGGACTGACAGCAACCAGCAACAATTCACAGAAAACAAGTGTCCATGTTTTCTGTGAATAGTTGTCCTAAGTAGCTGCTCTGCAAGACAACTGCCTCTGCATGCTTCCAATCTCTGCACCGCCGACTCTCCTGCCACAGGCCTCAAGAGGAGTCTTCTCACATTGCTCCTTTTGGTTTCCTTGTTCTCTGCTCATCTAGATTTCCTGATGTGATTTCCTGATTCTTAACCTCCTGTAGATACAACTTGTAACTCTTGTAAGAATCCTCTTGTACAATTGATCAAAGCCATCTTGGCTATAAATACAAAACATCCTTGCTGTTCTGGTTAACTGCAACCAAACAGCTCTTAAAAGTATTTTCTTTCAATATCATGGAACTTTTATAAAAATTTAATCTTGCTTTTAGCACATCTGGATTGCTGGTTGATTCTTGGATATGATATAAATGCTAACTGTTGAATTAACTAATTTGTATGTTGGAGCTTTTGAATGCTTGATACAGGTGGGTTGATGAGGTTATCCCTGATGCACCGTGGGTGATCACACAAGAGTTCCTTGAAAAACATCAGATCGACTATGTTGCACATGATTCTCTTCCGTAAGGTTAACCAGCCCCAAATAAACGAGTTTCAGTTTTTTTTTTTAAGCTTAATATTTTCTAAAATTTTCAGGTGCAGGAATTTCATGCTTGTCTGTTGCCCGGGCTTCAAGTTTTATTCTTTTAGAGTAAACTTATGGCCTATGCCTGTAGTGGATGGATGGGTCATCTTGAATTTGAGTTGATTAGGCTAAAAAAACAGAAACTTTCATTAAGAGCTACAATAAAACCACAATAAAGTGAACTTCATTTTGTTTTATTGTTAAAATGTTTAAAATATATATAAAATTTCTTGGTTTTAGCAATTATAACACTTTGAATTTAGAATGGTTGTTTAGAACAAGGTCCCCAGTAGTTCAATAGCCGATATTTTTTTTTTTTTTTTGGGATTGATATGTTATGCAGGAAAGCCTAGTGGGTTTTGAAGCCATGATCTCATCTTTGACCTTGTTCTTGTAAGGGTCGAAAATGCTTGACCAACACTGTAGCTCAAGGAAAATACTTTTCTTTGTCCAATTCATCCTATATTTTTTATTTTTTATGTGGGAAAGTTCCCATGTAAACTACAAGTACATTAGTGACGACGACATGCTGTCACTAATGCACGGTATTGATTTGTTTGTGAAGTCACCATCTCTAGGTAACATGATATTTGTGAATTCCAGTATCATCTTGTGGAAATTTATTCAAATATTTATCTGAATAAAGTGGAAATAAATGTTATTTTTATGTGATTGCTTATTGGATTATTGCTTACATCCTCAATATTATGTGTCTTAAGTTCACTGTGTTCTCAAATATGTTAATTTGCTCTTCTTTGCCTGAGAATTGTAGTTATGCTGATGCAAGTGGGGCTGGAAAAGATGTCTATGAATATGTAAGTTTGAGTGATAGCTGAGCTCTCTGATTATATGCTTTTACAAACATTAGCCACTTTGTCCGCTCCCTCGCTCCTCGTCCTTCTCCCCCTTTTCTTGTGGCAAGATTATAGTTTACCATGATATAATTATTTAATAATCTGAACTCGGCTAGGTAAAGCGTTTCCATAGTTACTGGGTCAGTATGGGTCCATATTTCCTGTTAAATCTTTTGCTACTGGGCTTTTTAAATCCATATTTCCTGTTAAACACATCTGGCTTTATGTCTCTTTCCTTAATTGTCTGGTCATTGGTCTTTGATGTGCATATCCAAATATTTCATCTGCTTTTCTTTTTCTCTCTTCCCCCCCTCCCTCCCCAACATGTGCAGATGTGTTTCTTGATTGTCTCATCATTCTTTACCATAAAGCTCTGGTTATCTTATTTCAATTTGTTTGACATAGATCTCTGGTACAGGTTAAGTCCATTGGGAAGTTTAAGGAAACAAAACGGACTCATGGGATCTCAACATCTGATATTATAATGAGGATTCTCAAAGATTACAATCAGTATGTGATGCGTAATTTGGCCCGTGGATATACAAGAAAGGACCTAGGTGTTAGCTATGTCAAGGTGTTTTCTTGTTCGTTTTTTACTTCTTTCAAACACTATTTAAGATATTTGTTTCTGTTTGGGAACTGATCTCTATCATGCTATTTCTTACTATCAGGAAAAACGGCTTAGAGTGAATATGGGTCTGAAAAAATTGCAAGAAAGAGTGAAGAAAGAACAAGAGAGAGTTGGAGAGAAGGTATGTAAGTTGTGATGCTGAAATAATTATAAATTGGCATTTTATATGTATCTTTTGCTACGGGTACTTGGAACTTCTTGCAAGATGTGTTAGTTTTACAGTGTTAAATCACTAGTTGTCCCAAAAGTTTAAGTTGATAGGAAATGATGCATTTAATCATTTAATTATTTTTTTAACATCTCTTCTCACGTGTGAGCTCAAATTCTTCCTCAATGAGTAGACTTAACGCCTTGAATATTTAATTAAAATAGAAGGTAAATTATAGAGTTTATGGTTCAGATTCATGACCAGCTATGATACTATATTAAATTACCGGTTTTCTCAAGAGGTTAAATTGATAATAAATTATGCATTTAATCATTTAATTATTTTTCCAACATACAACATGGATTATTTCCTACGGAATTTTGATTGCTTTTGTGTCTAGTAGGATTTTAGGAGGGTATTACAATCTGAATATTTTAAAATAAGCATGCCTATGGGGGGAGGAAGAAAAAAGAAAATTGCAATAAGCAAGCGTAGTAATTATTGTTTTATACTCGAAAGATATTCATCTCTTTTTACATGTATGTTAACCCATGAACCGAACAAGATTTGAGTACTGGCTTAGAATGCATTGCAGAGATAACTGTTTTGAAGATGAGATGACAAATCACTAATAAAATTAATGTTTACAACCAATGAGCTTATAGCTCAAATGGCATGTCCTCCCCCTTTTAGGAATAATGTGGAAGGTGGGATCATGAGGTCAAGCCTATTGGATGCATATATAACTTTCCAAATGGGGAAGGGTTGTCTTGGGTTATGCCTAGATAAGTAGTTGACTTGTATGCTTATTAGTGGATTGCCGGCAGCACTTGTAGTGCTGCTGAGCGGGAGATGGTGCCTTCGTGCTTTTTGTGGTATCTTCGGAGGAGATTAAGTGTTTATTTTTGAACACCCTATATCTTTGGACAACTGTTTTTGTTCTCCTTTGAGGATTAGTTAACATGATGTTCTTATTCTTTTTGCTCCTACTAGCTATTTGGGCTATCTCTTGTATACTCCCTATATGTTTGGGGGCGCTGTACGCTTTTAATGATATCTTGATTTCTTTTTTAAAAAGAAAACAAAATTAAAAAAAAAATAAAAATGGCTGCTTGTGTATGTGGAGAGACTTGTGTTCCAGTTTTACCTTGTTGACATTATTAGCAGGCGTGAGCATTGATGATATTAGTCGGTGTTTGCCATATCCCGATGGACGAACCAACTGTATGAGCAGCTGGAATTTGACCACCAAAATGAACTGATCACATGGCAGAAACCAAATCGAAACCACCTGATTGCTGTTGTTAGGATCGGCTTGTTGGTTGACCCAGGCTTTTAGTTTTTGTTTGACCCGCTTGGGCCCAATATGGTAGTTGCCCGTTTGGTGCATTTCGGGCTTTCTAGGACTTCAGATTCACCCTGTTAAACACTGCACACCACCATTTAGTTCTCCCGTGGTGTACCCCATTCGGCCATCATAAAGTCCTGAATTCCCAAACCTGTTAGAGATGGTAACTCATATTGTTAAATAACACTGGTCTCTAGTATAAAAGGCCACATGGGCGGTCTGACAGCTTTCTTTATTTAATATAGTTACCCTTGTCTCATGTTCAGTGGCGGACCCAGCCTTATAAATATGATGGGGCCAAATTGAAAGAAGAAAATTTTGGGGGGGCAAACTAAAAAAATAAACAAAATTTAGGGTAAAATTTTATATATATATATATATATATATAGATTTTTTTTTTTTAGAGGAAATTTTGGGGGTTGGGGGGGCAAGGCCCCCCTAGCCCCCATATAGGTCCGCCAATGCTCATGTTAATACTTATTGCTCGCAATTTCCTTACCATCTTTAACTGTTTCTTTGGTACTAAACGTTGAATTCAAGACAACTCTTAAAAATAACTTTTAGGTCTTATGGCTACCAATAGTATTCCTTCAAAATGCCTAGACGAGTCGTTGACTTGTATGATTGTTGGTGGATTGCCGGCCCCACTAGAAGTGTTGTTTGAAAAATAGTGCCTTTGTTGCCTTTTGTAGTATCTTTGGAGGGAAAGGAATGACATAAGTTTTGAGGACCATGAGAGCATTTTGGAAGAAATTAAGTCTTTATTTTATTTTTTTAGGGTTAAACACATTTTTGGTCCCTGATTTTTGACAACTTTATTTTTGAGTTCTTGAGTTTCAATTCCCATCACAGATGGTACCTCAATTTTGGGAAAAGACCAAACTAGTACTTTAGTCAAGTTTTCTGTCCAAAAACTAATGGCCCGCCACGTGTCAACATCTGAGCCACCCCCTTGTTTTTTTGTTTTTTCAATTTTTATTTTTTTATTTTTTTAATATATATATATTTTTATTTTTTTATTTTTTAATTAATCTTTAAAGATTTTTAATTTTTAATTTTTTTATATAGTGCCACATGTCAACCTCAACCTCTGAGGTTGATACGTGGTGAACCGTTAGTTTTTGGACGGAGAATTTGACTGAGGTACTAATTCGGTCATTTCTCAAAATTGAAGTATCATCTATATGATGCGAATGAAAACTCAAGGACTAAAAAATAAAGTTTCCAAAACTCAAGGACTAGAATTGTATTTAACAATTTTTTTTTATACCCTATATCTTTGGACAACTGCTTTTGTTTCTCATTTGGTGATTAGTTACTATGATTTCTTGTTTCTTTTTGCTCCTAGCTATAGCTAGGCGGTCTAGGCGTCTTACGCTTTTAGGCTCCTAATTTCATGCTTGGTTCTATGTGTGGGATAACTTTGATTTATTATCGGTAGCATTACAAATATTAGATAACATTTTGTCCACAGTCGTACCAAGGTTGCATGTCAATACTTCCGTGTTAAGATTAAATAGAATAACGCCAGCTGTTTCATAGCAAACAGCTTGTAATATGATCGGGATGTTTTTCTGCAGATACAAACTGTAGCAAAAACTGCTAGAATACATCGTAATGAATGGGTGGAGAATGCTGATCGATTGGTTGCTGGGTTTCTTGAGTTGTTTGAAGAAGGTTGCCATAAAATGGTCAGCTCCCTTTCTCTCTCTCTCTCTCACACGCACTAGACAAGGGCTTCAGTAAATAACTAGCTTTTGTTTTGCTTGATATGTGAACATTTGTTCTGTGCTCTATGTCAGGGAACAGCCATCAGGGAGCGAATACAAGAGCGGCTACTAAGGGGGCAGCAGTTTAGAGGACTTGTATATGATGAGGAAGTTGATGATGAGTTCTATGACGACTCCGAGGAAGAAGAAGAAGAAGAATACTATGTCAAAGACGACTTAAAATGAGCCGCTCTTTTGTGTTCTTGATGGGACATTAATCTTGTTTATGGTGTTAAAAGTATAGCATATCTTGAATTAGTATCTTCATAAACTGCTTTGAGCAAAGAAAAGCAGTTGACTGCTGGAAGTAATTTGTTAGAACAGATGTATATATAGATAAAGGCAAAGCTTATTATCTGAAGGGATTCTGCTGTATGAACTTAGACGTGGTATTGATGTGTGAGGTTGAAAATATATAATATCTTCAGATTATGGTTGTGATTGGCTCTATTGATGGAGACTTCTTTTAACCCTGATACAATGCCATAATCCTCTGATTTCAAGTGTTTGAATCCTTACACAAACTGTTCACTTATGCCCACTATCTTACTGATAATTTACAGAAAACCCAATTTACACCCAACAGTATTGAATGAAATTCATTAATAAACAACTTCATTCTAGAGACTACTCGTACAATCGAGGTTCTATATATATATATATATATATTTGACATTTTATAATTTTAATAAAAGTTGTTTTAATTTGAGATGTGTTTGGGGTATAATGTTGTAGGCCATGGTTTGTTGGAGTTTATGCTTTAAATAACATATAAGTTTATTATGATTAAAGTTGTTCACTGATCTAGTTTTAAGTATATGGCATATGTTATTTTACATGTTTAATATTGTTCTATGTATATTTTGTATGTGAAATGTCATTGGATTACATTGAACAAGGTCTATGATGTGAGTAAAGAGTTATCATACAAGATCTTAGTTCATTATCCTTATAGTCTTAAACTTATGGATAGTTCGCAGTCGGTAATGAAATTAGGCATTCCATTTGCGAAGACTGTTAGACATCGAATCTTTGTGATTGATTTTGATTAGGTAAAGTTGAAGGCTTCGAGTTGATGTGTATATGTTATGCATTGAACGGACTTTGAGAGTTGTTTTTCCATGAAAGTACTTTCAAAGGGAAAAACTCATACTCTCAATATTATTTATGATATTGATTTTAAATTCTGAGATGATTGTGTACTCAGAAGTAAAGTGTAAATTATTTTGAAGCATTTATAGGTGAGATCAAAATGATGGTCAACATACTCAGTGTGTTGGGTGATCACAATTAACATTATGAGAAAGCTTCTCTCAAGATGGAATCGAAGTCCTTTATTATAAGGATAAGAAATTTTCCCTTGAGATTGATTTTATGGATTGGATTATTCTAAGTCTTTGGCTGGAGCATTTTGGTATGAGATACTGAAATACTAAGTACATGTGATAATTCTTTCATGAGTACAAGAATAATATAAATAAAATTAGAGGACTCAAGGAAAAAGAGGTAGAGAATTAAATCGCAGTATCTTGACTTTAATTCTGCTATGAAAGATTTCATGGAAGAATTAAAAGTCAAAATTAAGTAAATTTAAAAGATTAATTGTTTTAATCAAAAATAAAAATTAGAGTGCAATTACAATTGTTTAGTAGAATCAATTGTAATTAAATAGTGACTGGAAGAGTTAGAACTATTTTGGCTTGTTTTTATTTTCATTTAGGTCTCTCACTAAGCTGATTTAATTTAATTAAATCAGGCCTTTTATTTATTGGGTTGGTTGTTTTTATTTAATTAAAAATATGGGATAGAGAGAAACTATGCATGAGATCCAAGATAGGAGATTGGGCATTGCGATAAAACCCAAGCCCAAAGGAATAGTAGATGACACATGGACCAATGTATTAATCACTTGCTACATATTGTCCCACATTGCTTATATCTTCTACTCTCCTAGTATTCAGAGCCTATAAATAGATATGACTGTAACTCTTCAAAAAATAAGCTATTTTTCTACAGTTCTTTAATTTTTACTAAGAACTAATATTCTTGAGTTAACTCTCGAGAATAAGTTTAAATTTTGAAGAAAAAAAAAAAAAAAAGTTGAGAGCCCACTCTCTTGGTTATAATCAGTCATTGGTGAGAAGATCTGAAGGTTCATTACACGTTCTTCATCGAGGAGCAAGGAACTTAATCTTGCTTATATAGCTAAGGAGTGATCGTTTAATTTTAAACACATTCAAGTATGTGTTTTTGATTTGCAGTTTCTTTTTAAAGTAGCATTGTTTTTGTCAGTTTTTGATAAAGTTCGTTCCTGGATTTGAGAATTTTATTTTTCGTTACGTAATATTGTTTTTACAAACCAATTTTCAACATAGTTGTATTTAATTTAATTTAAGTGAACACAATGAGATTGGTGCACATAAAACTTAAATCATTAGGCTAATTACAACTACAAATATTTGTTCGTAGTTGGTGATAAAAAGCTTTTTATATGATTAGAAAATATTCTTGCACAACATTACACAATTTGTGCACAATACAAGATACATGGGTGGGATCCATGTGAGTGAGACCTACCACCCTACGTGTCTTGTGTTGTGCAATGCTGTTGTGCACTAATTACTTTTTTTATATGACAAGGCTACTATTTGTTGATCATGATGATTTATCTTAGTCATACACGTGGAGATTTCTAATCAGTGAATTGGTATATTATACTAGACATGACCGCCGAGAGGAAAATATTTATAAAATATTGTTGGGTATTTTGTAAATATTTTCTCACATCTAATAATCGTAATGCTCTTAATTAATTCTGAGGAATTAGTGAACACTTGACCTCAAGATAGAATCCACAATTTTGTTCTATTGAGTTCGATTTGATGAACCCGATTATTCAAATTCTAGGCATGGTATTTTATTAAGTTCCTACTAAAATCAATCTTTAAAGAATATGATTACGAGAGACAGAATGATTAGAGAATTATGCAATGACACAGTAAATTTTATTGACTTCATTTTTATGGGGATATTTATATGGAGGGGTATTTTTCAAGAATTAGAGTAATGACAATATCTTTTGTAACAAAATAAAATTTAAAGTGAAATTATGATTTTATAGTGGAATAAATCATAATTAAAGGTAGCCTTGGATTGGTTATGAGATAATTAGAAATCTAAGGTATTTTGGAGCTAAAATTTCATTATTATTTTTTTCTCTCTTAGGTCCCTTCTTAACCCTATTATATGCAATTAAAGCCAAGGTTTTAAAAGATAGAGAGAGCAATTATTTTGTTGGGAAATGATTAAAACACTCGCACTACACAACAATGACACAACACCAAGACACAATGGAGTGGGACTCACACATGGACCCCACTCCATTGTGCCTTGGTGTTGTGTCATTGTTGTGCATTGTGAGTGTAAGGATCACTCCCCTATTTTGTTCTAGGGGTTGGACTCTAGGGTGGACGACACACACCAAGTGGGATATTTCCCTAGCCCTAGGGGTGTGCACCACATAGAGGCCTAATAGGACCAAGAAAACCGTTTCCTACTCCTACTAGGGTTTCGATTCACAAAAGGACTTGGAGTCCTTTAGAGCCTGTTTGTCGAATCGCATTTTGGTTTTTTTGAAAGTGTTTTCGATAATAAGAGTAAAAATTACTTTTTAATTTTTTAAATAGTAATTTTTAAAAAACCCATCATTTTTTTTTTCTTCTGCCATGGGTGGGACATGGGGTGGTTCGGCCACCCCAGACCGGCCAAGGGGGGTGGCTCAGTCCCTATTCTTTTTCTTTTTCTTTTTCAATTTTTTTAATAAATTTTTAGAGTTTTTTTTTAAATTTTTTTTATATAGTGCCACATGTCAACCTCAGCGGTTGACACATGACAGATCGTTAAATATTGGACGGAAAAATAGATAGAGGTACCAAGTTCGTCTTTTCCCAAAATTCAAGTACCATCTGTAATACGAATTAAAACTCAGGTACCAAAAAATAAAGTTGTCAAAACTCAAGTACTAAAAATATATTTAACCCTTAATTTTATTGAAAAATAACTCGTGACTCCATTCTCAATAGACAAGCAAGTCGAACCTGTAGTTGTGTCAATATGTTTGCCTAGTTGTGGGTATGATTGTAGTAATTTGTTTAAACCTATACTCAGGTGACTAGCTAGCTATCAAGGATTTCTCTTAGCTGCATTCAGAGTGGTAAGTAAATCCTCCGCCCCTTCTAAGGTTATTTTATATCCTTTTATTTGACCCATTATGTTTAGTACTATAGATATGTACATGTGAATAATTGTTTTAATACTATATTGCAAATTTACCTTACTTTCATAAAAGGTTTCTAAAGAGTTTTTGAAATGAAAAGTGAGAACGGAGATTTGTTTTGAGAAAGTTCTTGGTCTAATTTTGAATTACTTTATAAATTTCGTAAATTAGTAATTTGGTAAAGTTCCCGAATTGGGAAAGCTTTACTTTTAAAATTAATAATTATGAGAAGTATGAGATGAAAACTATCATACACGTCGCCCTATAGATATCAATAGAAGTAAAAGAGATGAAAAGGTTTATAAGATGAGGGCACATATAGAGGAGATATTTTTGGCCCAAGAGAAATTAAATGAAAACACAGCTCGGTACAGATGCTGGGATGGAGGCGCAACCATTGAATGAGGCTCCCCCAGAAGGTGGTATTCTATCGCTTTTTGCCATGCTGAGTGCTTTAAGTAAGTTAATTGGCTGGCCAGAGGGCACGTCTGCGGCCGCATGTGTTGCCATGGTCGAAAGGACCGCACAACTCTAGTACGCGAGGGTAACAGTGTACATGGGCCCTATTATAAGAATGCTAGTTATAAATAAATATATTTATGTGTTCTGAAGATGAGGAATGGTTTTATCGTAGACTTATTGGAAATCGATGCATTTTGAAATTAATTTGTGTCTTCATTTAAATAGTGATATGTGTCAAATATTCTTTGAAGTGGTTTTCAAAGAAGAAAAATGTTTTTTAAAGAATAAGGTTTTATCTTTGCCGAAATAGAGTTAGGTGATAAATATGCTTTGAAGTGTTACAAGAAATAAATCATTTTAAGTGAAAGGTTTTAAAGAAAAGGAATTTATACCAACTGTTTTATGGTTAGGGATTTACTTACTGAGCATTTCAGCTCATTCAATTTACTTTTTATTTTCAGGTAATCAGCAGTTTGAGCTAGGAGGCTAGAATAGGGGCGGGGTTAATTATTGAGTTCATTTGAGCTGCATATTATTTTGTTTTAAATAAGAGCATTGGCACAATTTCAGGGATATGACATATTTAATAAAGAATGTTATTTATATATCTTTGAGCAAACGTTTCTACATTTTATGAAGTTTTAAATTTGATGTTTTTATTTTATCATACATTTAGTATCACATGTAGTAATTGCTCTGATAGACCTTGGAAATCTTTGCGCCTCTGAGTGAGTAAATTGACAATCCTATCAAAGGAGTATGACACAAACGAATGTGTTGCCCCCAAATAAAAAAGACTTGAATTTCTATTAGAAGAAATAGAGAGGGTATCTGTCGCCACTTCATTGGATGCCTTAGCATCTCCTGGCGTCAAAGCATATACTCGAGCAGGTGCGGTGTTCCTCTGACCCCTGGATGATTATGACCAGCTTGGTTGTTGATAAGATTGTCAATTTACTCTCTCAGAGGTGCAAAGATTTTTAAGGTTTACCAGAACAATTTCTATATATGATACTAAATGCATGATAGACTAAAAACATCAAATTTAAAACTTCATAAAATGCGGAAACGTTTGTTCAAAGACATAAAAATAACATTCTTTATTAAATATGTCATAACCCTAAAATTATGTCAGTGCCCTTATTTAAAACAAAATAATATGTAGCTCAGATAGACTCAATAATTAACCCCACCCCCATTTCGGCCTCCTAGCTCAAACTGCTGATCACCTAAAAATAAAAAGTAAACTGAATGAGCTGAAAGGCTCAGTAAATAAGTCCCCAACCATAAAACATTTGGGAGAAAATCATTTTCTTTAAAACCTTTTACTTAAAACGATTTATTTCCTATAACTCTTCAAAGCATATTTATCACCTAACTTTATTTAGGTAAAGATAAAACCTTATTCTTTAAAAACATTTTTCTTCTTTGAAAACCACTTCAAATAATATTTAACACATATCACTATTTAAATGAAGACACAAATTAATTTCAAAATGCATCGATTTCCAATAAAGCTACGATAAAACCATTCATCTTCTTCAGAACACATAAATATATTTATTTATAAGTTATAACTAACATTCTCATAATATGGCTCATGTACACTATTACCCCCGCATATTAAGGTTCACGATCCTTTCGACCATGGCAACGCATGCGGCCTCAAACTTTCCCTCTGGCTAGCCAATTAACTTGGTGCACTCAGCATGGCAAAAAGCGATGGAATACGACCTTCTGGCAGAACCTTCTTCAGTGATTTCTCCTCTATCCCAACATCGGTATCGAGCCGTGTTTTCATTTAATTTCTCTTGGGCCAAAAATATCTCCTCCATACGTGCCTTCATCTTATACACTTTTTCATCTCCTTTACTTCTCTTAATATCTTTAGGTAGACGTGTAGGAGGGTTTCCATCTCATACTTCTCATAATTATTTTTTTAAAATAAAGCTTTCCCAATTTGAAAACTTTACCAAATTACTAATTTACGAAATTTATAAAGCAGTTCAAAACTAAGAACTTTCTCAAAACAAATATCTGTTCTCACTTTTTATTTCAAAAACTCTTTAGAAATCTTTTCTGAAAGCAAAGTAAATTCGCAATATAGTATTAAAACAATTATTCACACGTAAATATCTATATTGCTAAACACAATGGATCAAATAACATGACATAAAATAACCTTAGAAGTGGCAGATGATCTACTTACCTCTCTGAATGCAGCTAATTAAGTTAAACCCTTGATAGCTAGCTAGTCACCTAAGAACAGGTTTAAACAAATTACTACAATCATACTCACAACTAGGCAAACATATTGACACAACTACGGGTTCCGCTTGCTAGTCTATTGAGAATGGACTCATGAGGTATTTTTCAATAAATTTAACATGCTATTAAAATATAAATTTTAAACTTTAAATTCTTCTTCCTTGATAACAGTAAATTTTTGTAAGTAACTATAACATGCATTTATACTAGAAATATATTTTTTTATTCCTTTTTAACTTGTTCTAGTGGGGTTTAAGCATATAAGCTGATAATGGCTTCTCTAACTATGGCAAGGACTTTAAATATCCAAGTCAATGGCTACAGAGGCTAGGACAATTAGTTCAAGTGTTAGGGATAAAGGTTGAAAATATTTAAAACAATGGGCTCGAACTATTTTAAACCATGGCCTTAAAGCACAAATCCATGTTCCATGTATTCAGCCAATTCAAAGCAGTATGGTCACTAAAGTAGTGCACAACAAAAAAAGAAAAAATTGTATATTACTAAAACAATATTTTGAAATATGAATCATGCATTCGATTAGATTTGTAAGAATAAGAAAAGAAAGAAAGAAAAAATTCTTTGGTATATACATGCATGAAGCAGACTTGTAAAGATTTTTTGTTTTTTTTTTTTAAAAAAAACACACTGATAAGTCTTGAATTATTCGATTCAAGACCCCTTAATTTATATTTGTTATACTTAGTTTGTGTCGTAAATATAATATTTTGTTGTGTTTTAGTGTTTTGTCTTATTTTCAGGTCTGAATTGAAATCTAGTTCAAAACACCCGAATTAGACCTGAAAATACGTCAAGGGCAATTTGGTCATTTCCAGAGTTAAAAGTTACTCATGCCAAGTGAAGAATCGACTAAGGCAAATCGATCGATCGACTTTATAATCGATCGATCGAATCATCAGTCGAAGAAAAATCGATTGTGCAAGATGCGATCGATCGAGATAGGGCAACCACAAATGCGATCTAGCGAAATGCGATCGATCGACTTTATAATCGATCGATCGAATTTAAATATTTTCAAAACAATCTGGAACAGTGTTCACATGTCACTCTTCCTTGATATTTTAAATATCCTAGATATTTTTAGATATTTCTTAGAAATTTTTCGATATTTTTTAGATATTTCCAAATATCTCTTGTCTTATCCTATCCTATCCTATCTCTTATCTTATCTCTTCTTTAGATATTATTTTGTAAATCTCATCCTCTATATATATGAAGCATGGGTGAGAGAGATAAGCATGCATCTTTTGGGGGTTCCATTTTCTCAGGTGTATCTTCTTGGTTAATTTTAGTGCTTCTCATTTCTTTTATGTAATCCGAATTCCATACTTTAAATATATTATTTTTGTTCATTTTGATCTTGTTTCTTTATTGTTTTTATGCTTAGATTAGTTTAATCATATCTAGCTAAACTCTACCTTAGGGTTTTGATCAAAATCTCTTCCAAAAGCCATGGAGTGTTCTTGATGTTCTTGAGTTTTTCTTGATGTGTTTGATGATTGTGTAAGGCTAGAGGATTTCAAAACTCATGCTAAAAGGTTTTGTCTTCAATATTCCAATCCATTTATTCATGAAAAATAGTTATACTTGTCTATGAGTTTTCTTGATTTCTTGAATAAAACCAACGTTCTTGAAATGGAACGATGTCTTTTGCAATGGTTTTATTTAACATGATATATGTTTACTTATTAGAGTTACCTTATAGGGTATGCTAGGGAGCACCGGTCATTTCGTACATTTGGTAGTCTAAACCGTCTTTCAATTATAATTTAATCTTTTCATGAAATAGATCGGTGTGAAACTAAGATACCTTATTATTGTGGCCTAACTAGGGTTTTCACGTATTGTGTATACTTATTAGGATGTTTTATAGAGTAGTAAACTAAGGAGCATTAAACTAAGGAGCATTAATCACCCCACACCTTTTATAGTGTAAACGTTTTTCAATTATAGACTAATCTTTACGTGGAGTTGTTTAATATGAAACTAGGTACTTTATGATTATATCTTAACGAAAGTATTTTCATGTCGAGGTCGTCGTAATGGTTGACGCCCATTACGCGCTCATATCATGCATATTAAGAAGATCCGTATAGAACTTAAGCATTTCATTGGTTAAGGATTTGATAAGATCATTATTCTAAGTTTTCTTTTAAGTTTGTTTTCATTTTCCGCTTTCCTTTACTTTATTCGTTGTAGCTTCAATTCTACAACTTTACTTTTGTTTTTATTTTTAAGTATCCCGTTACGCAAAACAACCATCAATCTCTGTGGTTCGATAACCCTTACTATAGTACAATTGATTTGTACTATTGCGAATAGTAAAACATATAAATTTAAAATCCACGTACGGAGTATTGTAACGATTGTTTATGGGATCACCCCAAAACTTACATAATGCTAGTCCCTAGCATTACAACTAGAAATTAAAATATAAACAACTAATCTACATCATCTTTCGTGGGAAACGCGATTGCATTTAACACATGCAACAAGTCTTTTAAACCCCTAGGCTACCCTAGTGGA
The DNA here is from genome assembly GCA_028654335.1 of Alnus rubra. Classification (NCBI taxonomy): domain Eukaryota; kingdom Viridiplantae; phylum Streptophyta; class Magnoliopsida; order Fagales; family Betulaceae; genus Alnus; species Alnus rubra. The sequence goes on from JAJPGS010002213.1 coordinate 892,711, forward strand.
CGAGTGAAGTCTCGTGAAGGTTTAGCAGAAATGCTACCTACAAACATTCTTTACAAAATATACATGTTACCTAATAAAAAGAAGTATCATCACAACAATGGTTCATAATTCATGAACGACTTTAAACTAATAAACTCCATCTTCACACAGTTTAGAAAATCATAGTCTACTCACTTACAAATGGCCGGCTAAGATCTCACATGTTAGAAATGATGCATTTTGATATTAACATACAATTATAGAGCTTTCAAAGAATATAACTCACATACATGCTTCAATGTCTCAAAATTCTTTGTATCTTCCATTAGATGGAATCACTAAGGCATAGACAGAATTTATTTACATTATTTATTATGGTTGTACAATTCTCAACTCCTTTAAGCTTCTAAATGACCTATGTACCAAGTGTTAGGCCAGTGACTCCCAAACCAGATGGCTTTAGGGTACTAGATGTAAAAACATCTCTAAGGGCTTAATAACTCAAGTCAAGAAGAACTACAAAGTCAAACTAACCATTTATTATTAACTTACATCTTTTGACGCGAACACTCAATGCTTAATGAGGCAAGAGGTCCGGTTACTCAATGAATTTTTTTTTTATTTTTTTTTTATGCAATATATGCCCATGTCATCCATCTAACAAGTCACTTAATTTTTATTTGAGACACTCAAAACAAATATGCAAGGTATTACTTAAGCACATACCCCACAAACAATATGCCAATGTACATCATGATTTTCAAATTTCACAAGTGAATCTCATAGTTAAAAGTAATTAAGCAAACTAAGAATTTCTAATTGTGTGATCATGTGTTCAAAATTTTAAAATTATCAATGAAAAGCAAATCACAATTATAAATCAACTAATTTCTACAAAACAACATAGATATTCACAAAGAAATTTGAAATTTTTTTGTACAAAATTCGAACTAAGTGTACTTCTATACCCCCAAACTTAAAATAACACATTGTCCCCAATGTGTACAAAATGAAAGCATGGTTAAGGGATAAAGAAAACTTGAATGGGGAGGAATGGCTCATAGCATACCCCCAAACTTAGAGGTAAAAACACTTAACCTGAAAAACAAAACTAAAAAGAAAGTGAAAGATAGCAAATAGTAACAAGCATGAAATATAAACAATGAAACAAAATGAATGGAGTGCCTCACAGAACCGCTAAGTTTAACGTCTTCAGCCAAACCCATTAGAACTCACTGCTAATGAATGGATTTGTGTCTGGCAGTGGTTGAGCAAAATTTATCGTTTAGTGCCCATTCGGATCCTTGAGACATAATGGATATGGCACTTCAGGTTTAAAATGGGTCTCAAGGAAGGGAGTGTTTGAATGTGGTACATCAATTTGCACTCCCTTGCCCTTGGCAAGTTTTAACTTTTCTGATTGCCCTATCGGTTCAGTCTTTGTCTCTCCCACATGTGGTTAATGACTATCTCTCCATCATATAACTGGTGGACTAGAACACTTCCCTTTCTCTCTATCATATAGGGACTTAGCTAGTTGGACTTCTAGCTTTGCTATAGACTGAGAATGAGAATTCAGAATCTAAGTCTGAGACTCAAATTTACTGAGACTGATCAACACCTTTTCCTCAAATGTAGAATTTCTAGGAGGTGGAAGGGCTGATTGTTATTGTGGGTTGGGAGGACGACTATTAGGTGGCGGCTGATAAAATTGATTATTGGACAACTGATATGCTTGGTTTTGCAGTCCATTGTTATGTGGAACATTAGGCCGCCACATATTATTATTGTTTCTCAAACCTGGGTTATAAGAACTATTAAAATGATCACCACCCGGCCTAGAGAAAGCTGCATTCATTTGCTTAGCTGGAGGCTTAGAAAACTGTCCAACAATAGGACAATTTCCGGCTTGATGTGAGGGATCAAAGCAAAATGAACATGTTTCATGTGGTGTGTGTATATGAGATGCAGTCGCAGGAACAAAACCAAACACAAGTAATTGATCTAACTTTCTAGATAAAGCATCCACTTTGGCATTCAAGTCCAAAGGTTGGGATACCTCATAGAGAGTTTGGCTCTTAGCGTTTGTCCTACGACCGGATGATGAATGGTGTAAAGAGTTTTCCGACAAATTTTCAAAAAGTATTCATGCATCATCCTCACTCTTTAATATAAACATACTCCCACATGAGGCATCTACCATCTGTCTATGAGGCTCCGTTAAGCCATCATAAAAACACTGTACTAACTGCCACTTGGGAACGGCATGATGTGGACACTTTCGTAAAAGGTCATTCATCCTCTCCCAAGTCTCATGAAATGGTTCTCCCTCTATCTGTGAAAAAACAGTTATGGCTTTTCGTATTTGATTTGTTTTCCTTATGGTAAAGTATTTCTTAAGGAACTCGTGTTGCATCTGAGCTCAAGAAGTAATGGAATTAGTCTCTAGGGAATTCAACCAATACTTAGCTTTGTCTTTCAGAGAGAACGGAAATAGGCGCATCCTTAAAGCATCGTCTAAAAAATTCTGCAACCTTATGGTGGAGCAGATTTCAATAAATTCATCTAAATGCTTATAAGGGTCCCCGGTATTAATTCTGTAAAATAATAGAAGCATTTGAATGAATCCGGACTTAATTTCAAAATGAGCTGCCGTAATGTCTGGCAACTGAAGGCTTGAAGTAGGTGTGTATGTCGAGGGAACATAGTAATCCCTCAACAGCACAGGCTTTGGTTCTTCAACCATAGGTGATTTAGAATGGGCTCTTAGACGTGAGTTCCGTTTGGATATACTTCGTCTTGAAATCCGCCATAAGTTTGGGTCGTATGAAAAAATAAGCAATGATAATGAACGACCACCAAACATGGACCAACAAAAATTAATCTATATATACAAGGTACATAAAAGAAATAAAATGAAAAATGAAGAAAAACTAACCGGTTCTGTAGTGAGGCAGTGCAGTAGCAGCTGGAGTGCTACTACAGGAAAAGTCACTTGATCGAAACTTCGATCGATCACTTTTAGAGTAGATCGATCGATTCTCTGCAAAAAAAAAAAAAAAAAAAAAAAAACAAAATAAAACAAAATTAAAGACTAAATATGCACATGACAGTAAGAAATTAAATGTAGATTCGGTCCAGAGACAGCAGAAAAGCAGTGCTGCTCAAAACAGAAGTCGATTGATTAATCTTTTCTGTAGAAATAGAATTTTGCAGAAAACAAACAAAACCGAATTTAAACACCAAAAAACGCAAAAACAGTTTACAAATAGAAATAAAACCGCTTATAAATAGAATATACAATATGTACTAAATCAAACTAAATACAATCTTAAATATCTCATAAACAACCGTTACAATCCCCGGCAACGGCGCCAAAAATTGGTACATGTCTCAACGACACGATGCGTGGATTTTAAATTTATATATTGAACCACTTTACTATAGTATAATTGATTCATACTATTGCGAAGTGGTTCAATATATAAATTTAAAATCTACGTATCGTGCCGTTGAGACACGTACCACACACACTAGTAATTGTTTGTGAATACTTAGAGGAATCAAACCTGTTGTGGGTGGCAACATACACGTGCATGTGATAGTCAAAGATGGTATTACTAAAATATTAAAATACTCTCACACCATGGGACCACTTCTCACCAAGAGCACATGAAGAGAAAAATGTATAAAAGAAAATATTGAGAGGAGAGTTGTACCATGTGGTATGAAGTTAGAGAAGGACAAAGTCTTTCCTCGATTCTTTTTTTTTCTTCTTCTTCTTCTTCTTCTTGCAGGTATAGGGTGAGAAAAGTTTGGAATATTGAATATGATGGTGTTTCGGCTGGTAGCAAGGATAGAAGCAGAGAGAGAGAGAGAAAAATAATTGGGTGGCTACTCGGCTAGGGGAGAGAAAAGTGTGCTAGGTTTTCATCATATTCATATTTATCTGGATAGTGGAGAGAACAAAGGAAGAGATAGAACGAGTGTACAACTATAATGAGGTAGGAGGCCAGGGTTTTATCTTATTCTCCTATTTTACTTTTAAGGTTTAGATACAATGAGGTATATTTTTAATATAATGAAAATAAAATAATAATAGTGGATAAAATTCAGTAAATGCCAGAAATTTTTTCTTTTTATTTAAAACAATATTTCTTTTTAGATTTGGAAAAAAATATATTAAATTGTGAGACCGTATTAAAATTCCGTAAATGCAACTTTTAAAATTTTCCTTTGTCATTTAATTATTCATTGACCAATATTTTGAGAAAAATTAATGTGAATTATAATTTTGTTCTCTTTAAAAAATTAATTCTCCATGACTACTAAAATTACGTAAATCTCCCTAAAGGAATACCGAGATCGTTACATATATATATATATATGATCAAATTCTTTAGAACCGTAGTAAATTTAGGGGTGGCAATTTGTGTTCGTGTCGGTTTAGAGTCATGTCAAGGCATGGATACAAGATTAATTATATAAATCAACTCTAATATAAGCTATTTAATTAATTGAATTGGCCAAACCTTTCAACCTTAACTCAGTAATTTTGTGATGGGATAGTGTCGGGGGTTTTGCAAGTTCGGGTCATGTTGAAGCATGCTTATAAGACTAGTTATATAGGTCAATCATAATATAACTCATTTAAGAGCACTATGTGCAGCTTAATTCCCTTAAATGTACTTTACAATATCTTCCTTTACCCTTTCCGAGTTTTCCTATACTATTTAAATATTTTTAAATTAAATGCTTTGGAAAAGAGAGAGGAAAGATAAATCATTTAAATATTGTTCAAATAAATGCTAAAGAAATGAGAAATGAAAGAGAAAGTTTATTTTATATTAAAATTATGTTAATGGAACCACTTTTGCTTCCCTAGATTTAGGGTACAATTTTTGGTTCCTTTAGTGTTTCCTTAGTTTTGGGAACAACAAGAAAATTTGATTCAATGAATTTTTTAGAAGTTTTTCCTACATTTAGGAAAAATAATAAAATTTAGAGAAATTGCTACTAGTGCTCTAACTAAAGGGGTTAGACCCATCAATCCTAATGTGCTAATTTTGTCCTAGTCCGAGTTCGTACAAAATTTACGAATCATGTCAAAAATTGCCAACATTGTAAATTATCATCTTTTAATGCGATTAATTCCCGTATAATCATGATCATCAAAAGGAATTAATTAATCCACGCATTGGTTCATCTATAGATGTAACTTTAAGTGATATTTTTTCGTGGGGCTTACAATTGCTATATATATAATAATAATTACTCTAATAATTCCATAGATAAAATATATATCGGATAAAAGAAACATGGCAACAACACTCACGCCATGATCCTAGGTAGTACACGATGCCGAGACAATCTTTATGAAGTTGACAAAAGAGAGAGAAATAAGACAAATATTTAACTACTAATTAACGGTAATATATAAGTTCACTAGGCCGTGACAAAATCCAAAGAGGACTGGCAGTGGCAGCAGTAGTAGTCACTGGATTTAAGCCGATGCCGGCAAGTAGGGCAAGAAGAGTGAGAGAGCAGCCACACATCAATGCATGCGACATGAAACCGGTGGTTGCACTCCGGCAGGATCCTTATCTTGTCTCCGTCAGAGAAGTCAACCAGGCAAATTGCACACCCTGAGGCTGACGATGGAGAGCCTGAGTTGGCATAAGTTGAAGTTGGCAAAGCCACCATTTCTTTCTTCTTTAACCCCGAATCTAGCTGACGAAAAGCAGCCGATCGGACCGACCCTGCAGTGACGGCACGATTGGCGCATCGAAGCACGCAGTGCAGCATGGAGTGAAGGCCGAGAGCACAAACAAAGGCACACAAAATGGCTGCAACAATGAGCATAAGATTGAAATCCATAGAGGTGTCGGCAGCGGCCGGTTCGTCGTGAGAGCCGTGACAGCTAGTGCTCGAGGACGGACTAAGTGCGGGAGGAGGAGATTGAGCCATGGAGAAAGAGAAGCGGGAGAGATGGATGGAAATGGTGGAGAGAGCACACACAAAGTGAACAACATATTGAGGGCAGAGCAGTACTGATCAGTGACTGAATGGAGAGAAACGATGGCAAAGGATATGCTTACTTGATACTCCACTACTGTCTTCCGTTTCTTTTATTATGCGCTTCAAAGCAAGATAAAAAGCATATCTCACTCTACCTGATCAACAGATTTGATCAAACTCCTATTGGTGGTTTTGATCAAGTAGCGGCCGACATGATTTTGTTGGTGGAAAAGTGGTGTTTTATATATATATATATATATATATATATATATATATACTTGTAGAATTTTTGGTAGAATTTTTTATTAAAATGTTAGTGAGATTTGATATATATGGAATATGGATAATATGGGGTTGATCCGGTTCTTTGCATTACTGTTTCGAGAACAAGACCGGTTGGATAAATTTCGAAGGTTCGATCAGGCCCTAGTAAAAATATCTATTTTGAAGGGAAAAATCAAATCCTGACAAATACTTGATAAGATGTCAAAACAGGTACGTTAAAATTAAGAGAAAAGCCATTATAAACACATTATTTAGCCATCATAAATACTAATATTTTGGAGGAAAGTAATTACACCATGAAAATATAACTCAATACTTCAACAACACCTAGAGGGAGATTGAATAAGTGTTACAAAATATAATGCAGAATTTAAAAATTAATAACAACACAAACGATTACCAAATATCAAGTACTAAGTATTTAATCAATAAACACAAGTAATTTGGTGACGAAGTGAGAACTCTTTGAGCACCTCAAAGAGAAAAATCACTACAGAACAGTTAAACCCAGAAAATCAATCAACTATTGCAAAATGAAAAATTACAAAATGTTCATACTTACAAAACCTTTGCAATCGACACATCCTTGTACTAATCAAACGACCCCCTTGTCCACTACTACGATAGTTTTCTAAGAACCTTTGGACAATTTTTTTACTTGATCGATCTCTTTTATCGAAATTCCGATAGACTTCAACGGTTGAATAAATGATGAACTCTATGGTTTACAAGAAAGAAAACTCTCAAGACATAAATTTCTCTTGGCACATGAAGAAGAGGGTTAGCCAATGTTTAGGCTCAAGAACATATATAGACGAAAACTCTCTAGAATGAATAAGAAATAGCCTCTCTAACTACCCCAAGGTCTAAATTAGGATATGAATGCTTATATAAACTAGAAAAATACAAAGCTATTTGGACAGATTTGAATCGATCCAATTGTTCTTTATCAATCCAATTTTGTGATCTTATCATACGAACTTTTCCTTGTTTAGACAAATTTGCTCAATCCAATTTGAGTTTGATCGATCCAAATTAAGCTTGATTAATCCAAATCTTCAACTCTTGATTTTTCTTCGTTTAAGCTCCAAACTTGTATTAAGCATAACCCTATATTTAAAACTTACATCCAAAATTATTTTGTCACTCAATTAGTCAATTCAGAAACCTAACACACTATTTTTAACCGAAGGGAAACACCCTTGCAAAAATATATATATTTTTTAAACTAAGTATCCTCGATAATGCGGATCAAGATTTCCTAGAATTCTTAGAATAGATATCTTAAAATCTCGGACATTGTTTTTTAAATTAAATGGTGGAGATTTTAAAAGCTTAAAAATTTCAACAATTTTGTTTTTAAAATTTAAAAAGTTCAAAAGTCAAATTTAAAATTACAAATATAACGTTTCATTTTCTTAGTATCAATTGATTGGTTTTTTTATCTCAATAAGGAAAACAATGAAAAGCATTTGAAATCAATTACTTTATAATTATTTTGAACTCCTCTAGGTTTAGGCTTGTTTCTTTTTTCTTTTTTTTCTTTATTTTTTTAAGTCCATTATGTGTTGGGAAATTCCATAGACAAAAACCCATGTGTATGTAATGTTTTAAGTCCATACCATGTGTCATGTCATTCAACTATACAAGACATATTACATATATTCATGAAGATGACGTCGCGAGATACAAATTAATCTCATACCTTATATATATATATATATATAAATCTTTGAACTTTATTCAATCCAATCAAAAAAGTTAGAGCATAATCTCTAGAAATAGAGCCCAACACTCTATTTCAGCACAAGCAAATTGCTCGAAAATTACAACATCACGGATACCCTTAGGAATTTCATTAATCCATATCATATCCATAATTTGTTTTACCGCTGTCTTAGCAAATCCATGTGCTGCATAATTTGCCACTCTATGAATATGGCTAATTTGCCAACTTCGTCTAATAGACAAAACCATTTGTATATTCGCCACCAATTGACCGTACTTACACCAGTTCGGACCTTTTTCCTTGACTACATTAACCACCTGTAAGGAATCCCCTTCCAAAATATTATTCTGAAGTCCTAGGTCGCAACAAAATTCCCCAACACATAGAGCTACTTTAACCACACGTTCTTACCTTACATATATAGTTTGACATTTTGTTGCAACTACCTATCCTTCAAAATCCCTTGCAATAATGCCAATACCCATGCGCCTGTTTTTGGAGTCAATAGCCACATCCCAATTAATTTTATACATATCATCAGGTGGAGTTTTTCATATTTCTGGGGCATGAGTACCAGTGTGGGTCAGTGCCTGAGCCTCTCTAGCATTAGCTTATGAAAATTCTTTTAAAAATTGAGCAGCTTCATAGAGTAGTTGGCTTGGATGGGTGAACACCCCCCATGTACCACTGTGTTTCTTTGGAACCAAATTTTGCGAGCTAAGTAGACTTACAAACTAACCTATAGTTAATTGGTTGTTTAGGCCTTTCTTTTTCTGCAGGAAGCTCTTCTCTCTCTCCTCTAAAAATTCTTCTCCCCTTTTTAAACCTCCGGCTGCAAGGGGAGGAGGGAGGTTTTGTCACCTCTACTTCCCCCTTCCTTCTTCTACCACGTACTCATTTCCGCCTCTTTCGAGGGAGGCTCTATCCATCTCTTCAGAGGCTTTATCCAAAGCTCGGTTCAACAGCTCTATCGGCTTCTCCAGCACTCCCTGCTTCGGATCCGTCCTCTTTTGAAGTTTTTGGTTTCGATTTTTTCAAAATTAAATCTATCAACTTTAGGAAGCTCCACCATCACACGCGTCTTTCCATTGTGTTCCTGGGCCTCTCCGCTTTGATCCATTGTCATACGCATCTCTTTCAGGCCAACACGGGCCAACGCGTGGGCAGCCCTACACTGCACATGATGATTTCCATTGCCGCTGTCGTCGACCTTGTGTGGTCATCCGCTACCTCCCGGCACTCGTCGCTCGCGCGTGTGGTCTTCACGTAGACCACGCGCTGGCATATGCCACTGTCCTCCACCAAGCTATTCGTTGATGCTACTGTTCCGTGTTTTTATTTGCTTTCTTTTAAATTCTTCCTACAATTTTTTATTTTGTGTTTCTTTTTGTCTTTTGGCTAGTTTTTTGTGTTGTCCTTTTTCTGTTGATAATGTTATTAACAATTCTAGGTTTTATTCCGTTTACAGAACTTTTCCTTCTTTAGGCGCCTCAATTGGCGTTCTCAGTTACTTTGATGGGCTGGGTCATTTATTTGACCCATTTCAGACTGCTCTTATGAAGGCTGTTGCCTTGTATTTTATTTTCATGCAATTCCCCTTTTCCCTTCCCCACTTTGAATAGGAAAAAAAATAACGTTAACCTATGGTTAATTAGTTTTCAGAATCAGTGTAATTTTCCGAAACAAAATGTTTTACATTATACGTAACTATCCGTTGGCGTTCAAACTAGTTTGGTTCGAATGATGTACTCAAAATGGGAAAAACAGAGTTCCATTTTGAACGCGTTTGATATCTCATTGGAATACAAATGCACAAAAAGCTTAACCCGAGAGCAGCATCCAAAATCATTTTTTATAGCATTCAAATCATTCCATTATCTTCCAATGCTGTAAAATCCTTAACAACCAGCTTACCCTTGAACCCGTCGTTCGATGGACCCATCATTTACCTTGCGTTTGATCCGATAGACCCATTTACGCCCCACTATGTTCATACCACGAGAGGCAGGAACCATATCCCCAGTTCCATTGTGTAGAAGTGCAGTAAATTCTTTGTTCATGCTACTCTAGCTAGTAAAAGAATTGAACGCGAGCGATAGGGAATTAAACACCCAAGTTCAACAATGAAAGAAAAGAAATGAACAAAAAGCAGAACAAATTACCATAGAGGCATGGTAAATAGTAACTATTAAGAATTTTATATTGCCAAGGTATACCTGGATTGTGAGCTTTATAAGTCTTGAACAAACCTCTTTCTGTAAGGTGCCTTTTGTAGAAGAGTACAGCTCAATGGACTTTATCATAGTATCAGAGCTTCAAGGCCTTGGACAATGTTGGGCCTTCCTTCCCGTTGTACACGTGAGGAGGCGTGTTAAGAGTCCTACATTGTCAAGGTATACCTCGGTTATGGGCTTTATAAGCCTTGAACAAACTTCTTTCCTTAAGGTGCCTTTTGTGGAAGAGTAAGGCTCAATAGTAACTATTTTTCTCTTTAATTTTTAAATATATTCCAAAAAATAAGGAAGGTAGCAAAACTACAATGTTTACACAAGCAAATTTTTCTCTCCAATTCTGCTATACTGATCAACAATCATCGACACAACCCCATTGACTGCCTTCTCACTCTCCACAGCCACCACATTTTTAGACACATGGGTCACTGCATGCGCTGTGAATTTACGCTCCCCTTTAGTGTAAAATGAGTACTGCAAATGGTTAATCCGGTTGGGAAACACCAACAGTGACGAAAAATTGGCGACCCACTTCGTCCCATTTCCGGCCACCGTCAATTTTCCGACGGTCGATTTCAAACGCATGCCGTTCACATTGTTCCGGTCGATCACCACTTGATCAACGTCAGAGAATTTCCCTTGTAACTTAATTATTGGAACCATTTTATCTGCTTGCCCGCTAAACATGTTATCCACTATATTTAACCCAGAGATTTGACCGTTAACGGATTTTAAGACCACGTTAGCATCTCCGAGGAAGAATCCGTTTGTGACATGAACTTGTACTGGGTCTTCCATGACTATAGCAGTGTAATCCAAGTAACAATTATCTATTCTAGTTTGGGAACATCCAGCCAGTTTTACTAGGATTCCAATCCCGCCAAAAGCGGTTGCTTTGTTGTAACAATGTACTCCGGTGAGAATATTTGCCTGGCCTCTTAAAACAATGCCGATTGCTGCTGAGAAAATTGTAACGTCCGTGACTGCATTGTCGTTGCTATGGAGATCGATGGCGGTGCCGGCGAAATGCTTCTCGTCTTTCGAGCCTCCGACTGTTGAGCGTTGTCCAAGAAAGCAGCTTGATATGAAGGTTTCATGGCCTCTTTGTACGAGAATTCCTTGGGTTGTGAAGTGGAGAAAGAAGCAGTTGTTTATGCGAATTCTTGCTGAATCAACTATGAAAATCCCTCCTCCTCGGTTGCTTGAATCGAAGAGGATGTCCCGGAAGGTGATGTCCTCGTAGTAGTATCCAGCGTTTTGGACCTTCTCGTCTGGTGGTGGAGAATCCTTCGACCATAGTTCAATGAGATGCCGATTACCGGGAAATGCATCCGACGCTCGCAAAGTCCCTCCTCGTACCTAATTATTAACCAAGCCAAATGAGAAAATATAGAATTAAATGGATAAATCAACCACCTCGAAGGGATCAAAAACCTTCAATTAATCACGAATCAACCTTCAATTGTTGCTTAAAGTGATGAATATTGCTATTTAGCATACCGGCATACGGCTATTTAGTAGACTGCTATACAACTGAGATGATGTAATAGAAAAATCAATTTATAATTTTATTTTTTTAGAAGCACTAATCCAAGGATTATGAAGCAATTGATGTTTTCACGGATTGAATTGCCATATGGCATAGAGAGTATTGCAGCTAATTAATTTAGGAAAGTGATTATTATAGAAAAAAAAAAAACCTAAAACAAGGAGATTGTAATAATCTACAATGAACATTATGATTATAGAAAATATCATGAGAATATTATGAAAATATTTTTGGGATTCTTGAAATAGACATGAGTAGTTGCAAAATCCCCCAGATTTTAACAATGCTAAATGCGCGCAACACATGGTCAACATTTCTATACCCTAAGCTCAATTAAGTCTAATTTTTTTTTTTTTTTTTTTTTAGATAATAGGATTAGGAGCAATGAAATTCACTTTTCATTCTAAAGTCTCCATTCCTATACCCTAAGCTCAATTAAGTCAAATTTTTTTTTTTTTTTTTCAGATAATAGGAGCGATGAAGTGTACTTTTCATTCTAAATATTAACCAGGAATTAATACCTAAATAGTCACTTTTTAATTGCTACAATGTATCCCTAAATTATTAAAAAAAATTCAATTTTCCGAATGTCAGCAAAATGACAAAAATGACTTAATTTTTTTTTTAGTGAAACAAAAATACTTCTATAAATTTTTTTTTTTTTAAAAAAAAAAATCCACCCCTTGGTTTTTTCATTATTGTTTTTTAAAAAAATTAGTTTTAGTTTTTTTTAAGAATTTTTATTTATATTTTACTAAATATATTTTATTCATTAACGAAGCATTGACAAATTTTGATAGTTTACTAATTAAAAGTTTAAAAATTACAATGTCAATTAGAGGACAGTTAGGAAAAGTTTTACGCAAATTCTTTCGTTTTTCCTTTAATTTCTCGGTCAACAAATATAATAATCCCCAAAATTAATGACTTTCTGTTTTAAAAACGAGAAAAAATTTCAAACCATCAATAAAATTAAAATCAATTGGGAGAAAAATGTATGCGCAAAAAAGTTTTTGGGTGTCTCGATTTTGAAACATCTTTTTTGGTGTTTTTGAGGTGGTTGTTGCAACTCGTGCAAGTGGGGCCTCTGACACGTTGCCGTATTTCACTCTGCTCGGCCTTTCATGCATTGAACACCATAACTGCTCTTTTTACAATTAAATTCCACCATTAAATGCTTCTTTAATCTATTATGCCTTCGACCCCAAAACTCTCTGCCCTTTTCCAACCAATATTTACACTCCAACTACCCAATAAAATTACATCTGTAGAGTTCAGCAACAAGTCCCGGGCCACGCATACAGCATATTTAGGACATGTTTAATAAATATTTTGAAAAGCTTTTTTTTTTTTTTTAATTTGAATTTTTTTTTTATATGAAGTTGATAAAAATAATTTTTACGTTTAATAAATATTTTATAACTAATTTTTTTTTTCTATTCAAATTAAAAAAAAAATTCACTACAATACCCTTTTTTTTTTTTAATTTTTTCATAATTTTTTTTTTTACTTTATATCACATCAATCATTTCTTACTATTAAAAAAATTCAACTCTACAATTTTTACTTCAAACACACTAAAAAAAAAAAAAACATGAGAAAAAGAATGTTATACACAATTACACGTCATTTTTATGCCACAGTCTCACAGACCTTATTTTTATAATTTTTCCTGTATAAACTGATATAATAAAAAATAGAAGTGGATTCTATAAGAATTTCCTTGTACATAACTTTATTACAAAAACAATATTTGTCTTATTAGTAGTAAAAAAAAAAAATTAGTGTTAGGCTGACCAGAATATTTGTCTTATTAAGAAAACATAAACGTAATCGCGCAAGAAAGAGTGGGTGTACGTGAGAGAGAGAATTTCAAATGATAGCACAATCGGCGGCGAAAGTCTCTAATTTCAATTTCCTTCACCCTCTTGTGTGAATATTTAAATAAAAAAACAAAAAAGGTTAGAGAGAGAGAGACTGACCAGAATATTGCCACCGCCAGAAGAAGGGAACCTTATTGGTTTGCTGATTTTGTAGCTTCCACCTTGCAAATCAATCACCTCGCCGCCGAAGTCACTGATCCCAGACAGCAATTCCCGTTCTGTTCGCAGCCGGAAAGCATCACCCAAGGCTTGCAGAATAGCATCACTGCTGTCTTTTCCCCCAGTCGGGTCTGCTCCGTACCCAATTGGATACAAAACTCTCCCATCCTATAAACACATTCAAAGCAAAAAACAAACACTTTTCAAGGGGCCGCGCAACAAAGGAAACCAAAAACCCATACATATATTCGCCACGTCTCTTTACGTACCCTTTTCTTGTCTGAAGTCTCGGGCGTTGCCGAAGGTGATCCAGTAAGACAACGGGCAAATTTTTCTTCATGCTTTTCTTTCAACTCTGATAGCTTTTTCTCAATGCTGGCGCCTGTAGCTTCTTCTGCCAACAGTAATATTAGGAAGCTCAATGACCAGCAGGGGTTCATTCTTTTGGAACGAACGCTAGCCGTGTCTTTTTGGTGTGAGAATGGTGAGTTTCTGTGTATATGTTTGTGTGTCTGACAGACACAGAGAGAGAGAGAGAGAGAGAGAGAGAGAGAGGAAACTGTTTGGCACAACTGTATATATCTTCTGCGGCTCTGCCTCTTTTGAGCAACTGACTAGACTTGGTCTCGAGATTTCTTGTTGATGGTGAATTCCATTGCACGTAAGGTTAAATACAAAAAACGAAAGTTAAAAAAAAAAATTGAGAAATGTTACACGTAGGTAAATTTATACAAATAAAACTTATTTATCAGAGATAATCATAATAATTAATAATAAAAAAATGCTATGAGTACTAATAAATAAGTTACACATCATCTTAATAAGGTTTTTTTTATAAAAATTTAAATACATATAACATTTTTCTAAAATAAAAAATATGACTATTATGTAAGAAATTTCCAAATAAAGTCGGTGGTTAATTTAGTTTTGATGATTTATTCTAGGGATAATTGCACCGTTGGTCCCTGTGGTATACCATAATTATTTTTCACTCCCTATGGTTTAAAAAGTTCACTGGAGGTCCTCGTGATATGCAATAATTACAAATCGATCCCTGGCGTCAAATTCTGTTAAAATTTTTAACAGATTCCGTCAAATGCCACGTCAGCACCACGTGTTGCCATCTTATTGGTGACACATGGCGCTGACATGTCTAATTTTAATAAAATAATATAAATTTATTAAAAAATAAATAAAAAATACTTATTTTTTCTATAAAAAAAAAAAAAGAAAAAAAGAAAAATGGGAAAGAGGGTGGCCTGGCCACCCCCAAAAGGGGTGGCCACAGCCCATGGGGGTGGCCGCGCGCCACCCCCAGAGGCCGCCGGGGGTGACGCGCGGCCACCCCCAGTGGCTGGGGGCGGCCAGGCCACCCCTTCAGCTTTTTTTTTTTTGTTTTTTTTTTTGAATTTTTTTTGAATTTTTTTTATAAAAAAATAAGTATTTTTATTTATTTTTTAATAAATTTATATTTTTTATTACGATAGACACGTGTCGCCATCTTATTGGCGACACGTGGCGCTGACGTGGCATTTGACGGAATCTGTTAAAAATTTTAACAGAATTTGACGCCAGGGATCGATTTGTAATTATTGCATATCACGAGGACCTCCAGTGAACTTTTTAAACCATAGGGAGTGAAAAATAATTATGGTATACCACAGGGACCAACGGTGCAATTATCCCTTTATTCTAAATAAGGATTTATTGGTGGAACTAAAATTAAAAAGAGTACTCTTTGACTGAGCCTATAAATAAATAAATAAATAAATCTGATTATTCTATTAATATGGGTTACAAGGCACAATTAGACATAAGTTAGAACATACCTGTTTGTTTATTTCAGATTTAGTTAAAAGTTGTTAAACATTGGTGAAGTTTTATAGTTAGCTTGAACAAATATAATTGCAGATAATTAATTTTTTGAATTTTTTTTACTGCATATTTTAGGATAAAGTTTATTTTATATGCTAGCGCGTCAATCGATCAGTACACAAGGCCCCACAATTGAAATAAGACTAATCTACCTTGACAAATATATAAGTGGCAGTAGAAATTGGACCCGCCAAACAAAAGAAAGAAAGAAAGAAATTAACAGAAGAAGAAATTTGGAATAAATTATTCTCTTTTTTTCTTTTTTTTTGGCACAGAAAAAGATATATGCTTTAGTTATAAATCAAAATAAATTATTAGAACCTTCTGTATACTCTTGTTCTCATTCTCCCTGTTTACTCCAAATTAATACTATGTGTAAAATACAGTAATATATATATATTCTACCTTAGAAACAAAAGAAATATGGAGCAGAGATTGGACCCACTGAATAAAACAAAAGAAAGACGAAAAAACAGGAGAAGAAAAGTTGGAACAGATTGTCAAGGGTAATAGGGAGACCTAGACCCAAAAAAAAAAACAGTAATAAGGGGAACCCTATGCTCTTCTAGAAGTTGTTTTGTTTTTGGCATTTTTAGATTAAATTTGCAAACCTAGAAGTAATTGCTATGACCAGCCATATATATATATATATAGCGGTGGTGTCTTTGGACAAAGATCATCTCTGGTTCAAATGAACTGGAGAAGATCCAGTTAGTTATATTTAAAGAGTAAAACTGTCATTTCACATTTTTATAGACAACATTACTGCTCAAATAATACTAACCGAATCCCATCCAATTCAATTGAACCGAAAAGGATATAAATAGAGTGTATTTGGTATTGGCCCATCTTCTATTCACCTATAAAAAGGAGAGTTTTCATAGAGGAACACTTGGTTTGGGGTCTTTGATTGTGCCACCTAGGTTTGATTTGGGAGTAATCACTCAAATAAATTGTCAAGTGTTTAATACCACAACATGTGGTTAATTCTACATGAACTTCTCCATGTATGCGGTTATATGGCAATGCCATGTAAGTCACACTCAAAATTAAATTTTTAATGGTTGATGTAGTATATAGGGGTGGCAAAATGGGTTGGCGTGTCGGGTTCGAGTTGACCCAATGGACCTGTCAACTCCTTAGGGTCAACCTAACACTACAAAAAAAAAAGGCATTTATGGACGGTTTTATTCTAGACGGTTTTAAAAACCGTCTAGAAAAAAAAATTTGTAGACAGTTTTTTTGAAACCGTCTGTAAAAAATTTATTATGGACGGTTTGATTAAACCGTCCATAAAATTCCAGACGGTTTGAACTAAACCGTCTGGAAATTTTAATTTCCAGACGGTTTTGGATGAAACCGTCTAGAAATTTATAGACGGTTTCATCCAAACCGTTTATAAATATTATTTTTAGAGATAACATTTCAATTTCAGACGGTTTCAAATGAAACCGTCTAGAAATTTTTTTCCTCACCCATGTCATCGATCCGCATGATGCTCCCAAACTTCACCACATCCGTTTGATTTTGTTACCAGCCAAAATCACAACCATCCATTTCATTTGACAACCAAAACAAAATTGTACATAGAAATTATAAACCCAGCTGCCCTGAAACTTCACAACCGGCCATCATCGATGCTCACGGATCTGCAGTAACATTTCAGGGTAAGAGTGAGATCGACCTGATTGGGTGTTGAGGGAGAGCTCGACGGTGACGGCTCGGTCCCTCGATCCGGATCTACCGGCTACACGGCCCGCGGTCCACGCCACAGTTCCCTAGCCCACTCTTCCCGGCCGTCCGCCGCATCTCCACCCTCCCCAACTCCCACTCCTCCAAGGTCGTTCGACCTCTGCATCTTCTTCATTGACGGCGACGGCCCATTCTGGCCCTACCCCAACAACGACTGGATCTACCCTCCCTTCCTCGGCGCGTATCCCACCAGAGGCAGATCGAGCGGTCCCGCTCAAACCCTAGCAAGCTCGAGGCGTTGGCCGGATTCATTATTTTGAGTCTTTTGACGCCTTGTTTACTTTTTCATTACATAATTAATTAATTAATTATATTAATATAAAGAAAACGGGAACTGAAAGCAGGAAAAAAAAAAAAAAAAAAAAAAAAAAAAAAAAAAAAGGAGCAAATCTGGACAGTTTGGGACCAAACCGTCCATAATTTTCTGGACGGTTTTGTCCCAAACCGTCCATAATTAGTTATGGACGGTTTTGTGAAACCGTCTAGAATTCCGGACGGTTTTGTCCAAACCGTCCAGAAATTCATTTAGCGACACTATATCCTAGACGGTTTTAAACCGTCCATAAAAAACCGTCTGGAATTGATTCCATACGGTTTTTTTGCATTTCTGGACGGTTTAAAACCGTCAAGAATTTGCTTTTTTTTTTGTAGTGTGAACACAACACGATTACGTAAACGGCTTGACACCCTAAATCCAAACACGACACGTTTATGAGCAGGGTAACCCGACACAACACGATTGACCCGTTTAGCTAATGGGTCATGCCTGATTGACATGACCAGTTTGACCCGAGCCGATTTTATATATATATATTTTTAATTCTCCACTAGTACATAGACCAATTTGCTACAAAATAAATAAAGAACCTAGAGAGATACATAGCTTTTAAAAGATATTCATTAGGAGAATCAAATTATGACTAACCAAGTTCATGGCTTTTAATTTGTTTATTCAAAAATCAGTCCAACATGGGAGAATGTTGGGATTGGTGTCCAAAACTCCAATTGCATTAATATTGCTTTTCTATAAATTCTATAATATTGAACATTGGATATATATATTATTGCTTTACATAAACATATATATTTAAATATTTCATATAATATACATGTAAGGTCCTTAAGTTACATTGTATTTCACTAAAGTGTGAGCAATGAGATTATCACAAAGAAGATCATACTTATAGGTCATTTTAATGTATAAAAGTATGTTCGTAGTCATAAATGAAACTGAAAAATCCATCTAGGATATAACATGTCAACATTAACGATTTAATATCTTGATTAAGAGAAGTAAGAAGGGCTTCGGGTTGATATGTTGGTGTAAGTGCAAGGTAGTGCTGTGCACTGAACGGACTGCGTGAGTCATCATTCTTTCAACATTATGATTAAAAATGATGTACGTGCAGGATGGCTTATAACAATTACTCTAAATCCTGAGAAGATTGCGAACTTAGATGTAAAGCGTAGGTCACTTTGATGTATAAGAATGAAATCAAAACGCTGGTCAACACTTCTGTGCGTTGGGTGATCGCATGTAACATTGTAGGAACACCTTCTTCAAGAAAGAATCTAAATCTTTTATCATGGAACAAAGAGATAAGAAATATTCTCATTGATGTAAATTTAATGGGATTGATTATTCTAAAGTTCGGACTTGAGTGTTTCAGTGGTATTTACTAAAACTTTGTTCTATGCATGGTGAAATGAAAAACTCATAAGGTATAAAAAAGATATATCATGTAATTAAATCAAGAGTATCAAGGAAACGAGATAGTGAAATAAGTAAAAGTGTATTGACTTTGGTTCGACTACGAAATGATTCCATATATGGGTAATATGTAATAAATAAGTATGTCGCGGGGATTGATTTATTAATTTGAAAATACATATTAGAGTGCAATATAATTTTTTTAGTGGAATCACTTGTGATTAAATACGGACGTGTGATATTGTCACAAACCTATTTAAAGCTAATTGTATTTTTTTTCATTTAAGTCCCTCTTTGTGCTGGTGTAAATTGACTATACGTTATGTGCCTCAGTTATGTATTTATTTATTTGAATTGTTTTATTTGATAAAACATGGGCCAAATGAATATGATTCCTAAGTGGCTCATTACTTAGAGATGATTGGCTTAAGCAATTAAATAATTATGGACTTAAGGAATTAAATAGCTATGGGCTTAAGCAATTAAATAGCTATGGGCTATTGGAATTAATTCCTAAAGGCTTGAAAAGAGATTAAAGAGCATTGGGCGTAAGGGATAAAACCCAAGCTCATGCTAGAAAATTAGTACCAACTGAGCAAAGATTAAAATCCTAGTGCTACATGCATGGGATGGACGTGTGGTGCATGGCCAATGTGAGTGTTTCACTCCCACTTGGCCATGCATCCTACTAGGATGGAGGATTCCTCCTCTAACTCATATCTTATCTATGCTACCTAGATAGTAAGGATTAGAATTGTAGTTCTCCTTTGACTCCAATCCTATCTAAGCTATAACTCTTTTTTATCTCCTAACCCTATCATGAGTGTAAATTCAAGTTTATAAATAGAGTGTCATAGTAGAGTATAATTTACTAATTTACTACTTCAAATTGTGAGTCCACACTCATGGTCATATTCAGTCATCATAGAGAAGATTTGGAGATTGAGTCAAGAACACGAAGAACACATTTTTCATCATTCAACATGAAATGAGCAAATCAATCAAAGTCAACTAGCCCTAGTAGCATAGGAGAGGCTGATTTCGATTGTAAGTACCCTGAATATGTTAGTTTAATTAATCTAACTTTGTTTATCTTGAAGAAATTTTTTCTAGGATTTGTATCCCGCTACGCATACTTTGATTAGCGCATGATTCCCACCGGCCACCACTAATACCAACTAGGGCTGTAAGTGAGAAGAGCTACTCGTCAACATACTCGAGCTCGAGCTCGGCTCGTGATTAGTTCGTGTATTAAACGAATAGAGCTTAGGCTCATATAAATTTTGGCTCAGCTCATATAAGCTCGGCTCGGCTTGACTCGACTCAAATAGGTTCCTATAACTTCATTTTTGTTATGTTTATAAAATTATTTTTAACTTTATAAGGAGAACATATTAAGTATTTTTTTTAAAAAAAAAATCAAAACAAAAACAAAAAGAAATGTTCTTCGTAATGCAATAGGTATAAGTTGAATTATTGTAACTATGAATCTAAATATAAATATAAGTGCCTTTATGTGTATATGGGTGAGCTTGTGTATGTATATATATATGTGTGTGTATATGAATGTATATATATACTATAAGATAAACATATAAAATTGAGATTAGATTATTTAAGATTTTAGTTAATTTCTATAATTACTCAAACAATAAATCTTAATCATAATTAATAACTAGTATTAATTTTTTTTTAAAATAAAATATTAACATTCACGACATTTACTTTATATATGGAATGACTAAATTAATTGGATAGCTCGTGAACAAACTCGAGTTCGTTCGAAAAATAATTGAACAGAGCTTAAACAGATTTTCCAGTTTGGTGGTAAGCTCGAGCTCGGCTTGTGCTTTAAAAAATAAAAAATAAACAAACCGAATTTGAACATATAACACCCGGCTCGATTATAGCCCTAACACCGACTATACCACAAATGAGCCTGGGCCTTCAATCTATACCATAAGGGCCAGAAAATTGTGCCAACAAAAGGCTAAAATGAGAGCCAACTATAGGCTGATATGGGCTTGAATTTTAAACAATACCACTAATTCTTTTAAAAATTATAGTATACATAATTTTTTTAAACAATACCACTAAGGCCAAACAAAAATGGGCCAACAAGCGGCCAAAAGATGGAAAACTTGGCCTCTTTTTTTTAAAAAAAAATTCTTTCTTTCAACCGATATTTTTTTCCTTTTTTTTTTTTTTTAGATTAAAAGGAATATCCTAGTCATGGATTACAGTAAACTGGGATAAGGATAACCTTAATCCCGTAGCCAAACATATCCAAGTCTAACACCTAAACCAGGATGTAATATTCCTAACCTAGAATAGGAATATAGACACAACAAATAAGGCCAGGGTAAGAAAACAAACCCGTAACCATACACCTTCTTCCACAAACTTTTTAAAAAAAAAAAAAAAAAAAAAATCTATCCAAACAAACGAAGACACCATCTGTGTTGTTTCCCTTTCTATGAGATCCTTACAATCAAGATTTATGGTGAGAAGATCTGTCAATACCATTAAGTATCAGATAGAAATAAAAGAAAACAAAAAATTCAAAAGATCGTTAGATCAAACACCGGCGTTAGCTTGTAACTCTGATACCATGAAATAAAACATAATTGAATGGAAAAATAAATACTATAACGGAAATAAAATAAAATAAAATAGAAATAATGAATTTACATGGTTCAGTTTATGACCTACGTACACAGGATAAAGCCCTAAGAGTTACATTATGCTCTTATTCACTTGATAATTTTACAATACAAAATACTTATATTTATAGGAGAATTGATACAGATAAGTATAGTACCATCAAAACTGAATACAATCAATTAGATAAAATGTAAGTAACATACAATATTATATTAATATATATTTTCTTTTAATATAAGAAATATATTCTCTAACAAGGATCACATCAATTACTCATCTAAATTATTAGTACTTGAAATAGTTCATATATATGTGATCCATGCACTTCTTGTATTGACAATTTTTGTAACCTTTTTTTTGGGACTAAACTGAACTTGAAACGAGGGCATTGGCCAGGAATGTATGTGATGATTAACTTCATCTCCTATTCCATAGAAAAATTTCGATTTTGGATGGCTTCTTTCACTGTTAGATGATTTCTCTCATGGCTTAGAGAGAGAGAAAAAACAGACACTTGCTTATCTCACACGCACATGCAACACTCACTTTACCAACATATATTACCCCACCTAAGAATGGATTCGGAGACTCAAACAATTTGCTATCTAGCTAGATTGCTAATAATTCGGATACTAAATGTGAGAGAGTCTCTATAAGACTCACATGTCTAAGCAAATGAGCGAACAACCCAATATTTGCTTGGACAGATGATCCCATATTAACTCTCTCACATTTGCTTTCTGAATTGTTAGAGCAAAATTGTTAGAGATTAATATCTCGTAAGTGTGCCCAACACACTTAGAGCTAGCACTAGTATAACATTCTCTAAATCTCATTCTCTTCCCTAAATATAAGAAAAACTCCTAAAAACCCTCGTGCAAAATTGCAAATGTTGAGTTTATTTTCTCTCTTTCCCCTAAAATTTATTTGAAATAATATTTAAATAGTACAAGAAAATAATAAGAAAGTTATTGTGGAGTTATTTGAATAAGGAAGCAAAAATTAACTTCTCACACAAAGAGAAGTACGCAGTACTGCGCGTTTCATCTTTTTATCTTGCACTTGGCACAAAACACCACTTAATTACATATTTATGGATTAATTGACATACCAAACCCCATTAATAGCAAAATGCATTTAACAATATCCTAGGATTTTGACCTATATCCCAGGTAAGGTGCTCCTTTAATGCATATACTTCTTCTTCCAATATTACTTTCCTTCACATTACCATTTTGACTTCTTCAAATGTGGCAAAATCTTTGCTCCGATAATTATGCATTTTAATGATTACCGTGAGGTGCTACTGCTACTTCCTTACCACAAACCCACAACAAAAATTACTATATATATATATATATATATATAGAACTATAACATTGCATAAAGAATTCACACCATAGCTCTAAGAAAGCATGTGCTTCGATCAACACTTTAATTCATATACATTTACAATACTTAATCAAACATCTAAATCCATAAAACTTAGCTATGTCAGCACTAAGCTAAACATATAAACCCTAATTAGAAGTCGGTCTTGATTAGACTTAACCTTTCTGACATTTTCCTCTTTTTAATTTTAAGAAATATTCCGAAATTTGTAACATTATTGTTGCTAAAGAAAATATATCAGAATATTCCATTTGGACCTTCCACTAATTAGGTTTACTAGCTACCTAAGGCCCTTAACACAACCAATAGTAGGCCTACCTAAAGTAGCTAAATATACTTAAATAGCTTAGCCTAGTACATTAAAACATGCTTATGACCTATAATTTAGTAAAATATGGATAGAAGATGTTCTTAACATGTTATGGGCAAAAAAATCAAGAACTAAAATAAAGCTTATGATTGATGTAACAAACATGCGTTAACATGATTTATCAATGCTAGGTAAAGCACAATTTAAAAGACTAATTTTTTCATAAACTTTGTCATTTAATTGGACCATCTAACATGAAGTTTTAAACCATGGAAGTTTCTGCCATAACCTAAAATTCATGTTCATGTTCATGATCCATTTGTAAAACAATATTCACTTCATTTTATGAATTATAAACCTTATATGAGAAATCATCAGTTAATTAATTTTTTTACAGACTAGTTCTTAAATCAAAGTACCATGATTCGGCTATGGGGTTATTCCTATGTCTGAATCATTCTCTTCTATAAAACATTGTTTGAAAATTAATATATCTTCTTTACCAAAAATCATTACACAAAACATATAGGTCTAAAAGCAACTAATCGAATCAATTCATTATCACATGTAAACATAGGTTCGGGTATCCTTATATATATATATAAACATATAAATTGATGCAACACGTGATGGAAAGAAACAACTATTCATGCATCCAGCCATTCAGTAAAAACACCAAAGTCATGTTTCCATGGTTTCAAGTTAGATGTGATTCACAGTCTAGGGTGGTGTTTCAATGGCCCAAGGAAATTCTCAAATTGGTTAGGTACACACTAGGGTATCGCACGGTTTGAATCTCGTAATGTGAATCTCTATGTCTGATTAGTGTAAATTAACTACCTTGTTTTTTATTGATGCCCTGGTGAGACTCGGTCAGATTATGGCACAATCGGACTTGAGAGAGTGTCTATAGTTCTCACTGTCTAGGCGCTTCCTGTGCAGCTTCCCGTGGATAGGTGTTACTATAATTACACCCAAAAAGAATAGCCACAGTTGGTCTTCCCTGCTCACCCTTTCAATTAGAAAAAAAAAAAAAAAAATTAAGTATTCTCTACATGTTCCGGCCTTCCACAAAATGACAACCATTTTCAAATCAATTTTGCAAAGATTAAACAAGACAACGTACATCCTTACTGAAATTTTAAGAGTTTTTTTTTAAAAAAAAAAAAAAAAATCAATAAAAGAGAATACTTACAATGCTAAAATGAAAGTGAGAGAGAGATGCTGTAAAAATTTGTATGGCATGGTATGGAGGGGATGGAGGGGATGGGGCCGATTGGTGTGTCCATTTTTTATTCTAGTGTCTCGGTTCCTGAGATGGTTGAAGGAGTTGGAGAAAATTTGAGAACAAGTAAATGTACGTTTAAATTTGCAATTTCAAAATGTTAGAGTTAAAAATAATAATTTTAAAATGTGTAATTTTTAAAAATGCAGTTAAGTATTTATAAAAATAGCAATTTGGCATTTAAAAACGCAGTTTAGTTTTTAAAATCATGTATTTTTAAAAACACACCCAAAGGCCTACGATTTGAAAATACGAATTTTTCTACATTTTTAAAAAATGCAATACTAAACGATACATTTTTTATAAATTGGTTTAAAATCACACTTTTGATCCGTAAAATCACAATGCAAAACACACTCTAAGAAGGTTAGTACTTCAAAGAAGAGGACATGAGAAAGAAAATGCGAAGAGAAAGGCGTTTTGATGGGAGTGCTAAGTTGTCGTGTAGTTTAGGTAGTGGGCTAGTTGTAATTGTGGCTTAGAGTACTAGCAATAGTTTCTCTAAATCTTATTATCTTTCCTAAATGTAAAAAACCTCATAAATTAAAGCCTTTCAACAGACTTCTTTGGTGTTCCCTAAATCAATGGAATACCAAAGGAACCAAAAGTGCTACCTTAATCTAGGATAACA
This sequence comes from Alnus rubra, assembly GCA_028654335.1. Lineage (NCBI taxonomy): Eukaryota > Viridiplantae > Streptophyta > Magnoliopsida > Fagales > Betulaceae > Alnus > Alnus rubra. The sequence continues at coordinate 918,164 of JAJPGS010002213.1, forward strand.
CTTTTCCTTCTCTTAACGTTATTTTAATATAAAAATGTTTTATCTTTCCTCTAACATTTTTGAAAGAATCTTTAAAATGCTTTCTTTTTTCTTTAACATTTATTTGAAAGAAATATTTAAAGAATATTTAATGATATCGGAAAAGGATTAAGGAAAGCTATTGTGCAGTTTATTTGAATAAGAAAATCAAAATAGTGTCTAACATTACTCGTTTTACTAAAATATCTTAATTTATAAGCTTTTGATGGGTTTTACTAAACTATCTAAGGCCCAACTAATCGGACCTGCACCTCTAAGCCCATCACCAACATGGAAAATTCGTTGCTACTCTTCACGTTCAATCTATACTCAATTTTCTTTGTAATTCTTCTCTTATTTGAATAAAATAATTTTTTTAAAAAAAAAAAAATCTAAACTCAATTGGTTTACCTTTCTTTTCTAATTAAATGGGGAAAAAAAGGATTAAGGAGGATCTTTCTCGGTACTCTTGATCCAGATAGAAGATAGAATGAGAGATTAAGTGAGAATACTTCTAAAAACAAAATGGACAACGGCGCAATAAGCTGTTTAAGTCTTCGGTTGCTTTTTATTTTTTCTCTTCTATTTTTTTGGGGTGGTTGTATTTGTTGACGTTAATGATCAAGCCACGTACTTCATCTTGGGAAATTTTGTTACCAAGACGAATTAGCTAGTAATATTCTTTTTTAATTTCTCTAGGTAGGTTTTCAACTTGAGTAGGCTGACCAACTCTACGTCATGATGATGACTAACCCCTCCCCCCAAACCAATAATATCCAAAGATTAGTTCAACTTTCAATTTCAACGTGTACCCTTTGGATCATTTACCTCAAATTGTTCATCTAATTTTTTTTCTCCCTCCTATGATCTATCCACGTTCACAACTAATATATAAACACCCAATTCAGGTTTGTCAATCTGTAAAACATGAATATATATTAGAGCTTTTTTCTCTCTTCACCAACCAATCACCAAGAAAATGTTTTGGAAATTAATAAACTTGACACGAAGGCCTTCTAGATCTCCACTACAAATATGTTGAATTTAGTAGTCTGCTGATTGGCTGAATTGGTTGGTTTGGACTAATCTCGGAATGAGAAAAACGTTGTTTTTTTGCATTTTGGTATCCATCGCGCATACATTTTCGTTGAGTTGGCATGCTCCGGTGATATTTTTTTTTTTTTCTTTTTGATTAATTAAGGGTGGATGGGCATGCCGACTCAGCGGAAATATACGCAAGATGGACCTCAAAATGTAAAGAAGAGTTTTAAATCATATGGTGCTTCTAAATATTCTGTTTTGGCATGGTCTTGACCAGAACTATAATTTATTTCTAACTTAAAATTTGAAGCTTGACCTTGACGGACTTATAGTAATTTGATTGGGTACTTTTAACCGACCCTACCATCTCCAAAAGAGTAAGTAAAAGACTAAAAATCTTTAAATTTTATCTATTAAGACCCTAAAACCCTACTCCAAAAGACTCTCATAAAAAAATTTAAGCTAACATAATGCTACAATATGACTCTTTAATAACATAGAGAGATGGAGAAGAAGAAGAGAATGTGTGAGAGAAGAATAATAATAATAATAATAATAATAATAATAATAATAATAATAATAATAATAATAATAATAATAATAATAATAATAATATAAATTTTTTACAAATTGGGTTTTAGGAATTCAATTCAGTCTCTTAAAGTGTCATGTGTCTCTTGAGCATGTGAAAAAGACATGCTATTAAAAAAAAAATGTGTTTATCACATGCTAAAGAACACATGTCACGTCGAGTTTGTAGGAGATTTGGAAATAATATTTAAAGGAACAGAAATTTCCTACAAATTGGATTGTAGGAATTCATTCAATTCAATCTCTTAAAATTTCATGTCATGTGTCATTTAAGCACCTTTTTTTTTATTAATGTTATTAAAGTAAATAGAGTAGAGAATATTACTTTTTAGATATTTAGAACGAAGGTTATTGTTGGTCGAGATGCTCTTGTTATGTATTTTCAAAAGCCAAAGGTGGAGTTTAAATATATTTATTTTAGGGTTAAATACAAAATTGTCTTATGTGATTTAAAAACTTTATTTTTTGCTCCCTAAGTTTTCATTTTTATCATACGTGGTACCTATGGTATGGAAAAAGATGAAAATAGTATCTCTGTCAATTTTTCTATCCAAAACTTACGAAAATCCACATCAACGCCAGGTGGCACCATTCAAAATGCGACATGTGACTATACTATTTTTTTTTAATTTTTTTTTAAGTTTAAGGCTTTTAAAAAAAAAAAAAAAAATTGTAGGGGTGGCTTTTTTAGGCCACATGGGCTGGTCGAATCACTCTCGTGGCCCATGGGGGTGGTTGGACAAAACGGAAAAGAAAAAAAAATTGGTTTTTGCCTTCGGGGTGGCCGAACCACCCCATGGGCCATGGGGTGGTTCGGCCACCCCCAAGGACAAAACGGGAAAGAAAAAAAAATGATTTTTGCCTTAGGGGTGGTCGAACCACCCGTCATAGGCCATAGGGGTGGTTCGGCCACCCCCATGTAGCCCAAAATGAGTCACCCCTACAATTTTTTAAAAAAATAAAAAATAAAAATACTGTGGCCACGTGTCGCATTTTGAATGGTACCACGTGGCGTTAACGTGAATTTCCGTTAGTTTTGAATAGAAAAATAGACGGATGTACTATTTTCATCTTTTCCCATACCACAGGTACTACCTATGATAAAAAGTAAAAATCAAGAGGCAACAAATAATGTTTACGAACCACAAAGGGCAAAGTAGATATTTAACCATTTATTTTATTTGTTACACTTTTCCAGCATCACTACATATTGTGTTGTCAACTACTTGAGATCTTTGTATCATAAAATAGCTTAATTATAAGAAATTAAAAAGTAAATGGATCAATCTGCCGACCTATTCACATTTAGGAAGTCAGAACTTCTTGATCCCAAAGCTTAGGTCAATCGATCACCTTAACTTGCTACCCCTTGATCTACCGTAACGAACACATCGGCCGGAACATCCACGTCCGTCTGAATCTCAACACGGTTGTTGGAAACATTCCGCAAGGCATGGTTTGGGAAGTGGCTACCGGCAGTGCTTAATGAATACTGCACGTGCCTAATAAGGTTGGGAAACAGAAGAACAGGATTAAAATCGACAGTCCATGAACTTCCTGTCCCCTTCACAGACCCCCTTGCAAATGTTGTCTTGATGTTCATCCCTTTCACATTGTTCCTATCAACAATAACTTGATCAATATCTTTGAAAGACCCTTTGGATTCATCCAATTGAACGATTGCAACTCCTTTATTATAACCAGTAAACATGTTGTCAACAATGTTGACTCCCTTGGCAACCCCATTTATTGATTTTAAGACAATGTATGCATCACCAAGAAAAAAGCTATTGGAGATATGAAGCTGCACAGGATCTTCCGCAACGATTCCGGTGTAATCCATGTAAGAATTCACGATCCGGGTTTGCGTCAAACCGGGCATTTTCAGATAAATCCCGGTGCCGCCGAAGCCGGTGGCCTTGTTGTAGCAATGCACCCCAGAAAATATGTTGGCTTGACCCGAAACCATTATTCCTGTGGCAGCCGAAAAAATCACGACATCGGTGACGGCATTATCGTTGCCCATGAGGTTTATTGCAGTCCCTGAAAAGTTTCTTTCGCCCGGATCGCCACCGGCGGTGATGTGTTGGCCGAGGAAGGAGTTCCGGATGCCGGTTTCATGGCCGCCGCGGACTAGAATCCCGTTGGTGGTGAAATGGGCAATGTAACAGTTGTCTATGCTAGTCCTAAGTGAGTTTATGACCGCAATGCCACCACCCCTGTAGTTTGAATCCAACATCAGGTCTCTGAGGGTTATGTATTCATAATTGTAGGATGACGAGGCGGATAATTGCTGTTCATCCATGGAAGGGCTCCCTCTGTTTTCTTCATTGTTAGTAGTCGTTGAAGCTGACAAGTCAATCAGATAACCATCAGCAGGAAAGTCGTCCGTGGCAGTTATTGTTCCTCCATGTATCTGTTTCATCAAATATACCAAATTCATACAACATCATACAAGTGTAGAACAAAATTAATCTATAAAAATGCAATTACGTTTGATCGAGTAGGGTTAGCAATTTTTTAAACGGCTTGCAAATTCGACACGAACCCAATAACAAATTAACAAATTAAGGTTGAGAAACCTAACCCGTTGAATTAAATGGGTCAGATTACGATTAACCTATATAGTCTTATACCCATGTTTCGACACGTGAACACAAATGGTCACCCCTACTTTCAAGGACTCTTTTTTTAAAACATAATATAATAGTGATTTGGTGTATTTTGCCCTTCAAAGCACCAAACTTTTTACACATGGAAATATGGAATTGAAGATCTAATGTAGATTACATTAGATTTAGCCTTTTGATTTTCAGAACAGCCATGGAGCAATAATGGCCTTTAGATATTTAAAGGAAAGTATCTCCAAAAGGCTGCCGAAAGGAGAATTGTGTGATGAACACAAACATGCCATAACTGTCATTAGAACCTAAAGAAAATCTATTCGGTTTTTTTCCAAAGTCAAGTACTCCGAGTCATGTTAGACCAATTGTTTAGAATAATTTGCACGTACGACTTAGGATTAGAGGATTAAATCGGTCAAATTATAGTTCATCATATAATTTTATACACATATTTCAAAATTCGACACGTGAATACGAATTTTTTATTTTTTTACTGTAGTGTGAAATGTGGCATTGGTCACATGAAACAAATATTTAAGGAGAGGGTGATGATGGTTAAGGCAAATAAAAGTAATTCAAACATGTTTGTAGCTTGTAAGCATACCATGAGGTTTCCGACACCGGTGGCCGGCAATCGTAGGGGTTGGCTAATCATGTAATTGCCACCGTCAAGATCAATCCGAGCACCCCCAAGATTTTGTATTCCCCCCATCAATGACCCTGAGCTTGCACCTTGGACTGCGTCTGATATTGCTCGAAGGAGTGCTCCTGTGCTGTCGCTTCTCCCTGTTGGATCTGCACCGTACGATGTCACATGATACACGTGTCCACTTGATGCAGCCTGCATCACCATCATCATCATCATCATCATGATCATCGATCATCAACAAAATCAGTAACATTTACCCAGAAAAAGTTATATATATATATATATATATTTACCGGTGGTGGTTGCCGGGCAGAGGTAGGAGAAGGCGAGACTGATGGTGGAAGAGAAACTGAATCATGCCGGACAAAGGAGGCCCTGAAGGCTTGCATTTTTCGCACTTTGTCACGATTATCATGACCATCGGAAAGCTGAGAATGCTCTCCACAAACATGGAAAACAGTAAAACTAGCCAACCCCATAATCATGGAAAACAAAAGGAGAGCTTTTCTTGCCATTGTTGCTTCCATCTCTTTCTCTCCTACCTAAAAGAGAGGTTGTTAAGAGAAAAAGGATCCCCACTGATATGATGTGATCGAGGGAGAGAGTTGTGGGGCATGAAAAAAGAAGGGCCTAACCAAGATTTGCTATAAAAATGGTAAGAAATTGATTCATTATTAGCTCATACATATAACACCCACATCGATCGGTTCTGTTTATGTATACGTTTGTTATGACACATGAGAAGAAAACAGGGGAGTTGCTTCTCAGGATTTTGAATGTTTCTTTTCTCTGGCAGAAAAGTTAGCAGTTACCAACTTCTTACTTTAAGGACCCCTACTAGTTTGACGTTGTGGAAAAGGAATTTTTACAAAGAAAGGCAAGGGTATATTTTTGTGAAATATACTCTGTACGGGGGGTTCCACCCTACAGTATTGTACACCTCCCAACCCAAAGAATCTGATAGCTTAGAAATGAAGGATTCTTGATTAGCAATTTAGCATGTCAGTTAGAATGGCTTGTTTTGATGTGATATCAAGGGAGTCACGGACCCATTGAATGATGAAAAGCTGATCCAGATCATTGTACAAAAGGAGAATCTGTTCTAGCAGGGCCGGCCCGGGGCTTAAGCAAGAAATTTAAGTGAGGCCTTTTTTATCTAAAATTAAATATTATTTAATGTAAAATTATATTTTTATTTGAAATGCATTCTTCTCACTTTTTGGGATGCAAAATTACTTGTTAAGTTTTTTATATTCAAGTTTTTTTTAACATTTCCTTTTCAATTATATATATTATGAGTCTATGACTATAATAAAATAAATTAAAAAATAGAACAATAAAACCTGATTTGTCAAGAATTGAATTCTCTTTGATCTTTATGGTAGGATTATCTAACGCTTTTAACCTGCACAAAAAAAGACAAATTAGTCATTAGTGTAAAAATATTTCCTAAAATCAAATAAAAAAAATTAATGTAATTTATTGATTGATTTTTTTTTGGTAACTAACCCTTTCTTCTTTTCTTTTTTTTTTATCACTGAGTAGATATGAAATGATTTTAAAAACTTGAATAGTAAGTTATAGGGAAAGAATGAAAATGAAGAAGAAGAGAGAAATCCAAATTCAAATAAGATCGACTTGAATAGGGAACTTGAAATTAAAAAAATTAAAAAAAATTAAAAAAAAAAAAGGAAACTTATATAGACCCTAACAGGAACGCTGGATGTAACTTAAAAAAAAAAAATGAACGTTGGGCGTACAGTGGATTTAATTAAGTCTTCTTTTTTAATGAGACTTCTCATCTTCAAAAAAACTTTCCATCTTCTTTCATTCTTAGCATTTAATTTCTTTTTGGGACAGACCAGACAATCTATTTAATTATGTCTTTTTTCTATTTTTTTTAATGAGACTTTCCATCGTCATTGATATTTCATAATTGAGGCCTTATTGATTTTATTTTTACCAGATTTTGGGGCCTTATTAATTTTATTTTTAGTTTTTTACCATATTTTCGAACCTTATTAAAGTGTATTGATGACAATTAAAGTTTTTTTATTATTATTAAAAAAAAAATATTAATATTTTTTATTGGGGGCCTTAGGCGACCACCTAATTCGCCTAAGGCCAGGGCCGGCCCTGCGTTCTAGCTAATTCATGCCAACTCTTTTCCTTTTTACTTCTTTCCTTTTCAATGTAAAGTTGTAAACGGTAAATACAAAGCGAACACGGAATTTAATATGAAATTATCGAATTATGGTTAACCTATGTAATCTTATGCGAATCTCTCAATACAACCCGAACCCGACTTGTGACATAAGGGTTAAAAAATTTTGACACGACTTACGACTGAACTTTTGGGGTTCGAATTATGATTTACTTACATAATTTTGTATTAATGTTTCAACAAGACCTGAACTTGACATGCTAAACACGAATTATTTTATTACCGTAGACTTAATTGATGGGACGGCAAAACAAATAAAAAAGAAAAGTTTTTTTTTGTACGCAAATTTGAAAAGAATCAATTTTTGGTACGTCAAATGAGAAGAAGCACACGCAAGAGGGCAAATAGAGCTAGCCCCGTACGTAGCTGGGCTCACCTTGTATTTAGCCTGTAGGGATCAACCTTGATTATTTAGTAACATAAATTGAGACGAATATTACAGAGTGAAACCTTACTCATCTATATCCTGCTAGATCAAGCTCGATCAACATGATCCACGGGTAAAAATGATCTATGGCTTATCCGCCATGTATTAGAGCTGCACGACCTCTCGACCGCAAACATGTGTCACCGGGACTTGGTTTACGAGATGTCAAATTCAAGTCGTATCGAGATATATGTATAAAATTATATAAATCAACACTAATCCGATCCATTTAGTTCAACGGATAAGTCCCGACACCCGAAACTTTGAAAGCAGAACTGTAAATACCCACTTTGTTCACCCCACAAACCCACTTTGTCAAAATGGTTTCCGGAAGGACAGACAAACTTATGAGATTGGGTTTAGTACATTCACGGGTTTTGGAGGCAGCCAAGCTGTGTCCAAGCACAGAAGTATCCTTTTTACTCCTTTGTTGTCAACCTTTTGATGAAATCTCGTCCTTTTTAACTGGTGGGGGTCCATCTTTTGTCCAAATAAATCTAATTGGATCACTAAAATAATTAAGAATAATGTTAATATAAAATTACTAGTGTAGGGTAGTTGAGTGGAGTAATTGATTGAAGAAGATGAAATGAGAAGGCAAGGAATTTTATATGCTTCATCTTGAAGAAAAAGGGAATAAAAAGGTTGTTAATTTGTTCACAGCAACTCCAAGAAGCCTTTTAAATGTTTTTCGTAAGAAGCAGGTGTATATTTAAGAACTGTGGGATAGGATTGGGGCAACAATGTAGTACATGCCATAATGAGCATTTATAAAAGCACATTAAATTAAAATCAATGCACTTGCAGGCTTGCAGCTACTTTTTCATTGCCAAATTACTTGGCCCTACCGAAACAGAGGTGATTTTTTGTTTTTATTTTTTATTTTTTTTGCTTTGGACAAGTAAAAATAACTAACACAGGGAAAGAAAAAAAAAATCAAATCAAATTTTGGCACATTCTACTTTACATAAATAAAAAATAAAAATAAAAAAGGAAAATAAGCATAATTCACCCAAATAACTTTTGGATGAATTAACACGTCATGTGGATCTAGAGTGATAAGGACCTTCTTATGTAACTTTTTTTTTTCCTCATTTAATTAGGAAAAAACAAAACCAAAAAAAAAAAAAGTCGTTACACATTAAGAAGTTCTTAGTAAACCATTTAAATGTTTTATCAACTAACAATATAGATCTCTCCTCTCTCTCTCACACACATGAGGGGAAATGATTGTTGGGGGACAGTTTAACCGGCTTTTTTAATAAATAAAAAAAAAAAACTAATTTTAATGAAAAGGGGGGGTAGGGGACGGTTAACCGTCCCCTGCCAATCACTGCTCCTCACATGAGAGAGCTTACGCACAAGGAAAAAGCTTTTTCTTCCACTCCATCTCTTTTCTCCCCGCCACCCTTCTAACTCATTTCTAGTCTTTTTTTTATTTTATTTTTTTAAGAGATATAATACATTTACAATTTTAATATAATTCTTGTACAACATTTTTTAAAGCTAACCATTAGATCTGTTTTTCTTCACGTAGGTCATACATATCCAATGGTTGATTTTTTATTTATTTATTTTTTTTTAAAAAAAAAAAGAAGAATTATTGGGATTGTACAAAAGTTATACAAATTAGTTAAACGTATCATGTATCTTTTTTGTATCCATGCGCCTGTTTGCCTCCCTCTCCCTCAAAAAGAAAATGTTAGGGGTGAGACCCCTTGCCCTACATGTATATTCCCCTCCTAGTTGCCCTTACTCTTTTGTTCTTTTCATTATAGCCCGTGCCCTTTTATTAATGGAGGTTGATTTCCTGGGCCGAGCCAAAGGTGTTCGAGAGGGGGCAAATGACACACCTTAACTCCACCCTTGCATTGCATCCGTGTCACGAATCATTGGGCTCGCATCTTCGGTTGCATTGCCTCCACGTACTTTCATTCTTAATTTTAATTTCGGGTTGCCCAGCCCTTGTTTTTGTTGTTTTTCATACATGTTGTAATTCTCTTTTCACGTATCTATATAAAATAAAAAAAAATAAAAAAAAAAAAAAAAAAAAAAAAAAACTCCACCCTTGCATTTAATGCTTATGCACTCTTTTGTTTGACTCTTTTCTTGACTTGATTACTTGTTAATGCAATTAGGCCTTTTTTGTAACACCCAGTGAAATCAAATGATAGAAGAAAAGTAAATAAGGATTTTAGAATAAAGTAAATAAAATAATAAAATGGTGGCGTATATTGATTATGAAATGAGATGGGGCACAACGAGGCTCATAGGCTATTGATCAAAAGGGGTAAAGTCTCTAGCCTCTATGTTCAAAAGTTTAAGAAATTTCGGTTTTGTGGTGTCGCGTTTGAATGAGAAGGAATCTCCACGTGTTACTAAGTTGGGTTGATCATGTTTGAACACGCTAAGCTCCTCATTAGAACAAGATGGCGGCATCTCCACGTATCATCGCACGCAGGAGTGATAGGTAAAGATCAACGGTTTAGACCCTTCAGATGCGCAGGGTAGATCAGATCTGAAGCGTTTAAATAATACAAAATGTATCGGTTAACTAATTTTCTTGAACACTGTGACACCGTTTGTTAGAGGCCAACTGACAAGGGTAAATTTAAGCTATATGACTTACAAGTGTTTACTTTATGTAAAGGGCACTGACCTTTCTTTTTGTTTTTTTCTAAGCAATGAACCCAACTTAAATGTGATTAATTGTTCTCATAAGATACAACTTTTTTTCTTCTTCAAAAAAAAAAAAAAAAAACATCTAATTGTGATTGGGAAACAATAACACTAAATAGCAATTTGTTGATGGTCATTTTTCACAAGCCGTTCAACAATTGAACAATTTGCGATTTCTTCTTATAGTATTTCTTCCTACTTTAAGCTTTCAACGGTTTAAATCAATTGCTTAGCTGTTTTTGTTTATTTTTTATTTTTTATTTTTTAGAGCCTGAAAAGTAAGTAATCAAACTTTTACATTAATTAAGCTTTTATATTTAGATTGCTATTTTAATTCAATTATTTATGGATATCAATAGTTTTGTTATATATTTTATTTGTATGAAATATAACTGTAGTTACCTGAGATTATGAGAAACAATAATGATTTCATTGAGCTCCAATCAAATTCTAAACGAGTAGAATAGGAGATCGGTGGATGAATGATTGTCTAGTTACCTGAGATTATGGAGAAATCATGCAGTGATTTCAAAATATAAAGACTCATCGAGTATAATTGAATAAATTAAGGTACGTAGGCATGACAAAAAATTACATTTATATGTTTTAAGCAATAATTAAATTTTGTTGAATTGTTTATTTATTTCGTTAGTTAGTCTTTTTAATATTTTTAATCAGTCTTTTTTAAATATTAGTGTTTTTTTTTTCCATTAAAAAAAAAAAAAAAAAAAAAATTCTTGAACCCTCTTAAATTTGATACTCCATATCTAATCTAAACAAGTTTTTTTTTTTTAATAGATTAATCTAAACAAGTTATAATATCATAAAACAGCTTTGCTTATTATCCATACAAGGGGAAAACCTACACGCAACACCCATGCACCTTGATGGTATTACCAAAGACACAAAACGCTAGCACAAGAGAGTTCAAGAAGCAGTTATAAGGTTGTATTGAGATGCACACTTATTGCATGAGAAGTAATATATGTGCCGTTTGCATGACCCCAAGGCATGCAATACCATTTTCCCAAGTCTTTCCCTGCCAATCTGCACAACTGAACTTGTTAGAAACTCAATTGGTAGAGCTATGGGTTGAATTACTTAAAAAGGACTTTGGCCTAATCTCATTAAAATCCTGTTTGTTTCGACGTAAAATGTTTACCGCTGAAATGATTTTTATGAAAACTGGCCATTTTCTGCTGTTTGTTTGCAATCTTGAAACATGGTTCGAAAAGCATTTTTTTGGCATTTGCCTCTTATGAAAATCAACAAATATTTTGTTATATTTTTATTCAATCATGTTAACCTATATAAATATCAGCTTTTATTCACAACATAAAAATATTAAGAAAAATTACATTAAATTTTAAAATATGAAAATAATAATAAAAAATAAATATAGGGGGCGGCCGGCCACCCCCATTTTGGCCAAGGTGTTTTTTTTCATATTTTAAATTTTTCTTTTTATAAAAAAAAATAAATAAATAAAATAAAATTGTTTTAAATTTTATTAATTTTTAATTTAAAAAGTGACACATGGCAAAAAAGGTATTATGAAATATTTCAACAAATGAGGTCTTTTGTATTAGACCAGATATATCTTTATCTCCGGATAAAGATAAATCTAACAATAAGTAGTTCTATTATGTTTCTACTACTACAAGTTGTATAGTTCTCTTATGTCTCTACTACTATAAGTGATATAGTTTAGGTCTCTTATCTAAAGATTGTACAGTCCTATTAAAGGACTTCTCTATGGTTTCAGAATATGTTTGTACAGTCCTATCCAAGGACTAACTCTCTTCTTATAAATATAGTCTATGACCTACGGTTGAAGTAGGCAGAATTATCCAATAAATCTCCAAATTCTACATTTTGGACCTTTTTGGTAGTTTGGAGGGCCAAAGTCCACGGGTTGGTAGTTTAAGGGCTACTTCCAAAACAGTTGGTAGTTTAGGGGGCTTAAATATAATTTTTCCAAAATATTAATATAGATCAACTAAAAATCATAAATGTGTAAACCTATAAACCATATGTTTTCAAGTTGAGAGCCATAAATAACATCCAACAATACATTCAAACTACCGACAAAAGTTCAATTGCAAATATTATCATACAAATTCAACCATAAATATTACAATCAAGTTTTAACAATAATTACAATTTCTTTGACATTAGTTTCAAATTACGACACAAAGTATTAATGCCTATGCTTTAATATCTTCTAAGATTAAAGCAGCCCCAACAAAGTGGCCATAACTGTTGCTTGAATTTTTTTTCATCCATCCACAAACAACACAAAAATGGAGTCAATCCCAAGTGCGAGAAGCCGTAAGTAATATATTTGATGGCTTACAACTTACTTACAATATATATATATATGACAATTTCAGCATATATAAGAGAAAGGAAAAGGATAAACAATATATATTAGAGTAAGCCAGCAAAGGACAGATTGTTGTTTGTGAAGGGAAATATCTTTCTTGTATATTTAGTGGGAAATTAAAGTTTGATGACCCTTAAGACTTATAATAGCTGGCACCTACAACATGATGAAAATGACTTGAGCTATTTTAATAACATCAAGTTAAAAGAATTTACAGCATGTATATTGGGGGTGGTGGTGGCGGCGGCGGCAATACGAAGTTGCCCCATCTAGATCCTCTAAATTTAGATCTCAAACCAACCAAAGCATTGGAATGAGACAGGTCTGTCATGTTTCTTCGCCCTAATTGAGTTGAACTTATGAAAAGAACTACCCATAAAAAGAATTGTCTTATCACAGACTCAATAAATGTAATGACTACCAGTATATTATTTACTCTTTTGCCTCCATTTGAATTTCTGCCATCAATATAATTTATATTATAATTCTCAGACTTTGTGTTGTTAGGTGGGGCGAAAGAACAGACAAATAGAACCCTCTTGCAAAAAGATAACACAAAATGGTCTCCACTAGTTCAAGCCAATAAAGACATCAAGGATTCATAGATACACACTCGTTTAAGTTCTGGGAAGGAAGTATATTGGTCTAATACTTATCTCTAAAAAGGTTTACCTTTGAAAATAGATTCCTTTCCCTCTTTTCGGATTGGAATTATTTCCAATACTGCAGAAATGTGGCATTTGTTTGTAGGTTATTATCCATGTTACATAATTACAGCCACATGCGTGCAGCCTAAGCTAAGTATGCCATACCGGGAATCAAGATTAGAAACAAGGCATCTTAGATTAAATGCAGTAATGCAGTAGTATTTTCATATATTCCTCTAGTAAACAGTTAGTGTGGAAATCAAGCATTAGGTGCAAGACTAGTTTTCTTTTAAACACTAAAAGATGCTAAATTCAATGTAAGACCATAACTAAGTTCCTAAATAAATTACCTTGTATACGTACACCAGGATGCACAGGATCAAGTTGGAAAAATTTGGACTCTAGATCAGGAAGCTGACCTCCATGTTCATATTGACGCAAACCTACCTAAGAAGATAAATACATCATTATGTTCATATCATAACTAGACACAAAGATAGAGGTACTTATTAAAGAAAATATCATACAGACATATAGGTAACTCTACTGAAGTTCTTCACCCAAATTAAGAATTAAGATTCAAGTTCTTTATTACCCTTGCAGCTATTATAGCATCAAGCACTCTTTCTTAAAGTGACTCTGTATTACCAACAATAGCTCTTTAACAGTATTGAGCACCATCCATCTCTCCTTTCTCTGTCAATGACTATCTTCTATAGTGCAACATACAGGGATACATATATACACACAAAATACATACATATCTTTCAGAGGAATTCCTATAATACGTCGGAGATTCCCCAACTAAAACCATTTTCTGTAACACTTTACATGATTCTGTTAACGATTTAAGCAATTCAATTCGTGACAACAAATACAAACCTAAAAGTATCGAGCTCCTTGCTCTTCATAGTAAATCAAAGGCAATAGTGAAGTTTTGCCACACCAGATGGTTTCTACATAAAACATAGGGCATACTTCTCCTAAAATATCAGCAATTCAAGGTAATAGGTCGCAAAGTGGTGTGCTTCCTTTGTACAGCATATTTCTACTCCAAATTTGAATCCTAATCGAAATGTATTAGAAAGCTGAATTAAGAACCAAAGCAAAGCGACAATTGAGCACACCATAAAACACCTAAACAACCAACCAATGCTTTATCAATAGTAGCTTAAGTAGCTTAAGGGCATATTAAAGTCCAAATTTATATTAAAGCCTAACTAACTGGTTGCTAGCAAGACTTAGTTCAAGCTCTCCTCACCCACAATAGCACTAAAAGCAATTCTTCACTGGAATTAACCATTCACATAGCTTATCTTCAAAACACTAAGTAGTTTCTAACTTGCCATAGGTAGACTCTAATTTCATGGTGTGCAGTCACTTCATAACTTGAAACCATGATTTCTTCCTCGTGGAAAGCAATTCATGGGATTTTTGTCTGAACATTTGAAATCTGTGCATTGCCTCCAAATTGATCTACTAGCTTTCCCATCTCTTATCAGCAATAGCCAATGTCATGACCTTGCAACCCACTTAAAAGTTCATCTCTTCATAAATACAAGATTTACAAACTCCTTAATGAAGCACATAAATTGACTCCCCTCCCCTCACATTTAAACACCAGCAGAAGAAGGGAAACAATGCATGTTTCAGATATTACACCAAAAAGTTAAGGAGAAGATAATATATCAAACCCATATAAAAAGAAAGGAAGATATCTAAGATGGAAGCCAATAGTAAACCAATACCTGAATCTGAAAATTAAGATATAGAGCAATATATTTCATCCTTCTAATCAAAGAGCAATTCTCATATCATTATTGTACAGACATGAAACATCAGGTTCACTCATATCTTCAATTACAGAAACAAGTCATCTTAGCACTTTTTTGAAGAAACCCACTTCATAGAGTTTAACAACTCACCATTCTAAGGTCATCTCGTCACAGCACAGCAACCTACAAATAACCAAAAAAGAAAAAGCAATTAAGACCAAAGTAGATAAAAGACTCAAGGATATGCTAATTATGTAAAAAGTCCCAATTATACACATGCCAACATGTTGCTAGAGGAGCTTATTCAGATCAGAAAATTATGTAGAAAGTCCCAATCACATGCTCAACATGGTAATGATGCTTTTGCAAGTGGGCATATTAAGATGGTATGAGGCTTAATTGCATTGAGTTATATAGAGACACAAGCAATGGTAGAAAACCCCAAAATACTCAGAACTTTTTCTTTTATATTTGGCTATTCATTCAGAACTTCAATCAGACAATGACTCTACCACTCCTAAACTTTGAAAACCACCAAATGCAAGATGCCCTTTACATTGAAGAGGAAATCAAAAGGAATAAAATAAAACAGAGAGAAGAGCTTACCTCCAACGTTCAGTCCAGTTACTTCCTATCTCTTTCTCTTTGGGTTTCTCAAGAAACAAACAGGTCAAGAGCAACCAGAACCAAAACCCTAATCAAAGAAAAATCAAGCAATAGCAGAAACTTTTAAGAGAGGGAGAGACACGGGTGACCACAAAAGGAAAAAACCAGAGGAAATCAAAAGGAAAAAAAAAAAAAAAAAAAAGGAGAGAGACAGAAAAGCTTACCTCTGTGGATTGATGTATAGGCTGTTCTGCAAAAGCGATGGTGGCTCAGCTGTTCCACAATGAATAAAATTAGAGAGAGAGCAGTAGTACAAAATGGAGAGAGAAAGAAATTTTAAGATCTGGTTTTGGAGCTTCAAAAATTTCAGAAAGGGATGGGAAAAGAGCTGAGAGAATTGGTTTCAAGGTGTGGGGCAAGGGAGACACAAGGGAGAATGCGGAAAATGGTTTACGCTTGCGAGAAGCATAAACCATTTTACACCTTCTTTTCCTTGGTCAACCGAAAATGTTTTTGGTTTGACCAAGATTTCCAGCTGCCCCATGAAAGACTTTGAAGTTCAATACTTTCTATTGATGTATTACAACGTATATGTAGAAGAAGAGGTTACATTATCTTAGATCAGTTACGTAAAACCTATCTAATTTGAATTACAAACATAGGAACAGATTCCTTATCTATCTATATTTGAATTACAGAATCCTATCTATAGATGCTATCGATTAGTTAGGAGTCTATTATCCGAGAAGTTTGAAGGAGTTGGATTGTGAGAAGTGTTCTGCACTACAGAAGAGTCTTCACATGTATCTGGACGTGTATCTGCATGGTTATCTACTGAGGTGGCAGGGATATTGTTTACAGCCCCACCCCCCCGCGCAAGCTAATGGGGACAGAACAAACCATAAGCTTGTCACGTAGAAGAGCAAATCGAGCAGAACTGAGACCCTTAGTGAATATGCCAAAAAGTTGATCATGAGTGCCAATATACTTGATGGAGATATCACAATTGAGCACCTTCTCATAAATGAAGTGATAGTCGACTTCAATATGCTTGGTCCTAGCATGATAAACGGGGTTAGAAGCAAGGGCAAAAGCCCCAATGTTATCACACCATAGACAGGAGTCGAAAATAAAGGAATACCAAGATCCTTAAATAGCATGCGCAACCAAAAGAGATCAATGGTGGCAAGGGTCATAGCACGATATTCAGCCTTTGTACTAGAACGTGCAATCACTAATTGTTTCTTAGCAGTCCAAGAAATTAGAAAGGATCCCAAAACAATACCAATACCAATACCAGTTGTAGAACGACGATCATCAGGATTACCTGCCCAGTCAGCGTCACAGAATGCCTAAAGGATCAAGGGACCTTTGGTGTACCATAATCCGTGGTCAATAGTACCTTTAAGATAACGAAGGACTCGTTTAGCTGCTGTCCAATGATGTGTAGAAGGATTATGCATGTGTTGACACAACTGGTTTACAGAAAAGGCAATATCCAATCGTGTTAAGGTACAATATTGTAAAGCACCCACTATCTGACGATATGTAGTAATGTCAGTTGGAGGTAAAGGATCACCATCCGCAGTTAACATCTTGGAACTAGCAAGGCAAGGGGAAGGAAAGGGTTAGCACCCAACATTTTTAACCTGGACAGTAGGTCTGAAATGTATTTAGCTTGCCTCAGATGTAAACTATGGGAGGACCAAATGGCTTGGATGCCTAAGGAGAAACTCAAGTTACCGAGATCCTTGAGTTTAAACACCTGCTGAAGTTGAGCAATAACAGAGGCAATATGGGAGGTAGATGTACCAATGAAGAGGATATCATCCACATATATCAAGAAGTAAAGATGCACATTTCCCTAGTGAAACACAAATAAAGAACTGTCAACAGAAGAAACAAACCCAATATCCAGCAAAGTCTGAGAGAGGCGGGTAAACCAAGCACGAAGTGCTTGTTTAAGACCATACAAGGACTTGTGCAATCTCCAAACATGAGAGGGAAACTGAGAATCAATGAACCCTCTAGGTTGTTCCATATAAACTTCTTCCAGCAAATAGCCATGGAGAAAAGCATTAGATACATCTAATTAGCGAATACTCCAATTGAACTGGACTGCAAGTGCCAAAATGACCCGGATTGAAGAAGTTTTCACCACTAGACTGAAAGTTTCTGTAAAATCTACACCACTTTCCTGATCAAATCTCTTAGCAACCAACCTTGCCTTATACCTTTCAATAGATCCGTCCTATTTCTGCTTGATCTTGTACACCCATTTATTCCGGATGATATTATGCTGAGAACGACGAGGACATGATGACTACGTTTCATTAGCAAGTAAAGCATCAAATTCATCACCCATGGCAGCATGCCATTCAAGAGACTTCTCGGCTTTGGAGTAGCATGTAGGTTCAAGAGGAATCGAAACCCTGGTAAGAGCACATAAAGGATGCTTGGAGGAGAAGAAAGCTGTATAATCGGGAAGGAACGAGACCTCAAAGTACCTGTCTTAGACTGTGTGACCATTGAATGAGATGAAATAAGGGCTGAGGAAGCCTCAAGCAGTGGAGGAATGATTAGATCAATGGATCCAATCGGGTGTGAATCATTCGGTTGAGGAGAAGATAAAGTTGTGCTCGGTAAAGGTGAGCTTGGATCCCGGAATTTAGGAGACTAAGAAACAATACTTAGAATAGTGGAAGGCTTCAATGAAGGCAGGAAACCTTGATTTGTCAAACACATGCCTTGACAAATACACCTTACAAGAAACAGGATCTAGACAGTGATACCCACATTGATTAGAGCTATATCCCAGAAAAATACAATGTTTACTCCAAAACATTAGTTTATGAGTGGAGTAAGGACGTAAGAGTGGAAAACAGGAACACCCAAAGGAACGAAAAAAGAGAATAATCAGGACCTTTGTTAAAGAGTATAAAATATGACGAAACATCACTAAGGACCGAAGAAGGAAGCCGATTGATTATAAACACAGATGTGACAAAAGCATCAACCCAAAATAGAGAAGAAAAATGAGATTGAGCAAGAAAGGACAGACCCATTTCCATGACATGGCGGTGCTTGTGCTCAGCCACACCATTTTGTTGTGGCGTATGAGGACAAGAGACACGGTGAAGGATGCCATGAGTAAGCAGGAAATTCTTAAATTGGTTAGACATAAATTCACCATCACCATTATAGATTGAAATTGTTTGATGGAACAAAAGAATTGATTTTCCACGAGATTTAAATTGGACAAAAACTGTAAACACATCGGATTTATTATGAATGGGATACAACCAAGTAAACATGTGGAAAAATCATCAATAAACAAAACATAGTACTGACAGCCACCTAAAGACTTCGTAGAGCATGACCAAACATCTGAATGGATGAGGTCCAAAGGACACAAAGACACGAGGAGAAGATTGAAATGGAAGCTGCTTGCTTTTGCCAAGTTGACAAGGTTCTCAGACACCATCCAATTGCTTGACCCTACTGAACGGAAGGGAAAATTGCTACAACAACTGAGACACAACTTGCTGAGAGGCGTGACTGAGGCAAGAATACTACACAACTACAGAAGTCTCGACACCTAAGAGAGCAGTCAAGGCATCCTTCTTATTAACCGAAAAAGAATGCAAATGAAGAGGGTAGAGACCGCTTTCACTCCAGCCTTCCAAGAGAGTGAGGAGAAAAAAACAAGCATTATCTCAACAAAATTGATTAATGGAGAGAAGATTAGCATAAGCCTGAGGGCAATGTAAAACTTTAGAAAGATAAAAAGAAGATTGAGGAGTATGAAAACTCATAGAATCAGTGTTTTGGATACTCAAACATGTGCCATTACCCACGGCTACATCTTCAGATCCCAAGTAGGGCTGCTGTAAGGAAAGATTCTCAAGGTTGGAAGTGATGTATTGATTCCCAGCACTGTCAGCAAACCAAGGACCATTATCAGAGGCTTGGTGAAAGCAATCCAATGCTTTATGACTCAACTTCCCACAGATTTGGCATGGGGTTTTAGAAGTAGGGATAGAAGATGAAGTAGGCTGATATTTTGGAGGGTTTTTGGAGGATAGGAGGTAGGTTTGGGAATGGAAAATGGACGAGAATAATGATTTCCTGAGGCTTTAGGCTTACGGTTGAGATTGTGAGCATTGGGTTTGGAGGAAAACATAGCAAAATGGTGACTATCCAATAGAAGCTCATAAGAGAGCAATTCATCTTGAAACTCAATAAAATTGAGGGATTTGTAACAGGAAGCAACAAACAAGGATGTGATAACAAGATTAAATGAAGGGTGAAGACCACCAACTACATATCCAATAAGAGCATCATCAGTAATGGGTTGACCAACAACTGCAAGTTGAGCAAAAAATTGCTTAGCAATTTCAATATAATCAATACAACCTTTGGAGCCTTGATGCAGACTCTAAAGTTGGCGCTGAAGATGAGAAATCCGTGTCTTGGAATGAGAGGCAAACCGGCTGGAGAGTGAGCCCCAGGCTTGCTGAGCGCTAGTGACACCAAAGGTGGACGACATCACTTTCTCCATGAGAGTATCATTAAGCCAAGAAAGAACAAATTGATCTTTCTTAGTCCAAAGTAGATATTTTGGACACAGGGTAGCAGTAGCTTTCCCTTGGTCATCCAGGATGAAATTGGAAGGGCGTGGTTCGGAACCATCCACAAAACCCATCAAGTCGTTTGTCTTCAAAATTGGAATCACTTGGTTGGACCACATTATGTAGTTGGGCCCTTCCAATTTGAAGGTCATAAGCCAATATTTGGCAGAACGAATTGGACAGCAGAGCTGGATGCCATTGATAGATAGAAAAAGAAAAGAAAAGGAAAATTGTTGAAGAGATCGAAACAATTCTGCATGAGCAATAAAGCTCTGACACCATGAAAGCCTTTGGAGTTCAATACTTTCTATTGACGTATTACAACGTATATGTAGAAGAGGTTACATGATCTTATAGATCAATTACGTAAAACCTATCTAGAGTTTGAATTACAAATATAGGAACAGATTCCTTATCTATCTATATTTGAATTACAGAATCCTATCTATAGATGCTATCTATTAGTTAGGAGTCTATTATCCGAGTAGTTTGAAGGAGTTGGATTGTGAGAAGTGTTCTGCACGACAGATGAGTCTCCATATGTATCTGGACGTGTATATGCACGGTTATCTACTGAGGTGGCAGAGATATTGTTTACACCCCAAACACCCGAAATTGGGGAAAATGTTTTTCACCCAAATAAACGGGGCCTAAGTTTGGGCCAACCAGCTTTTGGTGCTCATGCCCTTATTTAATGATAACGTAAGAAATTAAGTCTTACTTCTATACCAGATCAACATACCTCTGATTGAATTTCAGACGTCTTGCCTAGGAACCGCTTCAAAATATGGTATTAGCCATGAACTTGAATACCTCTTGAACTTCAGACTCTGCTTTACAAACAAAGCAGAACATGTACCGATTAGTTTAAACAGATAATGAATCTATTTCTTATTAAATACATCAGATAGGAAATAATCAATATAGTACATTTTATACAGTGGAGAAGATCATTTACATGTACCACCAAATATATTACAAAATCATCTGCCAACTGGAGATCTCCGTACAGTAACTACAGGTCCATCATTCAAAGGAACGGGGCTCCAATAAGAACCCTGATTGTCCAGACAACAACTCCGCCACTTAATTCTATAAGAGCCTACTGGAAAACCAGAAATATCAAGCAAGCAACTTGCAAATCCTTGGCCTCTCTCATCTGGTTCAAAATGTGCAAATGCATAAACAACCCCATCCTTCTTGTCATCACACCTTCTACGCTTACTATTATTACTGCTTTTTGTACTTAAATTTGTCACATAATGCAATAGCATTTCGTTGATTTCTACCATGTCATCAGTTTCCCAAGCTCGACAACCCTGCTGCTTTCGCTCCTTGTCTTCCTCACTTAGTCTGGGCTCCTCAAAGGACACTCTACAATAAAGGATGCAGTATAACTTTGTTAGTCGAGCTGGGAGATCTGGTGGCAAGTTAACCAGTTGAAGACAAAGGTTTAGCGATAGGTGGAAGCCTGGTAATACAGATATTCCATCTGGGTTATTAGTGTCTGAGTTGCAGGCAAAGAGCTTTGATCCAATGCAACGCCTGAATTTCATGTTAAATTTAAAATTAAAATGGAGTTATATAACGAATAACAAAAGTGCACATTGACAAAAGAACATTTAAAAAGTCTAAAGGACAACCAAAATCTTTGTATTTGAGACTCCTCTTTCAGTTCACCAAAATAAAGACAACATTTTTTTTCTTCCAAAAACTGCCAAACAAATCAACGGACAGTTATTCAGACCAATTATATGTCTGCACAGTAGATTGTAGAACCCCAGCGACTCAAAGAGAACATCATAAAGTAAAAGTGGAACTCCAAATGAGGAAACAAGCCATCAGTTCCTAAAATTCGAAAGCAATCATAAAAAGAAGAGCTGTCACCATATTGATACTCTTAAACAGTACAAGTCAACTCCTTTTCTCTGGCCAGAAAAGAACAAAACAGAGCGAAGCCACAGATTAGCCATAAGAGGCATGCAGACAGGTACGAAAACAACCAATTAAGTAACCTCAAGTTTAAGAATCCTTGAGAAATGAATCTGTTGGCTGGCCTAAACCTTTTTCTTTTTATATCAATCTCTCGTTCAGATCTTAAAATATAATCTGAGGTGGTTGGCATACCAGATCTACTAAGCTTGGAAAGAGTCATCTATTAATACTATAGAGATATGAAGAAATACATTTAACTATGTTGCTTCATAATATAAGAGCTTTAACATTGTTCTTATACACTACAGCCATTCACTTAAGATCTTTCTAATTAATACTATGCAATGAAAGAAATCTTTAGCCAGCATGGCAAAACTGCTCAGCATACCTTACTTTAAAGAAATATTTGGGAGTCCGAAAAGGAATGTGTATCCATTTCATTATAATGTTCAACAGAAGTTGTAAACCCCCCTTGGTAACTTGGGATAAAACCTCCTCGTCATGCTCTCTATTTGCCTCTTGCAAACGAACAGCCTCCAAAACAGCATAACTACAGACAGTAAGAATATCCTTTCCTTCACATCCAACCTTCAAATTTTTATTTCTAGACTGCAAGTCACAACAGTTCTTAAGCTGTCCACTGACATCAAAAAGCTGACAGAGATTTCTACTTGTCTCATGGTCTATATGGCACAAACGCCCAACTAAATTTTGTATTAACATTGCATGTAAACAGATTTCCGAGTTTCTTGTACCACAAGTCGTAAAAGTTTCATAGGCTGGAGGATTGGGAAGAAAGAGTACAAAGCCAGTACTAAAGGCCAAAAGCGAACAACTTAGTGAAAGTGATGAAATTACTTTGGAACTTTTGCAGTCCATATCCATGAAAGATGTGGCAATTAGATCAAATTCTTGTGCTAGCTTCTTAAACTGCAAAGAAATCTGAATAATTTCTGGCAAAGACTTCAGGCACTCAACCAATACACTCTTCTCCACCTCTCCATTATTGCTAATGCTGTCAGGGTTGAATGAAATGATTCTGAGAATTCTGAGTATATCCAACAAAGCTCTTAAAAGTTTAGATCTTAGATGCAGAAACCATCTCTGGAAACAAAAGTCTTGACCCAATGTGACAGCAGCTTCTAATGTTTTTCCTGAAGAGCAGATATCCTCATAAGCCTCAAAAAGCTCGTCACTGTAATTAGGCTCCCTACCATTTCCAGCAGTATCCCTGCTGATTTCACCCAAATCATGACTTGCAGGAAATTTGTTCTTCTCTAACCAATCTACTAAAGTAGACCCTTGTTTTGGTAAGAGCAATAGCTGGATTCTCCTCTCAGAATGAGCCAATTGAATTATCGATTTTAACCAGTAGTAGAAGATATCAGACTGAACCTTTGTTATTAACTGCCCAAATATGAAAGCCACTGTGAACCATGCTCCCTGACATGCTGCATATGTCCCAGCTCTGTAAGCAGGCCAGTTATACCTCTCCTTCAACATCTTATTTGCATACTCTAGGGTAAGAGTTTCTTTCTCAACCAAGTAATAATTAAGAGAGTTTTTATTAAGACTGCAAGTTCCCTCACTTTCGTCCACCCAGCAACCCCAAAAGATTCGACTGTGGAACAATAGAGAGTAGATTGTATGTGTATAGCAATCAAACCAGCTGCACTGACACACATGTTCAACCAGAAGCTTCACTCTTTCAAATGCTATAGAAGTGAGAACACCAGCTCCATTGAGATTTTCAAGACAAGCAACCAGAAATCTGTATACAATAAGTACAAGTTTTGACTCAATGACTGTGCTCTTCTCTTTTTTGAAGTCCATCTCAAGAACCAGAGTATCTGATTGGCTTGTAGCCAGGACACGGCCGTGCATATTTGCAACACATTCAACAAATAAACAGATCTTGTCCAGCACCAAAACACCCAGTTCCGGATGTTCACAAACCAAAAGAGCAAGGAGGTTGAGCAGACTCTGAACTTCTTGAAACACTCGTGAGTCAATCTGGCAAAGATCATTTACCAGCAACGTCATCTGGTCTATAATCAATGAGATCACCCTTGATGGCAAAGAGGAACAAAACATACTAGATTCCATTTCCGTTCTTCCCCTAAGCTTGATTGATATATCTACCAGAACACGGATGGATAAGAAGCTCTTCGACATGATTGGAAATTGGGAGGAATTTTCAGCAATGGTTAAAAGCTTAGCAAATTCGGGCATGTCCAGACAGGGCAAATGAGGTAGCTTATATGAAAGGATCTGCACATTCCCATATAATAGTCAAGAGAGTGTAAATATTACAATAATACATCACAAGTTCATCTATGGGAGCTCAAAAAGTACCTTATGTAGAATCTGTAGAGCTTCAGCTTGCATAAATGTGGGAAGTTCAGGCTCATTCATTGTGCTCAATAATGATTTAACTAGATCTGCACTCACAGGAAAATGACATAAACCTTTTATGAAAATGAGATGCAGGCACCTTAATACTGTTGCTTTCATACGCAGTGTTTTTTCTTGTCTAAGAAATGAGAAAAGCACGTCCACCTGCATCACGAAAGCATGATCTCTGACCACTTAAAATTCTTTCATTTGTTAAAGTAGCAGAGAAAGTTAATTAATTAATAATTCTGATAATTAAAAAAATTTAGACCCATTTTTACATACATACATATTCTGCATACAAGCAAGTATGTGCATCATGCATATATATATTGTGTGTATTTTTGTTGATAAGTAATAAAGTTCAATAAAAAAAAGCGTAAAACGCCCCTAAATACACAGGAACAACCAAAACAACCCACAAAAAGAAAGAAACCCAACAAACCCTCAAATACCAAAATCCCTCAAACCCAAACCCTCAAGAAGCACTCCCTGCTACAGGACATGAGCCTTGCCTTTCCTATGCTGAGTGAACGCGCTTGCATCACCGTAGTTGATGGAGCTTATCAAATTCAAAATCTCCCTCCGACTTTGGTCTTCGAGCGCGCAACCTTAACTTCCCGAAGAAAGTTCTTTTCAAAGGCATCCAGAATCGCCAAAGACGGATCCTCGTCCTCAACACTATCCAACTCCAATCCAATGCCATGCTGGGAGGAAGAAAGCCCAAAGGGTAAGGGGAATCTCCATCCTCCCCATCCCAAATCTCATCTCCCTACTCCAACACAACCTCCTCCCCATACAAACCAAAACCTACAAGCCACTTCTGAGATTAGGACAAACCATTTACCCTGAAATCATCACCCTTTACAATGGTAGGAGTGACACAACCACTCAAGGGGGAGGGAATCCCTACCACCCCATCTTCCTTTACATGTAGAGTTGATGACGACATGACCGACTCTAAAAGCGAGGTATGATAAGTAGAAACTTCCATAGCCGAGCTCAGGTTGAGAAACCCCCACCGAAGGAAACCCTTCTTCAAATTAGATGGCTTAACAATATCCTTCACAAAATTTGCCACTCCCGCAGAATTCATCACTGGAAGCATTGCAACTGCTTCCTCGGCTGAAAGACTGACAGGTAACCTCATTGCTACCACAATCTGCAAATAAATTTGCATGCATGCATTGATCTGCTTTCCCTTGCCTCCGATAGTACTTCTGGAAAGGCTTAGATATCGGCGACACAAAAAAAGAAGAATGAAGCCTCTCTCCCAACTCAGCCGCCCCTGAATAAGAGTCTCCAAAAAATGAAACATGTGAAGGGGCGAAGCTGGGCTGAGACGACCCCTCAAGTCTGAGCTGAGGGGCCAAACAAGCACCACCGGAACTGCTTTGCAAAGGAGGAGAGGTACCGAAAGAACCAAACCCAACAACAGTGCTTACCGGTACCGGAGAAATCCCCTCAAGACCTGTGGGAAGCATCCAGAGACACTGAAGACAACACCTTCAGTGTTGGCAAGGGGGGAAAGACGAACCGTGAAACTACAGGATTCTATAGCTCCTGTGAAAGCTGAACAACAGCCTCCGACGCAAACAAATTGACAGAAAGAGAATCAACCGCTGGATCAAAAACACATTGACTGACGAAGAACTCCCCGCAAGTCGACAGACTCAGATCCACCCCAGAAACAGCCTCCGAAATCATCTCAAGCTGAACAAGATCCGAACCGGATCCAACGCCCACAGAACCCAACCCCGCAAGAACCAACCTCTTCCCCGTGTGTATATATCTACACACACACACACGTGTGTGTGTGCGCGTGCGCGCGCATTCATGAGTACGTCAAAGCTGAAAAGTTTTCAGAGTTAAGAGAAAGCAGACAAGAATATTTTGCATACATGCACCTTGCTTCTCCAACAACAACAAAGACAAAAAATCACGATAAGAAAGTGAAAAGGTACCTGTTCAGAAAGAAGAATTGTTGATTTGGAAGCAATTTTTGAGAGTGATACCAGCAAAGTGACCAAAAAATCCTCTTCTGAAGAGTCCAACATTAACTTTAGACCTGTCTGTAGCACACAAATTTTCAGTATCATTCTACTCCATAAATAAAAGATATATTTTTCCCAAAAAACGATTCACTTTAATCAGTAAAAAATTTCCACCATAGATGAACTTTGTGTATGAATAGTAAAGAGGTAAGATGCACTTCTATAAGTTCATTATATTTCCTTATGAATGTCTTTGTGTATGAATGGTAAAGAGGTAAGATGCACTTCTATAAGTTCATTATATTTACTTATGAATGTCTGTTGTACTAGACAGCTAGCTAGGATAACGCTTAAATTAGCATTGCTTCTACTACTTTTTATCATTTTTCCTTAAAGCTTCACCGACAAGATCCAAATACTCTAAAGCGCACTCCTATACATAAAAACTCATTTGTATAATGTGTTGCTCTCAAGATAACTGAATTGCTAATTTGGAGCTCAGTTAAGAAACAAAAATCAAACTGCTTATGGTTAGTAAGCCCAAATCTTAGCTCAACAAAATAACTTGTTCTACAAACAAAGATATAATTACTTTTGGTCAATAATCAAAATAATGTAGAAAGATATTTATCTTTTCACACAAATATCTATCATGTACATACATATATAACATAAAAGATACAAGAGCGCGATATATGTGTGTGATGACTGACCAATATATATATATATATATATATATATATATATTAACCACATGTATGTGTATTTCATGTGGTTAATAAATTCTTGAAATTGATGTTGAACCACAATTGCATGTACAAAATTGTCAAAATCCAACTGTGTTCCCTCCATTCCATGTAATATGACTATATCATGTGTTTACTAGGATTGAGAGAGAGAGAGAGAGAGAGAGAGAGAGAGAGAGAGAGAGAGCAATAGCATCCCATAAAAAAACCAAATGTGCCTTTATGCAGATTTCCATGTGTCTATCTAGAACTGAAACAAAATCAGAGGCAGCCCAGAACCTTGTAAGCTCTATTTGCAACTGAATATGAGCGCCCAATTTTTGCAAAAACTCGTGCCGCAGCTAACTTTACAGCAGACAATGTTTCAGATGAAGTCGCCATATTAACCAGCATCTCTAATAAAATAGACGCAAAATCATCTGATAACTCGGAAAAGCATCCAGCAGCAAATAATGACGCTTTCAGCTGTAGAAACCAAATCAAATGTTTCAGAGCACTTCCAGGCAGCTTTGTATAGACAATCAGTTAAGATAAATAACCAAGTACTTTGTAGAAAGAGTGGTCAAAGAATAAGGGGGCAGGCGAACAATGTGCCCATGACATCAGTGTCAATCTGCACAGCCTTCATGCATGAGTCAAAACATAGATTACAATTTGTTTCCTGACATTCCAACATAGATTACAATTTGTTTCCTGATATTCCATGCAAAAGTCCTATAATGAAGTTTGTCCTTATCAATTTCCAGATAAATTCTTATTACTTTAGAGTTTATACACGTGTGGCAATCTGTTTTGAGAAAGGAATAAGTCATTTTTGGCCTTTGGGTGCATTAGAACATAGAATGAGGGTGCATTAACTCTCATATAAATAAACTTAAATGTTATTATTTGCTCAACCTGTAAAGTTGTTATTGTTATACTAAAAAAAATGAATATATAGGATCATAAAGATGACAATTAGAAAACAACATTTGTGATAAAATCACAAATTGTAACACGAGAAAGATACTTATCTCACCTCCAAAACATGAGAAGAAACAAGACTAGAAAGTATCATGTATCGAATCTGAGCACTGTCTTTTGCAAAATCAGCCCAACAACCAAAGAGAGCTAATGCCATCGCTCTTGACTCAACATCACCAGTGTCAAAAACAACCTTTACTCTTGTCAACAATTCTAAGCGGTTTTGCACCCTGACCTTTGACAAAATCCCTTTGTGTCCTTTACTTTTCTTCTTCTTGTCACGATGCCTGTACTCGGATAAGAAAATCCTAACAACAGCAAATTTGGTGTGTTTATCACCCAACCTAAAAGCATCAGCAAGCCGTAACAGAATGGTGTTCGCAAAAAGCCTATCCTCCCCTGGAACTAAGCCAAACATGTTGTACACTGCCATAGTAGGTTCAGGTTCTCTACTCCAACGCTCCAGCCTTGGCCCAGTTTGTAATATAGTTTCAATAGATAGACCTGAGTCATGACAAACTCTCATTACTTACAAGCAAAGTTAACGTTGCAGCAAAATAAAGCAATTTGAGTTCTACTTCTCTCAATTGGACATCATTAATCAAACTGGATCCGAGAAGTCATTGTAAAACAGATAAAATAAAATAAAATAGAAAGTGCTCTAACCAGGTTTTTTGGAACGGAGGGCCTTCTCAAGCTCAATACTCCATTCCATGGCACAAGCAGCAGAATTTCTCTCCATTACCGCTTCTTCCCAAGCCCCTTTCGCCAACTGAATTAAGAATCTTACCTATCTTAATTGACACAAAAGATAAATAAAATAAAAATTGTTCCAACCAATCAAAAAAAAAGAGCATCAAAATACCATATCTGAATCACTCAAAAATTTCCTTGATGAGTTTTTCTTATTAAACAAAAGCCTGAGTTTAAAAGAAATTTTCAAACTATAACACCCAGGCACTTATCATCAATTTCTCACGCTATTTATATAGTCAGTTCTGCTTATTAAATTAAATTAATATATTAAGTTCATCACGTAAGTTATTTTAAAATTTTACAGTTAAAACTTAGTGATTAATTTTTTATTTTTTATTTCCCTTAGAAATGAAATTATCATCAAATAAAATCAACTGAAGGCACAGTTTTTTTACTTCTAGCTGTGATTTTTCTTTTTAAAATATTATACTGCAGAATAAAAAAAAATTTAAATCAACTGCATGGTCTTGCGACTTCAATTATGACTATTAGTGGATTAAGGCATACAAAAAAAAGCTATGCCAAGCTAGGAGTCACAAACGTGGGTGGGTCGCATATGGCTCGGGCAATGCAAGATTTAGGATTAATATTGCAAAACAATAACAAACCAAAGAAAGCATCCATCACATATAGTCCAGACTACAAACATTCCAACACAGAACCTCACATTAAGAAAATACAACTGTGACAATATATGACTACATTCTAAAGCATAACAACATACAGTTCAATTATGTTTCCTTCTCTATCCTTTACAAAGGCAACGCACCCATTTCTAGGTCTAGGTGGAATTGAAATGTTGTTTTGTGGTGGATTTCAGGTTCTTATATCGCTTGGAAAATGAAAAGAAAAGCCTCTGGCAAAAATATAATAACCTAACACTACCTTTCATTTTCTTTGAGAAATTTCATCAAACAGTTGGTGCCATAAGCAAAACAAGAGACGGTCTAAGCTATTTTAAGTGAAGAATTTATAACCCAGCCACATGTTATTGATCAGACAAAACTCGATAAAAATAGCATCAAAACTTTGATCAGAATACTCGGGAGCGTGTTCTTAGAATCAATTACCCAATGTAGAGGCAAACTCTGAGAAAGCGAGGCGGCCAGGAAACAATTTCGAGTGTGGGAATGGTGCTAGACTCAAAAATCCCGGTTTCAAACTGTCCAGAAATTGCAAAAAACCGTCTGGAATTTATTCTGGATGGTTTTAAACCGTCCAAGAATATGCATCCCGAATTCGGAATCTGGACAGTTTGGGCAAAACAGTCCAGAATTAGTATTTTTTTAAAAATAATAATAATAAAAAAAAAAAGTAAGGAACACATGAAAAGGTATAGAAAAAAAGCTTTTCCATGAAGACATAGAAAGTATCCAACGGAAGAATGAAATTAATTTCAAGGGTCTTTCCCTTTTCCTATATATGATTAAAGAGGGGAAAAAAAATAGTATTACAACCGGTTAAAAGATGCACTTTACCTTCAACTTCAGAAATTAACTCCTCGATAATTGGGCCCCTTGGTCTTTCTGGCTGTGGAACTTGATGCTCAAGAATTCCAGTCGGATGCATATTCATAAAAGGACTTCCACTTGAACCGAAAGGCTCGACTCAAACATGCCACCGAATGGGCGTGTGAAGAAAGGGTCATCAAATGGATTCCTCCCTCCAAAAAAGCTTGGCATTAAACTTCTGTTACCCCCAAAGCCCCTGAAACTAGCAAAAGGATCACCAAAATCAAAGAAAGCATCCCTGCCACCTCTGCCCCCCTGCATTTCCTAAGTGCTATGAACCCCCCAAAAAAACTTGAGCCTTAGTATGCAAAGCAAAATATATGCTGCAACCATGATATTCAGCATTAGAACCAATTAAGAGACAATTATATGAACCGCTAAAAATTCCAAAAATCCACCCCCGGTTGCCTCTAGGTGGTCCTAACAACTTCTCCATGAACTAGTTTCACTACAACTAATGAGAAAGATAAAAATAAAAAATAAAAAAAAATGGAACTATAGCAGGCATGATCTTCACTAAACATTCCCAACCATCAAAGATTCAAAACTTTCTACATTAAGTTCCACTCAATCAACGTCTCAAGAAAAGGAACCTAATACCATGATGATCACTGTTACCATCCATGAATCACCCTATGCAACAACAAATCAAACAAAGTGCATAGAATCTACACTTAAATGGGTAGAAGACAATATATCTACATATCCATAATCATAGAAATACAAATTATGTCCACCAGATAACTAAAAAATACATGGAAATCATGGAATTGCAAAATAACATGTTATGCGCATAGACATCTCGCTCCTATAAAATGACTCTAATTTTCACTAGCAACGTATGATTATACCCTTTCAAATTTTCTCACCAACCATAAAGACCATCAAACGAAGTACAACAGAGATTACCAAACAAAACATACCCACCTTAATCTCTAGCTGGTTTACTAGGGAAATCATAAACAAAACCATAAACACAAACCCAAACTCTTTGAAAACAAGAAATTCTCAACACAAATATCATCGTGTTATGCGCAGAAGGAGGAAAAGGATGAAGGTTTGTCTGAAGGAAGGAAAGGCGTCTGAAATAAAGAGAAGTAAGTGGGAGAAGTTTCGGGAAGGGGGACGCGGCAATGAGTGGGGAGATGAGCGTGGAAGTAAAACGTGTTCCACTAACATGCATAGTGGAACACGGGTAGTCAGCAAATTGCCCAAAGCTTGTGTCTCTTTAACCGTGTGTTAGAGTGAAGAAGGGATTTAATCTGGGGAAGAAAACCTATTCTATTAGCCTTTAAACAGTTAAGCCCATAACACATCAAAACCGAAATCCCTAACATAATCCAACAAAAAGAGCCAGAATTTGCAACACGATACCGTCTGATCACCTAATTTTCACCCATTTCACAGCCAAAAACACATTTATTTAATTAACATCTACTCTAGCCATAAATCAAAAAATCATAAAATACATAAAATGAGTAAATTTTTCAATAGAATATAACCCTACCTCTTCACAGGGGGCGGCTCGGTGCTCTCTCTTCGTCTTCACCGGCGGGGGATTGTCTAGCTACAAATATCTAGGAGAGAGAGAGAGAGAGAGAGAAGACGTACCGTACCGGTGGTCGACTGGAAATGGTGGCCGGTGGTGGTCGACCTGGGTCGCTGAACCGCCGGGAGAGAGGGAGAGAGAGAGGGAGAGAGAGGCGTTGGGGGGAGGGGGCTGAGTGTATGGGGATGGACATTGGGGATTTTTATTCTATGGAATGGGCCGAACGCATGTGGGCTTATGCTTAGTAGGCTGTTGAGCCACAAATTGGAGAATTAAGAACAACTGTTTCAAGAAAAAACAGTTGGCAAAAGAAATGGAATTAGAAATGACAAAAAAGAAAGAAAAAAAATTACAAATGGAGTTGTATGAACTTCTATAATCTAACCTTCAAATACTTTTTTTTTTTTTTAATAACATATACTTCTCACAATCCCACGTGTTTAAATGATACATATCACTTTTATATAAGTATAATTATAGGAACTCCTTCAACCGAATTTGATAAAAAACTTCTGTCAATTCAAAAGCAGATTATGATACAGTTCTACTCTCTTTATACTTGAAGTATTTTTTATATTTATGAATTTATTTTGTTAAAAAAATTGAACAATGTGCGCATTAAATGTAATAAAGATATTTTTTAATTAAATTAAATTTTTTATTTTAATTTATCCAATAATAAATTTATTTGTTTTAATATGTTAAAAATATTAAAAACTTAAGTTGAAATAAAAATAAAAAATAAAACCCCATCAACAATTGATAGCAACAATCAATGACACATTAATTAAAAAAAAAAAAAAATCAATGACACATGTCATCATTGATCGTTAGTAACGACAGCAATGTCACTGCTACAAAGCAACTACTTATTACTCTTACGAGAAAAGCACACTATAATTAGGGGTGGGTATCGGGGGAATCGGGAACGGTAGGGGGTTTTCCGCCTACCGTCCCGACTTTGTTGGTGAAGTCGGTAACTTCACCGACTTTCTTTCGACGAGATTTATTTCGACCGTTACCGTCACCGGTTTAACCGGTCGGTAATCGGTTAAAGGTTTGCTTTGTTGTTACTGTTAGTTTGTTTGTACAAAAAAAAAATGAGAGAGACGAAAATGAGAGACTTTGCTGTTAGACTGACGAGAAAAATGGCTTCTACGTCGCTGGTTCGTGAGGCGGCAAGACTACGATTATGGTGGTGGTGGCGACGGCGGCAATGGGCTTGATTTAGTAGAAATTCAACTCAACAAAAAGGAGACCAGGAAATTCCACACTTAGCTTGACATGCAACAAAATCTCCAAAACAAATACACAAAAAACACAAAACGGACAAAATCAGAACAAAAAGAACATCACAATGTGCATAAAAAAATAAAAACGAACAGATTCACAAAGAGAGAGACAAAGACAGAGACAAATTCACTCACGGAATTTGCAGTTTAAATTTTACCATAAAATATATGAGGATGAGAGAGAATTCGAAGCATTTTTAGCCAGCCAGGGAGAGAGAGAGAGAGAGAGAGAGAGAGAGCGCGGATTTTTAAGCAAAGAGAGAATAAATGGCAGGAACTGAAATAGTGAGACGTATGTAATACACAGTGAGCAAGAGCACGTACACCTTAATCATGTTTTCCATTACGAGTCAAAGACAGGTCTCCTTGTGCATAGAACTGTGCAGCAGTGTCAGCTAGTTTTATCGGCTATCATTATTCATTGTAGCAAAAGATATGGATAGAAATGAAATGAAAAGGCATAGATATCTTCTTTAAGTATTTTTAAGAGGCTGGCTGTCAACTAGTTTACAGGCTATCAATCCTTGTTTGTTAAGCAACATTACGGTACACAGTCGTGCGTCCGTTGCAGATGAGGTTCTCAAAAGGAGAGATCACGTGGCTCATCTGACTTTGATTTGGCTTGTATTAAAAAAGCTGGCCAACAACCATTAATGGTAAAACAGCAACGTAAAATGAAAAAGAAAAAAATAATTAATCAAAGTTTTTCGTTGACAATTCGTTAACAGCAACGTAAAAAGAAAAAGAAAAAAACAGCAACGTGGCTCATGGTGCTTTAGATGTGTGTTAAAAAATAAAGAGTAATTTAAAAGTAATAAATAAATAAAATACTTTAATTCTTATATAATACTTCACTAAAATAATTAAACAAAAAATAATTTAAAAGTTCACAAACCAAATTAAAATTTGCTAAATAAAACTAACATAAATTAAATATTAAATAGCATCCCTTAATTTGATCCTATCAATAATCAAATTAAACTAAGAAACTTGATTTTATTCATTCCATGTGATACCTGCAATAATCAAATAAATCAAAACATAAGCATAGTAAATTTTACAAACTAAATTTTACATAAAAATAATAATAATATATATAAAAATACATCGAACTAACAAAGAGACATCTTTCAACAAAGTACATCATTCAAGCCTTAATCCGCATCATATGTGATGAAATTTGATATTATTTCTATCACAATAAAAATTTTAAAGAATTAATAAATCAATGAATAATTGGAACAATTAACAAAATATGAATTTATTTTGTTACCATTACCTGAGTCAAGCTTGTAACTCTCTTCATCTTCAACGTTAGACAAGTATGATTCATGTGCACTAATGGGAGAAGATCTCAACCAATTTTGAGTACATACAAGAGCCTCAACTGTTTTTGGAGCCAAAGAACTTTAATAAGGATCTATCACACGACCACCGGTGCTAAATGCTGACTCGGAAGCAACCGTGGTAATTGGAATTGCCAATACATCTCGCACTATCTCAGCGAGGATTGGAAACTTTGTCGAATTTACCTTCCACCACATTAAAATATCAAAGTTTTCACTAGGTGTCTCAACATCCTCCAAAAAATATTGTTCTATTTCTGTCTTACATTGCATCAAATTTCGAGACGCCCGAAATGAATGAAAATTCTGTAAAAAAGTAGTTCTAGACCTAGAACTACCAACTAATGTTGTATCACTCCGCACTTTATCATTTGATAACATAGACCCACTTCCAATATTTTTAGAACCACTAGCGTAGTACTCATATAACCGACCCAATACCCACTTCAGTTGAGAATCAATTCTTTCCGCTTTCTCAGCCCCAAAACTAAGTCGAAACCAATATTCCAAACCAGCCATCTTGTAACGTGGATCAAGCAAACTAGCCACAAACAACAACGGGTTAATCTTCTCAACATCTCTCCAATACTTATCATATTTTACTTTCATTCTATTCGCCATGGTATTCAACAACAGATCACTACTTTCAGAATATTCTGTCAAACATGAATAAACAGAACAAAGTACATCGAAATATAAATTGGAAGTTGAGTGCAAGGAACCAGAGATTTGCATTGTGACATCATAAAACACTTGCAAGAACTTAATAAAGTGACGGATATTATGCCAATCATCATCAGTCGAAGAACCCAACCCCTTTTTTCCACCACCATCCTCGTACAAATAGTTTAAAAAATATCTATCTTCATCTATCATAAGTTTAAATGCCTTTTGGTACTTCTCTGCCACCTCCAACATGGTATAAGTAGAGTTCCATCTAATGGGAACATCAAGTGTCAAGGAAGCATTGCACTCAACATTTTTTATTTCTGCACAAGACTTAAAGAGGGCCAATCTTTGGGGGGGGGGGGGGGGAGGACTTCACATACTTTACCATATTTCGGATCTCTATGATTGAATCGTCAACGTTTTTCAGACCCTCATGCACAATTAGATTAAGAATATGTGCAGAACACCTCACGTGAATAAATTCATGACGACAAACAACTTCCTTATTGGCCATAGTTCTTTTTTTAAACCAATCAATTGCAGTATCATTAGCACTTGCATTGTCAACTGATATTGTCAATATCCTATGAATACCCCCATTCAACCAAACACTCTTCTAATTCTCTTGCAATTGTTTGACCCTTATGATCTGCCACTTAACGAAATGCTAATATCATTTTGTGATATTTCCAATTAGTATCAATGAAATGTCCAGTGATACACATATAATTCATATTCTGAATTGAAGTCCATGTGTCAGTGGTCAAGCAAACCCTTTGACCAGTTGTAAAAAACGTGTTTTCAGTATGTTTTTATCCTTCATATACAGTTTGACACAATCCTTCATCACTGTGTATCGAGAAGGAACCTTAAATCGAGGCTCAAGAACCCTGAGTAATTTCTGAAATCCATTTCCCTCCACGGTCATGAAAGACATTTCATCAATAATAATCATTTCACAAAGTGCCTCCCTAATAACCTTCTCAGAATACTTGGCAATCATGAAGTTGTTACCACTACCAACCTGCCCGGCCCCAAAAGTGAACTTAGATTGAGACCTATCCTGTTTAGATTTTAGGCTCTTGTACTTTTGGCATGAGTTCACATGATACAGCATTGATGAGGTGCCATTGATTTTTGGATGACATTTATAGGAAGTCCCACAATAATTGCAATGTGCCACGGGATCATCATCAGGGGTACTTTTATCTCTAGTGAAATGGTCTCATGCTGCAGATTTGTTTGAAACATTTCTTTTTTTCCTAGGGAGTGGTGGTCGTTCACCACGACCATGACCATCAACTGGCATAGATTCAGTAGCAGATGTTTCTACATCCTCAATCTCTATTGGAGTCATTGAAGTGTCCTCAATCTCTATAAGAGTCACTGGAGTGTTCAAAGGAGAAGATAAATGACAAGAAGCACTATCCAATGAAGGTGTGCCTAAAGGTGAATCCATCTGTAATTGATTAACAACTAAAAATTAATAGTATTTTTTATTACGGTGAACAAACCTAATACATATATATTTTTTTTTTTTGTAAGTAAGAAAAATATCATTAAAAAATGTAAAGCGCAGATAAGTATACAAGGAAAGATGATGCACTAGAAAATCATTAAAATAAGCAATATAAAAAATAATAATAATAAAAAGTTATATAAAATACAAGCTAAATAAATAAATAAAAAATCATTAGATCAATATTGATTAACAATATTTACTGTTAAAACATGTCGTACTGGTTTAACACAAAGTCATGGGTTAACAATAAATTAAAAATATTTAAGCCTTTTAATACAATATTACGAGATGTATTGCTTTAAGCTTTTTAACACAAAGCCATAGTTAGTTCATAGTTAATTCATGACAAAAAAGAAAAAAAAATTAAAATTAAAATTGATAATTTGACACTATGCATGAGGGATTGACATTGCATGAAAAGTAAAAAAAAATTGAGCCTTGCATGTGTCCAGAGTTGGCCACGTCGCACAACCCGAAAGAGGATGGCGTGGGAGTCTTGTGTATGATGATCAATGTTCATGTATTATTAAAAGAAAAGAAAAGTAAAAGACTATAAAGTTTTTAGAGTCATGGTCTTGACGAGTCAAACATTGCTGGCAGCTTAAAAAGTGTGTATAATTTTCCTTTGTTCACCATTAATAAAGTCGCTTTGCTGCATAATTTTCTCTTTTTTTTTTTTTTTTTTTTTTTGGTTTTTAAAGTAACATTGCTTCGTACAGTGAATGAGACAAGAACAAAGAAAAAGTTAGATTGGAAAGTTCAACTCCTATGCCTAAGGCTTGTCAGTCTTAAAAAGTGTGGCAACAGCTATGAGCTTATGAAGACGTGTGTAAGTGTGTTTTAAGTTAATAAAAAATAAGACATAAAACTTCAAAAAAACAAAAAGAAGAAGAAGAGGAAATAAAGCATGCATAAAAGAAGGCTTTTGTTACCTTCAGACTTCGTCACCGCTCTGCAAGAGATTGAGATCTGAGAGAGAATGAGTTTCAAAGTTTGGCAACCGCAAGAGAATGAAAGAACGAAGAAGTCGTGTTTATAAAAGTTTCAGGTTAGGTTAGGTTTTTGAGTTTTTTCTAACTTCTAAGTGTGATGAATATATAGGCCGAATACAGTGAATAAAGTTCTGATTTAGTTCAATGAGAACTTCTAGTCCTCAGAAGGCGTGTGTTTTACTCTTTGTAAATGCAAAACGGTGTCGTTTTTATTATATAATATATTTTTTTTTTCAGAATTAATATTGTCGGTTCGGTCGGTGCGAAAATCAACCTCCCGGCATCTATTTCGCCTACCGACCGAACCGACGTCGGTAGGTAAAATTAGTACCGCCTTCCGGCCGCCAGTTGTCGGTGGCGGCTTGGTGTCGGGGCGGTGACGGACGGTGGGCAGCAGGCGGCCGATCTGCACAGGACTAACTATAATAGGTCTTTACACTACGAGAATTCTAAGTATTGGAGAATAATAAATGCTAGCGGTACTTACAAACTTTTACAAAAAGAAGTTTACAAACTGACATGGTATATATCTGGTATTTTATTAATTAAAAAACTCATTTATTAAAACTCAAAGGGATCCTGCCGGTTGATTTCAAAAAGAAAAAAAAAAAGGGATCCGGCGGGGATTGAGGCGACCAACACAAACACAGGCCTCGGCCGGATCTATGTGCATCCTTTTCATCCAGACCCTGACCCCCCACCACCGGCGAGCTTCAACAGAGAATGCGACTGAGACGACGACAGAGATGGCGCAGAGATCCGGAAACCCATGCCGGTGAGACGACGACAAAGACGGGGGAAGAGGATCTGGAGGCTCGGTGGGAAGCCGGAGGAGGCACAATGCAGTTGAGGAAGAGATTCGGACCCCGACCCACCAAACCCACATCGGAGTGGGTGGGTGGTTTTCGGCCAGATCTTCTAGTTCATACAACGTCGTCAGTGAATCACGATCTTCAAGTTTGCATGATGCGACGTCGTCAGAAACCATCAGGATCTAGGTTGGGAAACCTTTGTCACTGGCCGTTCGGGATTGCTGGGATGTCGCCGGTTTTTTAATTTAATTAAAAACCAATATTACGTGGAATCTACGTGTCTAAATTTTTTAAATGATAAAATGTCACATGGGTTCCATATCAATTTGTAAGCTTCTCTTTGTAAAGGTTTGTAAGTACCCCTAGCATTTCTCTTGGAGAATTGAAGGCTTTGGGCATCGTGTAACATCTTGTTAAATAAATAAATTAGTGTTGTTAGCTATATGATGTCTCCATTAATATTACAGCAACAATTTCATATCATATTATGTTCATTAATTAATTATCACTTAAGTTTTTTTTTTTTTTAATTTATTTATTAATTTTTCTTTCATTCTTCCTGCGCTAAAGGCTGACATTAAAAATTAACTAATCTTCTATGACCTTAGAGCATTCCTAATAGCCTCATAAAAATAGTTTTTTAGCTATTTTGGTGAACCAATTTGATAAAAACACTAAAAAATTACTCCCAGCAGCCTCACTATTTTAACCAAAAAGTTTTGATGAGTGAAATTACCCACCAACTCACTCACCAAATTTTGTTTCACCTTTCTCTCTCACATGATCAGCACACTTTTTTCATTTTTTCTCTCATTTTTCTCTCCCATCTCCCATTTCTCTCACACGATAATGTCATTATTTCATGGATATGAAAGATTATTTGTAAAAATATTAAATAGAGAAATAATAAAAAAAATCTGAAAATTTATTATTTAAATGGAATAGTTAATATTGACTAGTTAAAATGGGGAGGCTACTAGAGGAATTTTAATAAAGTGGCTCAACAGAATAGAAAAAAGTGATTTTTAGCTATTTTGGTGAGTAAAATTTGGTGAGGTTACTAGGAATTAATTTAGAAAAAAGTACACATATCTTCCTCAAATTATTATTTTATTGTCAATGTATCACCTAAACTATCAATTATATCAATGTCCCCCCTAATAAACTACCAAAAAATGTCAATGGGCTAGTTTGGCAAACTATTTTCATTCTCCCTCTATTTCTTTTCACTTCTTTCAAAAATATCAAATAAAAAATATTCTAACTTTTTTACACTTTTTATATCACATAAATAATTTTTTATTATTATTCAAATAAAAAAAATCTACTACAAAACATATATATATATATATATTTTATTTTATTTTCACTTTTCTATAAAACATTCTCAAATTTTATATCACATCAATAACTTTTTACTATACAATACACAAATATTTCCCAACCCAAATTACTTACCAACAAAAAGATAAAAATAATCATAAAAAAGTTTCAATAAGACAAATATATCATTATAAATTAAAAAAAAAACTTAAAACTAACAAAAATTAAATTAATTTTTTTTTTAAGATAAAAAAAAAATTCAAAGAAAAAAAAACAATTTTTTTTAAAAGAAATAAATATAAAAAATGAAAATTCAAGGGGTGGCCCAAACTGAAAATTATATAAAACAAAAACTAAAAAATAATTTTTAGGTTTCATTTTATTTTACTTTTTTTTTTTATAAAAAAAAAAATTATTTTTTTGTTTTGTTTTTGAGAATTTTTATAATTTTATGAATGACATTTTTATCGTTATGAGGGACATTCACATTGTTTGATAGTTTATAGGAGCACATTAACAATTAAATAATAATTTAAAGAGAATATACGTATTTTTTCCTTTAATTTATTTTACTGTCGACGGGAATATACATAACTACATTCTAACTGCCAAAAGAAAACATGGGACCCATATTTCCCACTATCACATGCGCTATTGCTCATTACCATACAATGGGCTATCAGTATTAAAATTTTTAAATTTATAAAATTCATTAAAATTTATTATACAATGCCTACGAAATTTTAGTAAAAGCGTGATTTAAAAACATTAATTTTAAAAAATGCGATTTAAAAACGTGATTTTAAAAAACATAATTAAGCATTTGTCAAAATCGCAATTTAACATTTAAAATCACAATTTGTTTTCAAAAAAACAGCTCGTTGCTTGCGATTTGGAAACACAAATTTTACGCGTTTTCAAGTTACAATTTTTTTAAAAACGCAGTCTCAAACGATTCATGTTCTGCAATTTGATTTAAAATAGCAATTTTTGTCTACAAAATCGCAATGTCAAACACACACGAGTGAAGAGTTGGAAGCCTAGACATTACCTACAATTTTATTTTTTTTGGGTTCCTTCTTTGGTGTATGTTGCTTATAGTTGATAAAAGAAAATCATTTGTTTCTCTTCAAGTGAAGTAGTTTTAAAACAATTTATTCTTAGGATATCATAAATAAAATAAAATAAAAAAGAAGTTTCTCTTCAGGGAAGTAATTTTAAAACTATTTATTCTTAGGATACCATAATAAAATAAAATAAAAAAATAAAGAGGGAATTATCAAAAGTGGTGAAAAGTTCTTGGTGCAGAATATAAAACAAACCAGAATTGAGATGCCTTTGGCCTACCATTATATATTGTGACGAATAGATTCCTGATTGCGGGGATGAGTGACGTGTGTGGTCTGGTCTCTGACAGAATATAGTTTGTATAATAATAATAATAATGCAAAAACTTTATAGTTAAGCATAAAAATAATCATATGCGTGACTAAGAAGCGCACTTATTAGACGTCACGCAACCCCACCATGACCATGTGCTGGAGCCAGTGGAGGCAACGTCGTCGTCCTTCATGCATGCTTACAAACCACTACTATTGTAACTTTTACAAGGCCATTCCAAAAAGAGATTCATGTGGTGTGACTGGTGGATTCCAATAAGATTCATGTCACAATAATTATTTTATTTTTTATATTTTTAAATTTAATTGCCAGTTTTCATATTGGATTATTTTAAATTTAATTTCATATTTTCTATATTTTTTTTATTTAATTATATGTAAAAATGATATAAAAATTTACCTGACCATCACTCTTATCAACCATATTTCATATATTTTATTAAAATGTTTATAATCTATTTGACATTTATGCTTCTCAATGTTCACATATGTTGTACTTATTGCAGTTACCAATGACATATTAAGTCAAGAGTTACAACAACTTAAAAGTTACACGATGGTTTGATCAAATTAAATTTATGATACGTTCGTACGTAATCTGAGATGAGAAACTAACGATAAATATATTTTTGTTGGATTTTCGAGGAGTCCCGAACTTTCTATGAGCAATTAGAGGTGCTTTTAACTTACAAACACAATGTTTGATAATTTTTTTGATTAATTTCTTATTCCATAGTAATGCAGCACTTAAATAACAAAATACAATGAAAGAGTCTTACAAATAGTTTTCAACGTGGAATATAACTCAACTACTAACATAATTAAATCTATTCTCACTAACACTCACTCTTGACACTAAGAGTCATACCCACACAACAATAATAAAATAATAAAACAACTAATATACTGAATAACTAATAAAACAATAAAACACTAATAAGCTGAATAATCTAAAAAACTCACTGCCTAACAATATTTTAACGTACGTAGAAATAAAAGAGATATGTAATGTTCATATTCTTTCTTTACCTTAATTCAGTATTTCTTTGATGCTTTCATCTTCTTCTTCTTCTTTTTGGTCTTTTTTAGCTAGCCCTTTGACGTTTACTATCAAACATCAACGTACATGATCTATCTTTGGGTTTTCGGAAGAATATTGAAACAAGAATTACAAAAACTCAAGAGATAATATTTACAAGAATTCAAGAGATAATAATTACAAAATGGTTTGTGTATATTATATTTATTATTATTAATGTAGAATATTAGAAGTAGAAAAGACGTATAAATATAAAGAAAATATGTCGCAAAAAAAAAAAACTTTGACGTATCTACATCCTTTCAACTTTTTAGATTATTACGTGATAGTCAATGTCAAACATTGTACACATCAGCATTGAATAGCGTTGAATAAATCTGAAAATTCAGAGCTCCACCGAAAATTGTTATAAGAAGCATGCTCACTTGTTAAAGAAGACACGTGTTGTGATTTATATCACCCCCAGACTGTTTTGAATTTCTATAATTTTATTTTATTTTTTTGAAAAGCTATACATTAATTAACATACGTACACGTGATTGGATTAACAGTAAATTTGAGAATTTATACTGACATGTATATGAAAAAAGT
The DNA here is from genome assembly GCA_028654335.1 of Alnus rubra. Classification (NCBI taxonomy): domain Eukaryota; kingdom Viridiplantae; phylum Streptophyta; class Magnoliopsida; order Fagales; family Betulaceae; genus Alnus; species Alnus rubra. The sequence continues at coordinate 961,296 of JAJPGS010002213.1, forward strand.
GGGAACGTCCTCTAATATCATGCCACGTGGCACCCACACCACCACCAGGTCCACCACAAACAGAAGCTTATTAGGCTGCTGATACGCAGTTTGCAAGCGACCCCCTCTGGCAGCCATGGCACTTTCTCCATATACAAAGCGACCCCCTCTGGCAGCCATGGCGATATTGTTCGATTATTTGGCGCTCTCTCTGTTATCTACTGCTGCTTCCGCCGGTTATATGCTCTCCGGTATTAATTTGTTCGCACTTCTCTCATTCCATTTTGCTTATTCATCGATCAGGCATGTTAAAAAAAGTTCATGTAAGTTTCGTTTTCACTAATAGCTAATTAGTCTATGTTATGATGATGGAAATGATTTGTTTGATGAAGATGCTGGAATAAGCGGTGGGAAGGATTTGTTTGGCGAAGTCCTAAGGGATGAGGCAGTGGCAAGGCTTAATGAGCTTGGAAAGGTAATAGAAAGTCGAAGCCACAACTTCAGTTTCTCGCATTTACTGTTCTAAATTTTCTTGCAATGACGCTGTGGAGAATGGTTTACAATTGTACAGTGCTTATGAGTGTGTGTGTATTTGAAAGGAACTCAGGAATCCACTTTTTGCAACCACGGGCAAGGGTTTTTTTATGCCATTTTCTGAACCAATTCGGCATTTTTTATTTTTGTTTAAATCAATCAAAACACTGTCCCAAGTAACAAAGAATTTGAGAAAGTTCTGGTGTTTTCAATACCAGCCTGAATGCCTTGATCAGGTTTTTATATTACAAAGTATGTTAGAGTACATGGAATTTGAATTACAGGGCAGACCTGTACAGGTGTAAATACAAACATTCGAAAAACTATTATCTCTAGCCCAACAAATGTTTGAAAAAATGACAGAATCCTTAGTCGTTACAAACTCTGTAACTTCATCTTCATGAGACACGGCTCTATCTGCAGTTGCTGCAGACGTATCAATTTCTGCATCTCTCTGTTTTACCCTCGAGAAATGATTCATTTATTCCCATGCTCCTTCTCTCATCCTCCCACTTTTCAAAATTATCATTGAATATGTAAGGCCATGTGTGTGCCAGATAAAGATGTATTGCATGTCTCTTTACCCTCTGTATAATCTACAGAATAATCTCCTATAGCTGCGGCATAATCGGATGATGCTGGAGCTTTGTCTATGGGTAGGACAGTATTGTTAACATCTTTAAAATCCTTTTCACTAGTCAAAATGGTTAATCCCTTCTAGAGTCTGGCCACTGGAATAATTTACAGAAAAGCAGCTCTTGTCAAATTTAAATTGAAGTTACACCGCTGGATTTACTGTCATTTGTGTGCTTTATTGGTGAATGTTAATGGTGTTGCCTGGATAAACAGGTAAGTGATGCTGATGGCTATCTTGAGAGGACGTTCATGAGTCCAGCTTCTGTGAGGGTTGGAAACCTTATTCGTGGTTGGATGGGGGATGCTGGTTTGAGAACGTTAGCTTTCTACCCTTTTTGCTGTTGTAAACAGTGTTGTTGGAAACTTGTCTGATGCTTATGTTGATTTCCAGGTGGGTAGACCAGATGGGCAATGTGCATGGTCGGGTTGAGGGAATGAATGCAAGTGCTGAGGCTCTATTGATTGGTTCTCATTTGGTGATGCTTAAATTATTTTCCCATTTTCTTATTCTGCTTTAATTTTTACCCTGCATACAAATACATATGCCCCCACCCCAGTGCGCATGCTGACAAGGAAGGCAGTCAGGGCCGACTCAATATATTTTGGGACCTTAGGCGAAAATTTTAAATGAGGCATTTTTTTTAAAAATAATAATAAAATAAGAATTAATTTAAAAAATAGAATGGTAAAACTTAATTTGTCAAAAGAAAGACAAATTAGTGTTAGAATATTTTCTAAAACCGAATAAAAAAAATTAATGCAATTGATTAATTGAGTTTTTGATAATTAATTTTTGTTTTTTAATTACTAATCAGATATGGAATGATTTTTAGGACTTGAATGATAAGCTATTGGGAAATAATGAAAATTGAGAAGAGAGAAATTCAAATTCAAATAAGACTTGAATAGGGAAATTGAGATAAAAAATAAAAACTTATAAATAGTAGGATTTAAAATGGAAACTTAGAGACTTTTCATCTTCTTAGCATTTATTTTTTATTTTTTCATTTTATTTTGATTCTTGAACGTTGGACTTAAGACCTTCAATTTTTTGAACATTGAACATAAAGCTTTCAATTTTTAATGCGAGTAATTAAGGCCTTCAATTTAGAAGCTTTCATATCTCATTAATTCTATTTTGAACGTCAACGTTCAAAGAAATTGAAGGCCTTTACCATATCTCACAAGTCACAAGTCATTGGTAATTAGACATACAAAAAATTAAAGGCTTTCAATTTAGACTTTTCATATCTCCCAATTCGTTGGTTATTAATTAAGGCCTGCCATTTTTTTTTTTTACTGGAGAAGGCCCCTAGGCAGCTATTTTAAGGCATCAACTGGGGGCATTACCGGAAACAATGCTTTGATGATTGTCTTTTTGTAAGCACTTTTTTTCTTAAAATAAATCTTCATTAATTGGGGCCTTATTAAATTAGGCCCTGCATTATATTATTGCCTTTTTTTAATTTTATTTTTACCAAGATTTGGGGCTTTATTTAAGTGTATTGATCATATTTAAGGCCTTAATTTTTTTTTTTTTTAGAAATAAATCTCTATTAATATTTTTAAATTAGGGGCCTTATTAAATTGGGGGCCTTAGGCGGTCGCCTAATCCGTCTAAGGCTCCAGCCGGCCCTGAAGGCAGTTCATCAATGTTGATAGCTAGTGGACATTCCTCATTTGTAATAGGATACTGTTGTGGATGCTGGGATATTTGATGGGTCGTTAGGCATAATCTGTGCGTTATCTGCACTAAAGGTTTTGAAAATCAATGGGACTTTGGGAAAACTAACGCGGCCAATCGAGGTCAGTGAAATATTAGCTTTGAAACATTATTACACTTCATTTCTGAAATGTTGCTTGAATTGTTGCTGTTGCATTGCTTACTAGTTTTCTTTCCTTTCTTTCTTGGTGCCATGCTATATGTATTAAGTCACTTGTGTTTTTTCTGAAATATATTACTGTCTTATCTGAACATGCATGCGAGAGGATTTTAATGGAATTCTTGATGCTATAGGATTACATTTGGCTAGAAAGATAACCCAGGAAAGAAAAAAAGAAAAAAAAAAAACCCTCCTAACCCCTAAACAAAAGGAAAACGAAAAAGCAAACCCCGAAACTTGAACTTCGGCAACTCTAGCTGGCATCAGCTACTATGACCGAGACTTGAACATCGACGACTTTTCCCAGCATCGGCTACTATGGCTGGAATTTGGACATCGACAACTTTGCCAGAAGCAGCTACTATGGCTAGAATTAGGCCAACTATGGGCATGAAACCTCTTTGGGCCATTTTTTTTCCTTCTTCTTTTCCTTTTTTTTTTTTTTTAAAAAAAAGAAAAGAAAAAAAAAGAGTGAATTGAGTGGGTGGTATTTGCTGGTAGAGGAAACAATGGCAATGTAGCATGTCATCTTGACAAAGCGAGAAACTTACGTAGGTGTGGGAAGAGAAATAGCTCGGGCACAGGATGAGGAAATGTGGAAAGATGAGAAAACCAAAAAATAAAATAAAATGGCACACGATAGATATTTGTGGGCATTTTGATTTTGGTTATGATTGATGCAAAAGGATGAGTGAACAAAAAAGAAGAAGAATTGGCACAGGATCGAATATTGACGTTAGCCTATAGCTTGGATACCATGTAAAACATATAATCTAGGAAAGAGATGAGAACAAGAAAGAGAGACACAGAGAATTAAGGTGGTTCGGCTTATTGCCTATGTCCACACGTCAAAGCCTTTTCTTTGGCTACATCTTTCCTTGATCCATTTGATTGTATACAAGACTCTATTTATAGAGAAAGAGTCTGAACGTTACAAATCTCTTCTACTTCTACATTAACAACAATAAATCTAATTTATCATCTTGTAACTATTTTCTGAGTGCTTATAACTCTTGTGTCAGTAGCATCTATCTGATGGGTTCTAGTGTATTTAGTTATGGTGTAGTTTCATTCCTGTGCAAGTGAAGCATGCTACAACCTGGTGAGAAATTCAAAATTATTCTATATAGGTGTACGTAGATTTATTTTAAAGCAACCGGAATATTGGATGCTGAAAAACATGTGTCAGAACTAATCTCTAACATGTTGACACGGGGCAGAACTAAAATTGTTATGACAGCGTATGATAGTAGTAGAAAATATGAATTTAAGATTGAAAATGGAATTCAGGAAGAGAAAAAATAACAAATAGAGAAGAGAAAGACCCTAATTGCCCCAAACAAACAAACAGAGATATAATTCTGAAAGATTAAAATTTAATTGATATTCAAAACTTGATTGAAAAATAACAAAGACTAGATGCCTTTATAGGGGCTAGGTACCTCCTAATTTAACAAGGAAAAGGAAAAAAAAAAAATCCTAATTGGAAAAGAAATACATAATCCTAGTGGAAAAGGAAAAACCTAATCCTTATTGAAAAGGGAAAACTAAAACACACATGTATAAATAAATCCACCCTAAAGTCAATCTTCTCCTGCATCACATGTGTTAATAGATCAGTTCTTATTTTTGACTATATCTTCTTCAGCTAGAAGTTTAATGGATGCAGACCTATTCTTGTCCTGAAGTGCTTTTGCAGCAATAGAATCTGTTTTAGCTATAAATTTAGAAAACAAGTCTGGTTATAGGTGTCATGAATTTCCTACTGTTGCAGGTGATTGCATTTAGTGATGAGGAGGGAGTGAGGTTTCACTCTACTTTCTTGGGCAGTGCTGCTGTAGCTGGTATTTTACCAGTTACAGCTTTGCAGATATCTGATAAGAGGTTCCCTTGAGTAACTCCAAGCTTATATCTATTCATAATGCTGTTCATTATCATTATATTCATGTGTAATCCTTGTTCAGTGGTGTGACAGTGCAAGATGTTCTTAAGGAGAACTCCATAGAAATTTCAGAGGAAAACCTGTTACAGCTCAAGTATGACCCAGGGTCTGTCTGGGGTTATGTTGAGGTATGACAGTCTACACCAATTGTCTTGAGAACAAGCTATACAGAATGTTCTCTTCGAGTTCAGCACTGAACTAAGTTATTTTAGTTTCTACATTCTTATTGCATATTCTGTTCCTCTCTGGGTTCGTTTCTGCAGGTTCACATTGAACAGGGACCGGTATTAGAAAGGCTTGGTTTTCCTCTTGGTGTGGTTAGAGGCATTGCTGGACAGACACGACTCAAGGTATTTAAAGTGCTTCCAAAAATGTGTATTTCAAAATTTAAAAGAATGGATTTGAGTACCCATAAGTATGTGGGGTATTAACTTTGTTATGTTGGGCTGATTTGGCTATATAGCTATTGATAGGGTAGTTGAATTTTTCTTTTCAGTTTGTCAGTCATGTTATATGGGAGGTTCAGCTGCACACTTTACTGGGTTAAAATTGAGAACATTGATATCCACTATCCATTTGAGCTCCTAATACTTCCTCTATAAGCACTCCACCCCCACCAACCCCCCCCCCCCCCCCCCCCCAAACCTCCCTCTCTCTCTCTCTCTCTATGCTCACTGTATGGCTGCAGAAATGTCATGGCCATTTAGATTTGATAATATGTATGGTACATTTTAATACGCACCTTTAAGGTCAAAAACTCTTCCCTTTGGGACCTTGTCTACCTTGGTCACTTTTAACCCACTTTTTTGAACCTCCCTCTCTCTCTCTCTCTCTCTCTCTCTCTCTATATATATATATATATATATATATATATATATATATATCAAGACATATGCTTTGAAATAAAACTAAATACATTAACTCTGATTTATCTTGTTTTGGAGTGTAAAGTAGTATTGGTCTTCGAGGTGACCTATTACCTTATAGATCATTTTGTTTGCTTGCCTATGTTGAACATCTAACTATAGTCTCAAAACGTAATTGGAGAATTGTTAACTTTGCAAGTCCTGGTGATATGATTAATCTAAATTGATTATAGGTGGGGATTTACTTAATCTATTGTGCATGATATTGCCATCTATTACGTTTGTGATTCTCCTGCTCAATCATTGTCTATGTTGTTCTTTGTATTACATGGAAGGTTGTCATATACTATACAAATACAAGCTAGAATTTAAGAATGCATGTCAATGACTTGCATATGACATATGTAAAATGGTTTGGGAAGGGTTTGATGGTAAAGTCTGATGGTGGTTGTGCACAAGGCTTGGGGTTGAGAAAACAAAAAGAAGTATGATTTTTTTGTTTGTTTGTTTCCATCCCTCTGGTATCTGATGCTGTGTTTTCTTGACAGATATTTGTTGTTTACTTCTTTTTTATACTTACCTGTGCTATATTGATACAAGCACTCTGATTGTAACCAGATTTCTGATTTCTTGATGGTCAATTTGGACAATGAGAAAGTTATTCCACTATCCTTGTGACATTTCATTCTGTTTCTACTGCTTATTGGCAATATTATGTGAATTTGCTTGAGTAGAGCCTGTTCAACGAGCCAGAAACAGGACACCAAAAATTATACGTCTTTTAACTCATTATGTCTTGTTATTCAGAACTTTCCTTCAGTTCACCAGGGTACCGATTTCTTTACAGTGTACTAGTTGGATAATATTGACGGTTTTAATTTGCCTAACGGGGGTATGAATTTTGCCCAGATCAGCAGGAATTAAATTGGTATTATGAAAACTTTCTATAACAGCTAGTTTATACCAGAGCCTGTTCACTGTAAGGTCTATCTAAAATACATGTAACTATGGTTGTAGTTTGTCATCTACAAAATTGAGATATACATAAAACAATGAAGAGGCAACATAGTGTCTCATATTAGAGCATTAACCGATCACATCTGGTAGACTATTTTCCTGCTGTTTGTAGAAAGGTTGAAGTAAATGTTGTTGAATGATACTGTCAACTCTACTTTTTTTTTGGTTGGACTGAGCAGTCCATATATAGAATTGCAGGTTACGGTGAGAGGTTCACAGGGGCATGCAGGAACTGTTCCTATGTCTATGCGTCAGGATCCTATGGCTGCTGCTGCAGAATTAATTGTACTGTTGGAAAGACTCTGTAAACATCCTAAAGATTTTCTATCTTTCGATGGTCATTGCAATGATATATCGGTGGAATCACTCTCCAATTCTCTTGTCTGCACTGTTGGAGAGATATCAACATGGCCAAGTGCAAGTAATGTCATTCCAGGCCAGGTAAGAACTTTATCTACCACTATGCTGGTCTTGATAACAAGCCCAAATTGGGATACTTTTTCGATTAGCCAAAGTGTTGATATCTGAAGTGAAAATGATCCTCGGGTGCAGGTGACATTCACTGTGGATTTACGCGCAATGGATGACATGGGACGTGAGTCCGTTATTTATGAATTGTCTAATCAGATGTATCAAATATGCGAGAGGCGTTCGGTTTCTTGCGTCATTGATCGTAAGGTGTGGGACTTGCATCTCATTGTGCATTTATTTCATAACCAGCATAACCAATAACTTAGTTTGTTCTGGATCATTTCAGCATGACGCGAATGCTGTGATTTGTGATTCTGATTTGAGTACTCAGCTGAGGTCTGCAGCTTACACTGCACTCAAGAAAATGGCAGGTGAGATTCAAGATGAAATTCCTGCCTTAATGAGTGGCGCAGGACATGATGCAATGGCCATGTCTCATTTAACAAAGGTTTGTTGTTCTCTTTGCTTCATCCAGTGTTTTTTAGGAAGTAATAACCAGTGTTAGGTGATAATAATCTGCAAAAAAAATAAAATTGAACAGGTAGGAATGCTGTTTGTCCGCTGTCGTGGAGGCATAAGCCATTCCCCTGCAGAGCATGTATTGGACGATGATGTTTGGGCTGCTGGTTTGGCAATCTTGGCGTTTCTAGAGACCCACATGTAAATTTGAAACATTTGTTGACATTAATGTACAGCACAGCAGTCATTGTAGATATTAATCCAGTATAGTGACTGATAGTATTATATGTTCTTCGTCCGAAGTGCCTCTCTACTTCACTTTGGTTCTTATTGGTACGAAGTTCTTGGTTTATATGCAAGGAACAAGTCTTGTTCCATTTTTTTTTTCTCTCTCTCTTTATTGTGTGTAATTAAAGTGACCTTTCACTCAACTTGAGGGATCATTCAAGGGAACAGGCCTTGTCTTGCTTCATTAATGCTATGCTTGTTTTGACGTAAAATGATTTCCGTCGTAAAATATTTTCGTCGAAATCATTTTAAAAAAAAATAAATTCTCTAAAATATTTTCAAGCGTTTGGCTCGCTCAAAAAAATTACAAAGGCAAAAATCAGAGTCCGGCAAATGGCGCCGGAATCTGGCAACGTCTTGTCGCCATTATCGGATTCCGGTGAGCAGATTTGGCCGGATTTCGGCTGAACTCTTCTTGATCCGGTCGGATCCCGACCGTTTTGGCCAGATCCGACCGGATCAATAGCCGGATTCAGTCGGATCCCGGCCGGCTGCTGACGATGGTCGGAATCTGGTCTACCGGAGACGGTGACTGAATTTCGGCGCCGGCTCGATTCCAACGACCGACAATTGCTGAATTCCGACAATCAGATATCAAACATGCGTGCAAGGACGAAGAGATTAATTTCGGAAAACGATTTAAATTAAAGAAGTTTTTACAGTCAAACTGAAAATGATTTCCGTTGACCATTATTTTTCGTCTTTACCAAACACCGTAAAATGCCGAAATCATTTTACGCCGAAACAAACGGAGGATAAATACATGACAAAATTTTCCTTAAAATTAAGTTGGAAGAATTCTATTAAATTAATATGTATCATTTGAGCATCTTTAGTGAGCTCTTCATTTCAAAATTTTCACCAAAATTTGGTGAAAAACTCAAAAGAGTTCACTTCAACAAATTCTTTATAATTTCTCTATTTTAGCTATTGTTAGAATTTCACTTTAAATTTGTCTCAAAAATTTATTGAGTTATTGAATATTTAATCATTTCTCTCTTCTTTCACTCTACTTTTTACTTTTCCTTTCTCTTCATTTGTTGGAGTGGTTGCTTAAAATCAATAAAAAAAATTAATATTTAGTTGAAATAGAAAAATATTTGGAGAGTTTGATGCATGAAGTTTGTTAAAAGTAATAGTTAAAATGACAAAAGTAAATTTTTTAGCTAAAATTTGAAGAGTTCACTAGGGATGTTCTTAGTACATGCAAAATTCTCACATGCATATTTTAAAATTTTTGTGAGAATTGCATATTTTATTAAAAATGCATGTAAGATAACGTGCTCTAAAGATACATGTTGATTTAATAGACTGGATTAGATGAATTTTCTCAAATTAACATAGTTTGGTGGAAAATTCTATTCATTTACGAATTAGATTAACTATTTCCTCGTCTTCCAAGTATCTACAACAAAATGAACTTGAGTTAAAAAAATAAATAAATAATGAAAAATAAGTTTCAACTAATTTATAAACGTATACGTTACTCATCATTAGCCTTCCATAAATTCCTCTAAATCCTGAATTTCAGTTGACTTGCTCCTTATCCAATTTCATGTACAAATCAAGGCCTCAGTCCAGAGGCAACCATGGAAATGGAGATAGTCAAAATTGATATCAGCTCGCAGCATAGGACCAAGAAGCCACGTGACGTGTCACAAGAGTGCAACAATAGAAGTCCAAGAGGCAGAATAGGACCAAGGGATGCGTACAAGAGAAAGTTGTGGTTGACAAGGCTAGGGAAGTCCATCTTCAAGATGATGTGTGTGCAGTAGTGAAATTCCTACAGTAGTAGGATTCTACATATTTTATCCTCTTCTTTAATCTTTAATTTATCCCTAGGAGTCTAACTCTAGTTGTAGTAGGATTACTTTACGTGTTGCATTAGTATTTTTATTACATAAGGGTTTAATGAGAAATGCTAGAGCATTACTGTAGTTCTTCTGTGCTGACTTGACACATAAGAAAAGAGGATTAAAGAGAGAATCGGTTACAAACTGTATTTTTTTTTTATATTATTATTAAAAAGAGGGTGTCAAGTCAACACAGAAAGACTCAAAAAAGACTACAGTAAATGCTCTAGCATTTATTGGCTTTAATAGTTAGGGAGTAGTATAAATAGGGTCGTAGCAATTTTTTTTTTGTCTCCAGCCCTAATTGGAGTTTTGTGGTTTTTATTACCCGAAAGGAGTTAATATTTTTAGCATATTTATGTTTGTCGTTGTAGATTTCCATCAACGTGGTATCAGAACCAAGTCTGCCAAAAAATATCGTATTGAAAGAATGGAAGCTGAGATCCTAAAGCTGAAAGAAGGAATGCAAAAGATGGCTATGGAGTCACAAATACATGTGCCTTTCTGTGAGCTTAGGGAATTAATTTCCCAAACTCACTTCTCAACACAGAAGGACAACAATGAGAAGGGATCAACATCTCATTCGCTAGGGGAGAATTCTGACAACTCGAGAGGGCCCGAGGTGTAACGCCCCGACTTTTAAATAAGTTGCAAAGCATAAATATCATAATTCCAAATGGCGCTACTACCTACTACCTTTACATATACTTGTAGCAGAAGAAATCATGTATAGTTTTTTTTTTTTTTTTTTTTTTTTTTTAAAGGGAATTACATTTCACTCTTCATCACATAATATAAGAGCTTTTATCTGAAATAACATATTATAAATAGAACATAATATTATTATAATAACATGAAACTACTATTGTCTTAAGATAAAATCAAAGATGCCACAACAACATTTCTACTCATAATTTTAAGTACTGAATCAACATGAGTTAGTCCTTCAAAAGGTGAGAGGTCTCCTACAAGCCTCATGAACAAAATCCTAGACAAGCATAAGGGTCACCATTTATCCCCTCCTTAGCAGTATCTGTAAAATTACAACAATTTTACAGGGAAAATGTGTGAGTCTACCACTTAGTAAGTATAATATCATGACCATACATGTGTGATGTGAGCCCCTCTTTTTCATTTGAAAATCTTTATCTTAAATTTACTAAATAGCTATTGAAAAATAAAGACTTCTAATTTATTGTGTGTGTGCGATCAAGTGAAAACTCAATTAAGAGAAAAACCACTCCGGGATAGCCAAACCCAGGATATCCATTATTAAGAAAATAAAGCTAGTTACAAAGCAATAATACTCACATATCCCTAATGCAGTGATCGTACCTTGCACTCTAACACGTAACCCAATGTGAACACTTCCCGACCAGGTCTCCTACCTGAAGGGGCTTTCAATGGAATCCTTTAGCTTAGGGCTCCTCTTCACATGATCAATCACACAACGGACAACTCTTAGAGAGCTAGCAGATCTTCACAGTTTCTACCTAAACACCATCTCTAAGCTCAAAGAAATTCATTACCAAATTCTGTAAATAATACAAGTCTAGAGACCTCTATTTATAAGCTTTTGAAAATCTAATTCAACACTGATTTGGAGTTCTCTAGATGGCCTTCGGACGTAAATTGAGAGTGTTCGGACGTTAAGTTACAACTGACTTCCATAACGCGCTTCACACATTGCCTTATTAAGGACCACATCCGGACGGTGTTGCCCTAACGTTCGGACGGTTGCAAGCTGTCTTCATCGACGTGTCTGCTGTGTAGTTCAGAATCTTCTCAAACACTGAGTAGCGTCTGGACGGTGTTGCCCTATTGTCCGGACGGTTCATATTGTCTATGCTAAGCTGTTCAGAATCATCTCGAACACTGATGGGCGTCCGGACACTTCCATTGGGCCGTCCGGATGGTCAACTGGGGATCCGACTTTTGCAGAGTTGTAAACTGCGCAAAATCTTCCAAGAGTCTGGAAATTGCATTCTTGATGCTTGTGACACTTATACTTTAAGACATTTCCATATTTGAGAATTAAACTCTAAATATTCTGGAAAACTCTGGATAAATACGACATCCCTGTTTCAGCAGCACACTTACATGGCAGTGATTTTGTCAACAAAATGTGGCAAATAAAACTAACATCTATCTTTGTAAGGTTTTTACAAAAGTGTTTACTTTCTAAAATTTCATAGCCGTTTTGTAAATCAAGCCTAGAGTTTTGTTAATACATACTTAATAAACACCCCAAATGTTTTTCTTTGCATTTAATGCATATCAAAACATATATCTCAAACCATGGAGTAATAAAACAATTTATAGCAAGTTAATGAAAAATGATAATTAAAAACATAAAACAGTTTATATCATACCACATGCTTGATTCACATAATAAATGCATTAACAAGTTCATTTATCACATCTTACACATTTAGATATTTATTTTTCATTTCATCTTTCCCGTAAGACAAGTGTATACTCCCACTTGGCCGCCAAAGTTTGCTAAGTTTATACCCCAATTTAACCGTTAGGTTACTACCAATTTATCCCTCTTATAGCTTTGATGTGCTATGTGTATAACCCCACTTAACCGCTAGGTTGTCTAGTCATTTTTATTTCCTCCTTATTAGCATTGGGGCGCTAAGTGTATAATTCCACCTAACTGCTGGGTACCCATCTTTTACAAACTTTTTGCATATCACATATAATCATATCTCATTTTCCTTTGAAACTCATTTTCCATTTATGCAATAAAACATCAAGTGTAGGGTCAGTAAGTTTTATACTTACCACTTTCACGCAATCTCCTGAAATGATCTTTTGTATAATTACTATGTACTCCTTCTTGTCAAAAGAATCACTACTCTTTCCAGATACTCACTCTCAGTTTCTTTATTTGTGTCTGCAATGGTCAAAAGAAAAGAAAAGAAATACTTATGTTTTGTGTCTTGAAAAAGAACACTCATAAACCAAACAAATTGTAGCCAATATAGGAAGAGGCAATGATTACTCTTATAGCCGAGGGCTTAGAATTATTGAACTATTTTGCTGAGATTTGTTTCTCCTACATTTGATCTTATTTGGCTTCTTTGGTTGCCAAACATTTAATGCAGCCTACTTTTTATTTCTCATTTGGCTAATGATTCTTTTACATCACCTTGGTGTACATCAAGTGTACACTAAGACACATTGAGTGTGGGACAGACATACCAAGGTAATGTGCAAATAACACATCTCTTCTCATCTTGCCTATAGTTGGCATGGATAATTTGAATTTATCAAAATATAGATAAAGGATGTGCATTTTACAAACAAAATGTAGAGATGAATTAAATGAAGAGAGGCGCGCACTTTATCTTTCATTTTTCTACCGATAGAATTTCTCCATAATAAATGCAAGGCATGTCATCTTCTTTGATAAAACTTTGCTACTAATATTTTTTATTTATTTAATTTTTTTTTTCACTAGCTTTCATGCCGTGAAGCTGGCCCTTTTCTGCAACATTTACAACTTGGATGTGAATGGTGCAAATCAACATTTACATCTCCATGCTATGTTGACTTTTTATTTGTTTATTTATTTTTTCTACTTGGAGTAGAAGTAACTAGCGTGGCTTTTCTTGTAAATTTTCGAGTTAAATACATATTTGCCCCCTGTGCTTTACGACTTTTATTTTTTGTCCCCTCAATTTCATTTTTTATCAAATTTGGTACCTGTGGTATATGAAAAGACGAAAATGGTACGTCCGTCTGATTTCCCGTCCAAAACTAACGTCCACCCACGACATTTTCTGTCATGTTGTCTGGATGTTGTTGGAAACGATGTGTAAAGAATTGGGTTCTGGGCTTCAAATTTTTAGGTACCCAATGACGTGGGTGAACGTTAGTTTTGGACGGGAAATCAGACGGAGGTACCATTTCCGTCTTTTCATATACCACAGGTACCAAATTTGATAAAAAGTGAAACTGATGGGGCAAAAAATAAAGGTCGTAAAGCACATGGGGCAAATATGTATTTAACCCTACATTTTCATGTATACGTAGCTAGGCCTAAGCCTAGATGTTTCCTACACCTTTTTTTTTTTCCTTAAAAAAAAATAAAAAATAAAAATTCTAGTATTATTTTCTAAATCACTTTAAAATATTATCTATTACTAATTCTAACTACTAGCCAAATAACTAACACTTTCCTTAATTAAAATAATTAATTCAAATATTACCAGAATAAATACTACTTATATTTAATTATTACATTTTTTATTAAATATTTATATTTGTGAAAAATAAAGATGATTTCTAATTTACCAAGTGTGTGATAGTGTGCAACAAAATATTTAAATTGTAGAATTTAAAATGACACAAATATTTTGTTGACGAAATGGAAACTCAATTAAGAGAAAAACTACTCTAGGACAGCCAAACCCAAGATATCCACTATTTAGAAGACAAAGCTAGTTACAAAGCAGTAGCACTCACATATCCTTATACAGTGATCGTACCTTAAACTCTGACGTGTAACCCAACATGAACGTCTCCTAACCAAGTCATCTACTTGAAGGGGTCTTCAATAGAATCATTTATCTTAGGGCCAACCCCTAAGATAGACTTCAGTTTCAGCACAACAATAGCACACAACGACAATGGCTAGAGAGTGAGCGGATCAGTACAACAACTCCTAAAATAAACTCTCTAAGCTCTACAGAATTCAATACCGAATTCTTACAAATTACATGCCTAGGGGGGGTCCATTTATAGGCTACAGAAAACCTAAATCGCGTCTGATACGATTTTCCTAGTCGGCATCTGGACAGTAGCTGAGGGTGTTCGAATGGACAACTGTGCAACCGGCTTTCCGAATTCGCTTGAAAATCTTTCCTGAATAGGGTAGCGTCCGGATGGTGTTGCCCTAGCGTCCAGACGGTTGTACTTCTGCTGCACACAATTTCCATATTAAGGCTTGAGCGTCCGGACCATGGAGTCTGACGTTCGGACGGTTGAACATCTTCTGTACGACTTGCCTTATCAAGGATAGCGTCCGGACGGAATAACCACGTCGTCCGGACAGTTACGGCTGTCTTCCCATATCCGTGTTTCGGAAAGAAATCATTTTTACTTATCGAACACTGAAAGGCATCTGGATGTGTTGTTGAGACGTCCGGACGAATGCAACCGAGAATAGTTCAAAGTTTTTGGACATAGATAGACGTCCGGATGGAAAGTTCTCGTCGTCCGGATGGATGATGCTTTGACAGATGAGCGTCCAGATAAAAATCCACGTCGTCCGGACGGATGCAAGGGAACTGAACTACACTGTTTTGAATTTTGCACAGAGTCTTCTTGAAGCTCATAACTGAAGTGTAGACTCTGAATAAAACAGCATCCCTGTATAATAAGCATCATTACATAGAAGTGATTTTGTCCAACAGAATGCAGCCAATCACAAACTAACAAACTTCCCTTTTAGCAATTCTAGGACAAAATCACTTGATCGGTTAAAAATATAATCCTGGTCCAAAACAAAAAATAATCCCCCTTTTTGTCTCAAAAGCACAAAGGGTAAAACAGAGTATAAAAAAACCACAAAAAAATTACTCCATCTCAATGTCTCAGCAGGACAAGGGTAAACAGAGTAAATATAAAATCCACAGAAAAAAAATGTTCTAAAATCCAAAACAATAGGAAAATAGAGAAGAGTCTGCAAGTGGCCTAAAAGAGAGGAACAAAAATCCTCCAAGTACCAAACCCTCTTGATCCACTGAAATCAAGTAACAGAGAGAAATTCTTACAAAATGATGGATTTGTACTACTACGGCTTTTAGCTCTGGAAGCCGGAAACCATTGACTGAAAAACCTTCAGTCGCTTGATTTTGCAAAGCTTGAACCTGGTTATCCACAGATTGTCATCCTCTAAGCAATTGGTTTGCAAGATAAAAGAGGAGATTCACCATTGAACTTCTAACTGATACAAATTTGAGGGAGATGCTACGAAAGACTATGCATGAGTTGGGGGAAAAAGCTCATCTTAAATCCTGAGACCTTTGGAAATATTGAACATACGACCTCAAACAAAATTTATTTTCCAAATGATCCATTTGTCGAACACTGTGCCGGGAGCCGCTGGATGATATATTCCTGAACAAATATTAAACAGAAATATCTCCAAAATATACCATTACCAAGAAAATTTAGATCCTGTTAGTTCCAAAAACAATATGGTATTTATGACGGCTATTAAAGGGAAGTCAAAGAAAAATATAAGCAATGTAGCAATTTATAAGGCATAAATATATCAAGATCAACCCAGCACACAGACATAATAGGTTTTTCATGTACAATATCTCAAGAAAATATCCCAATCAACAAATATTCCAATATTGTAAAAGCACCAAAACTTAAAGGAACAAAGGAAGACATAAAAAAGATCATGGAATGAGATGAAATGTGTAGAGAATGCCAAAATCTCAGGAGAAATCCACGAGAAAAACACACAACATGACATGATAAATCAATAAAAATGCAGAGATGTGTGTATGGCAAAGAAGGAAACGTAAATCTTAAACCTGAAGAGATCCCGTCTGGATGTGTCACTTAATCATCCGGACGGGTACTGCTATGTCAGCGTACGGCAAGACTGCTCTCGTTCGGACGTAAGAATAGGTTTATCCAGATGCTTCACACTGAAAACCTGAAACTGGAGAAAAATTTGGAGAAAAATATTTTTCCCTGAAGTTAGCTTCAGAACTCTCATATATAATCAACTGATAAAACAGTCAAATAGAATTTCAAAAATATGCAAAGATATAAATGAGATTTAAGAATTCAATAAGCACAAATTTCCTTGCAGATAGAAATTTTAAATAGATTACTCAACTCATGCAATGCGTGTGTGTGTGTGAAAGCTTTCTCAATAAGGTATGAAGTTCACTGATATGACTTAAAGCAATCGGATTTTCTAAACAAGAGAGAAAATCAATGATAGATCAGTCAAAAGTCAAACCTTATTTTACTAGGGCATGGCCACCCTTATCTGATAAACTTTCCCTAAGTTGCAACACTTTTCTTTTACTTAGTCCTTTAGTGACCGTCTATTTCCGCAATGATTTGATCATTGACTGTTTTTATAAGGACGAGTTCAAGAACAAATTTATAGCACAAAAGCAGTGAATCTTTTTATTTATCCATATTTATTTAGTTTTGAATTCTTTTTCTCACTTGGTGTTGCAACCTAGAGAGAATGCTAGAATTTTCAGGCTATAGGTTCAACTAGCGAGTTGGTCAATTTGACCATCTTAGCAAAAAATCTCTCTTATCAGAATTTTCAGAAGCTAAAAATCAGAGAGTAAAAAAAAAAAGTACATTAGGGGAGCTTTGGATAGTGCACAATTTTTCATCACATGAAAAAAAATAACTATTTAACATTAAGATGCACAGGAAAACTTAGCAGATATTAGGCATAAACTCTCAATCATATATAAGCATATTCAATTAATGCACAATAAACTGAGATATCAGGCAAAAACACATACAATATCTGAAAAGCTATCAAAAGAAAAAAATAAAATTCTGCATCTTCTCCCCCAATTTATTTTTTATTTTATTTTATTTTTATTTTTATTTTTTATATGTTGAAAACAATAAAACATAAAAACAGCAAGGACATGCTTATGGAAAAGGAAATAAGCATGTAAGGTAAAATCAAACCTGTTTTCAAGGAGAGAGGTTTAGAAATACCAAGGTAGAAAAACAACTGCCTAATGTGCTTTTAATTGTTATCTCCAAAAAAATATCTGCAAAAGTTTCTCAATATAGCAAGAGAAAATTAGGGGATAGAATAAATGGTTCCTCAAATAGAATGCAAGGCATGAATAAGATATGATATGATACACAATGCAATGTAAACATACCTGACATGCACTAGGATTTAGGAACCAAAATCCTAGGCATTGTGAGACTTCACCTGTACTAGTGAGTCCACTCCCCCTCAAGGGGTAAATGATCTCATCATTCTTGACCCATACCTGCTTGACCCATGGAGGTGGTTTGCAGGTCTTGTCCATGTTGGCCATTCTCATTAGCATACCTTGAATCAGGCTCAGAAACCCCTCAAAGCCATGGTTGCTATTTGGCTTCTATGGCTTTCTCTTGTAGCACCTTGATTTGTTATTCTTTGGTTTGCTACTCGAATAGACTTCTGTTGATGCCATGGAGCCTGATGTGCCGTCGAAGGTAGAGTGCCTAATGTAGCTTTTGTTGGCAGCTTCCTCTGAACCTTCGTCTTGTGAGCTTGGAGCTGTGGACACTTGGATCGGATGTAATCGGTGATGCCGCAGTGATGACAGGTGGGCAAGCTTCTTTCGTTGGAATGCTTTTTGACAATCCCTGCAGATTTAAGGTTAGCATTCTCACAAATAATATTGTCTTACCTTTTATATGTCTCTTATGCGGAGGGACATATTTAGATAAGGAAGAATTTTCCTCGGAGCATCCTACTTAATCCAAGATCTGAGGGTTTTTAACAGAAAACAATTTGGTCTAATATGACCAACCTTCCCATAATTATAACAACTAGGGACAAACTTACCATGAGCTTGTGTACCTGTATCTTTGGATTTTGGCTTCACACAATTATTTAAGAAAGAATTTTTCAGAATTATCCAAACAAACAGTGTCTACTATCACATGCTTAATAACAATAAAATCTAATTCAGAATCAGAAGCATGTGAAGTAGAAGCACGTAAATCATCAACAATTAAATCAGGCTTATTAGAAATATCTGAACGAATACAAAGCATACTCTTTAAATTATCATTAGATAATTTTTTCAAGTGATTTTCAGATTCTTTTAATTTATTCTCAAGTGTATCAATAACGTCAAATAACATGGTATTCTCAGATTTCAAAGAGTTAATCAAAACATGTGATCAAGACAATTTAATAATTAAAGACTCTTTTTCTTGCTTAACCTTTTTGAGCTCTTTATTGGAGTTTTTAGAAGTTTTACTCAATTTATCAAAAACCTTAGAGAGCTCAATATCAGAATTCTCTTCAGATAACTGAGAAAAATTCATGATAAAAGGTATTAACAAAAAAATAGAAGTCACAAAAAGATAAGGATCACACTCAGGAAATAAATCCTTTAAACGGAGTGTACCTGCTTTGATACCATTTGAAAAATAAAGATGACCTTTAATTTACCAAGTGTGTGATAGTGTGCAAAAAAATATTTAAATTGTAGAATTTAAATGACACAAATATTTTGTTGACGAAGTGGAAACTCAATTAAAAGAAAAACCACTCCGGTGCAGCCAAATCCAGGATATCACTATTCAGAAGACAAAGTTAGTTACAAAGCAGTAAGACTCATAGACCCCTATGCAGTGGTCGTACCTTGAACTCTGACATGTAACCCAACACGAACGCCTCCCAACCAAGTCACCTACTTGAAGGGGTCTTTAATAGAATCCTTAATCTTAGAGCCAACTCCTAAGATAGACTTCAGTTTCAACAAAACTACAGTACACAACGGCAACGACTAGAGAGTGAGCGGATCAGCACAACAACTCCTAAAATAAACTCTCTAAACTCTACGGAATTTAATACTGAATTCTTACAAATTACATGCCTAAGGGACTCAATTTATAGGCTACAGAAAACCTAAATTGCATCTGATACGATTTTCCTAGGCGGCGTTTGGACGGACAACTGTGAAATCGGCTTTCCAAATTCGATTGAAAATCTTTCCTGAATAGGGCCGCGTCCGGATGGTGTTGCCCTAGCGCTTGGATGGTTGCACTTCTGCTGCACGCAATTTTCATATTAAGGCTTGAGCGTCTGGACCATGGAGTCTGACGTCTGGACGGTTGAACATCTTCTGCACGACTTGCCTTATCAAGGATAGCATCCAGACATAATAACCACGTCGTCTAGATGATTCCAGCTGTCTTCCCATATCTGTGTTTTGTAAAGAAATCATTTTTACTTGTCAAACACTGAAAGGCGTCCGGATGAATGCAACCAAGAACAGTTTGAAGCTTCTGGACACAGAGGGACGTCCAGACGGAAAGTTCTCGTCATCCAAACGAATGATGCTTTGATAGATGAGCGTCCAGCGAAAATCCACATCGTCCGGACGGATGCAAGGGAACTAAACTACATTGTTTTGAATCTTGCATAGAGTCTTCTTGAAGCTCATAACTGAAGTGTAGACTCTGAATAAAACAGTATCCTTGTATAGTAAGCATCATTATATAGAAGTGATTTTGTCCAACAGAATGTAGCCAATCACAAACTAACAATTTGCAATTCTTTTATGCTGGGCATTACATACCGCACCCCTTATAAAAATTTCGTCCTCAAAATTTAAGCATAACTTAGCCTTAAATAATATAATAGAATGGAATATTGTGACGACCCTTTTTTATTTTTTTTATTATATATAAAACATTTCATAAACATTAATCTCTTAAAATATAAACGGATCTTCACAGTGGCATGGCGATGCGTCGCAAAGCCAACATATGGTACATACCCCATAATATGTACATGGTAAATCAAAGTATAACAGTTATCTACTATGCAGCGAAAAACATAGACCTAATAGCGGAAATCACATCTTAATCATCTATCATAAATTAATTTCAACAAGAGCCATTTTACATCTATCTGTTTAAATCTTTCCTCAGTATAATAAATACATAACAGAAATGACTTGACAAAGATTAGGTGACACAAGCGTCACAAGCCATAAACAAATTACCAAAAGAATGGACATCCCACGGTCTATTACGCTACAACCATCGCGTTGAGCCTCGACCATAATATCTCAAAACACATCTACGAGACCATTAACTACGACTAGAATACCTGCAGCCAACATCATAATCTACACGGTTGGGGGGTTGCCGCATCCGCACATGTGGAATTATGAGCCTACCGTCTCCATATAAAACATACCGAGACCTCAGTGATATTAAACTAACTGAGTTTTCACAATGAACCAATTTTTCCTTTTTAGTCTCGCGCACACTATAACAGTTACCAATTTATAAACTTTTGTTTGAAAATCCCATAGCTGATATAGGGAACATCGACTATCAGAAAACATTTAAAACATACTATGTAGTTGGACCCATACGTAGAAGTTCCATTGGCTTGGAATCAACTACTTACACACCCATCTACAATAATACTTTTATGTTGGTAGCTCAAATGCACAAAGATCTAACGTTACCAACTGTGATATCACCGTGCCTCAGGGCATTACAACTTCATGTCTGGCACATAGTTGTCTATGTGGTTACTAGAGTAAAACTCTGATATCCAGACACTTTTTACTGATGTACCACGACAATTCATCTACCTACTCTTAAAACACATTGATATCCCAACCAGTAGCATCACATCCAAGTACACCAAGCTTAAAACATGCCATTTTCTATTTAGTACGAGCATACTATCATCCCCTGAATATAGTTAACACCGAATCCTAGGGCATTACAACTTCATGTCTATGACACATAGTTGTCCATGCAGTTACTAGAGTAAAACTCTGATATCCAAGCACTTCTTACTGATGTACCACGACAATCCATCTACCTACTCCTAGGACACTGAATTACTCATACCGAAACAATGAAAATACCCTTGTACGTCCAAGCTCAATGTTCTTAAATCATGCAACTAAACGACAGAAGTATACATAAGTTCCTTGCCAGTAAAACTTTTAGGCATACAAATATGTCTAGCATAGAAACCACAATATTCTATATCATGAAAACATCACACAATTTAAACAATGATATGCATGCTCATGATTGTCTTTTCATTCATTGTGAGGCTTACCCTCCCTTTCATTCTTATGTTCATGCTTTATGCTTTACAATTCAAACTCTATACTCCTATTCTTTGCAAATCATGCTTTCTTCAAATACGATAAACCAATCAACATGTAATTTTATCATCCTACTTTGCATAATTTAAATCCTAACCGCAGCACACATTTAAACACTTTAAATCAATTTAACACCTTTCATTCATGCATCATTTCATAACATTATTGATATTATTTGAACATAATTGACTCAAATTAACCAAAACAAATATATTCAACATACAGTTGGTTCGGATTTATAAAACACATATATTTTGCAATTCTAATATACATAAAAATAATAGTTTCTCAGTGAGTAAAATATCACATTTCGCTGCATTGGACTCATGATTCCAACATTCCCTTGTGTCCTAGTTACTTGGACTCTACATTGGAGAACCAATTAAAGTCTCCAATCCGGACACGATCCTGCAAACAATGGTGACGTTAGACTTTGCTATGGAACTCGTTCTAGGACACTTAAACTATCCGCGTCCTCACCCGTTGCATTACCCATGTCTACGTCAAGTATCCTAAACTATTATTAAGTTATAATTTAGGTTTAAGTTCATATGATCTTTGTTTATTAATACAAAGATGTATTTACTATTTCTTTTTGCTTATTTGTTATTGTTGTATCACATAATTATTGTTAATCCTTTTATAGCTTCTCATTTACTTGCTAAGTAGACAATATATATTTAACTCGTATATATGCATATATGTTTATACACATATATGCATATACACATACGACACTTAAGCCTAATCCGTTGGTACACATAAATACTATGTGTACATGGATATGTGAACTAGATACTAAGTCATCCAATCACTAATTGACTTTAGAGTCTATTTAGGTATTTCCACAATATCACTATTTTATATTTGTTGTCATAAGGTTATTTAGACTATTTACCATTTTACGACATCGACATTTTAACCTTATATTTAATACCTAATCATTTTTTAAACTCTTTACTTAGTTACTTGGTCTCCCATCAATCAATTAGTACCAAGACTAAGACCTTATCATCTATCACCATAACCTAATACAATATCATATACAAATGAACTCAATTCCTTTCATAAATGGAAATAGCATGTTCTTTACCAAAACCTCATTACACCAATCAATAACTTAGTTAAGTCAAAGCATCCCCAAGTGAATCGTAAAGTCTCCAAACCCTTCCAAAAATCATAGCTCATAGACATAACCAAGTAATCCTACTAACACTCTAAACCACTTAGCCATGTCCACAAGTCAATACAAACCTATAAACAAGTCCCTACTAAATTAAAGCCTCAAAACATACTTATAACATTCAAACAATTTCATTCAACCTAAACTTTTCCAAACCAATAATTAACAATATATCCATAAATATCAAAATCCACTTCTCTATTAGTCATAAAATCACCATCAAACCAACAATCCATAACATTTCAATGCAACTAAAATTACATACTCATCAATATCAACAACAATGTCCAATACAAGAAATCACCAACTCCAAACTTCAAAACACAATCCACAAGCAAACCACACTATAATCTCAAAATAAATACTCAAATCCCTAGATTTTAACAATTACAATATATGATCGATCCTCCAACAAATAACCAAGGATTAACTATAATCATTTAACAAACCATATTTTTACCTTCAAAATCCCATATACCACATAACCTAATTTCCACCCAAGTCCATAACCTATTTCATTATTACACCATAAAGATCAATGAATATCATATCCAAATAAGTCCCTAAATCAGTAGGTATTAACATATTCAACACAAAGCCAGCCTAAACACAACCAATCCACTTAGCACTTCAAACCCAAACCCAAACCCAACCATAGCTGAAAAATCATCAAACCATAATCATTCATTACCGAAACACCACCAAGAATCCACATCAAACTCAAAACTCAACCATCAACATATCCATAGTCGATTAACACATAATCAGTCCATACAAATCAAAACCCACAAAAACCAAAACAGGGGAAAGCTACAACCGGCCATACACGAGAAGGCCATCAAAGTAACCTATTTGGTAATCTCCAAAAACTAAACAAAAATCAAACCGAATCAACAGAAAATGCCAATTCTGCCAAACCACTGAGAGTCCAAAAATCCAAAGTGAAACAACACTCAAATCAATTTCTATTTTCGTTTATCATAACCCTGAAATTATGAATACAAACAATAACCTATAAAAAACCCTAGAACATCATCTCAAGTAAATCCCAACCAAAACCCATAAAATTGTTTCTCAATTCGTAGCTTTACAAACCCTAGAATTTCTTCTAGTTCAAACCCCAAAAGAACCCATATGGTTTCCACAGAAAATCAAGAGAACATAAATGAAATCAAATACAAGAGAAAAGAGAAATCTCACCTTGGTTGCCTTTTTGGTCCCTCAACTTTTCCTGCAGAAATCCCTTTCTTGGCAGCTCTGACTCTTGGCTCCAAATTCTCTCACGGGTTAGCACGTGTTAGAGAGTATGAACAGAACAAAGGAGATGGGGAGAGAACGGTGTTGCGTGTGGGGAGAAGGGAAGAGAGGAAAGGAAATGGAGAGGAAGGGGGTCGGGTTGCTGTGCGTGGAGAGTAGAGAGAAGAGAGGAAGAAAAGGTAAAAGAAAGAAAAGAAAGGGAGAGGGGATCTGGAAGTGAGTGGGGGAAAAAAAAGAAAAGATAGGGAAAAGCAAAAGAGATATGTGTGGATGAGAGGGGAGAAGATAAGGTTATCTTCTCCCACCCAATCTCAGCCCAACATGTGGCAATGAGTGGATATTCTTTATTTTAAAACCTACACTTCCAATAAATTACTGCAGTACCCCACTTTATATTATTTCATCATTTACTAATTAACATTTGACCCCATATTTAATTTAAATACCTTCTACCCATTCAATTAGTTATTTATTATTATTACTATAGTCTCTTATTTTAATATAGACTTATTTTATTTTCTTAACATAAATATTATTACCTAGAATATAATTATTAGTCTCGTCTATTTAATAAATATAATATAGGGGTAATTACCTTTTTCCCCCATGAACTACCAAAAAATGCGCAATGCCCCCATGAACTACCAACTCGACCAAAATAGAGCATTCAACTACCAAAGACAACCATTTTTCCCCCTTCCGTCAGTCAAAGGGGTTAAAACAAACGGTCAACGGGTCATGTGCCGTTTTATATGGGGGCATGTTGGAAGATGATGGTAGTTCATGGGGGGAAAAGAGGAAGATGGTGGTAGTTCATAGGGGGAAAAGAGGAAGAAAATGAGGGTAAAACGGCGTGTGACTGACGGAAGGGGGGAAAATGGTTATCTTTGGTAGTTGAATGCTCTATTTTGGTCGAGTTGGTAGTTCATGGGGGCATTGTTCATTTTTTGGTAGTTCATGGGGGGAAAAGGTAATTACCCCTATAATATATTAATTGTTAAATTTTCTATTTAATTTCTTGGTCTTTACAAATATTACGTCAATCCTCTAACAGATGTGGATTTTTGTTTCTCATGTCCAGCCCTAGCTCTAGCTTCCTCGAGGCCTCTTTAGTCCCATGATTTCACCAAATAATTTTGACAAGTGGGATTCTCTTTGTACACAATTCTTGCTCCTTTCAATCCAAAATTTGAACATGCACTTCTTCGTAAGTTAGATTTCCTTTGATTTGCAACGGTCTGTAGCTGACCACATGTAAAGGGGAGTGCATATACTTTCTTAGGGTGGATACGTGGAACACATCGTGTACTCTTGCCAAGTCTGGTGGTAGGAAAAATCTATATGCCATAGGGCTAACCCTTTCAGTTACTTCAAATGGCCAGATAAATAGCTGATTCAGCTTTCCCTTCTTATCAAATTGCCCTACTCCCTTCATTGGCAAGAATTTAACAAATACTTGGTCACCAACCTCATTAATTATTTATATTTGCAATTCTTTTATGTTGGGAGTTACATAAGGAGATAGGTGGAGGGAACCATATGAATATACCGCGCACTTTAAAATTGGATTTTCCTTGATATTCAGGGGATGATCCCACAGTTTGGTTGGTTTGGGTAGTGCAGTATTTTGATTACCAACGGACGTTGGATGACCAATGGGTGACATTGGCTGCCTTTCACTTAGAAAGTGAAGCCAACCAATGGTGGCAACAAATGAAGAAGGTGTATAGGGAGGAACAACTTGTAATCACATGGGAAGTGTTTGAAAAGGAGCTAATACTGAAAACAGGATTGGAAGACCATGATGCCAACAGGGAGGATTTGGGCGACGAGTTGCACAAACTCAACAATGAGAGAACATTCATCTCTCTCTATTCTATGGCGGGGGTGCATCGGACCTCAGACCATGCTTGTGTAAGCAACAGTGTGCAAACAAGAATTGCTTAATCTCATTGACAGTGGCTCAACCCACAATTTTTTTTGCATAAAAAAATTGTCCAAAATCTTTGCCTAGCTGTAGCGCCGATTGATGAGTTTGTTGTTAGAGTTACAAATGGAGGACGTCTAATCTACAAGGAGAGGTATGACAATGTATCTATTACAATACAAGGTTTTGATTTTTCTACCACACTATTTTGCTTACTATTACACGGATTAGATGTGGTTTTAGGAATTTAGTGGCTTGAAAAGCTTGGGCCCGTGATATGCAATTGGAAAGATATGTCGATGAAATTTCAGCTCGATAATCGTTCTTTTGTTATTACTGCTCTCACTATTGTCCCTACTAGAGAAACCGGTATGTCATCTACAAATGCATTACAAAAATCATTTCCAAAAGAATGCTTCATGTTCTTGATTCTTTGGTTAGCCAGAACTAGGTAGCCTTTATTCTTGGTCAAAGCATTTCAGAGAATGTTCTTTTGGCTCAAGAACTTGTTAGAAATTACCACCGAAAGGATGGCAAGCCCAGCTGCACTATGATATATTCGGTGAACTTGGATTTTATCATCCAATGCTTGGCTTGCTTTGGGTTTCCTGTGAATTTCATTAACTGGGTCAAGGTTTGTGTTACTTCCCCCAGATTTTCTATCTCTTGTAATGGGACCTTGGCTAGTTATTTTAAAGAGGAAAAAGGGTTGAGGCAAGAGGATCCTCTCTCCCCTTATTTGTTTTGTTTGTTATTGCCATGGAAGTGTTTTCTAAAATCATAGAGGATTGCACTAGAGCAAGGGTCTGGTTTTAAGTTTCATTATCATTGCTCCAAGCTGAAACTCACCCATTTGTGCTTTGTAAATGACCTCCTTATCTTTTTTTGATGCCGATTTGCATTCTATTTCTATCAATCAAGCTACTCTTTTGGAATTTGAAAATCTTTCTGGACCGAAGGCAAACCCTTCTAAAAGCTCCCTCTTCTGTTCTGGTGTTTCTTCCAGAATGAAGACTATTTTGCTGGACAGATTACAGATGAAGGAAGGGCAACTCCCTGTTAGGCACTTAGGGGTTCCACTGATTTCTACTAAGCTGTCTACTGCTAACTACAAGATGCTGATAGAAAAGATAACAATTACTATCTTCTATACTCTATAGTCTTCTAGTCTACTGAACTTGGATTTTCATCCTTTCAAAGAAGATTATTAAGGACATCAATAAGAAATTTAATAGGTTTCTGTGGAATGGGAAGGGTGGTGATTTTGCCAAGGCTAAAGTTGCTTGGGATGAGGTTTGTTTTCCTAAAAAGGAGGGTGGTTTGGGGCTGAAGAATCTGGAAGCCTGGAACATGTCTTCCATGATGAGGCATATTTGGAATCTGTTTGCATGTGCAAGCTCTATTTGGGTTGCTTGGATTCAAGCTTACCTGCTGAAAGGGAGGAGCTTTTAGAGTGTAAGCATCCCCTAAAATTGTTTTTGGTGCTGGAGGAAGCTTTTAAAGCCACTGGGTATTGCTAGAGCTTTCATTAAATTTGAAGTGGGTGATGGGAAAAGTATCAATTTGTGGTTGGATAATTGGCACCCCTTTGGAGTGCTTTTTGAGAAGTATGGTTATCGAATTATCTATGATTCTCAAAGTCTTTTGGATTCCAAGCTAGATTCTGTCCTTAGAAATGGTGTTTGGTGTTGGAAACCTGCACGGTCTGAGGCTCTGGTGGACATACAAAGTCGACTTCTTGAGGTTCATTTAGGCACTTTTGATAAGCCTATTTGGTCTATTGCTTGTAAGGGCATCTATGTGAGTGTAGACACTTGAAATTTTTTGAGGAAAAAGATTTCTGAAGTAGATTGGCGGTCTTTAATCTGGTTCCCTTATGCTATACCAAAGTAAGCCTTTATTCTTTCGTTGGTTGTACAAAATTGGCTAACCACTGGTAATCGTCTTGTGGCATTGGGTTTTTAAGGAGATACCCAATGTTTTTGCAGGAATGGTATTGAAAGTAGGGATTATCTTTTTTTCTTGTGTAGTTTCAGTTCTTGGATCTGGATGACCTGTATGCAATGGTGCAATGATGTGGCTCCCTCCCTTAATTGGGAAAGTGTGCTAAACGAAGGCTGCAGGAAATGGAAGAAGAAGACCATGGTGGGGGTACTATGCAGATTGATTCTGAGTTCCATTGTGTATAGCTTATGAAGGGCTAGAAATGAAATCAAGTTTCATGGTCATCCTAAAACAGAGGAGCAACTCCTTAAGATGATCTCTTTAGGAAGTTCGCTCTCGGATTTCAGGCAAAGGAAAGTTTAAGAAGACTAGAGAAAATGTTAACATTTGTCAAAACTTGAATGTCAATGGTTCTATATTGGATTAATTCCAGCTTGTTTTGTTGGTTTCAGTTTGTTTGTAGTAGGGCTTCTCTGCTTTTGGTTTGTTGTGTTGTTTGTCTTTGTGGGACGTTGTTTGTAATAGGGGTGGGCACATGCTGAATTTACATATTTTTCACAACTCACCCCGCAATGAACGAGTTTGAAATCTAGGATCTGCAACCCGCATAGTGAATGGTCAACCCACTAGGCCTCGGGTAGCGTGGATAGGGACGGGTTTGGATATTCCTTTTTTTTTTTTTATAACTTTATGGGCCCAAAACCAGGTGGGCTGTGACTCGAAGCCTTTATTTTGGGTTGGGTACTTCTCCTTGGCAGTTGGATTGACATCCTAACACAAACAATCAGACATCGCAAGATACAATTGGGAATATGACTTCTCAGCAAATATAAATTATTTGAATGTGTTAGAGTGTACAAATATCTTCTCAGAATCTCAGCAATACATGCATTTCGGAAACATCAAGTCATCAACCCATAAGAAAGTAACATCATATTACTGACAGTTTTACATTTTAGAAACATCAAAAGCCATTTGAGTGAGAGAGAGAGAGAGAGAGAGAGAGAGATGAAGACTGAAAGTCTGAAATACCTGTACTTAAAAGCCATTTGAAAGTTTGATCTTAGGTGGGGATGCCCTGTTTGGTGTTGTGAGAAAGAGGAGTCGTGGTGTTAGGTAAATGTTTCATGAATTAGGGTTTTGGTCTTTGGGAATTGGGGGAAAATTTGAGATTTTGAATCATTTGATGCTAATTATGCGGGATGCGGCTATGCCTTGCTTAATGTTAAAACTGACCTCGGGGTGGGGCGGGTTTACTGATTGGAAAAACTCCATTTCTGCAATCCACCCCGTAAGGCATAGATAAGTAATCCTTCAATCCACATACTATTAATTCACACAAAATCCATGAATCTGCGGGTACGGGTGGGGCGGGTTCTGCCCACCGCTAGTCTGTAACATTGTTTCTGTAGTTGTCAATAATAAGGTTTGACTTTTGACTGATCTAACATTGATTTTCTCTCCTATTTAGAAAATCCGGTTGCTTTAAGTCATATCAATAAACTTCATACCTTATTGAGAAAACTTTCACACACACGCGCGTTGCATGAGTTAAGTTTACTATTGAAAATTTTTTATCTGCAGGGAAATTTTTGTGCTTATTGACTCTTAACTCTCAAATATATCTTGGTATATTTTTGAAATGCTATTTGACTGTTTTATCAGTTATTTATACATGCGTGTTCTAAAGCTAAAGTTAGGAAATTTTTTCTGCATATTTCCCTATGTTTTTCAGCTTCTAGTGTGAAGCGTCCGGATGGACATGTTCTTGCGTCTGGACACACTCGGCTCTGTCAATCTCATATTTGACAGCATGCCATCCGGACGAGTATGTACCACGTCCGGATGCGAGCCTTTTGCTTTCTCTGCCAAACACACACACTAATTTGTATGTTCTATCATGTTGTGTTGTGTGTGTTTTCTCTCTAACTGATCCCGAGATTTTGGCATTCTCTGCACATTTTTTTCTCATTCCCAGGTATTTCTTTTGACTTTCCTTATTCTATTAAGCTTTGGTTCTTTTTAGAGTATTTGAATCTTTAATTGATTATGATTTGAGAGATTGTGCATGAACATCTTTTTCTGTCTTTATGCTGGATGGATATTACTAATCTGTGTCTTTTGGATTGCTTTATCTACTTTTGTAATTCTTTATGCATCCAATTGATAGCCGCTATAATACCACATTCTTTTTGAAACTAACAGGATCTAATATTTCCTTGTGGTGTTTTTTTTGGATAGATATCTATTTAAATATTTTCAGGAATATGTTGTCCAGCGGCTTCCAGCATAGTGTCAGACAGAGGGCACTTTGAAAAACAGACCAGTGTTGAAATCATATGTTCTAGAGATCTCAAATTTTAGATGAGTTATTCCCCTGCTCATACAGAATCTTCCATAACCTTTTCCTCTAGATCTGCACCAGCTAAAGATTCAGGGGTGAATCTTCTTTATCATCTTGCAGACCACTTGTCTAGAGGATTTCTTTCTGTGGATGATCAGTTTCGGGCAAGAAGACTCAAGTGACTGAAACTTTTCAGTCTTTGGTTTCTCGGCTTCAAGAGCTAGAAGTCGAAGTAGTTCAAATCCAGCTTTTTAAATGGTTTTCTTTCCGTTACTTGATTTTAGTGGATCAGCAGGATTTGATACTTGAAGGATTTTTGTTCTTCTCTTTTGGGCCACTTGCAGACTCTTCTCTAGTTTCCTATTGTTTAGGATTTTAGAACGTTTTTGTCTGTGGATTTTGTATACTCTGTTTACCCTTGTTCTGTTAAGACATCAAGGGGGAGTATTTTAATACTGTGGTCTTTCTATACTCTGTTTACCCTTTGTCCATTTGAGACAAAAAATGGGAGTATATGTTAGTTTTTGGACCGGGAATGTGTTTTTAACCGGTCTAGTGATTTTTGTCCCAAAATGGCCAAATAGGGAGTTTGTTAGTATTTTAATTGGCTACATTTTGTTGACAAAATCACTATTATGTAATGTTATTGCTTTCACAGGGATGTCGTATATTTCAAAGTCTTCAGATATTCAGAGATTATTTCTCTGATGTGGAAAGAGCCGTATTATGACAAGTTGTAAGTGTCACAAGCTTCAAAAAGGCTATTTCAGTGTTCAAGGAAGATTTTGTGCAGATTCCTACTTAGAGAAGTCGGATCCCAAGCTTCCGTCAGGACGATGTGGTATTCCGTCCGGACGCTCATCAGTTAGCAACATCTGTCCGGACGATGAGAGCTTTCCGTCCAGACACCCATCAGTGTCTAGAAACTTTGAACTGTTCAAGATTGCATCCGTTCGGACGTAATGGCAAATCGTCCGGACGCTATTAAAAGTTCGGGAAGAATCCAGTGTTCAAGTACATCCGTCCGGACGATGTGGCAATACCGTCCGGAGACCATTCAATGTTCGAGTAGAAATTGGATTTCTTGTCGAAGCACGGATCGGGAAACAGCAACCGTCCAGACTGAAGGGGAACACCGTCCGGACGCTTTTCAGGAAGCTTTCTGCACACGTCTCAGTGTTTTTATCATAACTCTCTGTTTGAGTATCGGATTGAGACGAAATTGGTGTCGTTGGAAAGCTAATGAAGAATGATAAAACTTGACCATCCGAACAGTCAAGAGAAACATCTGGACACACACCTAGAACTGTCCGAACGTGCACCTGATAAGGATAAGAATTGTGCTGTTTCTGAAGGATATCGTAGAAATCCGTCCGGACGAGGCTATCTTTTTTCCGGACACTCAACAGACAGAGTCCGATTTTTAGCAATTTTTAAGGTATCTTAAAGCCTATAAATAGGGGGCTCTAGATCTGTGTTGTGTACAGAATTCAGTGGTGAATTCCATAGTGCTTTGAGAGGGTGTTTAGGGAGAATTGAAGATCCGCTAGCTCTCAAGCCGTTGCCGGTGTGTGCTCGTTGTTTGTGTGAAGTCTATCTTAGGGGTCGGTGATGTGAATTTTAATTGTACTCGCAAGTGCACAAATCGTTTTCAATAAAGGGTTTTGCAAGTGCGAGGTCGATCCCACAGGAAATTGTGTTCTTGAAACAAATTTATGACTAATTTAATTAAATCTTAACCTAGTTCCAAAAAAAACGTTTGATTTTTTTATAAAAAGAAAAACAACATAAAGTAAATAAAGTAAAATAAAAAAAAAGAAAAGGTACTAAGGTTTTGGAATCCACACCCACCAAATCATAGCAACATATTCTCATGTTCATCAATACACATCCGAAGTTCTCACCATACAACTCTTATGTATGTTCTACTATGCTTAAAAAAAATCATTAAATCATTCAATGAATCCGTTCTTTGCACAAATCACAAAAGATATCCGGTTTAAACTAAATCATCAAATGTATCCGTAGAATGAAACATAATGAATATCCAACATTTTGATAAATAAAAACCCAAGCAATTAATTATGTGAAACTATCTCAAATCATCACATGTATCCGTAAATCACAATAGATATCCAAGAATCATTCCACAAATTGAAAAGAAGTAAAACATTGGAAAAATTAAACCAAATAAAACCGGATAGTATAAACTTACATGAAAATATTGTTGCTCTTCAATGGTGAGGTTTCATCCTCAACCTTAGTTGAAAATCAACTACACATGATTATGAAAAATAAATTCTAAACTAAAGAAAAACTAAACTAAAAAGAAAAGAATAGATTTGGTCTTTAGCTTCTCCCCTTTTTCTTGAGCCTTAGAGGTCTATTTATAGGGAGAAAACAAATCCTACAAGCCCTAGAATTCCTAGTAAAATCGGAGGTTAATCTCCTAGTTTGAGTAGGAGACTCAAAACACAATCCAAGAAGGAAAAGGACTCCAAATTCGTCCAGATTTGTGGCCTTTTTATTTCTGGGCACTTTTGGCATAGCAGACGTCCGAATTAGCAAAATCCTATTTCATAAGGATTTGTATAAAATTGAGTTAGCTTTCGAACACCACTTGATTCACCTTAATCGAATACTTGAGATGAAAGTTATGATCAAAATACTATAACCTGTGCAGAATCTGAATTCTAATCCGATTTTGACTCCAATTAGAGAAATTCCGATTTAGTCATCTCCTTGATTTGGTTAAACATACCCACATCCTCTAGGTCTTCTCAAAGTGTGCTTTCTTTCACCATAAAGCTATTGTTTTCTCTCAATGACCTGCAAAATACTAAAATACCAAAACTAACAAAAAATATTAGAAAATAACAAAACTAAAGGTTTAGTAAATGCAAATTAAGGGGTCCACATATGCAATATTTGGCACTCATCAAATACCCCCAAACTTACATTTTGCTAGTCCCTTAGCAAAACAAAACATAACATAAAATGAAAGCTTGAAACATAAATCCTCTTTCGTTGGAGAAACGATTGCAACAAGTTGTTTAAACCCCTAGGACTCCCTAGTGGACGAGTGAAGTCTCGTGAGGGTTTGCCAGGAATGATACCCACAAACATCTTAAAGCACTATGTTGTTGAAAAACAAGAATTCCACACAAATACATAGTTTATACATCATGAGTAAGTTTAACACACTGAACAACACACTCATATCATTAGAACATAAAAAATCATTCAACTCATAGTTGGAAAATTGAGACAACTCAGGTTCAAATGTGTGCAAAGTGAGATTAACATAGACTCATGAGGTTTTAATTTTTCTCAAAGTTTGTGTACCCCAAAATTCATAGGAATCTTGTCAGATGAAACAACTAAGGCTTAAATCAATTCTTTTTTTTTTTTTTGCAGGCTGTGCAATGTCTGACTCCCTTAAGCTTTCTAGTTGACCCATGTAACGAGTGTTGGGCAAGTGACTCCTAAACCAGATGGTTTTAGGGCATTAGATGTAGAAACATCCCTAAGGGCTTAATTACTCAAGTCAAAAAGGCTACGAAGTCAAACTAGCCATATGATCAACCAAATTGAATTTCTCATCTTTTGACGCGAATACTCAATGCTTAATGAGGCAAGAGGCCCGGTTACTCAATGAGAAGTCAAACTGATGATATTATTGTTATCTTTTCTTCTTTTCTTTTTTTTTTCTTTTTTTTTTTTTAATTTAAGCCAAGGTTTCATCAACAAATCATCCTACAAATCTCAAGACACACATTCCTCAATTCAAATGTCATACCTCACAGAACCAATGCTAATGTGCTTGTGAGAAATAATTCAAACAAGTGAAGTCTCTCTAATCCAACATGTGAGTTAAAAGATTCAGATTTTTAATGATATGCAGTGTTCAACATGTTAAACAAACCAATGATATGTAAACCACAGTTGTGATGTAATCATGCTCAAACAACAACATAACACAAATTTTTTTTTTTTAGATCAAAAAGACAAATAAACAAACAAACAAATAGACAGAGTGTTTTTCCAAACCCTCAAACTTGAATTACACATTGCCCTCGATGTGTAGTTTAGAAATACATTACCAGAAGTAAGGAAACATCAAGGTGTGAACAAGGTCAGGGCGTCCCCCAAACTTAAACACCAAAACACCTGTCAACAAAATTAACATCAATATTTTCTCATAGAAACAAACATCAAAAGGTTAATTGCTGTCAGTTCAAAATAAAAAAAACAAGAAATTAAATGAAAAAGTAAAAAGAACTCCGAAAGTAAATGCAGAAAATAACAAAAAGAATTACCATACCTGCCTCGATCATGTGGATGTCCAACCAATCCCTTCCACCATTTTTTCTTTAAAATTTGATAGCACTCTGGGAGGATGTTTCCCCATCGTAAGTAGCCAACTTGCTTGCTTGAAAATATTTTCTTGGGACGATGATTCCTAGATTTATGCCATTGTCTGCATAAATCCTTGAGAATCTTGGCATACGATGGCACTTTGAGACATTGAAGAATTAAAGCTTTGGATTCATGATGTGTCTCAAGAGGGACAATGATGAAGGAATGAGCGTCAGTACTCACTTCCTTGTCATTGGACAGACTTGTATCTGCTGGGGGCTCAATTTTCTTTTTATGCTCAACTTGGTCCTCTTGTTCAATTTGGTCTCTGTGTTCAATTTGCTCATCTTTGTGCCTAATTTGGTCCTTTTTTCCTTCTTTCTCATTGTGCTCAATTTGCTCATCTTTTCCTTCCTCCTCATTGTTATCAATTTCATTACTCTCGAGTATGATGGTGTCAGGGATATTCTCATGACAAGAATGGCTAGCATCATCCTCATCAATCTTGTAATGCCCTTCAGCCATCAGCTGACTTTGAAGCTCTTCTTCCTCCATTCTGTTGAATTCAACAACCAGATAATCGATTTGTTCTTCTTTCTTGGCAAAAGCTTGATGTGTGAACTGAGTTGAATCCCTGATCTCATGTGTAAGCTCCTTTATAGCCTGGCTATTGCTCATAGTGGCATTCTTCAGCTCTTGTCTACTCTGTTTAAGCTCTTGCATAATCTGGTCGTTGCTCATGGTGACCTTCTTAAGCTCTTGTATATTTCGGTTGCTTGTCCGTATGAATGCTTGGAATGTTTCTTCCAATGATAATTTTTTAGGAAGGGGATCATATGATGAAGGATGGAGGACTTGGTTTTTGAACTGCGAATATTCAAGATGATGCAGTTCATTGTGTGAGGGAGCATAATTTCCTGTGGCTTGATCTTGCCATGAGAAATCAGAATGGTTGCTCCAGTCCGGGTTGTAAAAACTGGAATTTGAATCAAACCCTGTGTTGGAGAAATTAGCTTGGACACTTCTGAGCTTTTGTATATTCTGTTTGCTTTCCTGTATGAATGCTTTGAGAGTGTCTTCCAATGATAATTTTTGTGCTGGATAATTGTAGGATGAATGATAGGAAGATTGGTGATTGAACTGCTAATATTCAGGATGGTGCAGTTCCTGAGGTTGGGGAGCACAATTTCTCATGGCTTGAGCTTGCCACGAGAAATTAGAAGGGTTGCTCCAGTCCGAATTGTAAACATTGGAATTTGAATCAAAACCCGGACTGGAGAAATTTGTGTTCATCTGCTCATATGAAAAATTGGAGCCTTGTCCCCAAGATGGACAATTACTGGAACTATGATAAGGATTGGAGCAATATGAACATGGTTTATATGGGTAAAAATTGTGAGTGTAGTTGATAGAAGCAGGTGTCTTACCACTAGGTGAAGCATGTTGTGCAGAAAAATTGTTATAATTATCATAAGAAAAATCCATACTTCACTCTCACTTTTTAACATGCAAATATCCCACATAAAACATCAACCAATTTTTTTTTTTTTTAAATTAACAATAAAATAAAATAAAAACAAACAAAACAATGAAAAGAAATAAGAATAACAAAAACAAATTGCAAATAAAAAAAAATCGTAATTATAACTAGTAGAAAGATAAAATCAATTTAGAAATAAACAGTTTTCAAAAATTCAAACAATTCCCCGGCAACGGCGCCAAAAACTTGATGTGAATTTTAATTGTACTCGCAAGTGCACGAATCGTTTGCAATAAAGGGTTTTGCAAGTGCGAGGTCGATCCCACAGGGAATTGTGTTTTTGAAAACAAATTTATGACTAAATTAATCAAATCCTAACCTAGTTCCAAAAATTAAGAGATTTTGATTTTTGATAAAAAGAAAAACAACATAAAGTAAATAAAGTAAAATAAAACAAAAGAAAAGATACTAAGGTTTTGGAATCCACACCCACCAAATCATAGCAAGATATTCTCATGTTCATCAATACACATCCGAAGTTCTCACCATACAACTCTTATGTATGTTCTACTATGCTTAAAAAAATCATTAAATCATTCAATGAATCCGTTCTTTGCACAAATCACAAAAGATATCCGGTTTAAACCAAATCATCAAATGTATCTGTAGAACAAAACACAATGAATATCCAACGTTTTGATAAATAAAAACCGAAGCAATCAATTATGTGAAATTATCTCAAATCATCAAATGTATCCTTGAATCACAAAAGATATCCAAGAATCATCCCACAAATTGAAAAGAAGTAAAACATTGGAAAAATTAAACCAAATAAAACCGGATAGTATAAACTTACATGAAAATATTGTTGCTCTTCAATGGTGAGGCTTCATCCTCAACCTTAGTTGAAAATCAACTGCACATGACTATGAAAAATAAATTCTAAACTAAAGAAAAACTAAACTAAAAAGAAAAGAATAGATTTGGTCTTTAGCTTCTCCCCTTTTTCTTGAGCCTTAGAGGTCTATTTAGAGGGAGAAAACAAATCCTAGAAGCCCTAGAATTCCTAGAAAAATCGGAGGTTAATCTCCTAGTTTGAGTAGGAGACTCAAAACACAATCCAAGAAGGAAAATGACTCCAAATTCGTCCAGATTTGTGGCCTTTTATTGCGGGGCACTTTTGGCATAGCAGACGTCCGAATTAGGAAAATCATATTTCATAAGGATTTGTATAAAATTGAGTTAGCTTTCGAAAAACACTTGATTCACCTTAATTAGATACTTGAGATGAAAGTTATGATCAAAATACTATAACATGTGCAGAATCTAAATTCTAATCCGATTTTGACTCCAATTAGAGAAATTCCGATTTAGTCCTCTCCTTGATTTGGTTGAACATACCCACATCCTCTAGGTCTTCTCAAAGTGTGCTTTCTTTCACCATAAAGCTATTGTTTTCTCTCAATGACCTGCAAAATACTAAAATACCAAAACTAACAAAAAATATTAGAAAATAACAAAACTAAAGGTTTAGTAAATGCAAATTAAGGGGTCCACATATGCAATATTTGGCACTCATCAGTCGGCCCTAAGGTAAAGGAATCCATCAAAAAGCCCTTCAGGTGGAAGATCTGGTTGGGAAACATTCGTGTTGGGTTACACGTCAGAGTTAAAGGTATGACTACTGAATAGGGTTATGTGAGTACGAATGTCTTGTAACTAGCTTTGTTTTTGGATAGTGGGTTTGGCTGCCCCGGAGTGGTTTTTCTCTTCACAGAGTTTCCACTTCGTAACAAATATATTGTCTTATTTAAATTCCGCATTTAAGATATTTGTTTGCACACAAACACACACAATTTGTTTGAATTAGAAGTCAATATTTATTTTCAATTACAATAATCCAAAACAGAATAAAAAAATATCTCAAAATAAGTCAAACAATACACAAAAAAAAAAATCAATCCTCCTCAGCAAGGGTAGGATGATCCTCGTCATCACGAGCCAGATGATGGTGCTAGAGACACTCTTCGATATCCAGTTGGCACTGCTCCACACAGAGGTTAATAGAGTGAACAACCTGTTGTATCGAACTCATACCTCCATGAAGTGACTCTAGAGATGCTAGAATCTGAGCCAAAACCGCATCAAACTGGGGAGGCGGAGGAGCATTCTATGAAGATGATGCTATAACAGACATCTCAACATGAATAGGAGGAGGCCGAGGAGCTTTATCTTGGCCTTCATGCCTTAGCTGGGCATTTGACTTCATCTGGGTCTGATTGCTGACGGGGTCCTGTATCTTTATCTTGTGCTCTCTAGAGATGTCTATCCCAGACTGCAGGATAATCTGCGTGATCAAGCAGCCAAATGGAAGTCCTATAGTATTTTCATCTCGGGCATCCAACATAATATTGATGATATGCTTGCACAAGCAAAAATGCAACCTTATGATGATGGCATATAAGAATTGAGCCCCCTTCTGAATCAGATCACTCCTATGAACAGTAGGCCAGAGATTATGCTGGACAATCTTCGCGAGTAGGCGGTGAGGGGGAGAAAAGTGTTATGGGCCTATCGTGTGTGCTTACAGTGATGGGTAGATGTGCAAGTGAACGAGTGTACGTGTAGTGATGGGTAGGTGTGCAAGTGAACGTGTGAAGTGGATTGTGCAAGTGAACTTGTGTGCGTGCAGTGATGGGTCGTGCAAGTTGCGGGTCTTGCAAGTGAAGCTCAAGGGAATGGATAATGAACACATGGTAGTGCCGTTAAGCCATCGTGGGATAGGAAGAAATAGTTAGATGCACATTATGTTATTGCTTTCTTGTTAAGGGGTAGTGGGTAGACGTGGCTAAGTAGCGGGCCAGGTCTCTAGGGGATCAACTATGTTATTCAGCTTTCTTTAGTGAGTCAGTACCCAACGTGGGCTACTAGTTATGTATTTAAGTTTAATGTTTTCTATGAATTAAGGATGCAGAATATTATCTTGATTATTTCATCTCTTTACCGTGTGTTAGAGTGAAAGACTCATCTCTTACTGTGTGTTAGAGTGAGTGGAGGGATTGACCCCTTTAAGTGTCAAATTCTATCTTTATTTTCTAGTTATTTACCTCAGAATTCTAAGGTTCATAACAAAAAGGCCCCAATTCTAATATTTGTAACTCGCTCCTCACCCTATGGAATAGCCTGAAAGAACTCTCTAAGATCCTCCAAAGTGGGAGCCTCCACAACCTCATTAAATGGGTTGCCAGAAATATGAAGCACAGGTACACCAATAATCCTGTTGATGACCTGTGGATCAATCTGAATCACATGCCCTTCAATAGTAGACTGAAGGACAATGCCACTGTCCTCATCCTACACAATCTCCAGATCTGTATAGAACTCTCTGACCAGCCTGGTGAGCACGATGCATGCACAATTGTAGAGGTAGCCCCAGTTATATGTCTGAATGATGTCATTGATAACATCAAGGAGAGCTACCAAAACATTAGCCCTGACTATATTACTCTCTGGAATAATTGGCCTGTTTGCTATTTTGGCTCTGGAAGCTGCAAAGCCTTCCTCTGTCCTCTGGCGAACTCTGCGCTGTGAACTGCCGGCAGACATGATTTTGCAAAAGTTAATTCAACCATTTTGGCAAAAAAAATATAAATAAATAACACCAATGAAGTTAGTTCCAATTAGTCTCAATTTTTTTTTTTTTTTGGCATTATAACTGTAATAAAATGGACTTCCCAAAATAAACAGATATGCAATAATATCCCAACACAATCCAAATAGATGATATAGCAAATATTTCAATCACAAGAGCAAAAAAAATACTCAAGAACATCCAACATTTATTTCAAAATATATTCCAAAATATTAAAAAGATTAACAATTAAATAAAACTAAAAATAATGCAAAAGATGAAGCAAAATACTTGGAAAAGAGATAAAATGCACAAGAGGACAAAATAAGCCGAGAACTCTTGAGAAAACACGAGAAAAAGCACAAAAAAAGACAAAAATCTCAAGAGAAAAATGAGATAAAAAGAAAGGAGATGCGACAGCTAGGGAAGAAAGCGATTCTTAAACCTGTAGGGTAACCGTCTGGACGGTTGTAGTAGTCTTCCCATATTTGTGTTTGCGAAGAAAATCCTTTTACTTGTCGAACATTGAATGGCGTCCGGACGTGTTGCCGAGATATTTAAATGGATGCAACCTTGAACAGTTTGAAGCTTCTGGACATTGATGGGAGTCCGGACGGAATAACTACATCGTTTGGACGGATGTTGCTTTACCGATGAGCGTCCGGACAGTTGACAGGGACATCCGGACGGATGCAAGGGATTCAATTTCTCTGTCTTGAAATCCGCACAGAATCTTCTTGAAGCACATAACTGATATGTAGACTTTGATTATGAACAACATCCTTGATTAAAAAGCAACATCACATAGAAATTATTTTGTCCAACAAAATGCAGCCAATTACAAACTAACATTATGCAATTTGGTTAGGCCAGTTTTGTATTTAGGACTTTATCATAAAACACATTTCATGAAATGAGTTCGAACTGAGAATTTACCAGTTCAAACTTTCTAGTGAAAGAAGCAATCTCAAGTCAGGTAGAACTTGTCGTTCCAAGCTTTGTCTTAAGTTAGTGCTCTAGAGGTACAAGTGCTCGCTGTTTTAAGTGCCATCCTAAGTTGGTTCAAACTGAAGAGTTTGAAGTATGACAATAGCTAGCGTCCTAAGTGCAATTCCAAGAGTGGTTCAAACTTGATCAGTTTAGAAGTACTTGAAGACCTTCTGGTGCTTGCCGTTCCATTTGTCGTTTCAAGTTAGTTCGAAGTAGACCTGTTTCGGAGAGCTCAAAGTGTGATAGAATGCAGCTTTTCAAATGGTGTTCCATTTAAGTTCGAACTGAGGACTTACAAAATGTTTCGTCCCAAGTGTCATCCTAAGTGCAGTTTGAACGCACAGCCAGAGAAATCCTTGTTAACTTGTAAACCTAATGCAAAGTTCAAAGTTCGAACACCACGTTATAAATTGCAGAAAATCAGAGTTTATGATTTTTTGCTTGGAGACCAAGTTTTCTCAAGTCTATATAAGGGTGTCTCATGCACGTTCATAGTTAGAATTCAAGGTTATTTTGCCTTGCGCTAAGAGAGGTCTCTTCGTTCTTAGAGCCTTCAGGTTTTTCCTTTGTCTTGTTAAACCACACAAACTATTTTTCTTCAAAAGCCTTCAGCCTATCAGAGTTGTGGTAGAGGGCAAGTGGGTTTCTTGTCTAGTACAAGGTTGTGTCAATTGAAAAGGTTTTGTATGTATAAACAACTTGTAATTTCTCATTCTTGTATAGTGGATTAATTTCTTGGGTTTGGCTGTCTCGAATTGATTTTAATTTTGAAGAGTTCTTCAAAAGGATTGCCATTCGTCACCAAATACTTGTGTTAATTGATTTATTGCTTTTATTATATTTGATGATTGTTTGTGTGGAGGTCAAATTTTTAAATTTCGCATTTGTGACGCCTCTAAAATTAAATAATAATATTTACTTAACTTAGAGTGCTACTCCTAGTGTTATCAACCAATTAATTGATAATTAGCTAATTTCAGCACGATATACTAATAATCAGAGTATACTAAAGTGGAAATCGGAATAAATTGATATGAGATTTCTAACAATAAACCTTTAAGACAGAAACTTGTATCATCAATCATAGACTGTGAGCTTCCAAAGAGAAAATTCTATAAAATAACAATTAACTACCAACTAACCCAATCTAACAATACAAGCCATTTGCTTAGAATCTTTACCCCATGGATTTTCTTACTCTACCGCCTAGCAACCTGCTAATCTACAAAATACCAAGGTGTTTTATAGCGGAAGACTGTGATTTTTTCACGAGACTTGATCATGAGTTATTCCAACTTAATTTGAATGAGATGTTTAAGATTCACAATTTAGAAAGTTATGAATAAGGATTTGTTTTAGAGCACTTTCAATGATCTCTTTAAATTTGGCATTTCTCTAAATTTTTAATAAAACACACAAAAACTACTATTTAACAAACTCTTTATCAAAAGTTAAATATAACATCTGTCAGAATCTCTCTTTAAATCTAAAGAGCCAAAAAGTGAATGTTAAAGGCTTTTTAATATTATTTTTTTGCATTGAATGCTTCAAAAGGTTTGGCTTGACTTGAATTTAATGTAGTAAATGTTTTTAGTAGTTAACTTTATCAATAAAAAAAATGGTATTTATTTAAAGTAGAGAAACATTTGAGAGTTTGTTATTTAATAGCTTTAATAAGTGACTAGCTAAATCAACGAAAATAGATTTTTAGAGTTAAATGTAGAGAAATTTTAAAGAGCTTATTGTGAATGCTCTTAGGAGTTAAAAACTCCATAACACCTACATCATTCCAATGTGATTGGAATGAGATAACCTAATTTTGTTAGAGTTACCATGTCAAGTTTGGATGAAAGGTTTAAGGTTGACAATATTTTCCTTAATGGGAGTGAGAGATGAAACTCCAAGAACCTAGGAGATGACAAAGTTCCTTTTGGAAGAATGATTCATAATTTGATTAGGTCAATCATATTATGTTAATTAAGGCTTCTATTTGGAAAATAATTGAACTAATGATTCTATTAAATTAGAATGCCTATTACATAATGAGATAAGGAACCTAACGTAGTTGAGATCACTTATAAGATTGTGAAGGTAATCTAATTAGAAAAGCAAGTTACAATTGTAATGTGATTATAATTGGTTTTTAAACAAAATTCATAAGTTTAAAATATCAAGTGGGAGAGAGAATGAATACTGTTGATTTGATTCTTGCAGTCTCCATCATAGGTCTATAGTAATGATGAAGTAAGGGCAACTCTCCTTGGTCATGGACCCTGCTCCCTTTCGGAGGGTGAC
The DNA here is from genome assembly GCA_028654335.1 of Alnus rubra. Lineage (NCBI taxonomy): Eukaryota > Viridiplantae > Streptophyta > Magnoliopsida > Fagales > Betulaceae > Alnus > Alnus rubra. The sequence continues at coordinate 1,004,525 of JAJPGS010002213.1, forward strand.
TTTACTATGCGGATTACAAGTTAGATTTCCTTAAGGGATAGAGGAGATGTGGTTATGTATTGAAAATGATCAAACTTCCGTGGAGTTACTTGACAATCACATCAAATCTACTTAATGGTATACACTTGACTAATTTAGGATATTAACCTCCCTTCGGAGCTCTATTATCTTAAAGTTAGAGACTAAAGATAAGCGGAAAGATGTTAATATCTGCTGGATGTTAACAATGAGAAAGTGGTCTCGCCTAATCATGGTATTTAAAGACATCTCACCATGGCCATGGGCCCTACACCTTTTAGAGGATGTTTTTTTAATTACAGAATTAGGTTGTCATTACATTTTAAATATTATATGTTGTCATTAGGTTTTCATAGTATATTTATTTGCTAAATTTGATATATGTTCTTTATTTTATAGTTTTTCATCATTTGATCCTTCTGTAATGCCTGTTGGTCCTGTTATTATAATTTTTGAATCTACCTATAAAGATTGAAAACATGATTATAATAAATCTATATGGCACTAGAAGGGCACAATCTTGTGCAAACTCATCCTGACTATCCTACTTTAAAAACCACTAATGATGATGTAAATAATTACAATTGGTAGTTGCATGTTAATGATGTGGCAAAAGAATTCATATTGACATCATTAATACATGAGCTTTATGCAAATTTACAAAACTTTGAGGTTGCTTCAGATATGTTGGAATTTCTGGAAGTAAGGCTTGGGGAACAATATCTTATTCCAGAACAAGACATAGATACCGAAATGGCTGAAGTTGTTTCAATACAGAGTGAGATTCTCACATTAAAAAAAAAAATGATTTATTTGATGCTGAGGTTGATGATCAATCTAAGATTGATGAAATCCTTATATTCATGATACACTCTTTTGAGGAATTCAGACGTAAGGTTAAAGGCAAAGAGGTTTGCTTTCTTTTTAAATTGGTAAGTGTAGAAATGGATAGCATGATGGAACCAGAGTTTGGTATGATTGTTGGTGAATTTTTTTTCTCAGAATTGAAGGGTAAGGAAGAGAAGAAGGAGACCAAAGAAGCTGGCAAAGTTGTTTTCTCATAGGTGTTAGTAAAGCTCAATGCAAATCCAAAAGGGATATGCTTTGATTGCAGTGAGGATGGACATTGGATGAGAAATTGCCCTAAATATCTGGCATTCAAACATTCAGGCAAAGTTTTCGTTTTTTGGTTATATACATGTTTTAGTAAGAATCCACTAGAATTCCTGGTGTGTGGATTTGATACTAATACATGTCTGCAATATGATTGCAGAGGTTCTAGGAAACTAGAAAACCAAGAAAAGAAAAGACAGACCTTAAAGTTTGAAGATGGAATGAAGATTCCATGGATGTCATTTTGTTAAATTATTTATTTTTCAGACTATCTTACAGAAAAGTAATTTTCTGGAGTTTTTTAATTTATATTTTTGAAATATGCCAATGCAATAAAGCATTAAAGTCTCGTTTGGTTTGTGGAATGAGTATTCTATTGGGAAATAGAATAGTTATTACCAGGAATAAAAGAGAGTGAAATGGAATGGCTATTCTTACTATTTAGTTTTGTAACAATTCATATACTTTAATTCGTATCCAATCAAAATTACTAAAAAAAACTCCACATTTTTTTTTTGAAAAAAAAAAGGTTAAAAAAAAAAATCAAATTATATATATAAAACAAAAGAACAAAAAAAAAAAAACAATTTTTTTTTTTTTTTTAGAGTGGTCTCCAGGGGTGGCCGCAGCCACCTTTGATGCTCATCAAGGGTGGCCTGGCCACCCCCAAATACTCATCCCCGAGGGTGGCCTATGCCACCCCCAAAGGTTCGGGGGTGGTCGCACCATCCTCGGCACCATATTCACCCCAATGGGTGGTCGGCCAGCCACTGTAAATTGGTGTTTTTCTTTCTTTTTTTTTTTTTTTTAATTTTTTTAAGAGAAAATAATAAATAATAAGTGGCTTTTTCTGGAAAATGTAGTCTATTCCTCTAATTTTTTAGATGAATATGTATTCCTCTTCATAAATGAATAGTTATTCCAATGGAAATAACTATTCCAAGGAATAGTCATTCCATTCTAGGGGTCTATTCCGCGAACAAAATGAGGCATAATAGTCAATTAAGTTTTTATTGCTTATAGTCTAATTATTTATGATTTGTATGAATGACATTTGATTTTAGAATCAATTATTACTTTGATGTTTATTCTTGAGCTAACGAAACATAAGTATTGTCAAAGTTATATTGTACTTGTTCATCCATCAAAGATCCAAAGACCAATTCGGGATGAGCTCTAGAGACCCATTGGATCTTGATAAGATTTTAGTCTAAGAATCCTCCTTGGAGGATAATATGAACAAGTTATTTTCTTTGAAAATAAAGCATGGCAAAGGTATATGTTTTGGTTAGGATGTTTTGATTTGAATAGACACGAAGGATAAAACCTTCGAAGCAATGGTGGTTAAGAATTTTTCTGAGAAAGAAAGGAATCTACTATGAGAAAATTCTTCACATGTAACCATGCTTGATCTCTATTCAAGATTAAAGTCTAAAGTTCATTATTTTTAGATAATCATCGTGACAAATGTATCTGTAAGATACAATCAGAAATATGTTTTAGCACGGATCTAGAGGAATGTAATATGAAAGATGCAAAAATATTTTGTTGAACTTATGCATGCATCCAACTATTGGAATATGAAGTTTGACTTAAGAAGTCGAATGTTAGATCAAGACTATGTTAGCCATGAGTAGAAGAGATATAAAGTAAAATAGTACTATATAGAATTGATAAGACCCTAATAATTGATAATGATGTAGGAGTACTATTAGCAGTCAAAATTTAGACATTGAATGAATGGACTATTGACAAGTTGTTATAGAGTTTTGTCTAAAAAGTGAATGTTGTTACTTTTGTAAGTAAAACATTTAGTTGGAGAAGTATAACAATAAAAGGGTCTCCAAACTAGGCCAAGAATGTTTTGTGACTCAATGAAACGCAAAAGTTATCTCAAGTGAAAAGATGTCTCTTTGAGAGAGTCTCTCAGGAAGATAATGAAGTGGCACGATTCTATTGTGACTAAGTTCTGTTATATCTTGTTCACAAGTTACTTACTTTGGTGAAATAATGGATGTTTTCACTTCGTGAATATGGGTTATAGATAAGTGTCCAATTGGAATTAAGGATAAGTGGGAGATTGTTTGGACTTGTATCCAAAACTCCAATTGCATTGATGATGCTTTTCTATAATTATATAATATTGAACATTGGACATATACATTATTGTTTTACATGTACATATATGTTTCATATTATATACGTGTAAAGTTCTTAAGTTACATTGTATTTGACTATGGTATGAGTAATGAGATTATCACATAGAAGATCATAGTCATAGGTCCTTGTAATTTATAAAAGATTGTTCATAATCGTAAATGGAACTGGATGGAACTGGAAGATCTATCTAGACTATAACATGTCAACCTTAATGATCTATCTTGATTAGGAGAAGCAGGTAGAGCTGCGGGTTAATATGTTGGTATAAGACCAAGGTAGTGGCATGCACCGAATGAACTACGTAAGTTATCATTCTTTCAACACTGTGATAAAGAATAATGTACGTGCAAGACGACTTATAATAGTTACTCTAAATCTTGAGAAGATTGTGAACTCAAATGTAGGTCACTTTGATGTATAAGAATGAGATAAAATCAGTAGTCAACATATCTATGCATTTGATGATTACATGTAGCATTGTGGGAACATATTCTTCAAGAAGGAATACAAATCATTTGTCTTGGAACAAATAGATAAGGTTTATTCCCCTTGATGTAGATTTAATGAGAATAATTATCCTAAAGTTCGGGCCTAACTATTTCAGTGGTATTTACTAAAAATTTGTTTTGTGTAAGGTGAGATGAAATCTCACAAGGTACAAAAATGATATATCATGTAATTAAATTAGGTTATCAAGGAAAAGAGGTAGTGAACAAGGTAACATTGTATTGACTTTGGTTCGACTACAAAATGATTCCATAGAGGGGTAAAATGTAATAAATAAATACGTTATGGGGATTGATTCATTAAATTGAAAATACACATTAGAGCGCAATCACTTTTGTTTAGTGGAATCAATTGTGATTAAATAGTATTGTGTGATATTATCACAGACATTTTTGAAGCTAATTGTATTTTTTTTTTTCCCTTTAGGTCACTCTTTGAGTTGATGTAAATTAACCAATTATTTTGAGCATCGGTTATGCATTTATTTATTTGGATTGTTTTATTTGATAAAATATAGGCCAAAGGAATTTGATTTTCAAATGGCTAATTACTTAGAGATGATTGGGCTTAAGAATTTATTTCCTAAGGCTTTAAGCAATTAAAGGGCTTTGGGCTATTAGAATTAATTCAAAAAGGCTTAAGTGGAATTAAATGAGCATTGAGCCTTGGGGATAAAACCCAAGCCCATGCTTAAGAGTTAGTAGCAATGGGCTAGGATTAAAGCCCTAGCCTTAGATGCAAGGGGAGAATATTTTCTCTCTTTGGCCGTTTGGGGCAAGGGCAGAGGGAGTAATTTTCTCCCCTTGGTTTTGCACCCTATATAGTAAGGCTTGGAGTTCTAGTCCTCCTATGACTCCAGTCCTATCTCTGCTACAACTCTGATTTATCTCATAACCCTACCATGAGTTGTAAATCCAAGTCTATAAATACAGGGCCATAGTGAAGCATTATTCATCAATTCATTGTTTCAAAGTTTGTGAGTCCACACTCATTGTTATATTCAGTCATCAGAGAGAAGATCTAGAGGTTGAATCAAGAACACGAAAAACATTAAGAGCGCATTCTTCATTCAACATGCAAGGAGCAACCCAACTAAAATCAAATAGCCTTAAATGCCTAGGAGATGACGAATTCAATTGCAAGTTCTCTGAATATGTTTATTTGTTTTATTCACCCTTGTTTATCTTGTAGCAAACATTTTTATGTCAGCGCTATATGTTATGTAAAGTTATCGTGTTGTTATGTTTCCACTATGAGGTTATTGAACTATGATATTATGACTTCATGTAAAGTTATTGTGGCTCATAATTTGATATGTACATAGGCATGTACAACTTATTGTGGCGATCAGGCCCTTTGATATTAAAAGAGGTTCGTCGCATTCGTGAGTATGTCACAAAGGCACTGCAACCCACCCTTTATAGAGGTCATGAAAAAGGCCTCTATGAGGGGATCCAAGAGGTTGCCTCTGCGACCTCCATCTCTTATAGAAGTCAGGAGGCAACCTCCACAAGTGGGTCGTGGCCTCTACAACCTCCACCCTTTACAAAGGTCACAACACCTTGGAAACATCCACCACTCACTGAGGGGTGGGTCTACAAAGACCCACGTCGATAGGTCTTCAGTCCAACCTTTTTTGTATTTTTCCACATTAGAGCATAATTGTAAATTATAAAGCATAATGAGTATATTAAATATTAGGGTTAAATACGTTTTTGGTACCTGAGTTTTAAAAACTTTATTTTTTGGTACCTGAGTTTCAATTCGCATCACATATGGTACCTCCGTTTTGAGAAAAGACCAAATTAGTACCTCGGTCAAGTTTTCCATCCAAAAACGAACGGTCCGCCACGTGTCAACCCCTAAGGGTTGACATGTGTTTTGGTATAAAAAAATAAAAAAAAATCTTTAAAAATTAAAAACTTAAAAAAAAAATGAAAAAAGAAAAAAAGAAAAAGAAGAGGGGGTGGCTGAGCCACCCTCTTAATCGGTCTGGGGTGGCCGAACCACCCCCGTGGTCCTTGGGGGTGGTTCGGCCACCCCCCCAAGGGCCAAAACCCTTGAACAATTTTTTTTTTTTTTTTTACCATGGGGTGTTCAAACCATCCCATTGGTGGTGGTTCGGCCACCCCAGACCGGTCAAGAGGGTGGTCTCTTCTTCTTCTTTTTTTTTTTTTTAATACTAAAACACGTGTCAACTCTCAGGGGTCGACACCTAGCGGGTTGTTAGTTTTTTAATGGAAAACTTGACTGAGATACTAATTTGATCTTTTCCCAAAACGGAGGTACCAACTATGATGGGAATTGAAACTCATGTACACAAAAAAATTAAATAAATAAAGTTTTCAAAACTCGGATACCAAAAATGTATTTAACCCTAAATATTATGCAGGCTATCTAGCAAGTAATGATGATGTGTCCGGTATGAGATGGTTGGTATACACTCAGTACAATCCTACTAGAGATGGCACAACAATTTGTCCATGTGGCAACATGACTGTTAGCTTTTTGGATGGAAAATTAAAAGAAGTAGTAATTTGCAAACATACAAAATCCAGATAATAAAATGGAAAAACTTCACTCAACCCCCCTAAAAGTTAGACGCTTTTGCAATCACCCTTCTAAAGTTCAAAAACTATTTAATTAAAAATTAAAAATTAAATTGAAAAACCAAAAGGAAAAAAACAAAAGAAAAAGTCAAACATATTATTTTATTTATTTTTAAAAAAATAAAATAAATAGGGGTGTTTTGACCTCTTCCGTTAGGATTGATAGAAAATCTTTAACGGAAAGGTGGCATTGCAAAAAATTAAAACTTGGATATACTAAATTGATAGTTTTTAAACTTTAAGGGGGTAATTGCTAAAGTGATGAAAGTTTAGGAGAGTTAAGTGAAGTTTTCTCTAATAAAATTGTTATTGTTGAAAACTTAGGTAGTTTTTTGGTAAAGTTGCAAACCACATATAGTAAAATGGTATTTAACCATTTTTTTAATGTAGGATTTTTTTAAATGATCTGGGCTGTCTGTCAAAGTTAATAAGTGTTGACTCAATAATATCTACACATGTCAAAAAATTTGAGAAATGCTATATACTGGACAAGTATTCACCTTCTATCCACCAAAGCATTTGGTGGATGAAAATGAGATTTTTGGTTAGGGAACCACGCCATATCAACTTTAGTAAGTGGAATGTGGATACTTGTCCAATATATAGCATTCCACCAATAAAAAAATAAAAATAAAAATTGTTGAATATGAAGTCGTTATCAATCTACTTGTCACTTTTCATCGTTAAAAAAAACATATTGGAAAGGGTATGAAGGGATGGTAATTTGATAACGAAGATTCCTTAAGGAGCTTTTTGAAAAGTTTTAAATCCTAAAAAATGATTTAATAAAATGTTAAATTCCGAAGATTTCTATAGTATTTAATAAAAGGTTAAATCCAGACCTCGTCATGGGTCTGGTGGTGACTCACAATGGGTTAGGTGGTGGCCCAAGCTGGGTCACCAGGACACTCAGCCGTGAGTTAGCCGTGACCCGTTGTGGGTCTCAATATATATATTTTTTAATTTGAAATTAAGGATAAATTAGAAATTTTATGAACGTTTTAGGGGCATAATGGTCATTTCACCAGTTTTGTCGTCTGATTTAATTCCAAATCCTAACAGTGGGAGGACATTGCAACAAATTCAAAGATTGAATAGTGAAATTGAGAGTTTTTGAACTTTGAGGGGGTAGTTTCAAGTCGAGTGAAAGTTAAGGGAGATTTTGTGAAGTTTCTCCTAATTTATAAGAACAACAAATCTTGTCTAACCTTTACACCAACATAAATCTTGGGTTTAATAAGAGACATTTGGGACCCTGAAATAAACTAACCACAATCATGCATTAAACCCAAAATTCAGAAATGGTTAAAACATAATCTTTTTTTTTTTTTTATTCAAAAGATCTGATTTCATTCAATAACGAGAAAAACCAACAAAAGCAAACAAAGCTCTACACAGACAGAGTTGAAAACTCCGAGAGTACCACCTCCCTAATACAATCCGGTAGGCAATCTAACCAAATTCTATCAAAACCATGCTGTATCCCGAACTTAGCAAGCTTATGAGCAATAACATTACCTTCTTTTTTAATATGCCCAACCTGCCAGTTCGAAAAAGACCTCATAACTTCTTTTATATCAGACACAATTGGCCCAATTCGGGTCCAATTTAGGCCCGAATTATTAATCGATTTAACCACTTCCAAAGAGTCACCTTCCAACATAATATTCGAATAACCTCTGCTTCTGCAAAATTCTAAAGCACGTAAAGCTGCAAAAGCTTTTACTGCAACAGGATCCATAAGGGTCCTCATAGATAAACTCCCTGTTGCATAAATTAAACCATTTGAGTTCCGAACTAAAAGACCAAAACCAATCGAACGCGAGTGAGAATCCCTAGCAGTATCCCAATTTATTTTTAAGCAACCTGGGAGTGGAGGCTTCCAGCGAACTACAGCCGATGAACAAGGAGTTCTATCGATATCAACCACCAACCTTTCTTTCTCCATAGCTTCCCTGTACTCTACTATAAAACTAGTAGCTGATCTAATCACTTCATTTGGAAGCACAAAAACAACCCCATGGACTACACTATTCCTCCTTAACCAAATTCTTCGAGCTATCTCTACAAGCATGGCTAGCTCCTCAGAATTACATAGTTCCACCAAATACTCCAGCACCTCCACAATTGTATTACCGGCCACCACACTTTTTTGTATTTTTCCAGCACAAGCTTCCCATACATCCATGGTCAAAGGACAATCCCATAAAATGTGACGAATAGTCTCCTGAAAAGACTTACAAAAAATACATAAGGGATCAAAGGAAATACCTCTCTTAAGCAAATTTGCTTTTGTAGGAAGAATATTAGGACAAGAGCGCTAGAGGAACATCTTCACCGAATTAGGGACGTGCAGTCCCCAAATAATTTTTCACAAATTGTCAACTTCTGATGTATTAGAACTCTCACCCCGCTGATTTTGCTGCATGTTTTTCGCCATATAATAAGCACTTCGAACCAAAAAATCACCTGAAGAAGTTCCCCTCCAAGTCCTCAAATCCTGCTAACCGTATTTGCTAAGAGGAATAGTAGTAATACACTCTGCCTCCTCCTTCCAAATTATAGAGTTTATAAGGGGCACGTTCCACCACTTCGAGTTTAGGTTAATAAGTGCACAAACTGTGGCATCTCTAGGAAGTAAAGTAATAGGAGATTGGACAGTGAAGGTCGAAGGAGAAGGAAGCCACTTGTCCCCCCAAATCTGCACCGAATTCCCATCTCGAAGACGTCAACACAATCCCTCCTTAAGAAGAGCTTGAGAGGAAATAATGCTTCGCTAAGCAAAGGAAGGTTGTCGCCCAAGATTAGCCTCCAAAAAATTGTTATTGGGAAAATATTTAGCTTTTAATATCTGACCTGCCAAACTGTTAGGATTCTGGATAAGGCGCCACCCCTTTTTGGCTAACATAGCTAGATTAAAGCATCTAAAATCAAGGAAATCCAAACCCCCTTGGGATTTTGAGAACCCCAACTTCTTCCAACTTAACCAATGGATCTTAGATAATTTTTCCTTATGCCCCCACCATAAATTTTGCATCAGTGAATTAATTTCTGAACTAAGCCCCACTGGAAGCAAAAAAAATGCTCATACTATATGTTGGAATAGCCTGTATCACTGCCTTCAGCAGAATTTCCTTCCCAGTCAGATATAAAAATTTTGTCTTCCAGTCTTGTAGTCTCTTATAGATCCTATCTTTAATACATTTAAATTCGCTAGCCTTGGACTTGCCCACAAGGGCTAGTAACCCTAAGTATTTATCAAACCTCTGTGTACTAGGAACTCCAGACACCTACAAAATACAATCTCTAGCCTCTTGACTAGAATTGCGAGTAAAGAAAATAGAAGTTTTTTCTTTATTCAACTGTTGTCCCAAGGCTTTCTCATAATTCTCTAGCGATAGGGACATTTGCCTCCAATCCTTAGAAGTAGCCCTGCAAAACAGTAAACTATCATCTGCAAAAAAGAGGTGATTTAGTTGAGGTCCCTTGGGGGAAGAAGGGACCCCTGTTAACCATCCTGATGCTTCAGCTTGGAATAACATTGTACTAAGGGCCTCAACACAAATGATAAAAAGATACGGAGATAGGGGGTCCCCTTATCGGATACCTTTGGAAGGCTAAAAATGGTCAGTTCGTTTCCCATTAATGAGAATGGAAAACCAAACTGAACCTATGCATTTTCGGATCAAAACCATCCATTTTGGTGCAAAACCCATTCTTTGCATCACTGAGTCCAAAAACACCCATTCTACCTTGTCATAAGCCTTGCTCATGTCCAGTTTCACAGCGACATAACCTGTTTTTATAAAAGCGCTTTGATTTGCAGATATGATATGAGGAAGAACTGCTTTAAGCCTGTTAGCTAACACTTTAGATATGATCTTGTAAATGACGTTACACAAACTAATGGGTTTAAAATCCATCATAGAAATAGGATGTGCTTTTTTATGAATTAACACAATATTGGTAGTGTTAATATCTTCATCCATATGACCCAAACTAATAAAGTGGTTAGTAGCTAGACAAACCTCTTCACCAATATGAGCCCAGTTGTGTTGATAGAAAGAAGCAGGGAAACCATCCGGACCTGAAGCTTTGAAAGGTCCCATAAATTGAAGGGCGAGACTGACCTCCTGAAGAGTACATGGTTTCAACAAATCCACATTCATCTCATTCGTTACCCTACATGCTATCCCTGACAAACAATCTTCAACACCCTCCAATCTGCTAGATCGAAAAAGATCCTTGTAATATTTTAGAAATGTATCTTCAATGTTCTCCTGCCCACTACTCAGTACCCCATCCAAACTGCGAACTTGTTTGATGGCATTTGACTTCTTCCTCTGATTCACGCAAGCATGGAAGTACTTAGAATTTTTATCACCATATTGAAGCTAGTTCTATTGAGCTCGTTGCCTCCACTTCAGATCTTCCGATTCAATCAAATCATTTACCTCCTCTTGAAGGTGGTTAATAATTTCCTAGTCAGAACTCTCACCCATCCCCTGCAACTCACCTAACAAAGCAGACTTCTCTGTTATAAGATGGCCAGTAGGATCAGCATGGACTTGGCGCCATTGTTTACAAACAGTTTTACTCTTGTAAATGTGCTCCTTTAGACTGGCCCAAGCATCACCAGTAGTATTTTTTCTTTCCAAACCTCTCGGACCACCTAAGAAAATCCCTCCTTACGTTGCCACTGTGACGACCCAATTTTTTTTTTCAACATAAAATGAGTCATCACAGTGGCACGACTACATGTCGCTCAGCCAACATACGGTACGCATTCCATAACATGTACCTGATAATGAAAGTTACATTTACGCAGCGGATAACACATAATAACATTATCATCATAGCGGAAGGTACATCTATAAACAACACTTAATCACAAAAAAAGAGCCATTAATATGTCTATTTGTTTAAGGTTTCTACATAGTTATTAAATACATATCAAAAGACTGGCTCATAAATACAAGTGTCACAAGCGACACGAGCCATAAACAAAACTACCAAAAGGTGGACGTCCAAGTCTACGCAGCTACGACTCTAGCGTTGTGCCTCAGTCACAATACCCTAAATACAAAGCTACAGGGTCATCCTCTACATCTGCTAAACCTGCAGCCAAAGCATCAATATCTGTATGGTAGTGGGGTTAACGACAACCGTACAACTGTACAGGTGAAAGTATGAGTTCACCACCTCAGTAATAAATTACTAAGGCTTCAGTAGTATAGTACTCATTGGAGTAAACAAAGTGATGAGTGCCAAATATTGTGTATTTGGACCCCTTGAATTGCACTAGTTAGACCTTTAGCGTTGTTATTTTCTAATGTTTTGGTTAGTTTTTGTGTTTTCTGTTTCTGTAGGACAATAAGAGAGGAATGGCAAATTTCATAAGAAGATAGCTGGAAATTCGGAGACCCTGACAAGTCGATCGATCGAACTTAAAATTCGATCGATCGAATATTTTCCCGAAGTCGATCGATCGAAATAAAAGTCGATCGATCGAAATTTCCCAGAAACTGCTTTTGCAGAGCGCGCCAGAACGCCCAATCAGAAGCCAAAAAGCAGTCCTCCCTCTGATTTCCGCTGCAGAACACGCTGGTTTCGTGTTTGGGGTTGTCTCTAGCTGCAGAGGAAGGGTAGAAGAGTCATTTCTTGCCATGGCTTCCTTTTATAAAAGCCATGGCCATCCCCTTGTTATAGACTAGTAGAGAGAGTGGTAGAGAGAGTAGGATAGAGCAGAAACTCTGTAGTTAGTTTTAATTTCGTGCTTATTGTAGTGTAATTCAGTAGTTTATTTTCAGAATACTTTCTCTTTATAGAGTTTTTCTTTCATTTCCATGGTTGTTCATCATTTTATTGTGGTGTTTTTAGTCATGGAAGGCTAGTAACCTCAACTAGGGTTGAGGATGAAACCTTTCCATTGATGACACTCACAACCTTGCTGTACCACTTGCACATTTAATGATATATCATTTTAGTTGTTCAAGTTCCATTCATTTAATGCTTCATCTTTTGCAATGAATGTGGTTAGTGGTGGTTAGAGGACATTTTATGTGTTTCAACCGACCAATACATTGTTTTATCGGTTCGGATGATGATATCCATTGTGATTGAATGATACATTTGATGTTTTGATTTCAATCGGTACTCTTTGTGATTTGTCAATGTGTTGGATTCATTTAATGGTTCTTGGGTTTATGGTTAAGAAACTTGAATAACACCCTAAGCTTAATGTTCTTTGGGTGTTCAAGTGGAAACCAAGAGTGTGAGTTGTAGTATTTGGTTTGGTGGATTCCTTAACCTTAGTTCCTTTTAATTTACATATTCCATAACATCTCTTTAATTTAGTCTTTTGTTCTTGAATCAATTCTCAAACCTTTGGAACTAGGTTAAAATGAGGTTGATTAAGCAAGGTACCAATATTTGACCATTTCCCTGTGGGATCGACCTCGCACTTGCATAACACTATATTGCAAAATGATTCGTGCACTTGCGAGTACTATTTAAAACACATCACAAAGCACACAAACATACGTACACATATACAAGGTTCAACAACATCACTCTCAAATCATTATGTCCACACGCCAACACATCATTGCATACAAGTCACTCATGTAGATTGTCTTTAATTCCAACTTTGAAATTGCCAACATCGCAGCTAGAAGCAACTACTCTAAACTCACGTATAGAATATCAGAATGACAATATACACCGCCCGTAGAGCTACATACCCATAGGGCAAACAACACCCAAGTGCTAGAAGCCACATACCCTAGACTTGCCTTACATAATACGTCGCCCGTGAAGCTACATACCAGTAGGGCAGACAATATACAAGTGCTAAAAGCCACATACCCTAGACTTGCCTTGCATAATACACCGCCCGTGAAGCTAAGTACTCGCAGGGCAAACAACACATAAGTGCTAGAAGCTACATATCCTAGACTTGCCTTGCATAATACACTACCCGTGAAGCTACATACCCGCAGGGCAAACGACACATAAATGCTAGAAGCCACATACCCTAGACTTGCCTTGCATAATACACCGCATGTGAAGCTACATACCCGCAGAGCAAACGACACATAAGTGCTAGAAGCCCCATACCCTAGACTTGCCTTGTATGCCAAATGCTTATATACTATCGTTAGACACCCATAACACACAAGTGCTAGAAGCCACATACCCTAGACTTACCTTGTATGCTAAGTATTCATATACTATCATTACCACAACATGTTCAAGTTCCAACAATCCACCACTCAATCACATTATTCCCATTCATCTACTTTTCGACGTATACTACATTCATAATATAATTTCACGTTACTCAATCTCCAACAATTCCTAACATATCAATTTCAATCATCTCACATTAACTCATCATCATAATTCTCAACTCAACAATTCACAATTCAATATATATATATCCAACATTATGTTATCCATTCACATGCAATTTCATGCAATTCTTCAACATCAATTCATCAACATATTTTATTTTTACAATATAACTCATAATCACATATACCAAATCATCATCATAGAGTGAACATCAAATTCAATCAAGCATACCAATTCATGTATCTGAATTCCTAAGGTCCCTCAGTGAGTAAAATACTCAATTGCCCGCGCGGATATCAAGCTTAACCCAGCTTCCTAATCAACTCCTTGCAATGTGCCATTGTAAAAACAATACATTGCACAATTTAATACCCTAAATAATTTAACATCCTAATTAGCACTTGAATCGCTCAAGGCTAAATTATTGGAAAACCCATAATATTTTAAGGGTCCCAATTACATACCTATAAATATTACTCACTAATTTTACCTACAACACCACTAATCCAAAACACTTATTTAGGACTGAACATTAAAATCACCACCTTTAAATAATTACCTATAACATTAAATGTTAACCTAAATTATATTCATTAATCAATAGATTATTTTCACTTACATTTTCTCAATATCATTAATCCTAAAATTATATTCACTAATCTTTTTACAAAACCCATAGCTAATTTGGAATTAATCATCACAAAAACCACAATTAAACCATAAATTAGTAATCTAGGTTTTAAACACTAAAAACCCCTAAATTAAGTTAACCGCACCAATTAGGGTTTCCAATCTTAAACTCATAATTTATTTTACTAACTCATAACATAATATTGCTATTTAAACACTAATTACACTAACCCATAAGGTTTCCCTAGGGTTAAGCACAAGAAATCACAATTAAAATACATAACCCAAAAGTTAGGGTTTAGGAAACTTACCAAAATTCACTCAAATGAAATCCAACACTTGGTGAACATTTAAGGAGTTCCAAACCATGCAAATCCTAAAGATAAACAAAGATTAAACTCTAACATTTCAAGATTTAACCTAAAATTTCTAATGACAAGAGTTTATGAAAATACCTCAAACCAATCGGTAGAAACGTAGACCCGAGTGCTAGGATCACGCTCGGGTCTACGTTTCCGAAGACGAATTTGAGTTTGGACAGTTGGATATTCGTGGATTACGAGTTTTGTATAAAAAAACCCATAAAAATGTGAGAGAGGGAGAAAAGATTTCTGGAAATGCTGAGAAGAAGGGTGTTCGGCCCTTCTTAAAACAGGCCTTGTCCGGACGGGCATCACAAGCCGTTCGAACGCGCATGAAATGAGGTGTTGGCCTCACGCATGACAGATACCGTTCGGACGGGCATTGTCTCCAGTCCGGGCGCATGTCCACTTGTGGACGTGTGCCCATGAAGGGCTGTCCGGACGCCCACAATATAGCGTCCGAATGCACTATGTATATTTATATATTTTTGCATTATTTTCTCATTTATTCTATTTCCAATTCATTTTCTCATATTTTCCTCTTAAATAACTTATTTCTTTGGACTATAAAACATTCTTTGCACATCCTGCTGTCTTTTCCTAGTTGTCAAATTAATCTTAGTCATTTATCCATTAAATTTTATTCTTAAAATGATAAATAATATTCGGGATATCACAGCCACTAAGCCTCAAACTGAAACACATTTCCTCGTCTCCTTTTGCTAGCCCCATCCGGATGCATGATCACTCATAAAGGAGCATGATCTGAACTCCTAGCAAGTAAAATCTCCACTGACGGCTGAGGAAACCGTGATGCAAAAGAGTTGTTTGCCACCCCTCTATCAAGGCGCTCTTTAGTAAACATATAATCACCCCTTCGGTTTGACCACATAAATTTTGGACCACAAAAACCCATATCACTGAGATAACAGTGGCCTAGGGCCTTTTGAAAATCCAGCATTTGGAACCGTGGCCTTCTAGCTCCCCCCTTCTTCTCTGAAGCTTCAACCACTTCATTAAAATCACTTGTACAGAGCCAAGCATCTAGAGAAAACGTTGCCAAGTGTTTCAAAAGAGCCCAAGACTCCTTTCTTCCCTACCTCCGGGTTGCCATAGTCGTAAATTTCCAGGTAAAATCATGATCTTCTGAATACACTACTGCATTTATGTGGCTTGAACTGTAATTTTGCATTGTCACGTGAAAAGCCTCTTTCCAAAACAGAGCCAACCCTCCACTTTTGCCTTTACTGTCAACCACAAACACACAATCATACCTCAACTTACTTTTTAGAGAAGCAAAACGAGTTGAAGTTAACTTGGTTTCCATGAGGAAAACCATATCAGGTCTCTTTTCCTTCACCAACCGGCAAATAGCACAAACTGTCTAGAGGTTTCCAAGCCCTTGGCAGTTACAACTGATTAGACTCATGGGGATTGGCGGGGCTAAACATCAGCCTCCACCAATAGACTACCTGTAGCTACCTCTGCCCATTTTCCATGCTTCACTGAACCTTGCCCATCCTCCCAAGAATGTTTAATACTCTAGTAATTCCAAAAACAGAACCTTTATTCCCCCTTAGAGGAGAAAATTGGAAAAACAAAGCTCAGGGAACAAAGTAATTCTCAATTTCCCTCTCAAATTTTGTCTTCTCAAAAAAAAAAAAAAAAAAAAGCTTGTCAAGGGTACAAGAAAGTATCAAATTATACGTCGCTTTGAGATAAGGGTATTGAATTAGTAAACATCTCAAATTGGGGTATCCATATTTTCAAACGTCTCACTTAATGATATTCCGTTAGAATTTGCTGTTAAATCCTAACGGAGTACATAAAATACCCCTATATTTATTTTAAAAGAAAAAAAAATGCTAGGATTTAGGTATTGGTCAGAATTTAACGGAATTTACAAAAACACCCATGCTTAAATCTTCGAAAATTTTTATAATTTTTTTTTTTAAAAAAAAAAGCATAGGTATTATAAAATTTTTAGTAGAATTTAACAGTAAATCCTAATAGAGTATTCTTAAATGAAACGTTTGAAAATGTGAATATCTTAATTTGATACATTTGTTAGTTTAGTACTATTATTTCAAAACAAAGTACAAATCAATATCGTTTTCTGAAGTTAATTATTTATTTCTCTCTTTTTGTTTTTTTTTCCTTCTGAACAAAAGATGTGGGAGCTATTCCCGAGTCACATCTTGCTGGACTGTTGGTTGATAAGGGACAATGGAGTCGTAAAAGTCATGCCCTCTGAGATGCAGTTCATGAAATGAAATGATAGAATGACAATCTGATAGGCTCCCATAACCTATCACCACAACGTGGGTTTGTTTGTTAAGTAACTATTAGTAACTCTTGTGTAATATATGTGTGTGTGCATGTTATCAGAATAGTAGAAGGATAGAGAAGAAAGTTTTTACTTGTATTGTGGTATTTCTCAAGTCCTAAGTGGAGATTTATCGATGGTTACTCTCACTCAAAATGGAGATTATCAGTTTATTTTTTGTTGCATTCCATACAGTGTGATTGGGACCTATAACACTCATATATGTTAGAATATTATTTTTATGGTGCAAAAATTTTGGTTGATACAAAATAATATCAATTTGAAAAGTATCAATAAAATAAATAGAATATAAGAGACTAAAATAAAAGTAAGAAAATATTTTACATTATTATAGAATCATGTAAAAGTATTGTCTTTAAAGATTGATTCGTGCTTTTTTAAGTATTTAACTCAGTGCGGTCAAATTTCTTGACATGCAACTTTTTAAGATTCGTCTATAGCATTTATTTTTGTTAAGAACGCATTTCTAAGAACAAAGGCATAAACAAACAATCCTTTACTGTTTTCTTGTAATGATAATTTAAGAAACTCTTTCAAGCAATAAAATGGAATAAAATAACTATATGAAAAATTATAAACAATAAAGTGCTCTTTTTTGTGTACCTTTTATAGACACGAAGGTTGGCTTATTCCAAAATAAGCTCACTATTTTTTTAGGGTTAAAGACATATTTAGTATATGTGATTTAAAAATTTTAACATGATAGTTGACACATGACACAATATAAGAAAAAAAAAATAGAAAACAAAAAATTTTAAAAATTAATTAAAAAGTAAAAATTAATAAAACTTAAAAATAAAAATATTAAAAAGTTAAAAAAAGAGGTGGCTGAGCCACCCCTTTGACCAGCATGGGCTGGCCAAACCACCCCCATGCGGGTGGTTCGGCTACCATAATAATGGTCGGCCTGGGGGTGGCTGAACTATCCCGTGACCTTTGAGAGTGGTTCGGCTACCCTCAAGGACCAAAACCCTCCTATAATTTATATATATATTTCTCTAAAGGTCATAAGGGTGGCCGAATCATGCCCATGGAAGTGGTTTAGCCACCCCAGGCTGGCCAAGAGGGTGGCTATTTTTTTTAAAAATTTTTGTTTTTGAAGTTTTAATATTTTTTTTTTAAGGCTTAGTAATTTTAACTTTTTAATTGATTTTTAAAATTTTGCTTTCAAATGGATCTCCACTCCTAGTGTTTCACATCTAGCATGTTTAATTAGTTACTGCTTGGCTTACTATTTCTTAAACTTTTTTTTTATTATTATTATTTTTTTTTAACTAAGATATCAAAATATAAAGTTTTTAATCCACATATACTAAATATGTCTTTAACCATTTTTTTTAATAGAATATATGGAAAAGTTGATTGGAAATTATCATTCAATTGATAATGAGCTCCTTAAATTGTAATTGGGACAATATCTTCCAAACTACTAAAAATTGTCAATGTTCAACTCAACGAAGAAAATACCATTAATAAAATAAATTAAAAATTCTCAAAGCAGCTAAAACTAAAAAATTATATTTACAAAAAAGAAAAAAAATTATTATTTTTTTAAAAAATAAATAAATAAACTGCCACACAATTGAAATTTTTTAAAAAGTTATAATTTTGTAATTTTTTTTAAAAAATAAATATTTCATTTTTTTTTTTAATTTATAAGAGTATTTTTGTCTTATTAAAAAACTTTAACGATTATTTTTGTCTTTTTACATGACATTATCTCAATTAAAAATTTAGAAGGAACATCGTCTTTTTTTTTCTTCTTTTTTTTTTCCTCATAAAAACCGATGAACACGTCTTAATCTCAAACGGTAAAAACTTTTAAAGCAATTTGCACTGAAAACAAAATCCAAATTTCATTTTTTGGAGTGACTGAACGTCTGAGCCCACGTTACATTCCCATTGTCAGCTGCCCATCGTTTGGGATAAATTCACAACTAGAGAGAAATGACAAAAGAAACATGTGCCGCGCGCTCCTTTTCAACATTAATCTATAAATAAATAAATGAGATATGAAACGTTTATAATTTTTATATAATTTTTGAAAAAATTAATCATTAAATATGTATGACTCGCAAAAAGATCAAATTAATAGTTTGAAAATAATAATAATTAGATTTGTACAAGATTGTATAGAAGTTATAAATAAAACATATCTCAATCTATAAATAATTAAGAATGGTAGTTGGCCACCCCACGATACAACTATATATCACTTTTGTACTTTTTTTTTTTATAATTATTTTTATTAAAATATATCACAAAACCATGTAAATAGATTGGGTTTGATTTTGTAGTTTTTTATTTTTTAAAAAACAAAAGTAGCCAATAATAGTGTCATTTTGGACCAATGGCCTCCATTCAAATATCTCAAATTTCATCCCCATCTTTTATTAGATTTTAATTTCTTATCATGACCACCGAAGGTGAGTGGTACCGTAGCAAAAAGTAGGTATGGAGTAGGGCTCCGATCCAACCATGGGTGCAATGTTGGTTATCTCCAGATTATTTGCCCACCACTAGGGGCGTTTGCTAGTGTGATTTTCTAGACAACCAAAAAAAAAAATGCGATTATAAAATTAATAGTAGAAATTAGCGTTTTTAAAAATTAATATTTAAAATCGTACTTTTTGAAATCACAAACATAAATGGACCCTCTGTAGAATTAATAGTCCCTTTAGAATTTGGTTAGAAAATAGAGTTTTAATCTATAGAAAAAGCTCTATTTCAAAACTTCTCCAAAATGCAATTTTAAACTTTTTGTATAGCAAAAAAGTAAAAGAAAATTCTATAAATTTTTTTACCAAACGGACCTATTTTTGGTTGGCAAAACTTTTATATATAAAAGTAATTTTTAAACTGTTTAACGTAATGGCATATTGACTCTAAAATCTTAATGTACTCGTGTCAAAGCTACGGTTGAACCTACCTAAAGAAGTGTAAGTAACTCCCTTATTTTCTATCCCGTTTAAGAAAATGAAAAACCTCTGTTCTCTCTCTGCTCCTGATAAGCCTTCTGAACCTAACATGTATGGTGGGCTAATTAGTGGTTTTTGGAAAAAACTGCTACCCCTATATGTATATAAAATGACGTCGTTTAATGAAATTAATTTTTATTCATCAAAATAATAATAATAATAATAATATTGAGCTTTGTACATTTTGGAGACTTCTAATTATTTTTTTAGAAAAAGGCCCACAACTATTTAAAATAGGTCCTAAAAAGAGGCTCAAAGAAAATCCAAAACATGCACCAAAATAGACTCAAAAGGCCAATTTTTAAAAAGTGGTTATGAGTTTCAGTAACTGCTAACCTGTAATTATTTTAAAACTGCTAATCGTATAAGGTAGTTACAGTTGGCGGTTAGAGACAATAATCGCTAATTGCAACTGCATGTACATCTCTAATGAAAGTCATAAGGATATAATCATAGACGGGATGCGTTATCTAATCACTTGACCACTTCAGTTTTAGGTATAGTTTGGTTATTTCGCAATTTCAGGCCATTTAAGAGTGATTTGTACATCTAAACTAGTAAGAAAACATGCATGTGTAGCACACATGAATCATGACAGAAAATGGAAAACAATTTGAAATTTGAAGTTGAGAATTGCAATTACCTTAGGGGGACAAATTTTTTCCTACAAATTGGGTTGCAAAGAAATTTTTATGAAAAGCACATATTTTGGAGCGGACAAAAATTTCCTACAACTTGACACGTGTAGAAAATTTTCTACGACCCACATATAAAATTGACATGTATTCTTTAAACATGTGAGAAGCACATGTTTTTTTTTTTTTTTAATTCTTATTAATGCTATTAAAAAAACATGTAAGAATCGCATACTATTTAAATAACATGTTTCTCACATGTCAAGAGACACATATTAATCTTATATGTGCGTTGTAGAAAATTTCTTACAAATCGGTTTGTAGGAAATTTCATACAACTCACATATAAGATTGACATGTGTCCTTTAAACATATGAGAAACACATGTTTTTTTTATTAATGCTATTAAAAAAGCATGTGAGAAGCATATGCTATTAAAACAACATATGCTTCTCACATGCCAATGGACACATGTCAATCTTATATGTGGGTTGTATTAAATTTTTTACAAACCGGTTTGTAGGAAATTTCTGTCCTCTTCTATGGTCCTTTTATATTGACATGGCACATTTTATTTTGTAATAAAAACAGGAGAGAAAAATCAAGCTGTAGAAAAATAGGGTGCCTTGTTAGCATAGAAAAACCCTAAAAAGACATTAGAATGAGCTCTAACATTTCTCTTTTTAATAACATGTACTCAATGTTTGTTTTCACTTCTCAATTGTTCAAAACTCTTATAAAATATTAAGGGCCTCTCTAGAGAACTTCCCCAAAAGAACCTGGTGTTGCCGGGGGAGGGAGGCAGCCTCCCTTCCTCCGGCTTGTTGTGTCCCTTAGTCCTCTTGGACTAAGGTGTTTTGTTTCCTTCCTGAGTTTTCTTAGTGGAGGCTAGATTTCTCCCAGCCATTAGAGCTGTGGAGCTTTTGTTTCCCCCCGGTAGATCCGGTGGTGGCTTTCTTTTCCCTAGCCTTTTGAGGCTATGGTGGCTTGATTTTGTGTTTTTGTTTTTTCTTTTCTTTCTTTTCGTCCCAGGCAAAAAATCTAAAATCAAGGTGTCTAGATTGGGGAAGTGGCGGCCGTTCGTGTCATTTAACGGTGGTTTTGGCCTTTTTCTTCAACTGTTTTTGTCGACTTTTCGGAGCCAAATCTACTCAACCCAGTTGCTTTTTTCAAGACACGCGCCGCTCAACCGAGTTCCCCGTCGTCGTCCGCTCCTGCTGCCAGAAGCATAGGTCACGCCGGTCGTTGGAGTCCGGTGTGTGGCCTGCACGTGCCAGAGAGCCCTTTGCTCTTTGGGGCGCGTGACGGCCACGCTCCGCCATTTTCTGGCTGTGCACAATGGGGATGGGGGCTATGGTGGCTGATCTACGGCTGGGTGGCACCGGTGATGGCGCGTGCCCTCCACGCGCTGCCGTCTTCGGCAGAGTCCGCCCCTGCCTCTTCTGCCGACAGCTTAGTTTTTTGGTTTTTTTTGTTTGTGTTGTGTATTCCCTTGTTTTCTCTTGTACAGTATGCCTGTGTATTGCTTAGATTTCATTAGAATTTTTGTTGGCTTGATGCTAGATCGGCTCTATTTTATTTGAGAGTGAGCGTTAATGTAAGAGATGCTCAAATGTAATTCTGGTAAGATTTGATGTTTTTGCTCATGCAACTGTTTTTTAAGTCAGATCCTTCTGACTTAGAGCGTAAGGGGGGTCCTATCCCTCTATTTCTCAAGATGTATGCCTTAGGGCTTTTTTAAGCAATATATAGTAGCACATGCTATATATTCAAAAAAATAAAAATAAAAATAAATAAATAACATGTACTCAATGGACAAATGACACTTTCAAAACTGGCCTTAAAGAAGTTCTACAACTTCAACTTGTAGGAAATTTGGGAGGCAATAGTTTACGTCCTTAAAATTTATGCTTGTAGTATGCTATGGTTTTGAAGAGTTGCCTGTCCTACGAAGGCGAGGGTTAAATTATCAAAGGACATGCATTAAGGTTGGGAGGACTTGAGTAGGTATTTTGTGAGGTAGAAATATGTTTGGTTTTAAGTTTTTATTTTTAGTTCAAAAAATATAAAACTGTGCCAAAATGACATGTTTTCAAAAACTGCTTTTAAAACATGATTCAAGAAAATAATATTTTTTTTCAAAAATATATATAGTTGATTTTTTTTAAATTTTATTTTTAATTTAGGAAAAACAAAATTGTTGAAACAGCTATGCTTTTAAGTTTTCATTTTGTTACAGTTTCTTAAAAGCCATTTTCAGAAAATAAAATCTAAAGGTATATTTCAAAACACAATAATACTACTCTTTACATTCATTTATATTATACTTTTTGACGTGGTTTGTTTTAAGTGGCCGAATTCAAAGGTCATTATTGGACTGCAAGTTTGTGAAAAATTCACCCAAAATGCTTGGAAAAAAATTGGCCCGGTTAGGCTTTAATGGAGGTGTTTGATAAATATTGTTAAATTGATTTTTTTTTTTTTTTTTAGTAGTAAAAGGTGATTAATGTGATGTAAAGAGAAAAAAATTTGTATACAAAAATTAAAAAAGTTTTATATTACTAACAATTTATAGAGGCACATGGGTCGAAAAATGTGAAAAAAAGAATGTAAAACATGCACGAAATGACTCTTCCTGGCCATAACTAAAGAAAACTAATAATAATTAAAAAAAATTGACAAAATAGGAGTTGATGACTGATACTTTTTTAGAAAAATAAATAAAAAATAAAAATTATGACTATAAAACTATTGTTTTTAAGGGAAGAAAATGATCAAAAATGGTGTACTATATGCTACACCTATTATGAAGCAGGCTTTCCATTGTTATGGGTCAACAATTTCCTATAAATTTTTTTTTTTTTTAATTACATGTGCATCTCACATGCTTTTTTTAATAGTTTAAAGAACACATATCGATTTTAAAAACTAATTTGTATGAATTTCCTACAAATTGGTTTGTAAGAAATTAATGTCCGATTAAATTAGCCTACTTTTGGCATGACCTTGTGCCAAACCTAGTGGCAACAAAAATGGCTAGCCGACCGCGCCTGATAATATGAAGGTTTGGCGAAACCTAAATTGGTTAGGACGATCGGACTAAACCTATCAAGAATAAGCAGACATAAAGGAGCATCAAAAGGGTTGCTTCCACAATATTCCAACCCTTACCACTAGGACTACTGGCATTCTATTACTGCTAGAAAGTGACAGAGGCATGAGCTAAGGGAATAACAGTCATAAAATCAAATTCTGTTAAACCCCAAACCTTCCCTCAGACAAATATGCACAGAAAACACTCTGTAAAAGAAAATTGGGCTCAATCGTTGAATGATACGCTGATTTTATTCTAAGCAAACACTTGTTTTCCCAGTTTGCATTCATTTTCAAAGTCCTTGACTAATGGCATTGAAGTAAACCCCAACTAAACCACCAACGAGACACTTTAACTCCTCTTGGGGTAATTACCTTTTTTTCATGAACTACAAACTTTTGCACAAAGCCCTCACAAACTATCAATTCGACCAAAATAGAGCATTCAACTACCAAAGACAACCATTTTCTCCCATTCCGTCAGTCAAATGGGTTAAAACAAACGGTCAACGGGTCACGTGACCGTCACATGCTGTTTTACCCTCAGTTTCTTCCTATTTTCCCCCCATGAACTACCATCATCTTCTAACATGTCCCCATGAACTACTATCATCTTCCAACATGCCCCCATGTAAAATGGCAAGTGATGGTCACATGACCCGTTGACCGTTTGTTTTAACCCTTTAACTGACGGAAGGGGGGAAAGTAGTTGTATTTGGTAGTTGAATGCTCTATTTTTGTCGAGTTGGTAGTTTGTGGGGGCTTTGCGCAAAAGTTGATAGTTCATGGGAGAAAAAAGTAATTACCCCAACTCCTCTTTGTTTATCATCTTGCAGGCATTGTAAATCCAGAACTCGATTTATGATCATTTCACATCTTGAGATACCATCAAATTAAACCATCAAGACTATACACACAGGCCAATTTGTGACCTTCATTTGATGGTTCATGCATATGATGTAATTCTAATTTGTAAGGATTATATCTTTATCTAAATAGCTTATCTAGTCTAAATAAAAGTAGTAGTTTGAATAAGAATCTTATCTCTTATGGTGAGAGAAGACGAGTAATAGTAGTTGTTTTCATTTAAAGTTCTATTTGAACAGTAATATGTTATCTAGCTGAATGTATGAGATAAATCTATCTAGAATAGAGTTACACTCCCATGGGGATTTTGCTAGCTTTATTATGTATTTAAAGGAAAGATTATGAAATATATGTTATGTTGAATTTTGTTAAGTAAAATACAGTCTCACTGTGTTTTTTGGGAGTTCCTGGCTCACTCGAAACAGCCAACTTATCTATTTCCTGTGTTCTTTGTCAATTGGTTCACATCAGCATCTGCCCTAAAAGACAATTTTCATAGATAGATTTTAACCACACAAACCCCTTTCTGTTAAGGATTTCACAAAGAAATTGAAAAGTTAAACATGTCAGAGTATATTTGAGATTCGATATTATTTATGATCATAATCAAATCTGATTTGAATACATTTGATTCTGATTTGATTTGATCTTCCATACCGTTTTATATTCTCTCTACATCTCTATGAATATGAATCATTTGTATTGTAAATCATCAAGAAATAAGAGCAACAATGTATCTTTTTAGTCTTTACTCTGTAGATGTAGGTCATAAACCAGACTACTTAAAATCTTTTTTCCATTTTCTATTATTCCACTTTTGTCTTTATTTTTCATTTAATTATCTTTTCTTTCATGGTATCAGAGTTATAGGCTAACGTCAATATTCGATGGTTCGGTAAAATTTTTCTTGTATTTTATTTTTTTCTTGATAGCCAGTATTTTGCAGATCTCCTCGATCATCATAGATCTTGCATATATAGTATCTCTCTCTCTCACACACACACAAAAACAAAAACAAAAAAACAAAAAACAAAAAAAAGTGACGATCTAATCTCTTTTGTTCTTTGTGTTTCTCTGTTTTTCCTATTCATTTTATTACACAATGGAAGACCTACACTTTATCTCTGCAGCCTTTTGGTTCTCAGTTTTCATCACTATTGATCAAGCATGGCTTTCAGCCTACCTTTCCAGATCCACACTGCCCCACCTTCAACCCAAGTCCACCATCGTACACCTCTCCATGGCTCCCGCCGCCGCCACCTGCTGGCCATCGCCAGCGTCAATCCACCGTAAAGAAGCACGGCTGCCGTTTCTTCTATTGTTAAGATGCGAAGAGACGAAGAGTGTTTTCTGATGCGAAAAGACGAAGAATGCTTTCTGGTTCAGCAAGAAAGGAAAGCCAACGTGTTTGCTGCGTTTTGTTTTGTTTGTTTAAAAAAAAAAAATGATGAGACAGAGAGTTTGTGTGGTGCATGCAAGGTATGAGAAAAAAAAATGATGAGAGAGAGAGAAAGGTTTGGTTATTTTTTTGGTGAATGGGTATTCATGTATGCTCTCGTGAAGATGAAAATGTTAAAAAATAAAAATAAAAAGAGGCCAAATTGCTTATATTATTTTTGTCCTTTGTTAGCTTATTATTTTGGTCATTAACTAATTTTTTTGCCTTTGTGGTATTATGTAAAGACTCAAGCCTATTATTTGTGGTATTTTTAAAAACCCATGTTAATTTTAGCCCATAGTTGGCTATCATTTTAGCTTATAGTTGGTCCACTTTTTGGCATTTGTCGTAATGTTTAAAACCCATGCCTTGCTTAGCCCATAGTTGGCTTTGATTTTGGCTCATAGTTACTCTATTGAAATTTAAGGCGCATCTCCAGTTACCATTGCTGACCGCCTCCATTCATCGCTATTGATCATCGTTGTTGGTTGTAATCTCCAAAAGAAGAAGAAATAATTTATTGCAAACTCAAGCTTCTAGATTAATGTTTCACCTTGAGTTTGAAGGAGGGTGTTAGAGTATATTTGAGATTCGATATTTATTTATGATTATAATCAAATCAGATTTGAATACATTCAATAATTTTAATTTGATTTGATTTTCCATATCTTTTTGTATTCTCTCTATATACCTTTTTGTATTCTCTCTACACCTCTATAAATACAGATCATTTGTATTGTAAATTATCAAGGAATAAGAGCAACAATGTAGCCCTTTAAACTTTACTTTATGAACATAAGTCATAAACCAAACCACTTAAAATTTCTTATTCATTTCCTATTATTCTGATTTTGTCTTTATTTTCCATTTAATTATCTTTTCTTTCGAAACACAACAAATTATCAAAAGATATCATTCAGTGGAATAAAAATTATTAAATAAATACATCAAGATGTTCTTTTTTATTATTGTGGATTATTCGTTATAAAAAAAGGGGCAGTTGTTTAACCATCCTATCAGAAATTCAATGGAGGCGAAAAAGCCACGTTGCTCGATCCTGATTCCCTGTGGGCCGGGTGCCAATCTGAATGTGGCAGTCTGGCAGAGTGGCAGCCAGCATATATAATAAATGGGTAATGTTAAAAATACAACTCCACCTTACTTATTGCACAACTTCAAAGCACAATGGGAGGTGGCTTATTGTATGAACCCTACTTTAATGTGTTTTGAGGTTGTGCAATAATTAGAATGAAGTTGTTTGTGAATCAGGGCCCACAATAAAGTTATCCTACCCTTTTGATCTTGTTGTCTCTTGTTAACTTATCGTATTTTTACATCAATGATGCTTTATATTCGATATCACTTTAGGTCTCGTTTAGTTCGTGGAATAGATATTTTATTAAGAAAATGAATAGTTATTATTGGGAATGAGGAATAGTGGAATGAAATAATTATTCCAATTCCTTAATTTGGTGACAACACATATACCACAATTGAAAAACACTCAAAATTACTAAAAAACCTACATAATTTCTTATTTTTCAAAAAAAACTTAAATCTTAAAAAAAATAAAAAAAAATGTTGGACCTTAGATCTGTGGGTGTTCACCCATCTAAATTATTTTTTTTCTTTTTCTTTTTATTTTTTTTTTTCAAATTTTTTAATTTTGTAATTTTTAATTTTTTAAGTATAATTTTGAAAAATTAAAGAAAAATATTTGTTTTTTTTTTTTTTAAAAAAAAAAAGGTTGTCAATTCCCTCAAGAATAGCTATTCCTTTAAAAAATGAGAGGAATAGTTATTCCTTTCCGTAAGGGAATAGTTATTCTCATGAAATAGTCATTTTAATGAATAGATTCCTACCAAATAAAGGAATAGCTATTCCAATGGAATAGTCATTCTATTCTAAGGGCAAACAAGACCTTAGTCTACTCCATTACCACGGACTTAGTGTTAGTTTAGGTTTGTAATTTCAAAACGTGTAATTCAAAAATAACGATTTTAAAACGTGCGATTTGAAAATATGATTTTTTTTAAAACTCAATTAAGCATTTAATAAAATTGCAGTTTAACCTTTAAAATTGTACATTTTAAAAAAAACCATGTTTTTAAAAAATGCACTCTCAAACGATACATTTTCTACAATTTGTTTTAAAATCATACTTCGTGTCTACAAAATCACAGTACCAAGCACACTCTGAATAAAACCATCATTGTTTTTTCTGGGTTTGTAAAAACATTCTGTTTGTTAAAATGTTAGTATACAAAACAATTATTATGCTAAAAATACGCTGCAGAAATAATTCATAATTACCTTCAGAAATATTTGCTCAAGCTAATCAGAGAATCTCAACAATGGAAACCTGAAAATAGTTATTAGTAAAGAGATGGATCTTTTGATCCATGCTTACTGATGCCTTATTGATGAAAAACATGCTTTACGTACTTATAGTAGATCAGGGACCTTTGGTCAGAATTTTTACCTTATTTATTTCTCTCATCAAAGAATGAAAATCAAAATTGATTCTGATTTTGATTAATTCCATAAATAAATTATTATTTGGAATAAATCATAAAATATCCTAAATATGTGATTAATTAAATCACACTAAATATCATGTGACATATGGGCCACACTTTATTGAAAAATTTCTTTCATAAAATTCTTGTTTTCAAATCTTTTGTTTTCTCTTCTATAAAATAAAAATATTAACAAACAAACCAAACACAAAATACTTTTAAAAATATAAAAACAATTTTTACCTAAAATATTTTTTTTCAAAACAAAAACAAAAACACATAAACACCCAATACGTACGTACCCTTCGAACTCTACAGTTTACACTAAGGAATCTTGCTATTAGATTGTTTCTATGAGATATGTTGGGCTTTGCCTACTTGGTCTCTCTCTCTTTCTCTCTCTCTCAGCTTTACCATAGCTAAATTATCTTGAATCCTGTTTCTAGCTTGCTTAATTACGAATATCTTCAAGAATGACAAATGTTGGAGAAATAATCAACTCCAAAGACACGTGGGCCTAAGGTAGTATCGGGGGCCGAGCCCATCGGGTTGGCCCGACCAGATCAGACCCAAGTACAAGACCATTCGTTATCTCCAAAAAGACGGATATTCAGAATATATCAAAATAGGCTTCTATCCCATCAAATATGGGATAAGGTACCTAATAGAATGTCATTAGCTAAAGGGGTAGTGTCCTATCCAGTTTGGACTCTACTACCCAATTTGAATTCTATGAAGATAAGACTCAAGACTATGTGATCTAGGACTCAGACTCCTAATCAGAAAGATAAGATTCAAGACTATGTGATCTAGGACTCAGACTCCTAATTAGATTATGCTCCAAGCACTCTAGCGGTTTTATAACTGTGAACTGTGAGTCTATAAATAAGACTACGGCATCAGGTATTAAAAAAAACAAGCAGATTCTCTGAACTCTTGAGATTACTGATATTCTACTGACTTAGGCATCGGAGTGGGGGTCCGGTCGGCACCCCCGACGAGCCGTTTGTTATTTTCCAGATTACGAGGAGAACGAACATCGAGGAAGGCAACGAATCACAAGGCGACACGTCACCGTACCGAAAACTGTACCAACAGTTTGGCGCCATCTGTGGGAACGACAAATCGTTCTTGCGAAAAAAAATAAATCCGCAACGGTGACTGTGCGATCAAATATGAAAATCTCTCCTTGTTAGAAGAAAAAGATTATTGTGATGATAGATCGGAATTTGATTACACCAAATCGATGCTGACAGTATACAGATGTTCTAGATCTATACTCAGAAGTAACGACTCTACATGGGTGCACAAACTCGATAATTTGTCCAATGATGATGGGTCGATTTGTTTCTGAAGAACAAATCAAAGAGAGAGAAGCTCCGGATGTTTCCTCCAAGTGATCTCCAACTTCCAGAAAATCCAAACAAAAGAAGAAGATGGGTCAAGAGGCAGGGAGTCGGCCCAATAAGCAAAACAAAGCAAAAGAAAAAAAAAATGGAATAGACTTGGGGCCCAACCGATCCGGATCCTCCCCTCCGAACCTGAGAGCACCTTCGTGAACCTCCGAGGCAGCAGTGAAGGAGAGACTCCACCTTTGAACCTCCAAGGCAGCGGCGACAGGAAGATCCAAACCGAGTCACCTCGGTTCAAACCAAGATCCACACAGGTGACGCCGAGTCAGGTGACGAAGGACCCACAACCGAGAAGGTCCATCTCGGGATCCTCCCCTCTGACTCTGAGACCATCGACCAGCGCCATGACCACCAGATTTGTTGCGGATAGACTGCACATCGGATCTCCTCGAACAGGTGATATCGAGAGCCCCAATGATGCAATCCACAGGCATCAAAACAGAAATCCCGGGGCTCTGTTTTTCGTAGCTTAGATACCGTGAACTTTCGAGGCTCCCAGAGTTTCGAGGCGACGGGGAAGAAGAAATTCGAGCCTCTGTGATGGAGGGTCGTCGTTAGATATGGTTCCCTCTCTGCCAGTTTCAGTTTCAGTTTCGGAGCTCGGCAGTACAATCATCTACCGTGGCTATTGAGCAAGCACACAGAGAAGAGGACACTTCGAGTTGCCCAGTAAGACGTCGGAGCCCTGAACGGAGGGGCTATCTTCTTCACGGATTTGGACCACCGAGGCGCCACCGAAACTCCATTCCACCCAGAACCTACCGAGAATCTGTAAACAAGAAAAACAAATCGACAAGTATGTCCAACCCGGTCCGGTTCTGATTTCTTCCCCGAAGAACGTATGGAAGAACCCTCGGCTAGTCGGCTCCAAAAGTGCTACCCGATCTGGATTCAACGTGATGCACTGCAGATAAGAGGGATTTGTAGAGGTCTTCACAGTGCGCATTGGGCAGTTTGATCCTCACTAAAAGATGCAGACCCACTACCGATTGCATATAGAGCCCCTGAACAGGTGATGAGTACATGAAGTGGGTCGAGGATTGCTTTGCTAGAAATACCTGCAGGTTCACTGAGACACATTGGTACGTGTTTTGCTTCCTCGGACGATCTTTGGGTCGCCCATCACCAAAATTTTCCGAAGTCCTGGGTTCGATCTCGAGGATGAAGAGAATGGAAGGAGATGTGGACACCGAGGCCCATTACAGGTTCTTAAAGTTTTTGCTTTTCAAAAAACTGGATCACGCCCAATGATCGGTACTGTGGCTGTGTTCCTCTGTTTAGTGTTGTTCCAGATGTTTTTAAAAGGTTCTTCGGTACTAGAGGGAATTGAAAAGGATGTGGAACAGAATTGGGGTGACGTCAAGCTTTTGAAAGAGGTGCCAGAAAAGTTGAAAACGCTGTTGTAGCCACAGTCATTGGATCCGTTCAGTGCAAATCTCTGACACTTCGGGTTTCACCCACTGAGACGTTGGAGCCCCAAACGATCTAGAGATTTTCAGGCAAGGACGACGTTGCTGGTGATGAAGGATCCGAGCGGTTCGGCCTTGACTCGGTTAGAAGAAAGAAGAGAGATTTTGGCTAATTTCAAAGCGAAGTTCAGTTGTCTGTGGACCTCACATAAGCTACTTAATGAGATTCCCCAACCAGACATGGTTTTATTGAAATGTATTGTTTACGGATTATTCTTCAAAAGGGCTTAATTAATGAAGGAAGCCCTTGGGATTTCCAGACAGATTCTCGTGATGGGTTTGAAGCCCAATTTTTTAGGTGTAGGCCATGTCAGAAATATAGTTGGTACGGCCTCAGTAGTGGGTATGATCTATTTGACCACCGAGCCTGAAAACCTGTATGCCAAATATGGATTTACTAAGACTGCAAGCAAGACTCTTAGTACCGATCTGGTTGTTTGAGGCGAGATTTGCTAGTTCGGTCATTCTCTTATTCAAAAGCCGGTTAAGCCGATCCTATTTGTGATGTTCTCTGTGTTCAATATGTGAATTCTAGAAATGTCAAAAAAGAAAAAAGAAAAAAGAAAAAAGAGAGGAATATGAGGAAAGTTAGATCCGAGGGTATTCTACGGAGTACAAAAGTTAGATCCAAGGTGTTCTACCGAGGTGAAAAGATAGATCCGAGGTGTTTTACCGAAGGAGAAAGTTAGATCCGAGGTGTTTTACCGAGGAGAAAAGTTAGATCCGAGGTGTTTTACCGAGGAGGAAAGATAGACCCGAGAGTGTCATACCGAGAAGAAAGTATACTCCGAGAAGTTTGATCCGAGGGTGTTCTACCCAAGTGAAAAGTTAGATCCGAGGTGTTTTGCCGAGGAGAAAAGTTAGATCCGAAGTGTTCTACCAAGGTGAAAAGATAGACCCGAGAGTGTCATACCGAGATGACACATACCGAGAGTATTATTCCGAGGGTACTATCCAGAGGAGACTATGCCCGAGCTCCTAGTTCCAAATGGCACACTTTGAGGACCCCTCTAGATTTGCCATCCTCCTAAGTGCACAGTCACGTGCCGAGAGACAAATCCGAGCCGAGGGTCCAGTTTGAGGAACTCTCCCAAAGAGCATCATATCGAGTGGCGTGCAGGATAAGGAGCTCCAAGTAAGACGGTCCATCTTCATTGAATTCACCAGATAAGTTCATACTCTTCTTTTACAACTATGATTTATGTTAAAGTGAGGATAAATGTCAGTTTTTATTTTATCAACTAGGAAAAAAATATATATACGTATGCATGCACTTGTACGCTTTGCCGAAAAATATAATATAATATATATATATATATAATATATATATATATATATTTTGATAAAATAGACTCATGTGTTGAGGCCTCACTCCTACCGTGAGTGAAAGGATCACAAAATCATCCCGACGGATGAAAAGGATATATAGTGCTACTGTGCATTCTGCTATTTTGTTTTAGTATATGCAGTGCTTTGTTAACCCTTTTCGCAGAAAAGATATGGGGAGACAACCCCTACAACAAATTATACAAGAATAAGCCTCTCGGTTAGTCCAACACCGAGAGCAGAAAAAGAAAAAGTCTCTCAGTCTATCCAACACCGAGAGCATAAAAAGAAAAAGTCTCTCGGTCTATCCAACACCGAGAGCAGGAAAAGCCTCTCGGTTAGTCCAACACCGAGAGCAGAAAAAGAAAAAGTCTCTCGGTCTATCCAACACCGAGAGCAGGAAAAGCCTCTCGGTTAGTCCAACACCGAGAGCAGAAAAAGAAAAAGTCTCTCGGTCTATCCAACACCGAGAGCAGGAAAAGCCTCTCGGTTAGTCCAACACTGAGAGCAGAAAAAGAAAAAGTCTCTCGGTTAATCCAAGACCGAGAGCAGGAAAAGTCTCTCGGTTAGTTCAACACCGAGAGCAGAAAAAGTCTTTCGGTTAGTCCAACACCTTTCCTCGAACGACCCGAGAGGGTTAGGGAAAGAATACTATGGCAAGATTGAAAGTTTCTGAAAAGAGAAGAAACCCCTCGGTCTAGGGGTCTCCAGACATTAAAAGATTGGAGCATTCAGAGATAAAGAAATTAAAAGGTAAAGATTTCAAGTTATGATTTCATTTCAGTAATATATAAAGTCTTTTACAGGTTACAAAGATTTCAGAAAGGAAGGTAAAGCTCAGCGACCTGACTACCCACCTCGAACGACTTAACCTGCGGTCGCAGACTAAAGTTATGGGGGGTAGCTCATTAAGGTAAACAGGAAGGTAAAACTTCAGAATGATAAAGATTCGGGGAGAAAAAGCTCCAGTATGACAGAGCTTCAGGAAAGATTCAGTATGACAGAGCTTTAGGAAGGATCCAGGGAGATAAAGATTCAGGAAGATAAAGCTTCAGAAAGGTAAACAGGATGAAAAAGCTTCAGGATGATAGAACTTTAGGAAAGATTCAGAAAGATAAAGATTCAGAAAGATAAAGCATCAAAAAGATAAAGCTTCAGAAAGAGTTTCAGGAAAGATTCAGGAAGATAAAGCTTCAAGAAGATAAAGATTCAGGATGACAAAGGTTTTGGATGGTAAAGGTTTAAGGAGATAAGGCTTCAGGATGATAAAGTTTCAGGAAAACAAACAGAAAGGTAAAGGTTTAGAAAGACAGATCTTCAGGAAGGAAAAGGTTCAGGGAGATAAAGTTTCATAACGACAAAGCTTTAGGACGACAAAGCTTTAGGATGACAAAGCTTCAGAATGATAAAGTTTCAGGAAGGAAAAGCTTCAGGAAGGTATGAGGATAAAACCTCTTTAAAAAATCATCAAGTAAGACTCAACACTTTGATGCAAATAGTTTTTTTATTCTCCTCTGTAAAATTTTTTCAACAAACCGATTGTTTGTTCAAAATTTTTTGGGGTAGCTTAAATTTCAAAAAATTAGACCAGTTCTCCCCTCGGAAAAAAACTAACACAAACCGATTGTTTGTTCAAGTTTTGGGGGTAACTCTAGTATAAACTGTAAGATTTATAAGAAACCGAGATATGTCTCGGAAGAAGTTTTTGAGTGAGATACTTTAAACTTTTTCCACGAAAAGATGTTCAATTCAGTTTGAAAAATTATGATATTCTACGGCTAATAAGATAAGGAAAGTGAAAGTCAAAATGTCCAAGACTTCCATTCATTAACATTGAAATTTTGTTCATTACAAAAAAAATTTACATGAAAAAGAAAAGATACATTTGAAAAGGAAAGTTCAAGTATTTACAGGTTGAAGCCCTGAGACTCACTCCGAACTCCGAGATCTCTTTTACACCATCGTCCAGGATACCAAGAGGACTTGACTATCTGCCTCGAGCGACTTAACCCGCGGTCGCGGACTAAAGCTATGGGGGGTAACTCAACAAAGTTAAAGCTTTTACAAAGGGAAAATCACCGAAGCTACACCAAACTCTCAAATTAAGATCTCTCAGGAGCAACTCGAGAAAAGATGCGGGGAGACAACCCCTATAACAAACCATACGGGGATATCACCTCTACAAAAAATAACCAAGTAAGTTCATCGCTTCTAAAAGATTTTTTCCCTCCTCGGCTCGGAGGTTGAACAAAAGATTTTTTTTCCTCCTCGGCTCGGAGGTTAAAACAAAAGATTTTTCCCTCCTAGTCACGGAGTTCAAAACAAAAGATTTTTCCCTTTTAGTCTCGGAGGTTGAACAAAAGATTTTTTTCCTCCTCGGCTCGGAGGTTAAAACAAAAGATTTTTCCCTCCTAGTCACGGAGTTCAAAACAAAAAGATTTTTCCCTTTTAGTCTCGGAGGTTGAACAAAAGATTTTTTTTTTCCTCCTCGGCTCGGAGGTTAAAACAAAAGATTTTTTCCCTCCTAGTCCCGGAGGTCGAAACAAAAAGATTTCTGAAACAAAATATTTTTCTCCTCGGAGTTAACTTACGCAAACCAATTGTTTGTTCAAGTTATTAGAAGATAAGTGAGAATTGATTTGTTATGGAAAGTTTTTCCATAACAAAGAATTCAAACATTACAAAGTTCGAAAATAAAGATATTCACAGGTGAGACCAAGGTAGATGGTGTTCAGAAGATTCGGTACGCCAATCACAAAACCTTGGGCCAGCAGAAGCCCCTAGTCGTTATAAGTCTCGGACAACCAAAGCCTCAGCGCTAGTCTGGGCCTCCGAAGCCCCCAAGAGAGATTTTTGTGGAAGCGGTCTACGAAGCACTACCGATGAAGAAGCTTTGGGTATGTTAAGCCTTTTCTTCAACGGTTTACCATTTTTTGTCAGACAGAACCTTGATCTCAGGAAAGTTGTACGCAAAGTGTTCTCTCAGAGTGGCATTTCACCACAATCTTGGTGAAATCAACTACATCAGTCCGATCCATCTCCTACCGAGAGTAGGAGATCATTTTTACAACTTTGGCCCGACTGACAATATTATGTGGAGGCATTTATGAAGAAGATATTTATGAGAAGTTGCTATTATTACTATGGCAGATCACAAGTTGGATCCACTCAACCCGATCCAAGGAGGAGATAAACATTTAGCAACTACTTCAGGGAAATCAGGTATCAGTTATCCCTGGTAGAATTGGGATAGGACTTATGGTCCAATCAGATAAGAAGAATGATCAGATCAGAAGTCTAAGAAGATATCAGATTAGAAGTCTAATAAAGGATCAGAGTCCAATTAGAACTCTGACATCAATTCTAGATCTCAATTAGAACTCTGACAACAGTTCTAGATCGACAAGGAGCAAGAATTCTAATCCTTCCAGAGATTCGAGGTATTATTCGTCATAGTTACTTTGAAAGAGGCGGCAATTGTCAGATACAGATTATGGAAGATCCAGATTCAGAAATTGAGGTACTCAATTCTCTTACATTCTAAATTCAAATAAGAGAATTAGGGGCGTAACTGTTGGAGAAATAATCAGCTCCAAAGACACGTGGGCCTAAGGTAGTATCGGGGGCCGAGCCCATCGGGTTGGCCCGGCCAGATCAGACCCAAGTACAAGACCATTTGTTATCTCCAAAAAGACGGATATTCAGAATATATCAAAATAGGCTTCTATCCCATCAAATATGGGATAAGGTACCTAATAGAATGACATTAGCTAAAGGGGTAGTGTCCTATCCAGTTTGGACTCTACTACCCAATTTGAATTCTATGAAGATGAGACTCAAGACTATGTGATCTAGGACTCAGACTCCTAATCAGAAAGATAAGATTCAAGACTATGTGATCTAGGACTCAGACTCCTAATTAGATTATGCTCCAAGCACTCTAGCGGTTTTATAACTGTGAACTGTGAGTCTATAAATAAGACTACGGCGTCAGGTATTAAAAAAAACAAGCAGATTC
This sequence comes from Alnus rubra, assembly GCA_028654335.1. Taxonomy (NCBI): domain Eukaryota; kingdom Viridiplantae; phylum Streptophyta; class Magnoliopsida; order Fagales; family Betulaceae; genus Alnus; species Alnus rubra. The sequence continues at coordinate 1,041,382 of JAJPGS010002213.1, forward strand.
TCTGAACTCTTGAGATTACTGATATTCTACTGACTTAGGCATCGGAGTGGGGGTCCGATTGGCACCCCCGACGAGCCGTTTGTTATTTTGCAGATTACGAGGAGAACAAACATCGAGGAAGGCAACGAATCACAAGGCAACACGTCACCGTACCGGAAACTGTACCAACAACAAAGTTGCAAAGGTTCTCGTTCAAATTCTTAACCATCATTTCACTCACTCTCCTCGTCGGCCCCATTTTAGTTTCTTCAAAGGGGAAATGTGAGTCCCAAGAAGAAGATCGAGACAACTCCGTAGCACTCAAATACAAACTAACTGGCATGGCTTCGATCCTCCTTGCTAGTGCACTAGGAGTCTCTCTTCCACTTTTGGTAAAGAAGATAACATTCTTGCACCCAGAGAAAGATGTTTATTTCCTTATCAAGGCCTTCGCAGCCGGAGTAATCTTGGCGACCGGGTTCATTCACGTACTTCCTGATGCTTATGAAAGTTTAAGGAGCCCATGCCTGAGTGAGAATCCGTGGAGGAAGTTTTCATTTGCGGGTTTTGTCGCGATGCTATCGGCTATTGGGACTCTGATGATGGAAGCATTTGTTACTGGGTACCAGAAGAGGTCTGAGCTAAGGAAAGCTCAGCTGTTGGAGGTAAATGAAGAGGAAAGTGATGAACACGGTGCTCATGCTCATGGTGTCGTATTTGTATTAGAGAGATTGGATTCATCGGAACTTGTCCGGCATCACATAATATCTCAGGTTCCCCAATTTTATTTTATTTTTGTAATTAAAGTCCCCACTTTTGGTTTATGAAGCTTATCCTCTCTCTCTCTCTCTCCCACACCAAGCCAAACAAGTAGATTTATTATTATTATTATTATTATTATAATAAACAACAAACCCTATGTTTTGCTGAAGGGTGTCCAGATGGCTTGACCTAGCGTTCGGGTGATTGTAGAGAAAATCTTCTCCGTCTACAGTTTTCACTTTTATGTTCGGATATCCTTGCAAATAGGTGTTCTCGGTGGTTTGCGTCCGTTGGGCCATCCAAACAGGTAGCGAACAAGAGCTCTCAGTGGTTTACGTCAGATGGGCCATCCAAACAGGTATCAAACTCTGACTTTCTATGGCTGGTGTCCGGACGCTACTTCTAGCAGTCCTAACGATCTGTAGGGAAAACCGATTTTGTTGAGCTGTAAAGTCTCCAGAATATTTCCTTCACCAGAACCTTTCCTTCTTAGTGATATTCTATGCAGATCTTGCCTTGTTCAACCATTTCCATTTTAGAATAAATATTCTGTAATAAATCTTCTAGAAATACGATGTCTCTGATATGAAAGCATTTTTGTTAACAAAATGCAGCCAATAAAAATAAACCAATATATTCATCGCATGAGAGGACTAAATTATTAATTTTCAGATGCAGTAGAGAAACTTAGCAAATATAAAGCTAAAACATTTCAAGTATATGTAAGAATATTTCATCAATGCACAAAGACTAAGATATCAGTTAAAAAACATGAGATATTTAAAAAGCTAATAAAAGAATAAAATTACTACCAGCGTCCCTCCCCCCTTTTTTATATATAAAAAAAAACATATGCAATTGAAAACATACATGTAAAAAAAAAAATGATGCTTTACACTAGATATCATCTAAAGCTTCGTTTGGTTCACGGAATAGATATTTTATTAAAAAAATAAATTGTTATTATTGAGAATGAGAAAGAGTGAAATGAAATAATGATTCCAATTTCTCAATTTGGTGACAACACATATACCACAATTGGAAAACACCCAAAATTACTAAAAAAACCTACGTAAATTTTTTAAAAAAATTCAAATCTTAAAAAAAAAAAAAATGTTGGACCTTAGATATGTAGGTGATCACCCATAGATCTAATCTAAATTGTTAGTTTGTGATTTGCCTCATTCTGTTTGGACAAAATCACTTGTATGTAAAGATGTTGTTTTACAAGGGATTCTGTTATTCAGAAGTGTTTCAGAAGATGCTGCAGTCAGAAAAGTCGGTTCCTTGCTAGCCGTCCGGACGACCGTACCATCCCGTCCAGATGCCCATCTGTCCACTGTTCCATCTGTCCGGACGACATGTCATACCGTCCGGACGCTCGACAGACCTAACATCATCCGTCCGGACGACGTGTATTTCCGTCCGGACCCTTCCCTGCATCGAGAAGCTTATGTTCCAGCTTGCAACCGTCCGGACGTCGTGGATTCCCGTCCGGACGCGCTCATACATAAGGCAAGAATCGCAATTCAAATACAATCGTCCGGATGCCAGTCTGCCATCATCCGGATGCAGGTGCATCTGATATGAAAATTGCGGATTTAGCTTCAACCGTCCGGACGCGCGCACCACAGATATGGAAATTGCGTGTTGAAGATCAACCGTCCGGATGGCCATCCCCCTTGGTCCGGACGCGCGAAAGCCTTATATGGAAATTACTTGCAGCAGACATACGACCGTCCGGACGATAGTGCCTCACCGTCAGGATGCGGCTCTCAAATAGGAAAGATTTTCAGCGAAAATCTCAAAAATTCTAGTCGCACTGTTGTCTGTCTGGACGGCTTAGGTTCACCGTCTGGACGGGGTCCGTGCATATTACAGCAGTCGCCCATTTCAACCCTCAGCCTATAAATAGAGGCCCCTAGGCATTGAGAACTGCAAGAATTAGGTATTGAATTCCTTCAGAGCTTAGAGAGTTATTTTGTGAAGTTATCGGAGCTGATTTGTCTCTCAAGCCATTGCAAGTGTGCTGTTGCTGTGCTATAACTAAAGTTTATCTTAGGGGTTGGCCCTAAGATAAATGATTCCATTGAAGACCCATTCAGGTAGGAGACCTGGTTGGGAAGCGTTCGTGTTGGGTTACACGTTAGAGAGCAATGCACGACCACTGCATCAGGGGTATGTGAGTGTTACTGCTTTGCATCTAGCTTTGTCTTCTGAATAGTGGATATCCTGGGTTTGGCTGCCCCGGAGTGGTTTTTCTCATCTTGAATTTTCACTTCGTTAACAAAAATCCTTGTGTCATTTATTTTCCGCATTGTTATTTTTGTTGACACTTTGTGCACACACTTGCTATTTATTTTTAGAAGTCAATTTTCGTTTTTCAATTGGTATCAGAGCTTGGTATACTCTGAGAAGATTAATTTCTTGAGTGTTATTTATTTTTGACTTCTATTTATTACAATGTCTCAAACTCTTAATTTTGTTCCTGCCTTTGATGGTACGAACTATGGTTATTGGAAGGCACGTATGCGGTTCTTTTTAAAATGTATTGACTGTTGGAGTATTGTTGAAACTGGTTGGACTAAACTAGAGGATGCAGTACTCGAACTAGTCCCTCACAAAACCGCTCGTCTTTCAAATGATAAAGCCCTCCATGCTCTGTGCCAAGCACTTTCACCATCTGAATTCGCAAAAATTTCTAATTGCGAATCAGCCAAAGAAGCATGGCAAATTTTGGATACAACATATGAAGACACCAAACTTGTAAAATCTGCCAAACTTCAAATATTGATTTCAAAATTTGAAGAGACTAAGATGTTGGAAGAAGAGACATTTGGAGAGTTTTACTCCAAGATGAGTGACCTGAGAAACTCCATGGCGAGTCTTGGGAAGCCTATCTCGGATGTAAAACTCATCCAAAAAATTCTAAGATTTTTGCCTGAGCGTTTCATGATCAAGGTAACCACCATTGAAGAAAGCAAAGATCTAGAAGAGATGAAGATTGGAGAGTTGGTAGGATCTCTTCAAACATATGAGCTGTCTCTCCCCCCAGCCAAGAAATTGAAGACCATTGCCCTGAAGGCTTCCAAAAAGAAGGTAGAAGCATCATCTGAAGATGACTCTGAGGAGGAAGAAAAAGTTGTGGCTATGTTAGCCAAGAATTTCAGAAGACTTATGAGAGACGACCGATTCAAAAAGAAGTTTTCTAAAAAAGTGAAGAAAGCTCCCAGAGAAGCTGAACCTGAGGAAGAAGAAAAGAAGGATCCCAGAGGGCCTAGATGCTTTGAATGCTCAGGTTTTGGGCATATCCGAGCCAATTGCGGGAACCTTAAGAAGGGCAAGGGGAAGGTTTACAATGTGACTCTCAGTGATGAGTTAGAAGAAAAGGCTCTAGAGTCTGAGAAATTTCTGGCCTTTGTAGCCCCACATGTTGAGGAGGAAGACTCTTATTATTCGGAGCATAGTGATAATAAGGAAGAGCTCAATGAGGCTTACAAGACACTCTACATAGAGTATGAGAAGCTAAGGGAAGGTCGAAAGCTGCACCTCTATGATCTGAACAGTTTGCAGACTGAGAAGAGTTCATTGCTGCTCAGAATACAAGAGCTCGAGGAAAAGCTACTAGAGACGCAGCTCCAGCTAGAAAGAGTCACTAATGAGAAGCTGACTCGTATGCTGTCTATCCGGAATAGCCCAACTGACAAGACTGGTCTCGAGTATGTAGCTCTCTCTACTTCAAAGACTGTATTTGTGAAACCCCAGAGCTTCCTCCCACTGTTGAAGATAAATGGAAGGACAATGTCAACGATGATGTTCCAAGCACTCAGAAGCCTCATTCCATCAGAAGACCTCCCATATGCCATCACTGCGGTCTAAGTGGGCATGTTCGTCCTCAGTACTCCCTCCTGAAGGCTCAAAAAGCCAAGGCCAAGAAAGAAATGTCTCGACAAGCTTATCATGGCATTAGACCTCCGGCCCAGTTTCAGACTCCATGGTATTAGGCTCCTTATCATTAGGTACCAAGATATCAAGATCCTTGGTCTCATGCACCACGATACCAGGCACCTCAGCATCAGCGGCCTTAACAACGATTTGTACCAGCCAATCACAGTGGCACCTCCAAGAACAAATCCAAGCAGTTTAGAAGGCCTCAGAAGGTGAAAGAAAATCAATATCATAGTGAGCCACCTATCTGGATGTAGAGCATGATGGAGTGGATGATGTCCTACCAACAACCACCCACAGGAAGGCAGGCTTGGGTCAAGAAGGACGGTCACCCCATGAGGGGGAACAGACGCACTTAGCAGGTTCGAGTGTTCATGCCTAGGATTTGGTTCCTAATCCTACGGCATCAGGTTTGATTGCTTATCTTGCTTGTTATATTTTGCATGCAATCTAGGAACCATTTGTGTTTTTGCCCCCTATTTCTCTTGAGAGAATTTTGCAGGTACTTGTTGTGGAGGACAGAAAAAGCAGGTCGAGCGACTGTTTTTCTGTATTGGCATCATCAAGTTTGATCTTGCCTTGCATATGATGTTTTTCCATATTGCATTTTTTTTAATAATGTAAAAAAAAAAAAAAAAAAAAATGGGAGAATTTGCAGGATCTTTTTCTCTTGGCATATCAGATAATTGCATGTGTTTTCTCCTGATATCTCAATTCTTTTGGTATTAATTTATTTTGCTTAAATATATTTGAGAGTTTCTGACTATAATTTGCCAAGTTTTTTCCTGTATATGCAAAAGTAGGATAACTTCTTTTCTCATGCGATGAAAAATGTGCCATATCCACGACTCCCCTAAATGTACATCTTTCATTCTCTAACTTTGTGTTTCTAGAATTTTTGGATAAGAGAAGAGGTCTTTGATAAGATGGCCAAATTGACCACATGCTAGTTGAACCTAGAACCTAAAAACTATGGCATTCTCTCTAGGTTGCAACACCATAAGAATTAAGCAGTAAATCATTTGCATTATGTGCTTTAAATTGTATATTCACTACTTATGTGCTGAATTTGCTATATGCCTTGCCCTCTACGTGCAAGTAAAATTTTTACTTTGTCCTTCATGGTACAAGTAAAACACTTAAGTGCTACATCTCAGGGGAAGTGTATCAGATGAGGGTGCCTAGGCTCTAGTAAGTTATAATGTTTGACTTTTAACTAATCTTGCATTGATTTTCTCTCTTGTCTAGAAAATCTAGTTGCTCTTTGTCATCTCTATGATAGTCATACCTTGTGAGTTAAAGTCTTCACACACACACGCATTGCATGAGTTGAGTTGACTATTTGAATTTTCTATGTCCAGGAAAATGTTTGTGCTAATTAACATCTCAACTCTCCTTTTTATCTCTGCTTAGTTTTGAGATGCTCTCTGATTGTGTTATCAGTAGATTATACATGCGTGTTCTAAAATTGACTTGAGAAAAATTGATTTTTGCAAATTTTCCTCAGTTTTCTGTTTTTCAGTGTGAAGCGTCCGGACGGGATCAGGTTACGTTCGGAGGCGCGCGGCAACCAACAGCCAGACGACATTAATTCACCGTTCGGATGGGGACCCCACAGGAGCTATATATACCCCTGGGCGCCGCATACTCCACCCTACCCCACCAAAATCTCCCTTTTTGGCATTTTGTGCATTACTTTCAGTGAGTTTTTGGCTCTATATTGCTTTCTCTTGTCTTTTTGCACATTACTCTCACATTCCAAGTATTTTCCAATCTTTTTCTTTTCAGTTTAGTTATTTTTAAACTGTTAGAATTTTATTTTGTTTTGGAATGTTTTTTTTTAGATGCATTTTTCTGCTAGTCAAGATAGTGCAGCATAACCTATGGCCAGTTGTTAGGCGCAGTGACCTGATTCTGAAGAAGGCCCAGTTCGTTTATGCCATCCACCTCCGCTTGCCTTTTTGCTTGTGCAAGCATATTATGAGCGTTATGTTGGAGGCCCGAGATAAGGGTAATACCGGTCTCCCCTTTGGCTGCCTGCTCACTCAGATCATTCTTCAGTCGGGCATCAACATTACTGGAGAACCAAAGATGAAGATTCAGTAGCCCATCAGTAAGCAGACTTTGATGAAGTCTAATGTGCAGCTGTGGAGAGATGACTCCGATGATGAGGTGCCTATCCCTGCTGCCATGCCAGTCGGATTTCTAGGCATGGCTTCATCCTCTCAGACAGTCCCGCCTTCAGAGCCGGAGATCAACTTTTCACAGATAATGGAGGCCTTAGCTGCCATTCAGGGAGGCATGAGCACCATGCAGCAGTCCATCACCTCTATGTAGCAGGAGCTGCACTCCATCAACAAGAGGGTTGAGCAGAACCAGCTGGATCTCAGGGAGTGCCTCAAGTATCATCATTTTGGCAGTAGTGATGATGAAGATGATGCGCCGAGGACTGCACCTATGGCAGATGATGATTGAGTTTTGTTTTACTGTGTTTTTGTTGTCTTTTTTTTTTAGACATTTAATTTCTATTTTGCTATGTTAAAACTCTTTGACTTATATTACTCTGTTTACCTTGGTCCTTCTGAGACCGTTAGGGGGAGTAATTTTTATTCCAGTTATGTTCTTTTATTACTTTGTTTTACCCTTTATCCCTTTGTGACAAAAATGTGGAGTAATTTTTTTTTTTTGGACCGAAAATGTATTTTCAAACCGGTCAAGTATTTTTGTCCCAGAATGGCCAAAGGGGGAGTTTGTTAGTTTGTGATTAGCCTCATTTTGTTTGGACAAAATCACTTGTATGTAAAGATGCTATTTTATAAGGGATTCCGCTATTCAGAAGTGTTTCAGAAGATTCTGCAGCCAGAAAAGTCGGTTCCCTACCAGCCGTTCGGACGACCGTACCATCCTGTCCGGACGCCCATCTGTCCACTATTCCATCAGTCCGGACGACGTGCCATACCGTCTGGACACCCGACAAACCTAGCATCATCCGTTCGGACGACCTGTATTTTCGTCCGGACCCTTCACTGCATCGAGAAGCTTCTGTTCCATCTTGCATCCATCCGAACGTCTCAGCAGCCCGTCCGGACGCCTCTCAGTATTCGACCAAGCTTCAAATTCTTTCCATGTTCAGTTATGGGAAGATTGATGCAACCGTCCCAGACGTGCTCATACATAAGGCAAGAATCGCAATTCAAACACAACCGTCCGAACGCCAGTCTGCCATCGTCCGGACGCCAGTCTGCCATCGTCCGGACACGCGTGCATCTGATATAGAAATTGCGGATTTAGCTTCAACCGTCTGGACCCCTGCCTATCATGGTCCGGACGCGCGCACCACAGATATGGAAATTGCGTTTTGAAGATCCACCATCCGGACGGCCATCCCCCTTGGGTTGGACGCGCGAAAGCCTTATATGGAAATTACTTTGCAGCAGACATGCAACCGTCCGGACGACAGTGCCTCACTGTCTGGACGCGGCTCTCAAACAAGAAAGATTTTCAGCGAAAATTTGAGAAATTCTGGACGCACAGTTGTCCGTCCGGACGGCTCAGGTTCATTGTCCGGACGGCGTCCGTACATATTACAGCAATCGCCCATTTGAACCCTTAGCCTATAAATAGAGGCTCTTGGGCATTCAGAACTACAAAAATTCGGTATTGAATTCCTTCAGAGTTATTTTGTGAAGTTATCAGAGCTGATTTGTCTCTCAAGCCATTGCAAGTGTGCTGTTGCTGTGCTATAACTGAAGTCTATCTTAGGGGTTGGCCCTAAGATACATGATTCTATTGAAGACCCCTTCAGGTAGGAGACCTGGTTGGGAAGCGTTCGTGTTGGGTTACACGTTAGAGAGCAAGGTATGACCACTGCATCAAGGGTATGTGAGTGTTACTACTTTGTATCTAGCTTTGTTTTCTGAATAGTGGATATCCTGGGTTTGGCTGCCCCGGAGTGATTTTTCTCATCTTGAGTTTCCACTTCGTTAACAAAAATCCTTGTGTCATTTATTTTCCGTATTGTTATTTTTGTTGACAATTTGTGCACACACTTACTATTTATTTTTAGAAGTCAATTTCTGTTTTTCATAAATTACTTGTTTTCATTTTTAAATTTTTTAAACTTTTTTATATATATTTTTTCAGTTTAATTTGAAAAAATTATAGAAAAATATGGTTTTTTTTTTTTAAAAGGTTGTCAATTCTCCCAAGAATGGCTATTCTTCTAAAAAATAAGAGAAATAGTTATTCCTCTCATTTTAAATAGTTATTCCTCTTCATAAGAGAATAGTTATTATCATGGAATAGCTATTCCAAGGAATAGATCCATACCAAATAAATGAATAGCTATCCAATGGAATAGTCATTCCATTCCAAAGACTTATTCCGCGAACCAAACGAGACCTTAGTATGTTCTATTACCACGCACTTAGCGTTAGTTTAGGTTTGCAATTTCAAAACCTGTAATTTAAAAATACGATTTTAAAACGTGCGATTTGAAAATATGTTTTTTAAAAACTCAATTAAGCATTTAGTAAAATTGCATTTTAATCTTTAAAATCGTACATTTTTTTTTAAAAAAAAAAACCATGTTTTTTTTTCCTACGATTTAAAAACATATTTTCAAATCGTAATTTTTAAAAAATGCACTCTCAAACGATACATTTTCTACAATTTGTTTTAAAATCATACTTCGTGTCTACAAAATCGCAGTGCCAAACACTCTTAATAAAACCATCATTGTTTTTTCTGGGTTTGTAAAAACATTCTATTTGTTAAAATGTTAGTATACAAAACAATTATTATGCTAAAAATACGCTGCAGAAATAATTCATAATTACCTTCAGTCATATTTGTTCAAGCTAATCAGAGAATCTCAACAATGGAAACCTGAAAATAATTATTAGTAAAGAGATGAATCTTTTGATCTATGCTTACTGATGCCTTATTGAAGGAAAACACGCTTTCCTTATAGGACTAGATCAGAAACCCTTGGTCAGAATTTTTACCTTATTTATTATTCTCATCAAAGAATGAAAATCAAAATTGATTCTCATTTTGATTAATTCCACATAGAAATTATTATTTGGAATAAATCACCTAATACCCTAAATATGTGATTAATTAAATCACACTAAATATCATGCGACATATGGGCCACACTTTATTGAAAAATTTCTTACATAAAATTCTTGTTTTCAAATCTTTTGTTTTCTCTTCTATAAAATAAAAATATTAACAAACAAACCAAAAACAAAATACTTTTAAAAATATAAAAACAATTTTTACCTAAAACATTTTTTTTCAAAACAAAAACAAAAATACATAAACACCCAATACGTACGTACCCTTCGAACTCTACAGTAGTACAGTCTACACTAAGGAATCTTGCTAGCTATGAAGTTGTTTATAAGAGATATGTTTGGCTTTGCCTACTTGGTTTCTCTCTCTCTCTCTCTCTCTCTCTCTCTCTCTCTCTCTCTCTCTCAGCTTCACCATAGCTAAATTATCTTGAATCCTGTTTCTTGCTTAATTACGAATATCTTGAAGAATGACAAAGTTGCAAAGTTTCTCGTTCAAATTCTTAACCATCATTTCACTCACTCTCCTCGTCGGCCCCATTTTAGTTTCTTCAAAGGGGAAATGTGAGTCCCAAGAAGAAGATCGAGACAACTCCGAAGCACAGGCACTCAAATACAAACTAATTGGCATGGCTTCGATCCTCCTTGCTAGCGCACTAGGAGTCTCTCTTCCACTTTTGGTAAAGAAGATAACATTCTTGCACCCAGAGAAAGATGTTTATTTCCTTATCAAGGCCTTCGCAGCCGGAGTAATCTTGGCGACCGGGTTCATTCACGTACTTCCTGATGCTTATGAAAGTTTAAGGAGCCCATGCCTGAGTGAGAATCCGTGGAGGAAGTTTCCGTTTGCGGGTTTTGTCGCGATGCTGTCGGCTATTGGGACTCTGATGATGGAAGCATTTGTTACTGGGTACCAGAAGAGGTCTGAGCTTAGGAAAGCTCAGCCATTGGGTGTAAATGAAGAGGAAAGTGATGAACATGGTGCTCATGCTCATGGTGTTGCGTTTGTATTAGAGAGATTGGATTCATCGGAACTTGTCCGGCATCGCATAATATCCCAGGTATGTCGTCGAAGTCCCCATGTTTTTTTTTTTTTTTTTTTTTTTTTTTTTTTTAATTAAAGTCCCCGGCCAATTTTGGTTTATGAAGCTTATCCTCTCTATCTCTCTATCTCTCTCCCACACCAAGCCAAACAAGTAGATTTATTATTATTATTATTATTATTATTATTATTATTATTATTATTATTATTATTATTACTATATATTTTAAGCAATGGTCTTCTTTTGTCCAATAAAAAGACAAAATAATTTTAATTTTTTAAGAAAAAGACAAAAACACCCCTATTAATTAAAAAAGAAAAAGGAACTCATTGTGGCTGTGGGTCTTGTGTGAAGACCCACCTGGTTTTCTAAAATGAAAATTTTGATTTTTTTTTTTTTATTATTAAAGGTATGTTTGTTTTTTTAGAACAGAGGGACATCATTTTTTTTTTTTGTTAAGTTAAAAAGCATCCTATTGATGAAACAAGGCTATGTATGTTAATTCTCTCAAAAAATACTTTTGTTTTCAAAAACAAAAATATACTTTTTTTAATAAAAATTTAACAAATAATCCACTTTTTAAAACACAAAATACTTTTTGAAAAACAAAACACAACAATTTTTTCTATGAAAAAAATCGTAATTCATTTCTTATAGGACTCTTTTGAGATGTCCTTTTTTTTTTTTTTTTAGGTGTGGAAGCTAATTTATTATTTCAAAATAAAAATAAAAAGATAAAAATGAGTGATTGCGCGTCCACCCCTGACTAGGGTTATAGTCGTGCCAAACCGAGTCGAATATTGCCTATTTGGACTCGGCTCGACTACATCATGGATGTGGCTTGAGTTCAAATTATTTTAGGGTGCAATCGCAACATATCATTTGGCAATTATCAGGAAATCATTCTCAATCCCAACGGACCAAATTCAACTTTGCAATGAACACCGGAAGTTCAATTCCTAGATCATCTTATTGTCATACCGATAGGATGTTTTGTCAATTAATATTCTAATAGAACAATATTATTCAAGCACAAGGTTTTATACAAAAGTCTTACAGCATTTATGAAGTCTTAATTTTATACATTTAATATTCAAATAGAACCTTGTATAAAAACACGTCTTAATAAGAAATTTTCATTGCTTTGTTGAAAAATTTGTAATTTTTTTATGCATATAAAATAATATAGGCAGCTTGTCTTGTTTACCAAGTGGTGCCTCTATCATTTTCTAAAGAACGTCAGAAATAAATTATTTGGACATATGTTTTAGTTGAATGAACAATAATTCTCCACGACTCCACCAATAATCAGATGGACCCCTCCCAATGAAAGAATAACTAATCCGAGGGCCAAAGTCTATCACAACGTGGTAAAACCTATTGGTGCCATGTTGGATTTGGGTTATATCGAAGTATGAGTATAAAGATTATATAGATTAATTTCAACTCGACCCATTTAATTAAACCGGTTATTAAAACTCTCTACTCTAATTTACTACTTTCGTTTTGGATTGGCGAATTGTGTCAAACATTGTCATCCATTATGTCGTGTGTCGGGTTCGAATTGTGTCGAAATATGCGTATAAGACTATATAGGTGTTGGGGATAAATCCCACTCAACCCGATCCAAAGAGGAGTCAAATAAGGTCCAAACAGATAAGGTGATATCAGATCAGAAGTCTAAGAAGATATCCAATTAGAAGTCTAGTAAATGATTAAAGTCCAATTAGAACTCGGACAGCAGTTCTAAATCAACAAGGAACAGGAGTCCTAATCCAGGTTTGACTCCACCTCTACGCCTATAAATAGGCTCATACCCCAGGTATAAACTAAGACTCAATTTTATGCATAAAGCATTATTTTCTCACAGAATCTAACTTAGGCATCGGAGCGGGACCCCCGGAAGGGTCCCTAGGTTTTGTTGTTTTGCAGAGTTATTGAGAAGCGTGAAGAACATCAAAGGAACGTGCAGATTTACACCATACCGGAAACTGTACCAACAGTTTGGCGCCGTCTGTGGGAACGATTTTTCGTTCCTCATAAAAAAAAAGATCCAGGATGGTGATGAACACACGTTCCGGAAGCCAGACCAATCGACAGCCCGTGGCCCCACAGGAACCGGCTATTCAGAATAATTTGCAGCCTCCACCGAACCCTCCCCCGGGGGGTGGAGATCAAGATCGCATAGCAGCGTTGGAAGCCCAGATTGAAGACTTAAATGCAGAATTGTTACGCATGAGGCCGGAACAGCCCAATCCCGAGATGAACAGGGACGAGCATGAGGAAGAAGATCACAACAGCAACATTAATCCTCGGAGGGAGGATGACCGCCAAGGAGATCTGAGCAGAATTATTGCCGAGCTGGAGAGAAGGTGCACGTACATGGAGATGGAAAGAAAGGACAAAGGCAGATCCGTAATGGTGGACAAGCTCCTAATGGGTACAGACTCACCCTTCACCAGACGGGTGGCAGACTATCAGCTTCCCGATAAGTTTAAGGTACCCCAAATTCTAAGTTATGCAGGAGACAGAGATCCCTTGGATCACCTAGAGAATTTCAAAGCTCATCTAGACCTTCACGGGACACCCGATGAAGTAGCATGTCGGGCCTTCCCTCTTACTCTTGCGGGGAATGCCCGAGACTGGTTCAGGAAGCTGCCCTCGAATTCTGTTGATCAGTTCAAAGAATTATCCAAGATATTCCTAACGGAGTTCTTGGCTTTCCGGACAAGGAAGAAGCCTTCGGGATATTTGCTATCATTGCACCAGCAGGGCAATGAGAGTCTTAAGGAGTTTATGGCTCGGTTCAACCGAGAGAAGGCTACGGTAGAAGATCCGACCGAGGATATGATCTTTGCTGCCATTTATCAGGGAATTTCACCCGAGGAGCCTTTGATGAAGAAGTTGATCCGAAAGCAACCGAGTACCTTGCAGGGCCTCATGGATAAGGTAGAAGAATTCATTAATCAGGAAGAGACGCTGAAGTCTATGGCCAGTTCTAGACTACCCCGAGAGACAGCCCCAGAAAAGAAAAGGAAAGAATTCAGGAAAGCTGATTGGGAAGAGCAGAGGCGGGTAAAGAAGTTCACAGATTACAACTTTACACCTCTCAATGCCGAGATATCAGAAGTCCTCATGGAGATCAAGAAAGATCCGGCGTTTCGGGAACCACAAAAGATACCAGGTAATCCTCCTTATAAGAATGCAGGGAAGTATTGTGATTTCCATAAACAAGCAGGTCATTACACCGAGGGGTGCGTAACCCTAAGGTTGTTGATAGAAGAATTCATAAAGAATGGCAAGCTAGTTCGGTTCTTGGGAGAGCGACGGAACCATCCAGGAAACAACAGGCCTCGGAATCATCAGGACTATCAGCCCCGAGATCAACAGCCACGGGATTACTATCCCCGAGACCGCCCTCAGCTAGACGAAAGGCATCAAGAGAATGCTCCCCGAGATGACATAGAAAGAAGAGAGGACCGAAGAAGCAGAAGCCCACAGCATAGAGAGCCGAGGCAACAGCAGTATCTGCCCGTGATCCCATAAAAAGGACTCTCGGGAATTTCAGGCTTGCTTTTATTTTTCAGTATTTATATTTGCAAAGAACTAGACTTTTATTTTAATTCAGACTAGACAGAAAATTCCCCAGATTTTGGGAATAAGTATTTTCAGAATAAATGAATAAAGCTGACTTAAGCATCGGAGTGTTCCCGGTCTAGGGACCGGGAACCCGTTGATGTTGCTTCTTTTGCAGGCAAAAACTCTCGGATCAGTCCTTGCCGAGAGCAAAACAACTTCTCGGATCAGTCCTTGCCGAGAAGGAGCCTCTCGGATCAGTCCTTGTCGAGAGCAAAACAACTTCTCGGATCAGTCCTTGCCGAGAAGGAGCCTCTCGGATCAGTCCTTGCCGAGAGCAAAACAACTTCTCGGATCAGTCCTTACTGAGAAGGAGCCTCTCGGATCAGTCCTTGCCGAGAGCAAAACAACTTCTCGGATCAGTCCTTGCTGAGAAGGAGCCTCTCGGATCAGTCCTTGCCGAGAGCAAAAACAACTTCTCGGATCAGTCCTTGCCGAGAAGGAGCCTCTCGGATCAGTCCTTGCCGAGAGCAAAACAACTTCTCGGATCAGTCCTTGCCGAGAAGGAGCCTCTCGGATCAGTCCTTGCCGAGAGCAAAACAACTTCTCGGATCAGTCCTTGCCGAGAAGGAGCCTCTCGGATCAGTCCTTGCCGAGAGCAAAAACAACTTCTCGGATCAGTCCTTGCCGAGAAGGAGCCTCTCGAATCAGTCCTTGCCGAGAGCAAAAACAACTTCTCGGATCAGTCCTTGCCGAGAAGGAGCCTCTCGGATCAGTCCTTGCCGAGAGCAAAACAACTTCTCGGATCAGTCCTTGCCGAGAAGGAGCCTCTCGGATCAGTCCTTGCCGAGAGCAAAAACAACTTCTCGGATCAGTCCTTGCCGAGAAGGAGTCTCTCGGATCAGTCCTTGCCGAGAGCAAAACAACTTCTCGGATCAGTCCTTGCCGAGAGCAAAAACAACTTCTCGGATCAGTCCTTGCCAAGAAGGAGCCTCTCGGATCAGTCCTAGCCGAGAGCAAGAAGAAACTTCTCGGGGGGTCGGATTTAACCCTCGGGTTTTGCAGGTTTTTCAAGAGACAGGGAGAAAACCCTAAGGAAAAACAAGAAGGTAATGGGGGGGGGTAAGATTTAACCCTCAGGTTTTGCAGGTTAGCAGGTTTTCAGAAGGAGACAAAGATCGGGTTTCCTTAGACATGGAATTCCCATTATTCAAGCAAGCTTCGGATAAGGGAATTGGGGGGTAACTGTTGGGGATAAATCCCACTCAACCCGATCCAAAGAGGAGTCAAATAAGGTCCAAACAGATAAGGTGATATCAGATCAGAAGTCTAAGAAGATATCCAATTAGAAGTCTAGTAAATGATTAAAGTCCAATTAGAACTCGGACAGCAGTTCTAAATCAACAAGGAACAGGAGTCCTAATCCAGGTTTGACTCCACCTCTACGCCTATAAATAGGCTCATACCCCAGGTTAACTGTTGGGGATAAATCCCACTCAACCCGATCCAAAGAGGAGTCAAATAAGGTCCAAACAGATAAGGTGATATCAGATCAGAAGTCTAAGAAGATATCCAATTAGAAGTCTAGTAAATGATTAAAGTCCAATTAGAACTCGGACAGCAGTTCTAAATCAACAAGGAACAGGAGTCCTAATCCAGGTTTGACTCCACCTCTACGCCTATAAATAGGCTCATACCCCAGGTATAAACTAAGACTCAATTTTATGCATAAAGCATTATTTTCTCACAGAATCTAACTTAGGCATCGGAGCGGGACCCCCGGAAGGGTCCCTAGGTTTTGTTGTTTTGCAGAGTTATTGAGAAGCGTGAAGAACATCAAAGGAACGTGCAGATTTACACCATACCGGAAACTGTACCAACAGTTTGGCGCCGTCTGTGGGAACGATTTTTCGTTCCTCATAAAAAAAAAAGATCCAGGATGGTGATGAACACACGTTCCGGAAGCCAGACCAATCGACAGCCCGTGGCCCCACAGGAACCGGCTATTCAGAATAATTTGCAGCCTCCACCGAACCCTCCCCCGGGGGGTGGAGATCAAGATCGCATAGCAGCGTTGGAAGCCCAGATTGAAGACTTAAATGCAGAATTGTTACGCATGAGGCCGGAACAGCCCAATCCCGAGATGAACAGGGACGAGCATGAGGAAGAAGATCACAACAGCAACATTAATCCTCGGAGGGAGGATGACCGCCAAGGAGATCTGAGCAGAATTATTGCCGAGCTGGAGAGAAGGTGCACGTACATGGAGATGGAAAGAAAGGACAAAGGCAGATCCGTAATGGTGGACAAGCTCCTAATGGGTACAGACTCACCCTTCACCAGACGGGTGGCAGACTATCAGCTTCCCGATAAGTTTAAGGTACCCCAAATTCTAAGTTATGCAGGAGACAGAGATCCCTTGGATCACCTAGAGAATTTCAAAGCTCATCTAGACCTTCACGGGACACCCGATGAAGTAGCATGTCGGGCCTTCCCTCTTACTCTTGCGGGGAATGCCCGAGACTGGTTCAGGAAGCTGCCCTCGAATTCTGTTGATCAGTTCAAAGAATTATCCAAGATATTCCTAACGGAGTTCTTGGCTTTCCGGACAAGGAAGAAGCCTTCGGGATATTTGCTATCATTGCACCAGCAGGGCAATGAGAGTCTTAAGGAGTTTATGGCTCGGTTCAACCGAGAGAAGGCTACGGTAGAAGATCCGACCGAGGATATGATCTTTGCTGCCATTTATCAGGGAATTTCACCCGAGGAGCCTTTGATGAAGAAGTTGATCCGAAAGCAACCGAGTACCTTGCAGGGCCTCATGGATAAGGTAGAAGAATTCATTAATCAGGAAGAGACGCTGAAGTCTATGGCCAGTTCTAGACTACCCCGAGAGACAGCCCCAGAAAAGAAAAGGAAAGAATTCAGGAAAGCTGATTGGGAAGAGCAGAGGCGGGTAAAGAAGTTCACAGATTACAACTTTACACCTCTCAATGCCGAGATATCAGAAGTCCTCATGGAGATCAAGAAAGATCCGGCGTTTCGGGAACCACAAAAGATACCAGGTAATCCTCCTTATAAGAATGCAGGGAAGTATTGTGATTTCCATAAACAAGCAGGTCATTACACCGAGGGGTGCGTAACCCTAAGGTTGTTGATAGAAGAATTCATAAAGAATGGCAAGCTAGTTCGGTTCTTGGGAGAGCGACGGAACCATCCAGGAAACAACAGGCCTCGGAATCATCAGGACTATCAGCCCCGAGATCAACAGCCACGGGATTACTATCCCCGAGACCGCCCTCAGCTAGACGAAAGGCATCAAGAGAATGCTCCCCGAGATGACATAGAAAGAAGAGAGGACCGAAGAAGCAGAAGCCCACAGCATAGAGAGCCGAGGCAACAGCAGTATCTGCCCGTGATCCCATAAAAAGGACTCTCGGGAATTTCAGGCTTGCTTTTATTTTTCAGTATTTATATTTGCAAAGAACTAGACTTTTATTTTTAATTCAGACTAGACAGAAAATTCCCCAGATTTTGGGAATAAGTATTTTCAGAATAAATGAATAAAGCTGACTTAAGCATCGGAGTGTTCCCGGTCTAGGGACCGGGAACCCGTTGATGTTGCTTCTTTTGCAGGCAAAAACTCTCGGATCAGTCCTTGCCGAGAGCAAAACAACTTCTCGGATCAGTCCTTGCCGAGAAGGAGCCTCTCGGATCAGTCCTTGTCGAGAGCAAAACAACTTCTCGGATCAGTCCTTGCCGAGAAGGAGCCTCTCGGATCAGTCCTTGCCGAGAGCAAAACAACTTCTCGGATCAGTCCTTGCTGAGAAGGAGCCTCTCGGATCAGTCCTTGCCGAGAGCAAAACAACTTCTCGGATCAGTCCTTGCTGAGAAGGAGCCTCTCGGATCAGTCCTTGCCGAGAGCAAAAACAACTTCTCGGATCAGTCCTTGCCGAGAAGGAGCCTCTCGGATCAGTCCTTGCCGAGAGCAAAACAACTTCTCGGATCAGTCCTTGCCGAGAAGGAGCCTCTCGGATCAGTCCTTGCCGAGAGCAAAACAACTTCTCGGATCAGTCCTTGCCGAGAAGGAGCCTCTCGGATCAGTCCTTGCCGAGAGCAAAAACAACTTCTCGGATCAGTCCTTGCCGAGAAGGAGCCTCTCGGATCAGTCCTTGCCGAGAGCAAAAACAACTTCTCGGATCAGTCCTTGCCGAGAAGGAGCCTCTCGGATCAGTCCTTGCCGAGAGCAAAACAACTTCTCGGATCAGTCCTTGCCGAGAAGGAGCCTCTCGGATCAGTCCTTGCCGAGAGCAAAAACAACTTCTCGGATCAGTCCTTGCCGAGAAGGAGTCTCTCGGATCAGTCCTTGCCGAGAGCAAAACAACTTCTCGGATCAGTCCTTGCCGAGAGCAAAAACAACTTCTCGGATCAGTCCTTGCCAAGAAGGAGCCTCTCGGATCAGTCCTAGCCGAGAGCAAGAAGAAACTTCTCGGGGGGTCGGATTTAACCCTCGGGTTTTGCAGGTTTTTCAAGAGACAGGGAGAAAACCCTAAGGAAAAACAAGAAGGTAATGGGGGGGGGGTAAGATTTAACCCTCAGGTTTTGCAGGTTAGCAGGTTTTCAGAAGGAGACAAAGATCGGGTTTCCTTAGACATGGAATTCCCATTATTCAAGCAAGCTTCGGATAAGGGAATTGGGGGGTAACTGTTGGGGATAAATCCCACTCAACCCGATCCAAAGAGGAGTCAAATAAGGTCCAAACAGATAAGGTGATATCAGATCAGAAGTCTAAGAAGATATCCAATTAGAAGTCTAGTAAATGATTAAAGTCCAATTAGAACTCGGACAGCAGTTCTAAATCAACAAGGAACAGGAGTCCTAATCCAGGTTTGACTCCACCTCTACGCCTATAAATAGGCTCATACCCCAGGTATAAACTAAGACTCAATTTTATGCATAAAGCATTATTTTCTCACAGAATCTAACTTAGGCATCGGAGCGGGACCCCCGGAAGGGTCCCTAGGTTTTGTTGTTTTGCAGAGTTATTGAGAAGCGTGAAGAACATCAAAGGAACGTGCAGATTTACACCATACCGGAAACTGTACCAACAGTTTTAAGAAGATATCCAATTAGAAGTCTAGTAAATGATTAAAGTCCAATTAGAACTCGGACAGCAGTTCTAAATCAACAAGGAACAGGAGTCCTAATCCAGGTTTGACTCCACCTCTACGCCTATAAATAGGCTCATACCCCAGGTATAAACTAAGACTCAATTTTATGCATAAAGCATTATTTTCTCACAGAATCTAACTTAGGCATCGGAGCGGGACCCCCGGAAGGGTCCCTAGGTTTTGTTGTTTTGCAGAGTTATTGAGAAGCGTGAAGAACATCAAAGGAACGTGCAGATTTACACCATACCGGAAACTGTACCAACAATAGGTTAACCTTTACCCGACCAATTTAATTAAATTGCTCATACTTTTCAAGTCAAACCCCCTAATTTCGTATTAAATTCTTATCGAATTTGCGAGTCATGTAAAAAACAAAACCCGACTATGCAATGGCTATTAGGTTCTTTGAAATGGATATTGAACAAGAAATGGAGGAGGCCTGAGGCCAATTACCACTTAGTTATCACACTTACAAACATACATAAAACCCAATATACATCCACATCTTATTCTTGTAGATTTGTGATAAATCAGTATTGAATTTTAATTAAATGGTAATTTTAGAAACTACGGATACAACTATCAACCTCCTTATATTGTTTAAAATAACAATAATAACAATAATAATTAATAATAATAAAAAAAAAAACAAAGACACCCATGTGAAGAAGTGGTAGTAGTAGTGGGCGCCCCACAGGCTCCCTTTGTGCTCTTATTTATGGGGATAAACCCATCGTATGAAAAGAATTTTGCTTTTAAAACATGACTTTGTATACACAAACATAATGTTGTACAGATTTTAGAGTTGGGGATTCTTGTTCATTCGGTGATTATTGGGGTATCGCTTGGTGCTTCTAGAAGTCCAAAGACAATCAAGCCTCTGATAACAGCTTTGAGTTTTCATCAGTTTTTTGAGGGCATGGGACTCGGCGGATGCATCTCTCAGGTACTCTTCGAAAAGACATTATAAATAAAATGACACTCTTGTTTATACACATTTCTAATGACCACCTTAATGAGGAAACAATTTCTGTGGCTGAGTGAAAAAAAAATTGTAAGCTCTCCAAACAATCTTTGGAGAGTTTATATTCATATATTACATACATGTAAGTGATTACAAAAGTTGAATACACATAACAACGGTTACAGAAGTTGAATTGAAATGAAATACCAAAAGACAAGGTGACACTCTTAATAAAAGGCTAACTCCTAATCTTTTCTATTGTCTTTGGTACTTCAATTTGTTTGATATTCCTAAATTTGATCTTTGCTTGAAATTAAAGAAACCAAGCATCAAGTTTCTTTTGAGATACTCTTTCACGAACAAAGTAATAATCTAACTCGACATACTTAGTCTGTGCATGAAAAATGGGATTGACAGTTAAGTAGTACCTATATTGTCACAGCACAAAGTGAGAGGATGATATTTATATATGTCAAGCTCTCCAGGTCCTCTTCGCAGAGATTAAACACAATAACCACAATAAGTTAGGTAGCTGTGTCTTCCTCTTGGTCTTCCTGCTCGACCTCAAACTCCATGTCCACTGTAAATCAATGTTTTAAAGGTGGAAGGGGTAAGTCCATGGCTTAGTAAATAAACATCACATGGTAGTGACTCATGAGATAAACCATTGTTATAAACACAGAAAAACATTTTATACATCAATGTCCTTCAAAGATAATGAGTTCACAAAATTACTCATATATACTTGTGTATTCTTTAAAAATGTAAGGTGACGTAATTTATATTACAAAGAATGCATTATGACATTTTTACTTTCATGCCTAAAATTGATGAGCTTATAACAAAACATGCTTATTGTTGGTACAGTTTCCGGTATGGTGTAAATCTGCACGTTCCTTTGATGTTCTTCACGCTTCTCAATAACTCTGCAAAACAACAAAACCTAGGGACCCTTCCGGGGGTCCCGCTCCGATGCCTAAGTTAGATTCTGTGAGAAAATAATGCTTTATGCATAAAATTGAGTCTTAGTTTATACCTGGGGTATGAGCCTATTTATAGGCGTAGAGGTGGAGTCAAACCTGGATTAGGACTCCTGTTCCTTGTTGATTTAGAACTGCTGTCCGAGTTCTAATTGGACTTTAATCATTTACTAGACTTCTAATTGGATATCTTCTTAGACTTCTGATCTGATATCACCTTATCTGTTTGGACCTCATTTGACTCCTCTTTGGATCGGGTTGAGTGGGATTTATCCCCAACAGTTACCCCCCAATTCCCTTATCCGAAGCTTGCTTGAATAATGGGAATTCCATGTCTAAGGAAACCCGATCTTTGTCTCCTTCTGAAAACCTGCTAACCTGCAAAACCTGAGGGTTAAATCTTACCCCCCCCCCATTACCTTCTTGTTTTTCCTTAGGGTTTTCTCCCTGTCTCTTGAAAAACCTGCAAAACCCGAGGGTTAAATCCGACCCCCCGAGAAGTTTCTTCTTGCTCTCGGCTAGGACTGATCCGAGAGGCTCCTTCTTGGCAAGGACTGATCCGAGAAGTTGTTTTTGCTCTCGGCAAGGACTGATCCGAGAAGTTGTTTTGCTCTCGGCAAGGACTGATCCGAGAGACTCCTTCTCGGCAAGGACTGATCCGAGAAGTTGTTTTTGCTCTCGGCAAGGACTGATCCGAGAGGCTCCTTCTCGGCAAGGACTGATCCGAGAAGTTGTTTTGCTCTCGGCAAGGACTGATCCGAGAGGCTCCTTCTCGGCAAGGACTGATCCGAGAAGTTGTTTTTGCTCTCGGCAAGGACTGATCCGAGAGGCTCCTTCTCGGCAAGGACTGATCCGAGAAGTTGTTTTTGCTCTCGGCAAGGACTGATCCGAGAGGCTCCTTCTCGGCAAGGACTGATCCGAGAAGTTGTTTTGCTCTCGGCAAGGACTGATCCGAGAGGCTCCTTCTCGGCAAGGACTGATCCGAGAAGTTGTTTTGCTCTCGGCAAGGACTGATCCGAGAGGCTCCTTCTCGGCAAGGACTGATCCGAGAAGTTGTTTTTGCTCTCGGCAAGGACTGATCCGAGAGGCTCCTTCTCAGCAAGGACTGATCCGAGAAGTTGTTTTGCTCTCGGCAAGGACTGATCCGAGAGGCTCCTTCTCAGCAAGGACTGATCCGAGAAGTTGTTTTGCTCTCGGCAAGGACTGATCCGAGAGGCTCCTTCTCGGCAAGGACTGATCCGAGAAGTTGTTTTGCTCTCGACAAGGACTGATCCGAGAGGCTCCTTCTCGGCAAGGACTGATCCGAGAAGTTGTTTTGCTCTCGGCAAGGACTGATCCGAGAGTTTTTGCCTGCAAAAGAAGCAACATCAACGGGTTCCCGGTCCCTAGACCGGGAACACTCCGATGCTTAAGTCAGCTTTATTCATTTATTCTGAAAATACTTATTCCCAAAATCTGGGGAATTTTCTGTCTAGTCTGAATTAAAAATAAAAGTCTAGTTCTTTGCAAATATAAATACTGAAAAATAAAAGCAAGCCTGAAATTCCCGAGAGTCCTTTTTATGGGATCACGGGCAGATACTGCTGTTGCCTCGGCTCTCTATGCTGTGGGCTTCTGCTTCTTCGGTCCTCTCTTCTTTCTATGTCATCTCGGGGAGCATTCTCTTGATGCCTTTCGTCTAGCTGAGGGCGGTCTCGGGGATAGTAATCCCGTGGCTGTTGATCTCGGGGCTGATAGTCCTGATGATTCCGAGGCCTGTTGTTTCCTGGATGGTTCCGTCGCTCTCCCAAGAACCGAACTAGCTTGCCATTCTTTATGAATTCTTCTATCAACAACCTTAGGGTTACGCACCCCTCGGTGTAATGACCTGCTTGTTTATGGAAATCACAATACTTCCCTGCATTCTTATAAGGAGGATTACCTGGTATCTTTTGTGGTTCCCGAAACGCCGGATCTTTCTTGATCTCCATGAGGACTTCTGATATCTCGGCATTGAGAGGTGTAAAGTTGTAATCTGTGAACTTCTTTACCCGCCTCTGCTCTTCCCAATCAGCTTTCCTGAATTCTTTCCTTTTCTTTTCTGGGGCTGTCTCTCGGGGTAGTCTAGAACTGGCCATA